>OZ029922.1:8486954-9136954 GCA_964023275.1 Norana najaformis
GACTCAGGCCGCAACCACCCTGGTATACAAATACAGATTCGCCTGTACAAGTAGAATGCACAATTCAGGTCAGGATGGTCATAAGGGTACGTAAAGAACCCATACCTGTTACACATGGCCTGAAATGTGCATTCTGCTTATATAGGCGAACATGTATTTGTATATGCTGATTTTCCGGATTTTGGCGAATCTGTATTTGAATTTGTATTCAAGGAGTGCCACTATTTGAGTGCAAATATATACAGTTGATGAGACTCATATGGACCAAGTATGGGTTCTTTACGTACCCCTGTGACCATCCTGGTCTGAATTGTGCATTCTGCTTCTATAGGCGAATCTGTATTTGTATACGCTGATTTTCCGGATTTTGGCGAATCTGTATTTGAATCTGTATTCAAGAAGTGCCACTGTCAGAGTGCTCATAGACGCATTTGTTGAGGGCTGTGTATGGGTTCCTTATGGACCCTTATGACCATGCTGAGCTCGGCGGTGCATTTTTCTTACATAGACAAATTTGTATTTGAATGCGATATTTCTATAGGCAGTTTATGGGTTTGTACGTGTATCACACAATTCTGTTCATTATACGGTCTTTGGGCGAATTTTCGTTAATATCCGCCTTTCGTTAACAAATTGTGCAGTTCCTATTGATTCATGAACATTTTTATCGTTTAATCCTCTTTGAAATTTGAGATGCCAAATATTGCACTACTATTTCGCTAGTTGGCAGCACAGAAACCCGGAATCCGGAACGGAAATGTATTTATATCTATTGATAGGTTTTTATACGTGCGGGTTACATGGTGGAATGTTCCTCTCACTCCAAGCGACGCCCGGGCGGGTGAGGTCAGCGACACGGGATGATTTCCGTAAGCGACACTGGGCGGGCTACACGGCGGAATGTTCCCCTCGTGCCTAGCGAAGTCTGGGTGG
This sequence comes from Norana najaformis, assembly GCA_964023275.1. Taxonomy (NCBI): domain Eukaryota; kingdom Metazoa; phylum Annelida; class Clitellata; order Crassiclitellata; family Hormogastridae; genus Norana; species Norana najaformis. The sequence goes on from OZ029922.1 coordinate 8,487,888, forward strand.
GTGAAGTCAGCGACCCATAGGATGAAGTAGGCCTGGGAATGACACGTGAAATGTGGATATAAGCGGTGGATTACACATCATTTAATTTTTTCATGAACGATCACGTAGTGATCATTGCCTACTTCTGGATAGGGGGCCACATCCTATGTAAATGTTAAATGTGGGCATTGCCGGATTGGCCCCCTTGGATCCGCCACTGAGAGTATATATCACTATTATTTTTTATAGTATTAATGTTTGTTCAGTGGCACAGGTAGATATCTCCATTGCCCAAAAAGTTGTGTGAGTAAGCTCCTGCCTCGGCGTCACAGAGCCAAAACTTGTGTGAGCATCGGCGACTTTGGTACCACGGCTCCCGGGCCCCTGGCTGTGTAATAATACTGGATGACATGTGATGTCTTGTGCATTAGACACTGGCACAATAGAAGTTTCAAACTAATGCATAGATCTAAACTAATTTGCAAACTGTCAAATATCTTTGAGTTGACTTGTTGTCCAGTAATCATCAATGAGAAACTGTCCTGTAGTCACTGAACATCAATTGGTATCAGTAAACATATGACAGGAAAGCATTTCTCAGCTAATTATATATTTAATGCAGTCAAACAAACATATAAAGTGAACCAGGACAAACTATTTCTGTTAGATATGCCACAAGCCAGGAGACACGACTATCTATTTATGCCTGAAAGTACGTTTTATAACTATGAGCACAAACTTATTTTTTAAATGTGTTGATCTTAGTTTGTGCATTTCGTATGATCCAATCTTCTTGCAAAGTGACAAACTGTGTGTGATCAATATAAATACTGAGCAGTTAAATTGTCCATTGGTTCTTTGATATACCCTTTTCACTGTTGCATCTGCTGAAAATATTGATCACAATCCAAGCTCATCCAATGCTAGGTCTTTATGCCATGGCACAGCCATGTATTTAATTCATTCTTCAAGCCTCGACTTCAGTGGTTTGGAATATTTTGGAACAGCTGAAGTCTGGGCATGGGGAATGCATTGGAAGGAAAAGAAAGAAGGGAAAGAATGAAAGGACATCCCTCATTCCATGAGATATCCACTAATTTATCAGATGCAACATTGCCACCTGCCTATACAAGTGGCATAGATTATAATTATATATCAAACATTTTCTTCCCTACAGTAGTCAGTATAATTCTTTACAACTTGGCCAGTGATCCACAGAATTTAATTCAATTGTTCACTGTGAAATATCGAGCAAATTTGACTCTCTGCATCCTTCTAGAGATGCCTTTCTTAAACATGTCAAAAGTGCTGCCTAATAAGTAGGTCACTTTTGGGGACAATATCTTAGCGCACAACCACTTATTGGTGCCCAAATTTAGGTCAGTGGAGTTGGGTTTCTATGTGGATAATAATTCATGAAGTTACAAATATCTGTATTTATTGCAAATACAAAAAGATTGCAGGCAGCAGATGCAATTGTGTGAAAGTCAACAGACACTGCACAGCATTGTGCCATGCCAGAGTGATCATGAATGTGAAAGAAACTGTCATAATGTATGAAGGATTTTAATATTAAAGTTATTGATTGTGTTTATGCCATGTGCTGTTGTCAATGATTATCTGGTGCCTTTTGCCAGTTTTTGTTGGCAAGAGAATAAGTGCAACATTTACTGCCAAGATTTCTGCGTTCTTTCTTCATTTACTCTTGTTTATGGAATTTGGTGTCTGTTCCAGTCTGCAGTAGTTTATATGTACAGCATGTTAATGATTTAAATTATTTATTAAAGGTCAAATGCAATTACAAAATTGTAAATAGATGTACATTGTTACGTATAGCTGTTCGGATAGGATCCAATGGGTGGAAGCGTTGCAGAACCAAGACCTCAACCAGGAATGCCAGTTTTGTTGTGCAGACTTGGTGTCCAGTCTTGGACATAATATATATCTAATTTAATCTAACATCTTCTAAAACACAGTTATCACAATGTTTAAGACATCAACTGATGTTTGCTTCAAGTAAAATGATAATCAAAACTCATAATCCACTGAAGAAGCCAAGTTGAATTTTGATTGGTCATAAGGAACCAGAAGTTAGGCTATGTTGGCTAAGTAACTTGAAAGAGGTGAGTCTTAGGTATAGACCTGAATTACATCAAAGATCTTTTACAGAGCAAACAGAACTGGGCTGCGAATTCCAAAGTGCTGGACCTATTAACAGGAACATGCCCAATTGTCATTGTACAAAGCACTACAAGAGTCAGTGTCTATTGATCAAGAGCAGTAATTGTTGCTATGAGAGGTGAGCTTGGAAAGAAAGAAAGCTGGTTTAAATTTTGTTCTTTGTAATCAGTAAGACCAATTTCAAACTGGAGTCTGCTCAACTGGTAACCAGTGCAGCAAATTCAGTATTGGTATAATATTTATGCCAGTATTTAGAGGTCACGGTTGTGGCTCTGTTGAGAGAGTTTTGAACCTTTTGCAGTTTGTGCAGATCTCCTTAGTGATGCCAATGGGAATTTATGTAGTGTATCGTCTGTTAGAAACTAATGCACTCGTTAGTTTGATTAAGACAGTTTGAGGTGAATGTTATATGATGCTATGAATATCGTGAATGCGAAATTGAGCTGATTTGCATCAGCCCCAAAAATGGGTAGAAATGACAAGGTGAAGTAAAACAGGATGCCTAAACTGTAAGTGCATTGTCCAAATTACAATAAGTCACCCAGTTGAATCAATGTAGGCCAGTCTCTTGTGCCTAAGAGAAAGAATTTGGTTTTTTAAAGGATTCAGAAGTTTATTACTAGCCATCCAAGACTGAAATCGCCAAAAACAGAAGCAAGTAGCTGGAGAATAGGATTAGATGTACAACTGTCAAATGAGTGGAATAGCTTGGTATCGTCGGGGTACAAGTGGTAGTCAAGAGAGCTGTATTCAGTTGCCAAATACAGTCATGAAACCTGAGCAATAATGGCCATGTGATCAGACATGTATCACTCAGAAGCAGAGACATTTTTAACAGCAGCATGAAAATATCAAGTATGTCATGTCATGAGTTGGAAAGGAGGTGCATAAGATCATAGCCAGAGAAGCGATCCTAGATTCTTTTTAAGTATAGGCCAGAATATCTATGTGTATACTGGAATTACCCATTATTTTTTTACTTTTTTATTATTTACTTATTGTTTAATGCTGTTATTTGATAAGTTTAAGGTGGAGAAGAAACCTGGAATTTCAGTGGTTATAAGTCGCTTATGATTGAGGCAAGGAGGCAGTCTACCTGTTGTGTTGATTTTAAATTTCTTTTTGCATTTTACATTAATTTTGTCATTTTAAGTAGTAAGTTGTCGATTCTGATCTTTTCCACTGTCAGATGTTTAATTATTTATTTCTTTGATTCAACTTGAATGTCATAGTGCATGGACATCAGCTGACTTGTGTTGTCTGTGCTTCATGGTTTGTATGGCTCAGCAGAATCCCATTCACAGTCTTTGTGGTTTTTAGAACCAAACTAATACTGGTTGGCACTTTTTAAAATTATCTGTGTTCTTGAGTCGCCCGTGAACTAGGGAACTGTTTTTTCTCTTTCGGTCAGATCTTTATTTCTGTTGTACTTGGTTTCCTTGTTTTTTCAGTTTCTTTGTTACTGTGTATGGATGCATCATGTTGCTTGCTTTTGCACTGTATATTGTTCATGCCACTGCTTCTTGCCAAATCTGGCAGAGACAGGTCTGTTGTTGCCTTACACAAGCATCTCTGCAATCTGATCTGGTTTTGAAATTGGCTCAAGCCCATTCATTTTATCTGGTTCCTGGTGCTGCTTTTTCAGTCATGTATTCTGCTGCTATATAATGCCAGTAACATTTTTTCCATCCTGGATTGAATGTTTATTCATGTAGAACATCTTTGGCTACAGGTCTTGGGTTGTCTGTGTAATTGTTTCTATTACCTCGTTTGGCTGATGATGTTGAAATAAATCCTGGACCATTTAGACATCAGGGTTTGGATGTGTTGATAGGCTCCTAGTCCTCATCTTAGGTGTTGGAGTGGAACAGTTATTCAAAGTAACCAAGTTGTCTTCAGAACAGGGGAAGCAACTGCAGTCATCTGTTGCCCGAAATAGTGAAGTCTGGCAGATTGCGTTGTTGCATTTAACACAACATTTGATACTTTTTGGCAATGAAGGGCTCAGAAGGATCTGCTCTTCATAGCATGTTGTCACCTTGTTATGGAGTTGATTGTTGGGGCTGCCTTCAAGAAGACTTTCAAGATTTCTACAGGACCAGACATTCTTATGTTCAAAAGATTCAAGGGCCAGTGGCAGATTGCGGGTTGCCACAACTTCCACCCAGCAGTTTCCAGCCAGCATCCACAGATCCTTTGGTGAAGGCAATGATGTCCAGCTTAAACCTGCTCAAACACATTGGGAAACCCAACATCCCCATAATGACTTCAGAGAATATTTTGAATTAATGCTTATCTTGTTCATAGGTGTTTCTGTATGAGGAATTCATTTCCTACTTCCAGGATACTTCGTGTAAAGTGCATGGCAAAGGTCGTCTTTGCTACAAAGTTCTGTTCTGTGGTCAGTTCCAAATGACAATTACAGATGAAATTTGTGACCTAGTTAAATTTGCTGTTCTGATTCATTTGAAGGTTTGGATTACTGCACCACTGACTATATAAGCACAGTTGAATGACTTCAAGTTTATAGTACAACTTCTCAGATACCCACAAACTGCTGGCTCTTTCTCTGGCCACAAGCAAGAAGTTTGTGCTTCACTTATGATGAGGAGCTTATTGAGTTAGATTCTTTGGCAGCAGAGTTTTTCTAGAATCAAAATGGATGACATTGACCACCATGGAGGAAATAGCCCTGGATAGTCCTGCAAAGTGCTCTGGAGCTGACTTATCTGCATTTTTTTGGCAACAAAGGCTTGGAGCAATTTTGCTCATCCGACTAACATTTCACAAGCTCAGACTTTTGGATGCGTTTCTGTCCAAAGATCTGTCTGAATGGGCAGAAGATGAGTCATACTTGTAAACAGAGTCTGCAGTTGGTTAAAGCACTAGCAGTTGACATACAGTAGCTAAGAGCAGTTTGGCCCTCACTGAAATATTTGACAAGAAGTTAACCAAAAGAGACCAGCTGATATAGTTTCTTCTACAGGTCATCAGATCAGTAAAGATTGGTGGCAGTTACTTGCCTCTACTAAAAACACGTGCGAGCCAATTGGCCCTGCAGTGGCAACATTGGACTGTTCAACAGTAGTGTATTGGTTGAAGTAACATTGACTGAGGGTTGACACGAGTTCAAGTTTTTACCTGAAGTTAAATTTAAGTAGCGCTGTCGTGTAGTTCTAACATTTACATTATTCAACATCAGCTGAGTAATAAAACCAAAAGATAGATTGCCTGAATGTATCCATAAAATATTTGTCACATAATAAGTTATTTTGAAATTCTATGAACTCAGGGTCACCCCTAAATATTTTGTGATTTCAGATATATGGGCCATAGGTTTTGTATGCATATGGCAAGATGAGTTGGATGAGAAAGCTATATATATATATATATATGTTTATGTTTAAATTGTTTATGTTTAACATTACTCTTTTGCTATATGGTCAGGGCCAGTGATGTAGTAGACTATACTACTACATGTGGACTTGGGGCACCAGTACAAATCAGTGAATCCGTCTTATTTACTTTTTGTTTAATGCAGTTATTTGATTTCATTATTCTATGACTTATGTCATTAGCCATTACAGGCAAACACCTAAACTTTATGTGGTAGTTTCTTTGCCTGTCTGCTATTGATCTGTCTTCATGTGTTAATAGTAATAACTAAGTTGCTACCTACTTTCAGAGATGATGTGACCAAAATGAACTAGCATAACATAACAGCAACCGTAACTAGAACAAAAATAAATATTTACCAAGCAAATTATACAATTATTAAACTGTCATGAAGAAACCACCTAAAACGAAAATCAGCATAGGTGTACATTTGAAGGAAAACAAAAATGCTGAGACCTGACAACAAAATTTGGTTTCAGAGATGTCTCTGACGCAGTCTCATCTTGGAAGCCAAACCTTTCGGAGTCCCTAGTCTCAATCTCATCTTGGAGACACAAGATTTGTCTCATCTTGGAGTTCTAGGTTAACACTGTGCATGCACAGTCTCTTGGCAAGACATCTTAGCTACATTTGGGCCTGTCTCTGACACTTCTTTCCTATCTAAGATGATAAAGTAATATACACTTAGCTCTACTCTTATTTTTTTGTAAATAATCTTCTCCTACCACTCCAATCAGGCTTTAGGCAATTCCATTCCATGGAAACTGCCATCCAGAAAGTCTGTAATGATCTCCTCAAGCTGCTTACAAGGGATATCTAACTGCTTACTCTTGATTTCTCTGCTGTTTTGATTGTGTAGATCACTATATCCTACTCAAAGTATTCATGTCTACTGAAAAATAAGCCTACTTAGGCTACTTCAAACATGTATTGGAGATTTAATGCCGAACCTTATGACAGATATCCTGTGAGGTAATCACAGTAGTCGGACTCAATATTCACAGATTGTTTGACTCAGTCACACACATTACACGCTAAGCTGCGCGCTGAGAATGGTCTACAAAAAGAGGCATAAATAGACATCTCTTTAAATGTGCATTTGTGCACCTTCTGCCATGCAAAAATATCCACCATCTTCGAGACATCAATCTGCCCGGCACGCTCATTTTCATTTCACGAAACAGATAAATTGCTAAGTTGTTCTTGAGATATGGAGCATCATAAGTAGTTCTTTGTTAAGCTTGAGCTTTGAGAATTATCGTTCACACGCAGCAACTGTCACTGGTAATGTCAGGAACAGCATGTAAGCAGTGCAAACTCCGCTACAAGTGGACACTAGTCCGTAATGTTTGACGATTAGAAGTTTGGCAACTTCAAACATAGTAGACTTGGTTGCTAACTGTGAATTGAAGCATGTGCGAAATGATAACTGGGCCAGAAATGCCAGTGATATATCACTGTCGTACTGAACAGCAAGTGAACAGCAGCGACATGCAATTTATCTTCGGATGCAGACACCAGAGTTGACATTATGAGAACATTGAACCTTTCTGCAACTGCACTGAGCCCCTCAAACTGCCGTTTAACCTGCCCACATGCCCTGTCAACCGCAGCCAGGAATACGTTTATTTTGAACCCTTTTTCAGACTGTCATCTTTGCGCAACTCATTGAAAACTTACTTGCATTTTCTGACACATTGCTCTTCAAATGGCTCACTTAGACCCCATGCCATTGCTAGTGTGGCAGCAGTGTCACAGATGGCATGAAACTCCTCCCGAACACCCTACAATGTCTTGTATATGACAACTGTTGCTTGGCTGAAATCACGCTGCAGAGACTGTAACAATTTCAACACACTGTGGATTGCTTCCAAAATTTTTGTCATAAGGTCAACAAGGAAAATGAAATCAAAATGTTCCATATGTTTCTTGAGACCAGCAGCGTTAGTTATTTCATCTGTCTTCTTGTCCATAAAAATTATCCTTGACAGAACTTTCATGATGTCCACAAAATGAGACCGAGTAGCAGCAAGATAATCATATCTGGATGACCATCTAGCTGGACACAATCTCTTCAACATGAGAGTTGACCCAGGCTCACACTATAGTGACAGTGCATTTCACCTGCTGATACCATGCCCAAAGAAAACAGAGATCTGTTCAACAACTCTAAAGAAATTTTTCACTTCAGTAACATCTGAAACAGCATAACACTAAGCTTAAGTTGTGAGCTGCACAGTGTACATAAACTGCTTTTGGCTGCTTAGCAGCAATTCTTGCTTGAACTCCCCGATATATGCCACTCATACAAGCAGCACCGTCGTAACTCTGACCTCGAAATTTTACTGAGAAGAATGGTGCCATTTTCATGTCATGAAAAATGTCGTCCTTGACATGCTGCGCAAGCATGTTTATCAATTCATTTTTGGATGGTAGGACAGAGGTATTTAATTGTCCCTTGCGGCATGTGTAAAAGCTTGTTCAGGACAGGTTCATACTTTGCCAAAAGTTATACAACTGACAGGAAATTTTCACTGTTTCCACTGTTATGTTCATTGTGCCCTGGAAGTGCTAAATTCGATGAAGCCAGCATCCATATACAGTAGCATTGATTATTCTCTCCAGAACCTGTCGCCAGTAACTTGCCTCCCTGTGCACAGCTCCCTCAATTTCAGCTGTAAGCATTTCGTTAAAATGCCATTGATCTGAAATAATACAGATTGTATTGTATTGTATTTGATAACTTATATAGCGCTTCTTACAGGTGGTTGGTTGTTTATTCACGAATTTCGAGTGTGTAAGTGAGATGTCTCCAGTCACAAGCACCTTTGACCTGGTGTTTTGAGAACAGCTGACATGCCTGGCAATACATACAGTTACCTTCTGGTGAATAACAGAGATTTGCCCACTTAAATGTGATTGTAATTGTAATTGTAATCTGACATTTATAAAGCGCCACTTCAAGAATAGACTCATCAGAAGCGCTCCCGACCCGAACCAGTGAGACCACTGGCAAATAATACAGACTTCAGGCGCTTGCGAAACTGCAGAAGAGACAAACTGAGGAATACTAGCCGGAGCTCTCGGGAAAGGCGATTCCAGCTATTGGGTCCAACATAGGCAAAGCTTCTAGACTGCGCTGTAGCAGTGCGCATACGAGGGACAGTCAGAAGTCCAAGGGAGACCGACCGGAGAGTGCTACGGCCTGGAACCAAGGAGACCGAAATGCAGAAGTCCCTAAGATATGATGGAGCAGAGCCAACAAGACAATAACGCATAAGCGTTAGGATCTTGAACTGGATACGCTGCTGAATGGGAAGCCAGTGTAGAGTGTCCCGTATAAAGGAAGTTATATGGCCATACCTGGGGACGCCTCCAGTAAGATGGGCAGAAGCACTGAGAACAGATTGAAGCTTGGAAATATTGGCAAGTGAGAGTCCAGCAAAGATAGCGTTACCAAAGTCCACCCTGGTGCAGATAAGGGCATGAATTAGAGTAGTAACGGCATGAAAGGAGAGGGAGCGGCGGATGGTACGAAGCTGACGAAGGTGGTAAAAGCATGAGCGGGAGACACTGTTAACATGATCGGTCAAGGAGAGTTCCCGGTCCAGAACAACCCCAAGATCACGGACTTTGGAACAGAATAGAATGTCCGGAAACCTCTGGCGTAAGGATGATGAATCAATCTTTGCCAGCCGAGCACGACCACCAAGCCAGATGAACTGGGTCTTAGCAGAGTTCAGTCGGAGGCAATTAGAGGACATCCAGAGACCAAGGGCAGATGTTGCGTCAAAAATACTCTCAACCAGAGAGGAAGCCGCTTCCGCTGGGCCATGAACGAAGGCCTGAGTGTCGTCTGCATACTGATGGAAAGCAACACCCATAGGAAGGAGAACCCGTGCCAGGTCGGCAGTGTACAGAATGTAGAGGAGAGGGGGCAGAACAGAACACTGAGGAAGGCCAAAAGGTATAAGGGACCAGGCGGAACGTGTAGGCCCAAAGATAACAGAATGAGAGCGGTCTGAGAGGAAAGACTGAAACCAAAGAAGGGCTGTATCAGTAATGCCAACAGATTTTTCTAGACGCTCCAAAAGGATAGAGTGATCCACGGTGTCAAAAGCAGCACTAACATCATAGAGGGCAAGAAGAGTAACAGAAGCTCCAAAGACGTCAGCCAGGATACGTGTAATAAGTGACTCAGTAGAGTGGAGCTTCCTAAATCCGGATTGAAGAGGAGGCATGAGGGAGTTAGAGTCAAGGTAGTCAACCAGTTGGACGGACACACATCTTTCAAGAAGCTTAGAGAGGAAGGAAAGGTTAGAGATAGGTCGGTAGTTAGAGATATCATTGGGGTCAAGTCCCTGGCGCTTGAGAGAGGGAAAGACTACAGCACGTTTGTGAGAAGCCGGGAGTGAACCCTGACCCAGGGAGGTATTACATAGCAAGTGTAAGAACGGAATTAAGTCATCTATAAAATCCTTGATTAAAAATGGTGGTAATAAGTCCAGTTCACAGGACTTAGCAGGTGACTCCAGCAGGAGCCGACGAAGCCTGCATGGTTGATTTTGGTGTAATATGAGGAAGAGAAACAGAGAAAGCCCGTTCTGACTAAGATCATATGGAAATGGGCTGGGTGACCAAGTGAGATTATGAACTGGTCGGCAATACTTGTCAGTGATTCAGAGTAATTAGCTTCATCACTGGGGAATTGTTTTATCACAGATTCAGGTATTTGTTTGCCCTTGCTGTTTCTGGTGTCTGCGCTGATAGCCCTTGCTGCGTTTTGTCGATTTCACCGACTGGAGTCATTGCATGGATATTGCCATAAGCACAGTTACTATCACTACTTAGAACACTTTTGCTGCAGCCAACGATTCCAAACTCACAGACAGTAATTAGTATTATTATTACTAATTAGTGCCTTGACATGGCTACATTTATGAGACTCAACTTCTTCAACAACATTACTCACTGGATCTGATGTATCCTCGTCAGAATCCTTTGGCTTAACATAGTTGCCTGTGTCTACCAATAGCAGCTATACTATCTTTGAAAAGAAAGCCAGATATTTTTGGCAGCTTGAGGTTTTTAGCTGTAAGCTCCTTTTCTTGATGGAGCTTTCCTTTAGCTATGCCACTCAAAGGCTTGCCTACTTTTCTCATTTGGTCTGAAGACATTGTCAGTATTAATTACCTATTTATTTTCTAAGAAAGTCAAAGACAATCCACATAACACATAATCCAAATAACACAAAAACAAATATGCAAAGTGCTAAGACAATAATATTTCACTAAAACTACTTTCACTAACATCCCAAGGTACATGGTGTTCAAAATGGTATTAAGTAAGAAAAAATGGGCTTTTAATAAGGGGTCATTAGATGGCATATAGTAGCAGTGTAATTATCATGGCCAATAAAAAACGTCATCTAGAACTACATGTTCTGTCATCTGTGACTGAAGGCTGATCATTCAGCTTCCTGCACTGTATGTGTGTATTATCTGTGTATGAATGTATATGTGGATGTACATAAGTATGGCTGCAGAGGGTTCCAACATCAATAATTTTTCTCCAGCATCGCACTAAGTTCACAATGTTCCCGCTTCTGGAATGCCATCAATGTCATCTTGTTCATGTTTCTTTGTGCATGTTGTGTGAGCATGTTAAAATGTCAGAATTAAGAAATTATTAAGAATTATTAAGAAATTATTGTGTTTTAATTGCTGTTTTATATTGTTTCTTCAATCTGTACAGAAATGGTAATGGCAAACAACAGAAAGAAACTCTTCGTGGTCTTGCAGATGGATGACTTTGAAATGGATGCGGCGACAGAGCTAGCAGTTTCGGGGCCATTTCACCGTAACTGTAAGTCGCGCGCTGATTTCGACAGTGTACTGCCTGACATAGTGGAATACATCACTACCCACGTCACTAAGATAAGAGTAAGTACACAGAATTCAATATATACACTGACCCAATTTTAGAAGTTCTCCGTCCAATCCAGGCAAATGACAGGCTGCAGAGGGTTCCAACATCAATAATTTTTGTCCAGCATCGCACTAAGTTCACAATGTTCCCACTTCTGGAATGCCATCAATGCCATCTTGTTCATGTTTCTTTGTGCATGTTGTGTGAGCATGTTAAAATGTCAGAATTAAGAAATTATTAAGAATTATTAAGAAATTATTGTGTTTTAATTGCTGTTTTATATTGTTTCTTCAATTTGTACAGAAATGGTAATGGCAAACAACAGAAAGAAGCTTTTGTGGTCCTGCAGATGGACAATAACTTTGAGATGGACGCAGCAACCGAACTGGCTATTTCAGGTCCGTTTCATCGCGACTGCAAGACACGCGGAGAATTTGACCGAGTGTTGCCTGAAATCATGCAGTACATCACTGCCTACATCACAAAGATAAGAGTAAGTACAGAGAATTCAATATATGCACTGACCCAATTTTAGGAAGTTCTCCGTCCAATCCAGGCAAATGACAGGCTGCAGAGGGTTCCAACATCAATAATTTTTGTCCAGTATCGCACTAAGTTCACAATGTTCCCACTTCTGGAATGCCGTCAATATCATCTTGTTCATGTTTCTTTGTGCATGTTGTGTGAGCATGTTAAAATGTCAGAATTAAGAAATTATTAAGAATTATTAAGAAATTATTGTGTTTTAATTGCTGTTTTATATTGTTTCTTCAATCTGTACAGAAATGGTAATGGCAAACAACAGAAAGAAACTCTTCGTGGTCTTGCAGATGGATGACTTTGAAATGGATGCGGCGACAGAGCTAGCAGTTTCGGGGCCATTTCACCGTAACTGTAAGTCGCGCGCTGATTTCGACAGTGTACTGCCTGACATAGTGGAATACATCACTGCCTACATCACAAAGATAAGAGTAAGTACACAGAATTCAATATATACACTGACCCAATTTTAGAAGTTCTCCGTCCAATCCAGGCAAATGACAGGCTGCAGAGGGTTCCAACATCAATAATTTTTGTCCAGCATCGCACTAAGTTCACAATGTTCCCACTTCTGGAATGCCATCAATGCCATCTTGTTCATGTTTCTTTGTGCATGTTGTGTGAGCATGTTAAAATGTCAGAATTAAGAAATTATTAAGAATTATTAAGAAATTATTGTGTTTTAATTGCTGTTTTATATTGTTTCTTCAATCTGTACAGAAATGGTAATGGCAAACAACAGAAAGAAACTCTTCGTGGTCTTGCAGATGGATGACTTTGAAATGGATGCGGCGACAGAGCTAGCAGTTTCGGGGCCATTTCACCGTAACTGTAAGTCGCGCGCTGATTTCGACAGTGTACTGCCTGACATAGTGGAATACATCACTGCCTACATCACAAAGATAAGAGTAAGTACACAGAATTCAATATATACACTGACCCAATTTTAGAAGTTCTCCGTCCAATCCAGGCAAATGACAGGCTGCAGAGGGTTCCAACATCAATAATTTTTGTCCAGTATCGCACTAAGTTCACAATGTTCCCACTTCTGGAATGCCGTCAATATCATCTTGTTCATGTTTCTTTGTGCATGTTGTGTGAGCATGTTAAAATGTCAGAATTAAGAAATTATTAAGAATTATTAAGAAATTATTGTGTTTTAATTGCTGTTTTATATTGTTTCTTCAATCTGTACAGAAATGGTAATGGCAAACAACAGAAAGAAACTCTTCGTGGTCTTGCAGATGGATGACTTTGAAATGGATGCGGCGACAGAGCTAGCAGTTTCGGGGCCATTTCACCGTAACTGTAAGTCGCGCGCTGATTTCGACAGTGTACTGCCTGACATAGTGGAATACATCACTACCCACGTCACTAAGATAAGAGTAAGTACACAGAATTCAATATATACACTGACCCAATTTTAGAAGTTCTCCGTCCAATCCAGGCAAATGACAGGCTGCAGAGGGTTCCAACATCAATAATTTTTGTCCAGCATCGCACTAAGTTCACAATGTTCCCACTTCTGGAATGCCATCAATGCCATCTTGTTCATGTTTCTTTGTGCATGTTGTGTGAGCATGTTAAAATGTCAGAATTAAGAAATTATTAAGAATTATTAAGAAATTATTGTGTTTTAATTGCTGTTTTATATTGTTTCTTCAATCTGTACAGAAATGGTAATGGCAAACAACAGAAAGAAACTCTTCGTGGTCTTGCAGATGGATGACTTTGAAATGGATGCGGCGACAGAGCTAGCAGTTTCGGGGCCATTTCACCGTAACTGTAAGTCGCGCGCTGATTTCGACAGTGTACTGCCTGACATAGTGGAATACATCACTACCCACGTCACTAAGATAAGAGTAAGTACACAGAATTCAATATATACACTGACCCAATTTTAGAAGTTCTCCGTCCAATCCAGGCAAATGACAGGCTGCAGAGGGTTCCAACATCAATAATTTTTCTCCAGCATCGCACTAAGTTCACAATGTTCCCACTTCTGGAATGCCATCAATGCCATCTTGTTCATGTTTCTTTGTGCATGTTGTGTGAGCATGTTAAAATGTCAGAATTAAGAAATTATTAAGAATTATTAAGAAATTATTGTGTTTTAATTGCTGTTTTATATTGTTTCTTCAATCTGTACAGAAATGGTAATGGCAAACAACAGAAAGAAACTCTTCGTGGTCTTGCAGATGGATGACTTTGAAATGGATGCGGCGACAGAGCTAGCAGTTTCGGGGCCATTTCACCGTAACTGTAAGTCGCGCGCTGATTTCGACAGTGTACTGCCTGACATAGTGGAATACATCACTGCCTACATCACAAAGATAAGAGTAAGTACACAGAATTCAATATATACACTGACCCAATTTTAGAAGTTCTCCGTCCAATCCAGGCAAATGACAGGCTGCAGAGGGTTCCAACATCAATAATTTTTGTCCAGCATCGCACTAAGTTCACAATGTTCCCACTTCTGGAATGCCATCAATGCCATCTTGTTCATGTTTCTTTGTGCATGTTGTGTGAGCATGTTAAAATGTCAGAATTAAGAAATTATTAAGAATTATTAAGAAATTATTGTGTTTTAATTGCTGTTTTATATTGTTTCTTCAATTTGTACAGAAATGGTAATGGCAAACAACAGAAAGAAGCTTTTGTGGTCCTGCAGATGGACAATAACTTTGAGATGGACGCAGCAACCGAACTGGCTATTTCAGGTCCGTTTCATCGCGACTGCAAGACACGCGGAGAATTTGACCGAGTGTTGCCTGAAATCATGCAGTACATCACTGCCTACATCACAAAGATAAGAGTAAGTACAGAGAATTCAATATATGCACTGACCCAATTTTAGGAAGTTCTCCGTCCAATCCAGGCAAATGACAGGCTGCAGAGGGTTCCAACATCAATAATTTTTGTCCAGTATCGCACTAAGTTCACAATGTTCCCACTTCTGGAATGCCGTCAATATCATCTTGTTCATGTTTCTTTGTGCATGTTGTGTGAGCATGTTAAAATGTCAGAATTAAGAAATTATTAAGAATTATTAAGAAATTATTGTGTTTTAATTGCTGTTTTATATTGTTTCTTCAATCTGTACAGAAATGGTAATGGCAAACAACAGAAAGAAACTCTTCGTGGTCTTGCAGATGGATGACTTTGAAATGGATGCGGCGACAGAGCTAGCAGTTTCGGGGCCATTTCACCGTAACTGTAAGTCGCGCGCTGATTTCGACAGTGTACTGCCTGACATAGTGGAATACATCACTACCCACGTCACTAAGATAAGAGTAAGTACACAGAATTCAATATATACACTGACCCAATTTTAGAAGTTCTCCGTCCAATCCAGGCAAATGACAGGCTGCAGAGGGTTCCAACATCAATAATTTTTGTCCAGCATCGCACTAAGTTCACAATGTTCCCACTTCTGGAATGCCATCAATATCATCTTGTTCATGTTTCTTTGTGCATGTTGTGTGAGCATGTTAAAATGTCAGAATTAAGAAATTATTAAGAATTATTAAGAAATTATTGTGTTTTAATTGCTGTTTTATATTGTTTCTTCAATCTGTACAGAAATGGTAATGGCAAACAACAGAAAGAAACTCTTCGTGGTCTTGCAGATGGATGACTTTGAAATGGATGCGGCGACAGAGCTAGCAGTTTCGGGGCCATTTCACCGTAACTGTAAGTCGCGCGCTGATTTCGACAGTGTACTGCCTGACATAGTGGAATACATCACTGCCTACATCACAAAGATAAGAGTAAGTACACAGAATTCAATATATACACTGACCCAATTTTAGAAGTTCTCCGTCCAATCCAGGCAAATGACAGGCTGCAGAGGGTTCCAACATCAATAATTTTTGTCCAGTATCGCACTAAGTTCACAATGTTCCCACTTCTGGAATGCCGTCAATATCATCTTGTTCATGTTTCTTTGTGCATGTTGTGTGAGCATGTTAAAATGTCAGAATTAAGAAATTATTAAGAATTATTAAGAAATTATTGTGTTTTAATTGCTGTTTTATATTGTTTCTTCAATCTGTACAGAAATGGTAATGGCAAACAACAGAAAGAAACTCTTCGTGGTCTTGCAGATGGATGACTTTGAAATGGATGCGGCGACAGAGCTAGCAGTTTCGGGGCCATTTCACCGTAACTGTAAGTCGCGCGCTGATTTCGACAGTGTACTGCCTGACATAGTGGAATACATCACTACCCACGTCACTAAGATAAGAGTAAGTACACAGAATTCAATATATACACTGACCCAATTTTAGAAGTTCTCCGTCCAATCCAGGCAAATGACAGGCTGCAGAGGGTTCCAACATCAATAATTTTTCTCCAGCATCGCACTAAGTTCACAATGTTCCCACTTCTGGAATGCCATCAATGCCATCTTGTTCATGTTTCTTTGTGCATGTTGTGTGAGCATGTTAAAATGTCAGAATTAAGAAATTATTAAGAATTATTAAGAAATTATTGTGTTTTAATTGCTGTTTTATATTGTTTCTTCAATCTGTACAGAAATGGTAATGGCAAACAACAGAAAGAAACTCTTCGTGGTCTTGCAGATGGATGACTTTGAAATGGATGCGGCGACAGAGCTAGCAGTTTCGGGGCCATTTCACCGTAACTGTAAGTCGCGCGCTGATTTCGACAGTGTACTGCCTGACATAGTGGAATACATCACTACCCACGTCACTAAGATAAGAGTAAGTACACAGAATTCAATATATACACTGACCCAATTTTAGAAGTTCTCCGTCCAATCCAGGCAAATGACAGGCTGCAGAGGGTTCCAACATCAATAATTTTTGTCCAGCATCGCACTAAGTTCACAATGTTCCCACTTCTGGAATGCCATCAATGCCATCTTGTTCATGTTTCTTTGTGCATGTTGTGTGAGCATGTTAAAATGTCAGAATTAAGAAATTATTAAGAATTATTAAGAAATTATTGTGTTTTAATTGCTGTTTTATATTGTTTCTTCAATTTGTACAGAAATGGTAATGGCAAACAACAGAAAGAAGCTTTTGTGGTCCTGCAGATGGACAATAACTTTGAGATGGACGCAGCAACCGAACTGGCTATTTCAGGTCCGTTTCATCGCGACTGCAAGACACGCGGAGAATTTGACCGAGTGTTGCCTGAAATCATGCAGTACATCACTGCCTACATCACAAAGATAAGAGTAAGTACAGAGAATTCAATATATGCACTGACCCAATTTTAGGAAGTTCTCCGTCCAATCCAGGCAAATGACAGGCTGCAGAGGGTTCCAACATCAATAATTTTTGTCCAGTATCGCACTAAGTTCACAATGTTCCCACTTCTGGAATGCCGTCAATATCATCTTGTTCATGTTTCTTTGTGCATGTTGTGTGAGCATGTTAAAATGTCAGAATTAAGAAATTATTAAGAATTATTAAGAAATTATTGTGTTTTAATTGCTGTTTTATATTGTTTCTTCAATCTGTACAGAAATGGTAATGGCAAACAACAGAAAGAAACTCTTCGTGGTCTTGCAGATGGATGACTTTGAAATGGATGCGGCGACAGAGCTAGCAGTTTCGGGGCCATTTCACCGTAACTGTAAGTCGCGCGCTGATTTCGACAGTGTACTGCCTGACATAGTGGAATACATCACTGCCTACATCACAAAGATAAGAGTAAGTACACAGAATTCAATATATACACTGACCCAATTTTAGAAGTTCTCCGTCCAATCCAGGCAAATGACAGGCTGCAGAGGGTTCCAACATCAATAATTTTTGTCCAGTATCGCACTAAGTTCACAATGTTCCCACTTCTGGAATGCCATCAATATCATCTTGTTCATGTTTCTTTGTGCATGTTGTGTGAGCATGTTAAAATGTCAGAATTAAGAAATTATTAAGAATTATTAAGAAATTATTGTGTTTTAATTGCTGTTTTATATTGTTTCTTCAATCTGTACAGAAATGGTAATGGCAAACAACAGAAAGAAACTCTTCGTGGTCTTGCAGATGGATGACTTTGAAATGGATGCGGCGACAGAGCTAGCAGTTTCGGGGCCATTTCACCGTAACTGTAAGTCGCGCGCTGATTTCGACAGTGTACTGCCTGACATAGTGGAATACATCACTGCCTACATCACAAAGATAAGAGTAAGTACACAGAATTCAATATATACACTGACCCAATTTTAGAAGTTCTCCGTCCAATCCAGGCAAATGACAGGCTGCAGAGGGTTCCAACATCAATAATTTTTGTCCAGTATCGCACTAAGTTCACAATGTTCCCACTTCTGGAATGCCGTCAATATCATCTTGTTCATGTTTCTTTGTGCATGTTGTGTGAGCATGTTAAAATGTCAGAATTAAGAAATTATTAAGAATTATTAAGAAATTATTGTGTTTTAATTGCTGTTTTATATTGTTTCTTCAATCTGTACAGAAATGGTAATGGCAAACAACAGAAAGAAACTCTTCGTGGTCTTGCAGATGGATGACTTTGAAATGGATGCGGCGACAGAGCTAGCAGTTTCGGGGCCATTTCACCGTAACTGTAAGTCGCGCGCTGATTTCGACAGTGTACTGCCTGACATAGTGGAATACATCACTACCCACGTCACTAAGATAAGAGTAAGTACACAGAATTCAATATATACACTGACCCAATTTTAGAAGTTCTCCGTCCAATCCAGGCAAATGACAGGCTGCAGAGGGTTCCAACATCAATAATTTTTCTCCAGCATCGCACTAAGTTCACAATGTTCCCACTTCTGGAATGCCATCAATGCCATCTTGTTCATGTTTCTTTGTGCATGTTGTGTGAGCATGTTAAAATGTCAGAATTAAGAAATTATTAAGAATTATTAAGAAATTATTGTGTTTTAATTGCTGTTTTATATTGTTTCTTCAATCTGTACAGAAATGGTAATGGCAAACAACAGAAAGAAACTCTTCGTGGTCTTGCAGATGGATGACTTTGAAATGGATGCGGCGACAGAGCTAGCAGTTTCGGGGCCATTTCACCGTAACTGTAAGTCGCGCGCTGATTTCGACAGTGTACTGCCTGACATAGTGGAATACATCACTACCCACGTCACTAAGATAAGAGTAAGTACACAGAATTCAATATATACACTGACCCAATTTTAGAAGTTCTCCGTCCAATCCAGGCAAATGACAGGCTGCAGAGGGTTCCAACATCAATAATTTTTGTCCAGCATCGCACTAAGTTCACAATGTTCCCACTTCTGGAATGCCATCAATGCCATCTTGTTCATGTTTCTTTGTGCATGTTGTGTGAGCATGTTAAAATGTCAGAATTAAGAAATTATTAAGAATTATTAAGAAATTATTGTGTTTTAATTGCTGTTTTATATTGTTTCTTCAATCTGTACAGAAATGGTAATGGCAAACAACAGAAAGAAGCTTTTGTGGTCCTGCAGATGGACAATAACTTTGAGATGGACGCAGCAACCGAACTGGCTATTTCAGGTCCGTTTCATCGCGACTGCAAGACACGCGGAGAATTTGACCGAGTGTTGCCTGAAATCATGCAGTACATCACTGCCTACATCACAAAGATAAGAGTAAGTACACAGAATTCAATATATGCACTGACCCAATTTTAGGAAGTTCTCCGTCCAATCCAGGCAAATGACAGGCTGCAGAGGGTTCCAACATCAATAATTTTTGTCCAGTATCGCACTAAGTTCACAATGTTCCCACTTCTGGAATGCCGTCAATATCATCTTGTTCATGTTTCTTTGTGCATGTTGTGTGAGCATGTTAAAATGTCAGAATTAAGAAATTATTAAGAATTATTAAGAAATTATTGTGTTTTAATTGCTGTTTTATATTGTTTCTTCAATCTGTACAGAAATGGTAATGGCAAACAACAGAAAGAAACTCTTCGTGGTCTTGCAGATGGATGACTTTGAAATGGATGCGGCGACAGAGCTAGCAGTTTCGGGGCCATTTCACCGTAACTGTAAGTCGCGCGCTGATTTCGACAGTGTACTGCCTGACATAGTGGAATACATCACTACCCACGTCACTAAGATAAGAGTAAGTACACAGAATTCAATATATACACTGACCCAATTTTAGAAGTTCTCCGTCCAATCCAGGCAAATGACAGGCTGCAGAGGGTTCCAACATCAATAATTTTTCTCCAGCATCGCACTAAGTTCACAATGTTCCCACTTCTGGAATGCCATCAATGTCATCTTGTTCATGTTTCTTTGTGCATGTTGTGTGAGCATGTTAAAATGTCAGAATTAAGAAATTATTAAGAATTATTAAGAAATTATTGTGTTTTAATTGCTGTTTTATATTGTTTCTTCAATCTGTACAGAAATGGTAATGGCAAACAACAGAAAGAAACTCTTCGTGGTCTTGCAGATGGATGACTTTGAAATGGATGCGGCGACAGAGCTAGCAGTTTCGGGGCCATTTCACCGTAACTGTAAGTCGCGCGCTGATTTCGACAGTGTACTGCCTGACATAGTGGAATACATCACTACCCACGTCACTAAGATAAGAGTAAGTACACAGAATTCAATATATACACTGACCCAATTTTAGAAGTTCTCCGTCCAATCCAGGCAAATGACAGGCTGCAGAGGGTTCCAACATCAATAATTTTTGTCCAGCATCGCACTAAGTTCACAATGTTCCCACTTCTGGAATGCCATCAATGTCATCTTGTTCATGTTTCTTTGTGCATGTTGTGTGAGCATGTTAAAATGTCAGAATTAAGAAATTATTAAGAATTATTAAGAAATTATTGTGTTTTAATTGCTGTTTTATATTGTTTCTTCAATTTGTACAGAAATGGTAATGGCAAACAACAGAAAGAAGCTTTTGTGGTCCTGCAGATGGACAATAACTTTGAGATGGACGCAGCAACCGAACTGGCTATTTCAGGTCCGTTTCATCGCGACTGCAAGACACGCGGAGAATTTGACCGAGTGTTGCCTGAAATCATGCAGTACATCACTGCCTACATCACAAAGATAAGAGTAAGTACACAGAATTCAATATATGCACTGACCCAATTTTAGGAAGTTCTCCGTCCAATCCAGGCAAATGACAGGCTGCAGAGGGTTCCAACATCAATAATTTTTGTCCAGTATCGCACTAAGTTCACAATGTTCCCACTTCTGGAATGCCGTCAATATCATCTTGTTCATGTTTCTTTGTGCATGTTGTGTCAGCATGTTAAAATGTCAGAATTAAGAAATTATTAAGAAATTATTGTGTTTTAATTGCTGTTTTATATTGTTTCTTCAATCTGTACAGAAATGGTAATGGCAAACAACAGAAAGAAACTCTTCGTGGTCTTGCAGATGGATGACTTTGAAATGGATGCGGCGACAGAGCTAGCAGTTTCGGGGCCGTTTCACCGTAACTGTAAGTCGCGCGCTGATTTCGACCGTGTACTGCCTGACATAGTGGAATACATCACTACCCACGTCACTAAGATAAGAGTAAGTACACAGAATTCAATATATACACTGACCCAATTTTAGAAGTTCTCCGTCCAATCCAGGCAAATGACAGGCTGCAGAGGGTTCCAACATCAATAATTTTTCTCCAGCATCGCACTAAGTTCACAATGTTCCCACTTCTGGAATGCCATCAATGTCATCTTGTTCATGTTTCTTTGTGCATGTTGTGTGAGCATGTTAAAATGTCAGAATTAAGAAATTATTAAGAATTATTAAGAAATTATTGTGTTTTAATTGCTGTTTTATATTGTTTCTTCAATCTGTACAGAAATGGTAATGGCAAACAACAGAAAGAAACTCTTCGTGGTCTTGCAGATGGATGACTTTGAAATTGATGCGGCGACAGAGCTAGCAGTTTCAGGGCTGTTTCACCGTAACTGTAAGTCGCGCGCTGATTTTGACCGTGTACTGCCTGACAAGGTGGAAGCAGCTGAAATGGAACTATGGAAATTAGAATTAGATAAACAGGCTAAGGCAGAAGCACATGCTCAGGCCTAGGAATTACAGAAGGAAAAGTAGAGACAGCTCGACACGGAAGCAGTAAGAGAACCAGCGTGATTGCTGCATCGGAAGAGGAGGAAGAAGAGGATAACGAAGAAGGCAATCGAGCATTCATTAATGCTCGAAAAGGACCAAAGTTACCACCGTTCAATGACGGAAAAGATAATATGGACGCTTATTTGCGACGGTTTGAGAAATATGCAGCCATTCGAAAGTGGAAAAAGGAAGAATGGGCAGTTGTTTAGCATCATTTCTGTAATATTTGAAGAGTTTTTAATCAATCTGCAACCGTGCTGTCACGCCCCCCGAGTTAGCTCTTTCAATATGGCTGCCTTTCCTCCAGTGACCACATATATCCCAAGATACCATAACACCACAGCCTCCCCCCACAGTTCCAAAAATCACCCTACCTCCACGTAATTTTCTAACAGTTAATAACTAATGTGAAAGTTGGGGTAGACTGCCCCTCCCTTCCAACAATAACTAATGTCTCGCAGGCATTATTCTAGCCTGGAAGTACACACAAAATCCTTGAGATAGTCAGGAGGTTACCTCAGTGTGTAGGAACGTCGTCCTACATTGACCACGGGCTCTCCAGGTGGTTGACTATCTGTGAGTGATGTAGGCTCCTGTGACACAGCGAGCCTTTCAGGACGATGCTCCAGTGCTGAAGACACCCCACACGACTGATTCCCTTGGAGGGCCTCTTCCTGAGGGCGTGCCGACAGCGATTCTTCCTGAGTGTGTGTCGACAGCGATTTCCTCCGTTGCTCCTCTGTTATGCCATCACAGTCTCTCCCGTTGCTGAAATCACCCTCCAACCCCGGTAGGTCTTCCTGCCCTTTAGGCCACCTTCTCTGGATGTGATCCAGATGCCGTCTGAGGCTGTACTGTATAGGAAACTGGCCCTGTAAGTCCAGTGATTTCACCTGGTGTCCATGCGTTTCCTGAGTCCACACGGGTGCTAAAATTTCGAGTCCAAACTTTATCTCCTACTTGAAAATCCCTGGCTTGACAATTCCGATCGTGAAGGGCTTTTTGTGCGGCCTGCTTTTGTTGAACACGAGAAGCCACGTTAGGTCGTAATCCATCGAATCTGGTCCGAAGGGCCTGATTCGTGAGTAACTCCGCTGGAGTCACACCCGTCACAGTATGCGAAGTCAGGCGATAGGTGAATAAGAATCGAGACACCCTATGCTGGAGACTCCAAGGACCGTTTTCTGACTTCTTCATCACTGCTTTAAAAGATTGAACGACCCGCTCTGCCTGTCCATTACAGGAGGGATGAAAAGGAGCTACTAGTGTCTGTTGGATACTGTTCTTGCGGAGAAACGTGCGAAACACAATTCATCTTTAAATTTGCACTTTTGGGGATCATGTCTGCCTGTACAACGATGACATACTACCTCTGATGACCGATCTTTATTTTTCACATGGATCTGATTCACAGGCGTTACAGTCGGGAGCAGTCCCTTCTCTCAACTGCAACGCGCCCTTAGCCCTATCGTCATCGCTCTGTCCAACGTCAAACCATCCTCAACAGCTTACGTTGAATGTGAGGAATGAACAGCCCACAGACCAATTTGTCTCCGAGGGCTTCGGATAAGAACGCCTCAAAAGCACAGTGTTGAGAAAGCCGTCTTATCTCTGCCGTATACTGTAGTATAGACTCACCTTCCCGCTGCGAGCGACGATAGAAACGGAACCGTTCAGCGATAACAAGAGGTTTCGGTGTAAAATGGGCCTTCAGGAGATCTGTTAATTCCTCAAACGTCTTCGCTAATTGTCGGCGCTGTGAGGCCTTTCAATAACGCATAACAACGAGAGCCAATAACAAGCCCGAACGTATTTCTCTTCTGGAACGTCATTTGCTTGAAAAAACATCAACAACCGATCATAATACGGTCCAATCATCTCCATCTTCGAAGGGATCCATTCGTCCGATAGTGGCTGCCATTGTAGGAAAATCCTCCTCGCCAGTGTAATATTTGAAGAGTTTTTAATCAATCCGCAACCGTGCTGTCACTCCCCACCCAAGTTCGTTCTTTCAATATGGCTGCCTTTCCTCCAGTGAGCACATATATCCCAAGATACCACAATACCACAACTTCTGAAAGAACGTGCATTAGATGTGTATGCGCGTATGCCTCCCGAACTGTATGCTGATTACGAGGCACTGAAAGATGCTCTACCCAAGCGATATCAGATGACAGAGGAGGGATTTCGCAAACGATTCCATACCTGTAAACCGGAAATAGGTGAATCGCCTCAACAGTTTATTACAAGGTTTATTATTATGTTGTAACGCGTCCTTTGAGTAAGATATTGTTTTATTAAGGCGCGTTATAAATATAAGTTGTATTGTATAAGGTTGGAAAGTTATTTGATGAGGTGGACTGAGCTGGCCAAAATCACACAAGATTTTGAAGGATTGAAATGTTTGTTGGTGAAGGAGCAGTATCTCGATGTGGTTAGTCGAGAGTTGTCTCTTTTCTTAAGAGAGAGCGCCCAAAGATTTGCAAGAACTCGCCAACTGGCCGAACAATTCATAGAGGCTCACGATGGAAAAACAAAGCAGCCTGATCCGCAATACTTCCGTGATAAAGATGAGAAAACGGAGAAGAAATTTCGGGAAAATGATGCCAACGGGCAAAAGGAGAAACAGGTTGAGGAAGAGCGAAATCGGAGTTGGCGGAACGACCGACGTTGCTATATACTGTATGCGACAAAGCCGGGCACTCGCATAGAACCTGCAAGTTTCGATTGAATGCTTCACAGAAAGCGGCAGGGTTACAGACTTCCTGGAAGTCTCGAAACGGGCGGCAAACTCAGAACTCGAAACCGAAAGCGACCGAGAAAGTCCAGCATCGCTTTCAACAACGGTTAAGAAAACGATAGAAACGGAAGCGAACTCTACCGAAGCGGGAATTGCTGAAACCAAGGAAGGATGCGGAAATGCATGTCAGGCGTTGGAAAATTTTTTGGACAAAGAAGGAGTCGAGTTAAAATGTGGATGCAAAGCGCAGGTGATAGCAGAAGCATGTAGAGGTAGAAAAACTAAAGCGGATATGAATATAACTGTCGGTTATGTGGGGGTCAGAAGGTTGAAGTTCTTCGGGATACAAGTTGCTTGTCAGTTGTTGTGGCCAGGCGGTTAGTTAGAAATAATCAGTTGACCGGAAAACATGAAGTTTGTATTCTGATTGATAAAACAGTACGAAAGGTGCCAACTGCCATCATTGACGTCAGATCAGAATATTTTACCGGGAAAGTAAAAGCACTCTGTATGAAGGAAGCCTTATACGATCTCGTGATTGGAAATATACCTGGAGCCGAACTCAGGCCAAGATACGCCGATAAGAGCACTACAGTACAAGAACGGGATTTATTAACCGAAGAAAATAAAGAGGGAGTGAAATCGAAAGTGCAGATGAACGTGGCAACCGCGGTGGAAACCAGGGGCATGAAAGAGAAAGAGAAAGTGCTTCCTAAGCCTTTACATGTTCCAGCGTTTCAGAACGACAACATTTCCTTGGACATGCTGAAGAAAGAACAAGCTGGAGATAGCTCCCTTAAGAAATTCTGGGAATATGCTGGCCAGAACGACTAGTCTGAATCAAATAATGCTGAGCGTGTCGTACGCTTCGACGTGGAACAAGGACTACTCTATCGCAAGATCCGGTCGTCACAACATAACTTCGGTGATGAAGTTAAACAGCTAGTAATCCCCTCTCATTTAAGAACGAGAGTTATGGAAATTGCTCAAAATTCTATTTTTGGAGGACACTTGGGCATTCACAAAACGCAAGAGAGAATTTTAACGCAATTTTTCTGGCCGGGTTGTTACAGCGACATCGCTAGATACTGTCGATCTTGTGATATCTGTCAAAGGACGGTTCCTAAAGGACGAGTTCAGAAAGTGCCTTTGATCAAAATGCCGATCATTGACACTGTGTTCAAAAGGTGTGTGGTCGATCTGATTGGGCCTTTACCAAGCTCTGAGCGAGTACACAGATACATTCTGACATTAGTAGACTGTGCCAGCCGATATCCCGAATGTGTCGCGCTTAAAGAAATCGACACATGTTCGGTGGCTGAAGCCCTGATTAGCATTTTTCAAGAATGAGAGTGCCGGTGGAGATACTGACGGATAACGGATCGCAGTTCACAGGGGCAATGATGAAGGAAGTAGGTCGGCTTCTGTCCATCAAGCAGTTAGTGAGCACTCCTTACCACAGTCAGAACTGTGGTTTGAGTTGAAAGATACAACGGAGTGATAAAACAAATGCTTCGTAAGATGTGTGCAGAGAGAGTGCGAGATTGGGACAGATACTTAGATCCGCTTACGTTCGCTTATCGGGAAGTGAAGAATGAAAGTACGGGCTTTGCTCCGTTTGAAATCCTGTATGGAAAATCAGTCAGAGGGCCTATGGTAATATTAAAAGAACTGTAGACGAAAGAAATTGCTGAGCCTGATGTTAAAACCACATACGAATATGTAGTAGACCTGAAGAACCGGCTTCAAGAGACTTGCCAACTGGCGCAAGAAAATCTGCAACGGGCCGGGGAAAAATACAAACGGAATTTCGACAAGCATGCAAAGCCGCGAAAGTTTGAACCGGGAGATAAAGTGTTACTTCTGTTACCGACAGACAGTAATAAACTTCAGATGCAATGGAAAGGACCATTCAAGGTGCAAAAGCGTATGGGAGATGCTGATTACGTGATTAAGTTAGCACATCGGTCAAAGATTTTCATGCTAATATGCTGAAATGATACTACGAACGACAATCCGAAAAGGAAAACTGTTTGATCGAGGATCGGGAAAATGATGCTGGACAAGTGGTCGCAGCTGCAGTGGTGATGGAAGACCAGTCAGACTCAGAGATGGAAATTACTGGAGATAGCAATCTTCCACTCTTTAACCAACTACAAACAGAGACTTATAAAGAGGTGGTAATAAGCCAGGAACTATCCGCAGATCAGACAGAAGAGGTCGAGAAACTCCTGGAGGAATTCCAAGATATTTTAGCGACGTGCCTGGAAGAACCAATCTAGTGCAACATCGGATAAGCCTTATGTCTAAGATTCCAGTAAGGAAAAGGCCATATTCTGTACCGTATGCAATGTGGCAAGCACCGGATAAAGAAATTGACAATATGATAAGAATAGGGGTGATAGAACCTTCGACAGCGGCATATGCATCTCCAATGTTGTTGGTCAGGAAAGCGGACGGATCCAATAGGTCTTGTGTAGACTTCAGAGATTTAAATCGAATCACAGTTTTCGATGCAGAACCGATGCCACAAGCGGAAGAAATCTTCGTGAAGTTGGCAGGCAGCAAATCTTTCTCTAAATTTGGCTTGTCGAAAGGGTACTGGGGAATAGAAGTTGAACCAGAGTCCAGAGACTACACGTCTTTCATGACGTCACCAGGACTGTTTCGATTTGTTACGATGCCCTTTGGGTTGGTGACAGCTCCGGCGACGTTCTCGAGAGATATGCGAAAACTACTGGAGGGTAGTTTCAACCTGGACAGTTACTTAGATGATGTACTATGCCATACGTTGGAATGGATAGAACATCTAAAGACGTTGAGAGATTTCTTCTCAAGAGTACGACGGGCTGGACTAACGCTGCGTCCAAGTAAGTGTCAGATTGGAGGAAAAAGTGTTGGTTTCCTGGGTCATACAATATGAGATGGAACAATTCAGCCAAATAAAGACAAGATTGGAACAATCGCAGAAGGTCAAGGCCAGCAACAAAGAAACAAGTCCGCTCGTATTTAGGTTTGGTGGGTTATTATCAGAAATTCATTCCGGATTTTGCCGTTATTGCCGCACCACTAACGGATTTAACCCGAAAGAATCAACCCAACTTTTATCTTGGGGCGAGGCACAAGAACTTGCTTTTCAGCAGTTAAAGAAAAGCTTAACGAGTTTCCCAATTCTTCGATTGCCGGACTGGAACGTCGAGTTCATACTCCAGACTGACGCGTCAAATTATGGATGCGGCGCAGTGCTTCTACAGGAAGTCGATAACGTAAAGCACCCTGTAGTCTACGCTAATAGAAAGTTTTTGCCAAGAGAAACGCGTTATTCAACAATTGAAAGAAAGGGCACAGTGTGGGCGTTACAGAAATTTCAAGTGTACCTATATGGAAAACACTTCTGGCTGGAGACGGATCATCAACCTTTGATTCGTATCCAGAGAGCAAACCCAGTCAATGGGAGGTTGATGCACTGGACCTTGATATAGCAGCAATATAGTTTTACTATACGTTCAATAAAAGGGTCTGAAAATGTTGGGGCGGATTTTCTAAGTCGCCAGGAGTAAATAGAAGTAGATCAATAGACTGTACAGTAGGGCAATCGTTTTTGTCAATAGAAGAAAATCCAAGTTTTCTTTTAAATGGGGGCCATTGTCACGAATTGCCCTGATTTACAGACTAACGCTTCGTCCAAGTCATCTATGGATAATAATACCTATAGGGCCTACTGTATAAGTGACTATAGGCTATAAATATAAATACAAGTCGATGGTCGGTTGATGGCCGTCGGGTCCAAGGGGTCATGGGATGGGCATGAGTCGGATGATATGAGGTCTCGACGACAAACACCACGACGCCAATGACCTGGCGCCGACACGTCGATCAGATGCGTGCGGCTCACGCAGCCAACACAGGCAGGACAACCAACCCGGACACAGCAAACACCAACCAGGGGCGACGAATACACCCCAGAGGAGACCGCTAGCGAAACACGAACGATGACCTGGGACCAACACATCGACCCGAGACACATTAACCACTCGACGAAAACGTGTGGCGGCCTTACTCAATGCAGAAACATCGACAACGGCAGAAGAATGCATTTCAAAGGCGCCACCTAACGAAGCGAAAAGATACACGGACACATCAGCGCCAGATGAAGACGTGGCTGTCCAGACACACACCAGAGGAGCGGAACAACAGTGCTAGGGAGGAGAAACGATACCCTGAAAGAGACAGGAAAGCACCAGACAGACTAAACCTCTGAACACTGTCCGAACAATAAGACACTAATCAGACTGTTAAAAGTAGTAGAGCTCACGCAGAACTTATACGCTTGTAGGAAGTAGGACACTAACATACACACACACACATTCATACGCTTGTAGGAAGTAGGAACTCAGTACACACACACGCTTACAAATACACATTTGCGTAGACATTTGTAGCGGGAACACCAGATATAGAAGGGAGGCGCTGTAGTGTCTGCAGGGTCTAGCAGAATGCTTGACATTCATTGGCCAGCCAGGGTTGGTCCGCCAGAGGGCACAACTGACACACGACACATAAAACGATAGCCAACGCCTTAGGCCGGAGTCGGGAGTAAGCTAACGAATGCACTGTATATGCACAGTTGATAAATAAAAGGAAAAATACACAATACAGGCATCAAACGATGGCACACCAAAACCAAGCCACAATCAGGTCGATATCCAGAAGGTCAGTCCACACGACAGAGGCAGCCTATGGTGGATAAGCAATTTAAACAGGTAAGTTTTAAGTTGAGAACGAAATGACAGAAGCAGCTGAGCAGAATGAACAGACACAGGGAGGGAGCTCCAAAATTCAGGTCCAGCAATCGAAAATGCTCGTTTAGCCAGAACAGTTCCAGCCCAAGGTATGACCAGAGAAAGACAAGAGGGCCGAGGTGGAGTCATGCAAAAACCAGAGTAAAACCGCGAGTCTTGACAAGTGATTTAAATGATGAAAGTGAGTTAGCCTCCCCGCCATCCACTCTAGCTGCAAATGTTCCTTGTAAGTGCGCGCGTGCGGGTACGACTGTAGATTTTGCTACCAACTCCGATTCGTATGATATTATACCTGATGATAGGTTTCAACATGACTATTCCAACGCGCCTATTCCCATCTTCAGCTTACTATCCTGCGATTTTCTACGATTTTTTGAAAGTATGCGATTTCATGTATTTCATGCACACACATCGACATCCGCCATTTGTAATCCCGGAGTGTATATCACTAGCTGGAGGTCACATGCAGCGATGCATAGCATTTACAAATGGCGGATGTCGATGTGTGTGCATGAAATACATGAAATCGTATACTTTCAAAAAAATCGTAGAAAATCGCCGGATTGTTTGCATAAGACGGGAATAGGCGCGTTCGAATATTCATGTCGAGAACTATCATCAGGTGTAATATCATACGAATCGGAGTTGGTAGCAAAATCTACAGTAGTACCATCAATATCAGGATGAAGTTTTCTAGTATTTCTGTATCAAATGGTTTTTCATTGCCTGACTCCACTATCCAGTCTTAATTCCCGTATACTCCCGCAACTTAGGGCGAAAGTCAGTCACTCATTTTCTCATCTACTGACGAACAGTGACTCCTATATGCATTTTCAACTCATCTTACAGGCAGTGATGGTGAAGGATCTCGCCTGATAAATTCACTGAAAAAAGAACAAGGTCGAGGCCATACAATCGCTATAGAAAACCACATCAATCTACATTTACCTTCTCAAAAGGTCCTTTGATGTGCTTGATACCACCATCTTGACATTAATTAATTGGTTGCTCCTGATAGCTCTTTCCCAAAATGTTTCTCTCGTGCAATAGTCAGTCCACTGGATGCTGACACTGTGCCAAGCTACTGACTAACCTCGAACTTGAATTTTATTTCTAAACTTCTTGAACATGTTGTTGAGGTTCGACTGGAGGCACACCTATCTTCAAACTCCTTACTTCTCCGTTTCCAACCAGCTTATTGCAAATTCAGCTCTGCTTAGGCAGCTCTTCTCTCTGTCCACAATGATACTGTATATTCTGCTCCATGGACAATGGCAAAGTGACTGCACTTGCTCTTCATGATCTACCTGCTGCCTTCGACACTGTTGTTCCTTCTGATTTGCTGTATCAGGTCTGGTACTAAACAGGTTTCCATCATATATTACTCTCAGACTCAGTTTGTCTTAATCAATGAGCAATGTCCAACCAGATACCATTCACCTGTGACATCCCTCAAGATTGACAGGAATATCGACAATTGCAAACACTGTATCGCCCTCCTTGACTGTTGTGTTCTTCTGATACTGGCTTGTAAAATAACGAGGTGCAGGTGAAATGTAGGATCACCTGTTTTCAGCTGCTGTGCTCCTCTTGTTTGGAATCATCTACCGCTTGCCAACTCACTCTCATCATTCATATCACTTGTCAAGACCAACTATTTTACTCTGGCTTTTGCATAACTCCATCTTGGCCCCCTAGCGAACATGCATTCACGCTTCTGATTTACCGACCTTGCATGCATTATAAGTGCATTTAATAAATAAATTTTGTAATCAATCAGACTCGCATGCAAAAGTAAAATGGCCTCATTTCTTTGTTCATTGCTGCACTTTGCCGTGACCATGCAAATAAATTGGTTCTATCTAATTAATGCAGTCTCTCAGCCAGCAAAGCGAGGGCAGGCCCTCAGATTCCAACATTAGCACAATGTTGTTTACAGTGTAGGCCCAAAGGATGTGTCTGTCTCCATGATTGCGCAAGATCACTTCCTGGTGACCAGACCACAGAAATCCAATACCCTCAGAATGTCTATTATGTGGGCAAGATATAGGCCCAATGATGTTGACTGTCTGAGTAGCCCACACTTGGAAAACACTCAATTGCCACAGATGTGTCTGGAATTTCCAAACACGACGAGGGCTGCGTTTAAAAATTTTGACTGGTTGGTGGCCCTCCAGTGAAATGGACTGCTGCCTTCTGGCCCAAGTGTTATGCACAACACCACAACTTCCGTTATGTAGTACAATGTACATCATTTACTCTAGTCTAAAATGGAAATGGGACATTACTGTTATATTTTTCAGTGACAGGATACATGTGTATCAGTCAAATTCAACACTTTCAACAATGCTAAAGCATTTTGTGAATGTAAAATAACATATGTGAGGGAAACTAACATTTTGATAGTTGCATTGTGCATATACTGACTTTTCAGCTTTGTTGGTTTATATCTTTTGGCATCAGATTTTGTTCTTGATATCGCAATATTGGTGTGGTATCAGTTAAACCAAACTACCATTACATCCAATAATGTACTGTGAGTGTATCTTGAAAGTTTCTGTAAAAATTTCATGCGAATCAATCACCAAAATATTTCAGTGCCACAGTTGCATCGGGAGACCAGCTTATTCCCTGTACATTCATATACAATAGGCATATGTTAGGGTATCCCAACAAATTTCTTTCGAAAATGTAGTCACACTCCAGAAAGTTTCTTTTCTGGCCCAATAATGCCATAGGCAAAATTTCTGAAAATTTGGCAAATGTTTGGAGGACCAATTTCTTCCATTGGCATATCTGCACATTTTAAACAAAGATTTGTAAACTACATGTAATAGCTAAACTGTTGAGGTTTGGTTTTGTTGGAAAGTCTTTAGAATATAGATACTATCAATAAATGCAAAATTCTCAATATTTGTAATGTCTTGCTATACTTTATGATATCGGTCTTGTCTTCAACTGTTCTCAGGCGGAGGATTGCCTGCATCATGGACAATTTTGTTCCATCTGCTTCTGCACCTTGTCTCTTCCAATAACAGGTTGAATGATAGTTCAGTCCATGACTTGATGTTATCGATCATGTCGGCTTAGGTCTTTCCCAAACTCAGGATCCAGGAGTTGGATGAGCTCCTTCTCTAGGCAATCTGCAATCTATTTTAGAACAAGACAGAACTGTGAAAGCTTCCTCTGCTTGAGCAATCCTAGCAGGCTAATAATACTTCAGCACTTTCCAAGACCAACTCATTGGTCTTCTTGGCAATCTACGATACTAAGAATCTGCCAGACACTTCTTCAGTGCTGCCCCAACATCTCATCCTTTTGCCAATTTTGACCAAACCTCTCTACTGCATTTGGAGTTCTCAGTTATAAACTAGCCAAGATAAGGAAATATGTTGACTTACTCCACCTGGTTACCTTGAACTTTAATGCTGCAGACTGTACCATCTGGTAATGGTTGTTGCTAGCCTGGTCAAGACGATCCTATAGTTTTTTGGCTGCACTGGCCAACAGAACAGTGTCATCTGCATATCACATATATATTTGTAACTCTCCCTATTTGAATTTCACCATCATACCCATCCATTAGCTCTCTCACGACCATCTCTGCCAGGATATTGAAAAGGTATGGCAAGATCACGTGACCCTGTTTGACCACAGCACCATCGTGATATTGTACCGGCTTCTCTCACTCCGGCTTGTTGTTTACAGTAGAGTTCAGCAAGCAGGTTGATGATATGAATAGATGAACATACTATTATTAAATCTGTATCTGAGGAGTGACTCATGTACCATGACCAGCCAGAGTTCCTCATATGAGATGCAATCAGAAGCCTTCTTAAAATCAACAAAGCACATAAACAGGGGCTGCTAATCTTCCAATCTTCTGCATGCCGATTCTAAAACGTGTAAATTGATCTCGTGTTCCCCTTCCTCCAAAGAATACAGCTTGGTCACCTGCCACCTCAGATTCTGTTTTAGTTGTCATTAGATGGTACTAGCATTGACAAATAAACAAAATATATAATGGTAAGAAACTAGACAGCATTGTTACAGCAGCTTATTGTAACAAACCAGACATGACCATATTAAGGAAACTAGTTTCATTTTACTGAAGTTTCTTGTCAAAGTAACAGCGGCGAGTCACTGCTGTGTTGATGTTTGCGTTTTACTTGGGTGCATGAGCCTGGGCTTTACGCATCTTCTGCAAGACAACGGACATCTCTTCCCTCTTTCGCTTAGCTCGCAGCGTTCTGCCGAGCTGCAACAAAAACACAGCATCTAATTTTTAACACATCCAATATACAGCACTTACAAACTCAGCTCTGGACCGCTTTAGAAACTCAGGTTTATTACAGATAGCTATTTCAAATATTAACATTTATATCACAACACAGGTTAAAAAATAAAAATGTCATCAATATTTAAGAACCAAGGACATTGTAAATTTCTGGTGCCCATTTTTTTAAAATTGGAAATGATTTTTTAGAAACTACAGAAACAAGGAGCTAAAAAAACTAAAGCAGTTATAGGGCCTTTGCTGAAAAAGGATGTAAACAAGAAAACTACATAAAATCAACAAAATTATTCTTGCCATCACTGTTTATAATATTCAATGAATATCAGTCCTCTTGAGCTAACCCCAAGGCATAAAGTGTTAGCAACTTCACTTTCTTAGCCTTGGCATATGAGGTGCGTGGCTACTCCTCTGTATGATCTTTCCACCAACAGAACACATTCAATGTATTCAAGTTATAGCCAAGTTTGCCAGGGATCCAAGCAGAGCAGAAATCTTGAAACATCTTTCTGCCCTGACTGCACATACCAACCAGTAAAGATAATTATAATTTATAATTTACAAATTACAACTAATATATACTCTAACTTATTTTAAACTTTTTGTACCAAAAGAACTGTTTTTTTTAAAGATTTGAAACACACCCTCTTTTTGCAGAACTTCAGTGCCCTCTTGTCTTTGCTGACTTTCAGCAACTCCTGAATTCTCTTCTCATAAGGAGCAAATCCAGTTACTTCTCGCACGAGGTCACGCACGAATCGAGCACGCTTGGTAAGAGTCTGCAAAACAATAATCAGATTCAGAAACTCTGCATTTAAGGATTAAACACTTCATAAAACAAATGCAAACACTCTGAATTACAGAGAGTATTGTATAAGTCTAGATGAAAAGGATAACAGTATTCACAAAGACGTCAGGTGCAAATGCCTTATCAAGTAAGGCACATGCACCTGACAATGCGTATGTATGCAGATATAAAACGCTTTTAAAATTTGCTTAGTTGTGTAATATCTTAGAATTTAATATACTCTGCTTGAAAGTAAATCTCAGTTTCGATGACGCAGATTTTGCAGACTTCAGGCATTACATGCATCAGTATCAGAATTGGAGCCTCCAATTTTTACCAGAATTATATATATGTAAATATACAGTCCCTATTACAGTCTTTTGTGGGGTTTATTACAGGCTTTTGTGTGGTGGGAGACTTTGAAATGCATTTGCAATTGACCTCTGATTCTAGGATTTGAATCTTGGTTTAACCTGTCAAAATAATAAATTTTTTATTGTCAAGCTGTGCAATCAATAAAGGCTAATGGATTGTTACTGTCGTTTTAAGTTTCACTCTTAGGACCACACCTCTAATGTTAACAAAGACAGGTAACAAATTAGCAACACAATTCAATTTTATTTATAGAAAATAACAAAGGCCTTCTTTTAAATGACTGGGCCTTTCATAGTATTTGTTGGGCCTGCTTGTTTGCTCTCAACTCAAACTCTACAGTGCAGATATCAGAAGCTGCCTAAGGATGAAACTACTTTTATTTTACTGAGATTTCTGGATAGCAAACTGATACTGATATGTCAAGACACATCAGCAGATCAGGTTGTTTGCCTATCTATGCTACTCTTCTGTCATAGTTTTCATATCTTAGTATCTCTAGCATTATGCCATTTGTTGCAGCAGTTCACGTTTCTGTACTGTAATCACACATAAGAATACATCAGACTACATTAAGTGGAGAATGACTTGCAGAAAATCATGCAATTCAGGCACTCAGGAAAATACTGTTGCTAAAATTAAGGGTTGAAGCAAATGAGAGGTTAGAGTTTTAGTTTTCTTACACCCTTCCTTCTTGATGGACGAGGCTTTGTTGTGTTAGGAGTAACTTTGTGGCCTTTCTTAAGGCCAACTGCCATGTCGTAAATGACTGCCATCGTCCTTAAATGAAAACAAGTTACAATTTAAAATTCAAAGCATTCATGCAGTTATTCTGATCTTCAGGCAATTTCTTACTTTTAGTAAGAATTCAAACCTGTTTTTCAACAGCAGTCACTATACAACAGAATTTGATGCATAGACCAATTAAATTTTTGCACAAATTAGTACTTTTTCTAACTGTTCTAAAAGTAGTTTTGGAAGTTGCCTTTCAAATTATTCTTATTTACTCTAAGCTTCCCAAATAAAACGGACTTGTGAACTAGGGCAAAATAATGATATGCACGTAATTCTAACTACATATTAGGTAACAAATAATCGGAGCATATAGCAAACTGATTTACACACTGCATAAAACGTCTGTTTGGATGTTTACATAGCACATTTTTTATCATGAGACACTACTTCGCAATTGCGGCATACAGAAGTACACAGCATATATAGAAGTTCTCATTTATTATTATTTAACCCAAAGTAAATGTAATCCCTCAGGAAAATATTACGCTAAGAGCTGGAAGGATATCTTGAAGGGAATCTGGACAAACCTAAGCCACATCGGTAAACGTACCTCGAAAAGTGATGGGATTATAGTGCTGAATACAGATAATGATAATATGATTATTATTATTATTTACTGACTAGTCATCTGCTCCAACGTCTATCAGTTGCCCTTCAAATAGGAAACTCACTAGGCATACTTATAGTATCGGGGACCGTTCTATTCTGGGCATAGCTTTCAGCCTGGCTTCTGCTTACTGCGATTGGTTGTAGTTGCCACTAAGAAGACTCTCTTCATGCAAAACACTATTTCCAAAGATCAGTTAAGCGTCATTCAATATTTACAAAGCTGAACTAACTCTAACTTTAACCCTAATCCGTATTTAGCAGCAGGCATTAGAAGCCATGTTTATTTACTTCAATCAATAATGGGACACCTACAGAAGTCATGCCTATAAATAATTAACGTCACTGCGGCGAGCAAGGCCGAAGAGCAACGGCCAAAACAGAGCGATCCCCGATACTATAAGTATGCCACTCGCTCTCCATCTTGAGCACCTCGGTTTGGAACAATGAGAGAGATGGCAAACCAAAGCCTAAGCCACAATTAATCAGTCCCATTAACTAAGAACAACCAACATGCTGTTCAAATGTTAACCATGGACACTGTCGATATTTTGATGAGCATTCGTTTACTTCAATGCGATATTATTTATTATTATCGTTATTATTATTATCAATTACACCAGCACACTTTAGAGTCTGTAACGTCTCGAAGCTTCAATTCACTGAGTCGATATAAACTGTATAAATATCACACGCTGAAGGAAACAAGAATGAAGGAATAAAGAAAGTTTTATTTACGGGTCTTAAAACGCTTTACGCGATGAAGATTCCTATGGATTATAAAATTTCTACAACTCCCAAACATACCCTTCCACACTTAACAGCCGAAAGAACAATTAACTCTGCAGCGGAAGCAATATGGCGTTAAAAGATTCTAAATACTTAAGCCAGTTGAGATTTTGTTTATAGCGCATTAATAGACAGGAGGGTTGAGAGGATTGAAGTGTGTTGTCGATGAGGAAAATATATCTATAGTCCATGCTAAATTAGACTATAGCAATTCACTTTTCCTGAACATAGGCTCCACCCAAATGACCCGTCTTCAATCTATCCAGAATGCTCTCGTTCGTGCTGTCACCAAAACCCCCAAACACCATCACATGATCTCTCCTTATCTACGGGTAATTTCCCCCACCTATTCAAACACTCTCTTGTTACCCCTCTCTCAAGAAATCATCTCTCGACAAGGAAATTCTTTCAAACTACCGGCCTGTTTCTAACCTGACTCATCTCC
Source organism: Norana najaformis (assembly GCA_964023275.1). Lineage (NCBI taxonomy): Eukaryota > Metazoa > Annelida > Clitellata > Crassiclitellata > Hormogastridae > Norana > Norana najaformis. Next base: position 8,525,596 of record OZ029922.1, read on the forward strand.
AAATTAACTGAACAGATTGTCCTCTCTCGAATCAATGACTATTTAGCTTCTAGCTCACTCACTAACCCACACTAGTCTGGTTTCACTAAACGCCACTATACCGAAAGTCTGCTGACATCTCTCTACAACAAGCTTGTTTCTGCCATTTCTCGTCAACAGGTTTCTTGCCTCTGTCTCCTTGATATCTCTGCAGCCTTCGACACCATAGATCACAATATCTTACTCCATCGACTTTCAACCTGGTTTGATATTGCTGACACTGCTCTCCTATGGATACAGTCTTATCTCTCCTCCCGCTCTTTCTCTGTTAAAACTTCGGAAGCTTCTTCCAAGTCATGCCCTCTCACTTGCGGAGTTCCACAAGGCTCCGTTCTTGAACCTCTTCTGTTTATCCTCTACACTACCCCACTCAGTTCATTCATTAAAGCATCCTCTGTTGACCTTCATCTCTACGCTGATGACACCCAACTATTCATCTCTTTCTCTCCAAATTGTTTCAATGAATCTACAGATCATCTTCTTTGTGTGGTTAAACAAATCTCCTCTTGGATGACATCTAATCTCTTATGCCTGAACCCATCTAAAACTGAATTCATACTTATAGGCCTACGTGACCAGCTCAAGAAAATTCCTTACCCCTCTATCTCCCTCAGCCTGGACTCTGCCTCCACCCACACCTTTAATACTAACTCCTCTGTCCGTAATTTAGGTGTTATTTTCGACCAGAACCTTACTTTTTCTGATCAAATCACCCATCTTTCCCGCTCTTGCTTTATGCATTTCCGCGACCTTCGCAGAATCCGTCCTATGCTTGACTTCAAAACCGCATCTATCATTGCCACATCCATAGTCCATGCAAAACTTGACTACTGCAATTCACTTTTCCTCAATATTGACACAACCCAGATAAATCGCCTACAAGCTATCCAGAATGCTCTCGCACGTGCTGTCACCAAAACCCCCAAACACCATCACATCACCCTTGTTCTCAAATCTGGCTTAAAATACCAGAACGAATAGAGTACAACGTCTTATCCCTCACCTACAACACACTTCAATCCTCCAAATCCTCCTATCTTCGTCAATTATTTACTATCCAACCACTCCGTTCAACCAGCTCCTCATCTGTCCTAACACTTCTTCGCCCTCCCGTCACCTCATTCTTAAAATTTGGAAATCGCTCCATAGCCATAGCTGCCCCACCCCTTTGGAATAAACTCCCTCCAGAATTGCGACAGTTGTCTGGTCAATCATACGAACTCACTAACACTTCACCTCTTTCAGTTTCTGCGCAGGTCTTTCACTCAAGACTGAAACACTTCTTTTCCAAAAATCTTATCTGATTCTTCCTCTTCTCCTTATCTCTCCTTAAAATTTGGAAGTCGCTCCATAGCTACAGCTGCCCCACCCCTCTGGAATATCGTAATCGTAATTCCAAGATTTCTACAGCGCCCAACGAAAGCCGCGCCGCGGGGACCAGCTTATTCACAGAATAAACTCCCCCAGAATTGCGCCAGTTATCTGACCGATCATACAAACTCACCTATGCTCCACCGCTTGCAATTTTTGCATTGGCCTTTCATTAAAAACTGAAAACATTCCTCTTTCACAGGTCCTATCCTGACTCCCCTTGTTCCTCTTATCCCTCTTTCCGTTCCAATCCCAAACATCACCAAATGTAGCTGCCATGCTCTGACTGACTCTTGGAGCTTGACCTGGAACCGAGCCCTTTTGCCTATCGATTTTGTCTTGACTGAACGCCTGTGAATAAGTTGGTTCCCGCGACTTGGCTTTCGTTGGGCGCTGTAGAAATCTCGAGATTACGTTTACGACTACGAATTACGATTATGATTACGAATCTCTTCTTTCATCATACTTCCAACATCCACGACAGCAGCGTAACCAGCAATAGTTCAATGAGTGCAAGGCAAAATTACTTAGCGTTTTGGGGATGTTAGAACCAACCCAGGCCAAAAGTAAATCTTTTGGTGATTTATGTTACATTATAATCCAACCCTGTATATGTATGTCTGTATGTATGTGAAGCATGTAAAGTTTTATAGCGCCTTCATAAATATATACGTACTTATTTATAAACTGGCTTCCTTAAGAAATCAATGCCGTTGCCATAGCAACTTTAGAACGTGAAGTCGGGAAGTACAAGAAAACAAGGTTAAATTTGTTTCAAAGACTAATCAGGGTGTTAAAACTTGTTTAATTTCATTTTTGCGTAGGTATATAGTTGGATAGTTCTGCTTAAAATATTTTATATGGATAAGAGCGTAATATATATTATGCAATGTATCGTGACGAGCCTTCTTGTCCCTTCTCCAGGAACGAGATCCGAAGACATAAATTCTTAAGTAAGATGCGATCGTTAATTGGATGCTGTGCTGGTGTAACGCAGAAAAAGAATTTTGCGATTTATGGCTTGACATTTCTTTTGTGATTTAGAGGCTCATGATAAATATGAACGACACTTGCCATTGCAGTAATATTGTAATATTTTTGGTAATATAAAGTTGCTGGAAACTGGTAATAGGAAATGCAGATGATTTAGGATTTTTTTGTGATTGTAATTGTAATTTGAAATTTGTATAGCGCCACTTCAAGGGAAACGATCCAGAGGTGCTTAAGGAGATTATAATACATTGGTAACTGGTTTTTGATTTGCTGAGGTGCTTGTTGAAGAGGTGCTATAAAATGTCAAAGACCAATGGTATATGCTGTTACAAGTCTTTGAATTGGCATTGAGTGTACTGTGTAGTGAATAGACTATCCAAAAGAGACAAGCGCCATTGATGTAATTGGTATGCCCATTTTGCCAGTATAAAATTCCACAGTAGGCCACTTGAGGAACGCCATACTGGCCTGAAGTCAGTATGTACATGCAGTCTTTGAGGGGCTGTTGTAGGCCTGGCATTGGTGGCCCAGGATGAGCTTGACAGCACTGGGCCACCACTATCAGTCTTCCAGTTACCTGCAAAGGCATGACTGTTGGCATCATCACTACAAGATCTGCAGCGGTTCATACTGTACTGTGCCCACATGGCTGGGCAAAAATTCCAGGATTTCTTTCAGTCTGTCATTGCACATGATAAAGTGCATTTCTTTTGTTATTTGTTCTATAGAATGTCTGCGTCAAACGCTGCCGATGATTTGTCGGAAATGATCAGCGCTCGAAGAACAGAGTCGCTGGATGCACCAAATATTACAAAGCTCGTTACTCCATCAACTGAGTTTCTTTTTGGTCGTGTCAATGTGATAAATCTAATGTAAGTAGAGAAGCTTGTTTCAAATTGAATCCTTCTATCTATTTAATTTTTGTAGATGAAATTTCTTACTATCTTGATCTTCATGCTTTACAGTTTGAAAAGAGTAAAAGGCAATTCAAGTGGAGGAGGATACTTTGAACTCGAATGGTGGCTGTATGGCCATCATGCCAGTTTTGACTGTGCCTGAGAGAACAGAGTTGTGAGACTTAAAAACTGGTTTATTATTACATTGGGCTGGAAGTGCCGAATGTTTTGGTGAAAATTGCGTGTTTTATCTCATATAGTTAAAAACATACAATTACTCAACAAGCACATTTCTTCATGTAAAGTTTAGAAAAATCACGAGTTAAATATGGCCTAAAATGTAGATGTCTAGGGTAAATTACATACAAAATTAGTTATGTAGCTTGAAGTTTAACGATAGACCTTTTGAAAGATATATTACTCATCTCTGTGAAAAATTATGCACAGAATTATTTTGGACCTAATTTTTGCATACATGCCTTCTGAGCCAATGTCTTACATTGATTTTTCTGGCTTCATGAGGGTTTTCTCAGGCATGATCACAATTGTCCTAACTTTCTGGGTTTACAGTCCACTGTGTAAATTTGGGAACTGTTTTAACATTCATCTGTTTGAACTACAGCCGGGACCTGCTGAATCCAATGTTGTGGTTCTGATTATCGCAGAGGTATTTTAGCAAGTGAATGACATCCGTGCCTTGTCACATGTTTACCTATTTATTGCCACCTTTGCTCAAATTTATTGCCACCTTCCACTTAGTCTTTCATAAATTTTCAGTCCATGGAAAATGCTGAATATTTCCTTGCCTCTGCTGTGGTCATACAAACACAGACTGTCTGGCTTGCTGTCCAATGTTCTCTCTAAGCTTCAGCTGTCTGCATATGACCTTTGAGGATAGTGTGCAGAATGGTTTTTTCCTAACACACAAGTTTCATGAGCTTTCATGTTATTTCAAAGTTAAATTTAGCTTATTGTTATAGTGGCTTGCATATTTAAATACTAACCTTTCCTCCAAATGACTGTAAAATTTGACATCTATGGGCAGTCTCACCCAAAGAGCTCCATCAACTCCTGCTGTTGTCGCCATCAAAGTCGTGCAGATTGAACCCACTGCTGCTATTCTTGGTTAAGGATTTTGTGGATAATTTTTTGCTGTTTCTTGTTTTGTTTTTTAACACCAGTTTTATATGAGGGATCCATTTCTGCTTCAAAAAAATGGGCTATTATTTTGCCTTCACTCAAATGCCAGAAGTTGGATGATGGTGACATGGCTAATTGTCGTCCAATCTTCAGTTTCTCTTTTCTATCGAAGATGGTTGAAAAGATTGTGTCACTGTATTTGACTTGTTATCTGGAAGCATTCCAGATAACATATTCTTTCTTGCCTAGACAACAATCTGTTTTCAAGAAGTTCCATTCCACAGAGTCCTTGCATGATTGCTAATTTCTGTGGGGCTGTTGACCGAGGTCAGGTAACTCTGCTTGCTCTTTTTTATATGAGTGTAGCCTTTGACACTGTTGACAGTGGCATTCTTTTGGTGTTGTGGATCATCCTCTTCAGTGGTTGTTTTTGTTCCTCTTGACCTTACTCAGGGGGGGGTTGGTCTCACCCAATTGGCCTGGGCCCTGGTCTTAGTTGGGCTGCACAGGGTTCCATTCTGGGTCCTCTGCTTTATATACTTTATACTGCTGACCTAAGCCATGTTCTTTATTCTCTAGGGTTTGCCGCTCATCAGTATGCTGATGGTATTTAGGCTTGCATTAAACAGCTCAGCTATAGATGCATTCTCTATAGTTGAGAAAATGTTTGAGACATCTACGGCACTTTCATCTTGGATGTCGTGTAATTGCTTCCGGCTCAATTCCTCTAAAACCCAACTGATCTGGCTTGACAGCCGTTGGCAGCTCCAAAAGATAGACTCGCATGACTTATAGCTCCACTTTCCCATTGCTTCCTTTTCTACATCTGTCTATGACCTGTGTTTGACCTTGGACCAAGAATTGGCCTTCTCTGAGCATGTGAAGGCAGTATGTAGAACTTGTTTTTATCGTTTGCGCCAGATCCTCACTATACGCCATTTAATTTCTCCTAAAGCTGCTTCTACTCTGATGCACACATTCATTTGTACTAGGATCGACTATTTAATTCCACCTGTACAGGTCTGTTTTTGTATTAGCCAACTTCAGTCTGTTTTAACTGCTGTGGCTTGATTAATCAGTAGGATTCCAAAGTTTGGTCATATTTTTACTTACATACAGGATGGGCTGCAGTGATTGCCTGTGCAAAGGATCCTCTTGCTGATGCATAACTGTCTGACAAGTTGTGTTCTTCCTATCTTAGGGAGTTATGTATTTCAGTTTCTGTCTATGGCTGGTGATCTTTTCACTCTGCACCACAAAGTGTTCTGGTTGTCACTCCGTCCCATACTTTCGCAATGCATTGTGGTAGCTTTGCCATGGCTGATTCATCACTCTAGTACAGTCTGCCCTGCAACTTGTTGTATGAGCTTTTTGGCCTTTCTCTGCCTCTGTTTTGCCAGTGAATGAAGACCATTTTGTTTGGTCATGGTCTTGTGTTATCGGGTTGGGAGTACTTCTGAGTATTTTTCTTGAAGTGGTGCTACATAAATGTGCAATTATGATTACGATTATGATGCTATGTTCAGCATGTCAAACCAAGGCCTAGATTGCAAAACCATATGATGTGCTCTCCCTGGCAGTCTGCACTTTTCACAGTCATCTGACCCCGATATATACTGGGGCAACAGCATCCACCAGCTGTGACCTGCAACAGCATGCACCCCCGTGTGAGCCTAAAACGAACGCAGCTGTCTGGACTCAGAATGTTAGCCTCTATAGGCTTTATATGATGGATGTTGCAGTGTAAAGGGATCTAAGTCTCTCTCCACTGACTCATTGCAAATGTATATAATTATGTTAGTCGGAAGAAGTCCTTCATTTTCATAATACAGTCCATGTTGGTCAATAGACCCATATCACACTTACAGCTTATAGTGTAGGCTGCTTGACTGCAAATAGCTCTTCTAGTTTTCACTCTTTATATTAACCTGTTTGCAATTAAATAAATATCAAAACAAAAATTATCCACTGCTTTTGGCTAGAGAGACAGAATGGTTAAACAATTTGGCAAGGTTGATTCCCCTCTTCTGAATATTCCCCTCTTCTGAGGAATCAAATGGAATCATTAGGTCTGACTGCAAGCTCCCAGATAGCATGCAACCTTGATACCCCGGTGGTGGAAAGGAATCTCGCCTGGGATTTGTAGTCACTGTTATAGACATCCTGGCCAATTCACATCTGCCTTGTGCCGCATGCACTGCATGAGTAGCAGCCGAGTTGGCTGCTCAGAGGATGGTCCTGCCATCTCTTTCTAATTTGCCCCTTCGTTGTTTGAGGCACTTGGTCCACTAGGAACGGGAATTCATGGCTACCCTGCATTGCCATCTGACTGAGGTTTCAAGAAATCCAAGGAGACTTGTTTCCCCACCCAGTGTCTTGTCACAAAAATCAAAAAGTTCCATGCATTTGTGTTCCAGCGTTCAAGAAGCCAGTTATCTGCAAAGACCAGGCATTCCAGGGATGCAATCTTCCTTGCATAGAATAATATTTCCACTCTCTCTGGGTTTTATCCTTTGGGGTAAAAAATAGTAATAATGGTTATTTGGAGCATTGTTTTGCTCAGGTAACCGGCAACTCAAGGGGAAACTCACTATCTTTTTCAGTGCATTGCTATCACAATCCAGTGCTTTAATGTCATGGCTTTCTGCAATGCTGCTTTTCGAGAGCTTGATGAGTTCTAGCTGTTTCAGAGTCTGTATATAGTTTCTTACATTTTTGGAGTTTTTTAAATTCTGAAGAATCACTGTTACCTTTGGTAAAAAATAATAAAGGTTAGTTAATTTAATAATATGATATATGTAAGCATTTGTATGCATTTCAATAAACTATAAAGATTCAGCGATGTGAATAGAAAGGAATTTTGAATTGTTTTGTCTTTATGATTTCAGAGAGAAAGCGCTGCTTGCTGTTACTCTGAGCAATGAGGTTGAGGACGTCCTTGGACATGCTGCATTTCTTGACTATCCAAATGTTTCTGACATTGAGCCATCTGCTTGGGTCAATTGGCTGCCATCCACCTATGAAGTGACACAGTGCAATTCACTCAACACTCTCTTCATGCACTATTTTGTTGCCAAGCATAACTATTCCCAGGGATGTGCACGTGAAATTATTCGGACGATGTTCAATACAATTCCTAACATACATTTCTGTCTGCTGATGGTTCCTCCTGGAGTCAGTCATCCTGGTCAGTCAGTCAGTCAGTCAGTCAGTCAGTCAGTCAGTCAGTCAGTCAGTCAGTCAGTCAGTCAGTCAGTCAGTCAGTCAGTCAGCAGTAGTCAGTCAGTCGGTCGGTCAGTCAGGCAGCCAGCCAGCCAGCCAGTTTCTGATTCTTTGACACTGTTTGCCTGATCCAGTTGACATGAGCCAACAAGTTGTAATTGTAATTTTGTTTAGCACCCCTTAGAAACTCTTAGAGTAACATTTGCCATTCATTCATTCATTCATTCATATTAGTCTGTTTCATTTAAGTAGAACTGGTGGAATTTAGAAGGCACTGTAATGCAACACAAGTTTAAGATATCTTTTATACCATGGTGGTCATGAAGTTATTATCGAAGTGACACTTATGCCCTTAAAATGAGCAGGGTCGAGGCCATACAGTCACTACAGAAAAACATGTACGATGACATTTACATTTTTCGGTTGGATCATGTGAATCTGACGTTTTGTTGCTGATCCTTAATCTCATCAATGCATTGTTCCATCAAGCCGATCAATGCATCTGACATTTTGCTGCTGGGGCCTTGAAACTAAAATGCATATGCAGTAATAACAATAATTATGATACTAATAAAGGTAATAATAATAATTATAATAATTATGATTAATGCCAGTGGTAAGACAGTTGAAGACATTTATGCCATATATGTGACAGTCATTCCAGATATGCTATTGCTGGATTTCTGCTCTACTTCCATTTGCAATTTCCTGGATGCTTAGGACTTGTCTGACAATGTCTTCTTCAGATGCTGCTCTTAGTGAAATATTTCATGAAGTACCAAAACGACGACTGGTGAAGGATGCAAGCGGTCATCGGCTGTTTATCTGCCACCGCCATCATCACGTTCCAGTGTTACACATCAGGGAAGCCAGGTAGGCTGCCTCCACGATTACAGGAGAAGCCAGTGATTTATGGGGTACTACTTGTGATTGGGAAGCCAGGTAGGCTGTATCCACAATTACAGGTGGAGACAGTTCTTGTGTTTGGTTAGTGGGGTAATTATAGCCCACACACGTGTATACCCCACAGGCCTGCAGAGACCATAGAGGAATAGTCTCTGAGTACTAATCCACTTCTGAAAACTCCTGAATTGGAATGTGCAATTTATCTTTATTTTATTTCATTAAGTTGATGTAAATGTGGAATTTTCAGCTTTTCTCTTGGTAAAATAGCAATATTTAAAATGCTATGGGAATCTTGATTTAAGTGTGTACAGGATTTTGGATCCTCATCAAGTACCACGTTGTGGTATGGGCTGCATTAACTGAATTCTGTTTAAGTTGAAATTGCCTTTTGGAAAGTACACGCTTTAAATAAAATTCGGCTGAATGCTTCAGTGTTCTTTGTTTTGATTTTCTACTTTTGGTGCCATGAACTTCCATCTGCACATATGAAATGCCATAGGTACTGGTAAATTTATGTGCCACTGATTATGTTAGATAAAAAAGTATGTCTACAACAGCTTAAGTTAAACTTTTGTTTGAAACAAGCAGTACACAGTAAAGAATTTCATGCTTTATTTTGGATGTTTAATTCAAGCAGATAAACTAGTCTATTGTAGGTTTTGTTGAAAAAACTGTGTTGCTTTTGCTACTTGCTGCTGTGCAGCTTCTGCTCAGGAGAGTGAAACATGACATCAGTGCTTTATGGCACCTAATGCAGTATACTAAGCAATCATTTGACCAACTGTTGGCTCGACAAGCAGCGAGAAAAGAAAGATTAGCACTGCAAGATATATATGCTACATGAGTTGAACACTCTCGTCCAGACCTGACTAGAATAACAACTACTGTGGGTCACATGCATTGACTTTAAGGCTGCATTTAACTTGGTTGGGAGTGAGGTGACACTTACAAAGAAATTGGGGCCTTCCAGTGAAGTTTGTCAGTCTTGTGCTGATCTCTCATTCGTTGTCATTTTTGTATGTTTTAAATGGTGTTTGGATGCTTGTTATTGAAGCCTGATGTGCTGCCACTGGACTTGCCAACCTTGATGGGTCTAGGTTGTTTACAATCTGGATAGTGTTAAACTGCAGTTGGGAAGCCAAGAGATTCCCTGGAGTTGTGCTGACCATTGTACTCTGGAGACTTTATGACCAACTTGCTTGCTGCCGAAGAATGTTCTCCTTCACAGACCTGGTGGCCAAGGGATATCTGGACACTACGTCTTCTACCATCTGTGAGGGACTGCTACATGTGCATGTCTGCAGCCATATCAGTCGTTGGCTGTCTCCTTGTCATTTTGATCAATTATATTGTCTAAATGTAACATTGGCTTGGTAATTTTAGCAGTTTGGATATTTACTGTTGCCGAGTCTGCATGTTGGAATTATTTCTCGTTTCCATGACAGATTTACTGTGTTTCGGATGGTTTTTTGTTGCATGTAATGACCTTCCGTGAATGGAATGGTCCACTCACAGAAGGAGATAGGATTCCAGTTTGACAGTTTAGCCTCAGACCTACAGACCTACGTATGCTGTCTATGCAGGGAAAGCTCGGATTTGGTGGAGAAAGGGTGAAGAGAGTCTTTGGAGCGACAATGACTGTCAATCATGGAACGGTTCAGCTACTTACCGGGGCGGTGGGCGAAAAAGCCGCATAACCGTGAGCCAGTGACGGTGGATCACATCGCCCATCGTTGTTCCTCATCTTTGATGCTCCGTTGCATATCTTTGTTCCTCTTTGATGCTGTATGGCTTAGGAATTCTGAACAATGTGTCAACAGTCTACTCTGGATTGGTATCCGTGGGATGGGTTCTGTGTGTCTACTTGTCAGTGGTGCCTCTTCTGGTTTTCTGAGCACTGTTTGCTTATTGACAATCGTTTTGTTCTTAATGACTTTAACATTATTTAGGTTAGAATAGGCAGTGCTTGTGTGAGGCATGTAAAAGGTGCTGTGTTAAGTGTTTTCTTCCATAATACATACATACATACCAACACTTTGAGCTATGTGTGAGTTGAAGGGGAAACATCAGACTGGTTTAGAGTTAACAGTGAGGTGAGACTGGATGATCCGATGGCTCCAAAGCCTTTTGCGGTGCTCGCGAACGAGTTTATGGAAGCAAGGTTTATTGTGGCACTGACCAGAAACAATGCAGAGGGGAAGAGTAAAGAAGGCATGAGGAAGAGGAGAAAGAACATGTTAGAAAGTATAAACTAAGGAGAAAGAAAGTATTAGAAGACATGAGTTGGAAGTACTATCAGAAAAACATAGACAGGTGTCACACGCATTAGACCTTAGGCCTAATCATGGATGCAGGTTGTGTGTATGGTTCTGCAGTTGATTTACTTTGGTTGTTACTTATGTTAATTAGTTTGATTCATGCTTAGAGGCAATCAAAGTGTGCAATTCTACTGAAAATGTGCAATTAGTTTGCAACGTATGTAAATTAGTCAAGCTAATCAGTCTGTATCTTGACAGATAGTGAGACAGCAAAAAGTGGTTGATCTGTGTGTGTTTGTGTGTGTGTGTTTGTTTAAGACAGTTTCTGCATCATATCTGAGTTGTTTTTTGCAATAAAGTTGGTTAAAAAACTGACTAGGCAGAATCTTTCAACTATAGAAGTTGCTGTCTATGCGAAAGAAAGAAATTTACGAGGTTTAGCTGTCAAAAGATAGTAAAAAAAGGTCAAGCCCGAAGTTAAGGGAGCAGCCACTTCAATATTAGAGTACACACAGATCGACGCATTGAGGATGTAGGAGTCTCACGTTGTCAGAAGAGTAATTAGAGATAGCTAGACTCTGAATGATGCTGCACCACAACAAGTGGATTGTGTAAAGCAGAATATTCCAAGAGTTGCTTGTGTGCCAAATTACCTTTTTTAAACTCAGTCATTGGTGATATTGATGCTTATTTACAGCGTTTTGAGTTGTATGCAATTGCACAAGGCTGGAGTCAGATTTGTGCTGTCGCATACAAGCTTCTGATGTGTTATACAAGATGTCAGATATTACAGTTTTCCTGGATAAGAGCATTTGGTGCATACGGTTGAGCTGAACACCAAGCTGCAGCTCTATAAACTGTATATGTTGCCGGTGTTCCTCTACAGTCACGAGACCTGGATGACCACTGAAGTCCTGAATAAGAAAGTTGACAACTTTGAGTTGTGGTGCCACAGAAAGATCTTGAGACATGACATATTAGGCAACACCTGATTGTAGATTTCCAATATGGACCATGTAAGCAACTTGGCAATCAGGAGGAGAATGGCGACAGTACCAATCTTTACTGCAGTCCAAAAATCGCAGGCCAAGTTTTTTAGGGCACATTGCTTGGGCTCCTGAAGATGAGGACCATGGAGAACTTTGTGGACAGCAGTGATCAAGCCCTTGAAGGCGATGTGACCAACATGGACTGGAGTCATAGAGGAGGATTTGTATGTTTTAAAGTTTGGCCTTCATACAGCATGGAAGAAGGCACAGAACACTTCACTGACATGGCTATGCTTGGATCAGTTCGCCACCAGAGAGAAAGAGATGTGATTGAGAAGACAAGGGGGGTGACTCCATTGTTAGGTGGAGCCTGTTCTTGCTTTTGGTTTATGTGGTACTATATGTGTTTGGGAAGCCAGAGTACAGTTACAATTACAATCACAGGTAGGCTTCTTTCATGATTACAGGTGACACCAGTTCTTGCTTTTGGTGTATGGGGTACTACATGTGTTTGGGAAGCCAGGTAAACTGCATCCATGATTACAGGTTTTCGGGGTACTATGTGAAATGATTATTCTTAGACTTGTACCAACGATGTACAGACATTGTGCATAAAGTTTGAACTGTGGCAGCTTGAAATATCACAGAGAGTGCTGATTTTTTTTATAGGGTTGAAGACCATGATGATCTGATGCCGATCTTTTCTCGTCAGACAGACGTCCTGACTAATACTTATGGAGAATACTTCTTAGCTGAGTTAATTGAAGCTCAGAATGACAACATGAAGTGCATTGTTGCTGAGGTTTGTTGTCCTCTGTAGATTAGATTTAATGGTTTAGGCTTCTCTGTGATCTGTTGATAATTAAAATGCAAGTTTTGACTGTTGAATCTTATTTTACCAACATCATTTGTGTGTCCTGTACGTGTATCTGGACATTTATTTTGTGTTTTTGCTCTAACGATTTGACCTTAGTGTTGCATGACAATGCTTAGTTCAGTTATAGTTGATTGAGGCTTCGACCTGTACACTTTGCTTGTCACTTGTCCAAAGTCCCTTGATGCTGTGCCTAGGGACCCTGGGTTACATTTGCATTTATAGTATTGATGAAATGCCTGCAAAATACTAGGACCACTGTGCAGTTGGCAAACTGATGATACTTGTTGAATTTTCAATTATGGGTAATGATAAAAGTGATGATGAGTAGTAGTAAGACAATAAAAGAAAGTTATGGTAACAATGCAGTATGTTTTTGTAATATGTAAGGGATTTGTTTTAGCTGATGTCTGGTTTTAGGTCGATGGAGTTGCAGTTGGATTTATGAGTCTTTGTAATGACATCAATACTGACCTTCTAAACAACTGCTTTGAACTGACTCCATTCCATGGTCTAAGAAAGCCACATCCAGATGATGTGATAAAGAGATCTTTTCCAGAGTCTGTGACTCCAGTTTCAGTTCTGCCTGGTAACTTTACTCTTACATTTTGTGCTGTGTTAATGAAAAATGTCTGGTTTACCCTTGTATGTATTTTCTATCCATCTTTTTTGCTTGTTTTTTTGGATTAATAAGAATTTCTCTGCTGCCTTGTCAGATGGTCATCTTTTGACCTGTTAAGTATAACCTTTGGGGTTTGATTCTCTTGAAGCCACTATTTCTAAGATAGCTCAACATTCGTCTTATTGTAACAAAATATTTGTATAGCACTTCTAAAGTACTTTTTGCAGACATTAGAGTAAGGCACTACTCATGTATATTATGGCTGTCTCAAAGGAGTCAACATATGTCGCAAATGTTACAGAGGAGAAAATCATGTTAGAAGATCGTTTTATTAAACATTACTGATTTTTATTACTTTTAGTTTCTGTTTTATTGATTTATCTATAAAGCACAATATTTCAGTGTGAAGTCACTATTTTATAATGTAACATGACAAAAGTCATACCTAGACCAAATAACTAGTTTTCTACAAGCATTGTATAAGCCACCATCTGGCAATTCATGTAGCAGTAAAGTATATGGCTGGATTGACAGCCCATCCTACTTTTGAACAATTTTTAAAATTCTGCCACCATAGCCTATTATGTACCAATAAAATTGGTTTTTGTGACAGATACTTATTAGGTCTTGGTAAACAAGTTGTCAACGTTTCAAAATTGTCAGCCGAACGAGCTCAAAACATGGACTCTCCTGATTTGTAGCATAGCTTTAGGAAAGGATGCAGTCTTTGGATTTTCTTTTCGTATAATTAATAAAGTCAACAGTTCAAACATAATTGTACTTCTGTTACCCATGTTAAAACTTCTGCACCCACAATACTGTAAATTGCAATTGTCAGCAACAATCAGTGCTATTGTAACTCAAGCATTCAACCGAGTACATGACAAACTGTCTCTACAACATTTTTGCACACAGTGTTCTTGGTGTATTTGCAACTGCCTATGTATGTTCCAACTTGATGCGTCTGCAGGCAAGTCCAGACAAGAATGAGTTATCACCCTTTTCAGTCAGTGGGCATGAATGCCAACCAATCACAGGTGAATGTTACAACTCAGTGCAGGGTACCTGCCAACCAATCACCTCTCTCTCTCTCTCTCTCTCTTCAACCGTCCTCGGTACGAGGGTTGGTCGCATTGTAGATGATTCTTTTCCATCCACTCCTATCCTCGGTTCCTCTCAGCAACTTCTCTGTGGCTATACCGGACCATTCGCCGATGTTGTCCATCCACCTCTTCCTTGGTCTTCCTCTTGCTCTTGCTCCCGGAACTGTTCCTTGCATGATCTCCTTCTCCAAGCAATCACCCTGTTTCCTCACTATATGTCCAAAGTACGACATCTTTCTTCTTTTGATTGATTCAAGTAGACTCCTTTCTACACCAGCCATCTCTAGCACCCACTCATTTGTTCTTTTTTCTGTCCATGATATTCTAAGTATTTTCCGTATGCACTTCATTTCAAATGCCCTAATTCTATCCTCATCCCTCTTTTTGATTGTCCAGCTCTCACATCCGTACATCATTACTGGCCAAATCAGCGTCTTCATTAATTTTAACTTTGTGGGTACTTTGATGTTATGGCACTTCCACAATTTCATCAGTTCTGCTCCCGTTCACCAGCAAGGCAGAAACCCAATGACTCATCAACAATACATCATGGAAAATTCTTGTATAGTCACACATCCCTTTATTCCCACCTCAGCTTGCTTAATATGTGCTGACTCATCAGTGAAAAATCCCACTCGCACAAATTTGAACACATGTCAGGCAGTCACTTGATTGACTCTAACAAAGTGGCACTTCATGAAACAATGCCAGTTTAACAACTTTAAAAGATTGTTGACAGCCAGACTGATATTCTGTGTAAAAATTCAGTTAATCTTGTTTTTAAGCAGTTTTATCATGTTATTTTAAAAGGAATTGAAGTTATAATATGCATGTATTAATATCCGAGAGGTGAAAAAATTGACTTAAAGACTTCACCACTGTAAACTGGAGCTCCTACAGAAAACTGTGATTTGTTTGGAAGAAGTTTCCTGTGCATCATGATGTCACTGTACACTCACAAAGTGGTACATGATATTACAATGCCAAAATTTAAATTTCCAACACTTAGCATTTGCATTGGTAGAAGTACTGTTCTTCAGAAAAATAATATAGGTATTGTTACTATCAATAGACTTTCTGTGTTTTCAGTATTGTTTTTAACAAACGTGTTAAAAGTGTTGTTTATCTGTCCAGAGAAAGCGCCTTCTGTTGCTTCAGCTCGACGTGACTCTGGCTTGAGTGCTGCAGAAGAGGAACTGGATGAGAAGGAAAAGGAACCACAGGAGAAGCAGCCAGATGAAAATCAGCTGGAACAACCTACAGAAACCAGAACGTCTTCTCAAAACAGCATTATTGGTATCAGTCACATGATCACCACATTTGGCAGAATAAATGAAATAAATGTCTGACTAATTTTCTGCTTTGAATCAGTGTTCATTTTGTGTGAATACTGAGAAAATCCCATGTGCTTGCATGAATTTTGTGTCTATCACTGCAAACTCTGTCCTCCAGGTTTAGATTTAAATATGAATAATTGTAAATCAATCCATTTCTGGTGATGTGGCTTATTTGTGTGGTGCATCTGCAGCTAAGAAATGCATGACATTTATTGTCAAGCAGTTCATTTGAAAAATGTAAGTCATATTATGACTTGTTCTTTGATGACATTTGATGAGAATTAACCATTTGAAGCCATTTTGTTGAAACTGACTTTTGCTGTTTTGTAGGAAATGAAGATCTGTTAGTGAAGAGACGACTGAGTGAGAGTCAGACTTCATTTGGTGTTGACCTCTTAGACGTTGAGTCAGCTCAGTCAGCAGCCAGCCAACGCAGTCTCACTGGCAACCTTCAGGTCTGGTTGACACCAAGTAGTTCTGAATTGTCATCCAGCAGGTCTGGTTGCCATCCAGTATGTCTGATTGAGGGTACACCATTAAAATGTGTGTCTGATTGTCATGCACGTATGTGTCTGGCTATTAATACAGAATCTTTTAAGAACTTCACAAAGTTGCCTGACATTGCTGTCTAAGAGATCAAAAAGGCTTGACTTAATACAGGCTGAAAATGTTTCTTGAGATGTCTGCATTGAAAAAGTATGCATGTTTAGTGGATGATGTTCAGTGAAATGACAGTCCAATGCAGAAGAAAGTGTGATGTGCTCTAATCATCATAGAGAAGTGTTAATATTAAAATGTCAAGATGTACATGTTATAACACAATTAAAATATGTGTCTGTGTCATTTATATATGTCTCTGGCTATTTATATAGAACCTTTTAAGAACCTCAAAAGGGCGCTAAACATGGCTGTCTAACAGATTTAAAAGGTGTGACTTGACGCAGGCTGAAAGTGTTTCTTGGGCTGTGTGCAGTGGAAAAGTACGTATTTTAGTGAAGATGTTCCAGAAGGATGGTCCAATGCATAGGAAAGTGTGATACTGAAATCATTAAACAGGATCATGAGACCAGACCAGCAAGCACCTACTTATGACTGGGAATGCAGAACTGTCTGATGTATTGTGGTGGAGCCTTACTGAAACTTGTCCCATGAGGAGGATCTTGAATAAATTCCTGTCTTTGACCAGAAGCCAGTGCAGGATCTCTCGTGTGTAGCTTGAAACATTGAGAATTTGGGCAGATCAGTGATGACGGGAGGATGTTGTATCTGGAACTTTGGCAGAGCCACAGAGGACAGTCTTGCAGTAGTCCAGGTGTGCTAGAATAAGGAGTGTTTAAGTCACAATGATATCGAAGATTAATTTCACTGTATGACTCTGCCTGTGATGTAGTTGGTAGAAGCAGAACCTGCAGGGGTAATTGACAGGCTCCTACATAGACAGGTCTTCATCCGGAAGCATTTCAAGGTTCCAGATAACGTGTTGTGCTTCCCACATGGGAATGTTGCCCATATTGCTTCCCTGTCAATCCTTGCATGTGCCTGTATTCATAGGTCATCTAGGGAATATGTGATGTAGTTAGTCTGATCTGATTGTCACCCATGCATTTGTTTTAGGACTCCCTGAAACAGCTGAGAATCTGTCAGAAGTGTCAGTAGTTTTTTTGGGCACCAAGGAGATTTTATATTTGAATACTAAAGACTTAATTGTTGGATGCTTTGCACTTTTAGGTGATGTTAGAGAAGCCAAAACGTTTCCAGAAGCCAGACAGTCCTCGTCCAGCACAGAAGAAACCTTTTCTACCCAAGTATTTTGGTGAAAGTAATGCCTTTAGTATTCAACTCTTCTGCATCGACGAGAAATATGAAATGAGGTCAGATTATGCCGCTTTACCTTCTATGACATGTACAATTTATATTGGCTCTGAGAATTGCTAAGTTGAGCAGTTTGATGTAGTATTCAAACGTAATTTATATTTTCTTTGTGACCATGCTAGTCCAATTTATACAGTTTAAGTTGAGAGGGAGATCCAGAAGACTGCAACAGTTACAGAAGTATTAGCCAACATGGCACCCCAGGAGCATTAATCACCTAAATGATATAAAACAGAATGATACAATATGTTGAGAGAGCACCTGAAGAAGAACAAACCGGCTTCTGACCAGGAGAAGCACAATTGACCAGCTATTCATGAGCATTGAGCACAGACGTCAAGTCTTAATAAATTTTATATACTTCAGACAAGCGCATGGCATAACGGAAAGTAGAAAGTGATGTAAAATGCAGGAATAGAAGAAAACTTGTCAAACTTGAACAAGTGATATACTGAAATCTTTGAGTGTGATAAAGGTAGACAAAAGAATCACAGAATACTTCCAGACAAAAACAGAAGTATGACTTGGATGCTTATTATCACCATATGTATCCATCTTAGAACTATAGGCAGTAATAGCACTCGGCCTAAGCAACACTGAAGCAGAAATCAAACTAAATGGAACAGTCTTTGCTTTGCTAATGACATTGGCCTTTTAACTAGAAATGGAACAGAACTACTAGACATAGACAACACTAGTAGAAGATTCAGATTACTGATTAACACAGAGAAAACGAACACAATGGTTATACTGAAAAAACCAAAGAGATGCCAATTAACATCAGCATCCAGGGAGCGCCTACTACTGAGTGAGTAGATCAATTTGTCTATCTTTGAGACCTAATAACCACAGATGGTAATAGCAAAAAAGACATACAAAGAGGAATTGGATATGCATCACAAGCATTTAGAGGAATGACAAAGATAGGGAGAATCAGGAAATAACAAAGAAAATATGAGACAATGATACAACCAATTTTTCTATATAGATCAGAATGCTGGATAACAAGAATGCAGGGTTAAAAAAGAATCCTCACAACAGAAGTGAGCTGGCTATGGAAAATCAAAGGAATCTCACTGCTACAGAAATCAGAAGTGATGAATTACAACAATTCTCGGATAAGCAGACGACTTCATTACGTGAAATCATCCCGCGAAGACTCCAATGGGTTGGTCGTGTGGAAAAAATGCCATCTGACTAAATCCAACACATTGCATTACATGCAAGGTGCAAAGGAAAGAGAAATAAAGGAAGAGCATGTCTATGCTGGATAGACAATGTGAATGAGGGCATAGCAGAACTTGGACTAAACATGAGAACAGCTCTTAATTTGACAAATGACCAAAAAGATTAGAGATCATTTATTTGCCCCCATCGCCACCAAAAAGGCTGGTGTCAGGAAATGATGATGATGATGATGATAATGATGATGAATTTGTCTCATTATTTATTTTAAAAAATTATGTGTTTATGTTGGTTATTTGTCTTTTCTCCTGTGACATACAGGTAGTGTTCACAGAGTTACATAATCAGTAAGTGATTAGTTACCTATTCTAACATTATGCTTAGATTGCATTTTAACTAAAGTGGTGCTATATTTTGCATTTTCTGTTCAGTGGGTAATTATTTTCATTCTTAGGTCATGTGACTTCCTACCGAAGGCATTTGAGTTGTTTGGTGATCGGAGGTATTGTGTCATAACCGTACCACATCTGGTGCCTGAGTTTCCTCTGCTTCAGCATTTCATGGTAAACAGTCTTTATAAGCATTTAATTCCTCTTTGTACTTTTCTTTTTCACATTCTTTTTACGAAGATCTACTGGAGTTTGAGGAATCACTTTTTATCTGTTGAGGAATTGGAAGTTGTTTTGTGTAAGTCAGAATGCATGAAGAACAAGTGACTTAGAAGCTAGATACAAGTAAGTCAGAATCCATGAAGAACAAGTGACTTAGAAGCTAGATACAAGTAAGTCAGAATCCATGAAGAACAAGTGACTTAGAAGCTAGATACATGTAAGTCAGAATGCATGAAGAAAAAATGTGTGACACAAAATTAATGCAACTGTACAATCATCTGAGTGAGAAGGTGATGTGTCAGCCGCTAGAGACCCCAACTGGTGAATGACAAGAGACTGCTTTTGGATCTGCACAGTTTAAGTCAGTCTGTTTACTATTTGCACATCCAAAATTCTCTTGCTATGTGGTGCTGCCTACACTCCTTGAACAAATTCCTTAACCCACTATATATCCGCTGCATTGGCTTCTTGTAGAGTTCAGGATAAGATCTAAACTGGCCTGTTTGACTCATAAGGTCCTGATTGCGAGCAGTCGTACCTACCTTCAGCCACCAGTCACTCCTTGTATTATTCCTGACAGCTTGTGATATATGATGCAGAGCTGTCGTTGGTGTCATGCATTCTGTGCTGCTGCACTTATGGAATAGAACCAGTTGCCAGTATTTCTGTGAAGCTGAAACACCCTTTATTGCTTCAAGAAACACCAAAAACAAATTCTCACTGGCTGTCAAACATCTAGACATCTAACTGCATTATCACCTAGCAACTGACTAACCGTGCCTCAGGTTCAAGTTACTGGGTGACTTTGTATGTATTACAAAGTTTAATAATATTAATAATAAGTAATGATGATTGTGGTTGGGCTTTGGTGCAGCACTGGTTGATGCCTTGTGGATTAGACACCGTCACGATAGAAGTTATTCATTACAATGACAATAATGATTGTATTAATAATAATAATAATAATAATAATAATGATAATAACTAGCCTCTGTTGTGCACAGCATCTGTGAGCTAGTTTGGCACAATTTCCATTTCTGGGTATATTCTGCTGGGGCTCCCATTTGCTATGCTTCCTTATCAATGTCCTTTCTTCTCTCCCTGCATCTCTCTCCATTTTTCTCTCTCTTTACTCTTCCTCTCCTCTTTCCTGCCTCTCTCCTTTCCTCTCCTCCCTCCCTGTATTTTCTCTTTCCTACCTCCTTCCCCTCACTTTTGTTTTGATTTTAAATTCTGCTAGTGAAATTTGCTATTAAACTTATTTTTAAATTAACCTAAATTTTATAAACTGATAGTTACTAGTCTAGTAATTAGTTATTAGTCTAGTGTTTATTAGTCTAGTGTTTAATCAAGGAAGTATAGTATTTTTCATCTTGGTGTAATATATCTATATTTTATTCCACAAATTTGGCAGACCTATCTCTCTTATTATTGTTCATGCATACACCTGTTGGCTTGTTTATTTTCTTCAGTTTCATTGCATACGACTAGCCCCTCCTTCTCTTTAACAAAATTCTAACATAGGTCCACAACCAACATAGACCTGGCACCCTTTAACTGCATTGAGCTTGTGAGTCAGCCATAAGCAGAAGACTTGTCTCCTTTAGACTATAGGCTCCATCTTTCATACTTGCTGAATGTGTTTTGGATTAGCCAGTTTATTAGCCACACCATTGTTTCTGCACTAGTAGTCATCCCTGCAGATTTAACTAACATTACGGTATACACATCATTTGCCGTTGTTCTCTTTATTATTTTCCTTCTTTTCACTTTCACACATGCATACTCAGTCTACCAAAAAATTGCCTCATGTTGCTGGAACTAATGCCTCAATTTTATTTCATCATGTTTCTGAAGCCCTTTCCTTTTTCCTCATCCAACAGTCCATGTCTATGTTTGTACTTGCTTTTTTCTGACTCACCTGTTGATTAACCATACTCCCATTTCTCCAATTCTAAACCAAAGTCAAAAACATATAGTAGTTACTTTTGCTTGTTACCTTCTGCTACTTCTTGCTGGGGACATTGAGTTAAACCCTGGTGCTTACTGTCTTGAAACTATTAACTTCTGCCACTGAGTTATTCATTCTATCCAGAATAAGTCTTCCTTTCTTCAGTGTTACATCTATAATTCATTTGATATTCTTGATGTCAGTGAGACTTGGCTCCAGACGTCTGATACATATTTCCTCCATCCTGTTCTCTCCTATATGAACATCAGCTAGACAGTCTCAGTGGCAGAGTTGCCTTACTTCACAAATCACGCCTGAAACTTGCTCACTTTCCTTCACTCATTCCAACCCCAAAGTCATTTGAAATCCTTATCGCTACCCTGAACTCCGGTAATCAGCATCTCACTTTTGTTAATGTTTACTGTCTCCCTTCCTTTCACTTACTGACTTTCCCCAGAATTCCAGTCGCTGCTCGAATTCCTGGTCTCTGCTCCTTCTGAATTTGTAGTAATGGGTGACTTCAGTATACGCATAGATACTCTGGACTATGCTTCAGACAAACTCCAGGATCTCCTCCCTGGCTTTGATCTTTTGCAGCATGGCTCCTTTTGAACTCGTGACTTGGACTATACACTTGATCGTTTTATAAACCGGTCCTGCTGTTAAAAATATCTATCCTTCTGAGTCATATTTATCAGATCACATGGCCACTACTGCTCAGGTTTCTTGCCATATTAAACCGCCTTTCACTTATGCTTTCATAATTTATCACCCCTGGAAAATGCTCAATATTTCGACCTACAAAGGTGACATCTTTGCCACTTCTCGTTGGTTGTGCCTAACGTAGACAGCTACTGAACTTGCTGCCCTACTAAATTCGACTTTATCTGGAATCCTGGCTAAGCTCATTCCTGCTAAGTGTAAGAGGGTTGCAGCACGCCCTCCCAGCCCTGGTACGGCTCAGACATTGCCGCTACCAGAAGGCTGCACGGTCAGCTTGAAAGGTGTGGGTGATGCTCATATTTACTTTTCCATCTCCCCAAATCTAATGACCAGTGTCGTAAACTCATCTCAGCAGCCAAATCCACTTACTCATCTCATGTGGTCTCTGATAGCTCTTCTGTCATTTCCACACACGGCATAAATTACTACCAGTATGCCGATGTCACACAACTGTACATAGTGCTCCATCCCATTGACTCTGATACCAACAATCTAACACAGTGTACTGAAGCAGTGTCTGCTGCTGGTTCCTATCAAATAGAATGTGCCTGAAACTGAAGAAGTCTGCAGTCGCTGAACTTAGCACTTCCTGGTCAATAAAATCAATCAAGGACCTAAAATCATTCAACATTGTGTGTGCTGAAGTTTCATTATCAGAAACATTTAAGAATGTAGAGACTCTCTTCAACCAGCATGTCACTGCTATCTGCAAGTTATCATATTTCCACATAAAAGCCATGCATCATGTTCAATTGTGCTTGCCAGTGGAGCTATTGAAGTTATCAGATGAGATGAGATAAGATTCCCTTGCCTCCTGCTTGCTTCCCTTCCTACTTTCCACCTTACCAGCATCAGTCATTACCACCAGATTTAATAAATGGCCTGCACATTTCCAGTTAGGTGTAAGCCGGTAGAGCACTTGTTCCTCAGCAGTAATGGCAGGGGCATTTAAAAGTTTGTGAACTTGGTGGAATTCCATGTCTGATGGTTCTTTGTGGGAATTATGGGCTACAGGTTCTTGAACTTCTGTCTCATTACTCTCTTTGACAGAAAATTGTCTAAAGGCCTTAAGGAAATTTGAGTCACTGTTGGTGACTGTGAAACAAGTTTTTTCTTGTAACTTAAATTCTTCATGAATTTCTTCCAATAATTTTGCCAGAATCTCATAGGTGTGTTGACCAGTGACCTGGCGCACTGCTAGGCAAGCCCCCTTCCTTTCCAGGGTTTTTGAATTAATCCATTGCACCATCACACCCAGAAAACTATGTCTTCTAGAAGTCCAGCAGTCGGCTGTTGTCCAGACATGATCAACATTGGGGAGTGCTTCTTTAAGTTGCAATTTCCATGTGGTGAAACACTCTTCCAACTGTTTTGTGACCATCTGCCAACTACCTGGAGCAGAACGTCCAAGTGTGACATTGTGAATGATCTGAACAAAGCCTGGAGTATCCGCATAATGAAGCGACAGGACATTGCTGACAATGTAGTCCTGCATGAATTAAAAACATTTCTCTCATGGCCATTTTTTAAAATCTGCTTTTCAAATAAGTTTTGCAGATTTCCAGTGTTGGTTACACAAATGAGTATTGATAGCTATAGTGAATGATGCTGAATTATTTTGCAGTGGCATATGGAATATTAATGTTTAATTTTACAATTAAATCTTACTCTTATATAGTATCCAAGAAAGTTAAAAGAATGGAATAAATTTAAGCAAATTATCTTAATAACATTCAAAATGGCAAGATACATATGGAAGGGATAACCTAACAGACTCTTGAAGAAGATCAATAACATCATAGGGACATTTCATCAATTCTCATTATATTATTATATGGCATAATATAAATTTGGATTGCACTACACAGTTAGCCTTTTTGTGGGATGGTCATACTTCACAATGATGAACGTGTACACAAAACGAAACTCAGTATACCATCACATATTCATCAAGCAGATGTGTTAGCATGAGGAGCATCAATTTTCACTTGTTTCAGTTGTGGTAGTTACGTTTGGTCATCTGATTCCAAAGTCCTTTTCTTAGACTGTTTGCGATCCATCAGGCATTCGCACTTCTTCTCGAATGTGGCCAGAAGACCCATGCGCTCTTTTCTAAGAACACAGCATTGTAAAATTTAAGAACATCACTTGGCTGAACTTATGTACTTATTTGAATACTTCCAAACTGAATTCGTGTGACATTGCTGCATGACAAAGCAAACTGTGAAACTCATAATTTATTACAAAGTAAGCATCCACTTGGGTACTTAATAGCCAAGATAAAGTCAGAACTCTGGAGTTAAAGTGTTGATTGATAAAGGCTGATGCAAGACATTTGGAAGGAGGTCAATACCAAATACAGTTGCATTGTATTGCCTAAGTAATTTAAACCGTGGTATTATTTTATGTGAACGACATTTAGCATTGAAAAAGAACATTTACCATTATGTGCTTTTTTAAATTTTGAGTTGATCGATTGTGGCAAGAGAGAGGCTTGCTGTATTCGTCCTTGGGGTACTTCATGCACCGATATAGCAAATTTCCCACACAATCACTTGGGCCAATGTATTTGAAGAAGCCTTCAGGCAGAGCTATTTGATCATTCAGCACTGTCATTGCATCGGTGTTCTTCGTTTCAGCAGGCCTGCTCATTTTCAAGATCAAACTAATTTTGCCAACAATTTCAAGGCCTCTAATGCACACAAATTAACAAATTAATTTACCACCCTCTTTACCACCGATCGCAAAGGATATGTTTCCAGATCAATCTTTGTACATAGATTCCCTGCATTCACACACGAAACTATATATTGCAGGAAGAGGCAAATTTATTGGTATCGAGTATCACTGATTTACTGGCTAAAATTATCGGCGATACACTAGTGATACCAACAGAATAAAACTTGCAATACTCATCACGATACTGACAAAAGTATCGGTGATTCAGAGCGATATCAATACTGTATCGCAATACTAACAGCCCTGGCCATGACCAGGATGTGAACCGGCATGCTCGGGCTCATGCTCAGAGATACCTTGATGTACACGTTAATCAATGTAGCTAACCAGGCCAGTATATGAGAATGCAAAGTCAGGAGTTCAAGTGGGCAAGGAGCTTTGAGACTGTTGGTTCAGAACTACAATAGGTACTAGACAAAGGGACCCAATCTTCCCAACAATATTCGTCTCATACTTAGAGAGAGTAATGGACAGAATAAAGGAAAATGGAACAGGAATTACAGTCCATGGATTCAAAATCAACAACCTAAGATTTGCGGATGACATAGACCTGATTGCAGAACAAAGAAAAATCGTTCGGAAGAACGTGGAAATTTTATGCACAGAAGGAAAGGTTGCAGGATTAAAAATTAACATCATTAAGCCAAAGTTGATGATAGTTGGTGATGAGGAGAACGAGATCTCAGTGGAAGTAAGTGGTGAAAGGATTGAAAGTGTGGGCAGATTTGTGCATCTGGAAAGCCTGCTGACATGGGACAATGGCTGTACCAAAGAGATAAAGAGAAGAATAGCAAAAGCAAGCGGAGCAATGGCGGGTTTCAAGAGCATCTGGAGGAGCAAGGAGATTAGTGTGCGCACCAAAGTGAAAATGATCAAAACATGTATATTCATTGTGTCACTTTATGCAAGTGACACTTGGATGCAAACAAGACAGATTAGTGGCATTTGAGATGATACGTTACAGATGGATATTACACATCAGAAGATCATAAACGCTAAGGAGCAGAGATGAGTGGGTTGTAAAATGAAGCATCGTACAGCGGGTAATGGAAAGGAAACTAAATCTCTGTGGACACATCTCGAGAATGGATGACCCCAGGATGGTCAAACAGGTTGTCTTTGGAATGATGGATGGCAGAGGGATCAGAAGTAGACCGAACATAGAATGGCTGGATAACATCAGGGACTGGTGTGGGATGGACATGTGCAGGCTGAGTCTGTTGGCACAGGACAGAGGACAGAGGAAATCTACAGTGAACCATGCGATTGAAACCGTACTCTTTCCTTTCACGCTATCTCCACGCTGGTCCATGCCCTCATTTCCACCAGGGTTGACTTTGGGAACGTCATCTTCACCGGGCTATCGCTTGCCAACACTGCTAAGCTACAATCTGTGCTCAACTCTGCTGCTCGTCTCATAGGGGGCATTCCAAAGTATGGCTACATCTCGTCTTATATTCGTGACACTCTTCACTGACTCCCCGTCCAGCAGCGTGTCCACTTTAAGATCCTCTCCCTCATGCGCAATTGTGTTCTTGGCTCTGTTCCCCTTTATCTCACAGACTTCTGCACTTTGGTCTCCTCGTTGCCGGGCCATAGCAACCTTCGCTCGGCCACTCAAGATCTCCTGTTTGTCCCTCGCATGCGTACCGCTGCAGCCCAGTCGAGAAGCTTTGCCTACGTTGGTCCCACTTGATGGAATCGTCTCCCTCGAGTATTGCGACTTGAGCTCCTTTCTCTCCCCCTCTCAGTGTTCCGCAGGCGCCTGAAGACTGTACTGTTCAACAGTGATTTTACTTTTTCGGGTCGGAAGCACCTCTGTGAAAGCTAAGAGGTGCTTTATAAATCTCAAATTACAATCACAATTACAACGGGCAATGAGCTTATGGACTTAAAGAAGACCCTGCAACAAAAAGTTAATTTAACTTGCTCCCTTGTCCCCTGATTTGAAGTTGTGTACATAAATAATTATGCAAATGAACTAGTCATGTAAATATTTTTCTTATCCAGTGTTTCATTGATGATGGCCTCAGATGCATATGAATATGCTTCAATTTAATATACTCATGAACATTCATGACGCCTAGGCTTAGGTTGAGTGTAGTTGTGGGAAACATTAACTCATAATTCTGAAAGGTAACTGAAAATATGCCTCCATCTTTTTACTATTTGCGATAGAAACATGCAGTTTTCTCCTAATTATTCACCTAATGGACGTCTTGTCATGCCATTGAACAAGTTAGCTGCTTGTTCTATGCCTCCGCAAGTTTAAATTTGTTTTAAAGTCTTGACTGCACGTCAGAATGAGTTTTTAATACCAGCAGCTTCCTCATAGTGTCTGGACTTTGAATATCTTTATTATAGTTTAAGTTAGGCTTGGGATTTTGAAGGATTTTAATTTCTAACATCTTAACTGTGCAATATTGGATGGAATTGAACTTTGCAAGCTATTCTGGTAAGACAGTTAAAACGTCATTAGGCCGTCACCTAGCAACCCTCCTCTAAGCTTTCTGTTTATGCTGTTGTGCGTCGTTACTATCAGCATGATCCCCCATACATACTTGACCATTTACGCCAGCTGCTTTGATGACCATTACGACAGCGAATATCTTGCGTGCCTGTTTGCAGTTGCTGCTGTTCTTCCTGGTCAACCTGTCCCATGTGCAGGCCTTCAGTTGCTCGGCAATGCCTGTTTGGCTGTACCTGGACCATGCAGCTTCTTCCGACCGGCTCGCTATTGTTTGCCTGTGTGTGTATTTGTAGCGCTACTGCTTCTGCTAGGTGGGGTCGAACTCAACCCAGGTCCTGCTGCAACTCACCAACATCCCGAGCTGCTCATCTTTGGGTCCCTCATTGTGCACAGTGACGTCCACAAAGGAGCGCTTATACTTGATTTTATTGAGTCAAACCAGTTAGATGTGCTCAGAGTCTGTGAGACTTGGATCTCTGCTGATGATCTCAGTGCCATCAAGTTTGACATCACTCCACCTGGGTATGTGACCAGACATGTCCACTGTGCAGCCCCAAGATGAACAGGCAGAAACAGCGGCCTTACTATCATCCACTGTGATACACTTACCGTAAGAATTCATCCACTTCAGAATACTGTGAAAACAAGCACTTTCCACTTCCAAGCTGTCCAAATAATCACCTGTAATTTCTCGTTCCTCTTCGTTAATATCACTGCTGGCCAGATTCCAACCTTAATGATTTGTACCATGAATTTAACAACCTTCTTGCTGCAATTACCACCGTGATTGGTAGAGATTGTGACTCATTCTCAGCAGAGACTTTAACTGTCCTGGAAACAATTTGTCCAGCATCTCTGAAGACCTAACCATAGTACTTGATGTCTTCGGCTTAAAGCAACTCCAATGCCTACTGGACGGACCAGCGACATCTTCGGCATCTTGTCATCTCTGGATTGAATTCGACATCAATTAAGAACGTACAGGTGTGTAGTAACATCCTGGACCAGTTGGCTCCACTTAGGAAACTTACCAAGTGCCCAGGAAAGAAGATCAATCACTGGCTATCTCCTGAAGCTGCAGCTGCAAAACGACTTCGCAGACACCTAGAAAGGCGATGGAAGGCTACCGATGATGAACTTGTTCGCCGCATGTATCGGTCAGCATGCCATAATGCCAACAAACTCATCAACGACTCATGCCAACAATACTACAGTGACACCATATTGGAAAAGCCTAACGGATCTCATCTACAGTGGTCAGCAGTAAAGGATGTTCTGCACTCCACAGGTGTTACCGAGGTGTTACCGACTGAAGAATGTCAGAAACACTATGCCTCACTCTCAGACTTCTTCATAAACAAGATCAAGTCGATAAAGGTATCAATCGCCAAGCAGCTGTCTGGACAACTCTTGGATCAGATAGGGACCATGTAGGCACATCTCGATGACCTCAGACCTGCGGATGGTGCAGAAATCTTCAAGCTACTTTCTTCCTTACTAGGAAAATCATCTCCGATGGATGCTTTGCTGAAGTCCTGTGCAGACGTGTTCACTCCAATCATCATTTGTTTCTGCAATTTGTTTTTCGGCTGCAGACGGTTTCCAGCCTGCTACAGATCTGCCTTTGTTACCCCACTGCTGAAGAAGGAAGGTCTTGATCCTTCTAACTATAGCCCCGTCCAAAACTTACCGTAGATACTCGGCTATAAGTCGAGAAATTTTGGACAATTTTGAAAGTCCGAATTTTGGGGGTCGATTTATAGGAGGGTCAAGCCAAGATCGCAAGATTTATCCGACGACGACTTCTCAACACATCAACACTTCACCCATGGGCGATCGCATGACGCATCAATGGGATACCGCACAGTATATGCACAGTTAAGACATTCAAATATTCTGTTATAAAACAGATGATACTGTAAAGAATTAATATTTAACAAAGCAAAATAAATTTTTACTTAAAATACTAAAAAAATATCTGGCAGAAACACTGCTTCATTTAAACCATGCTGCCATCCACCGCTAAACATCAGTTCTTATTTCTTGTTTTTTTTTACTGGGTTTGGTGCTTTCTTGGTAAGGCTCTGATTTTTAGATTTTATAGCGCAAATTTTTCGGTACGACATGTAAAGACTTAAGAGAAAGACTTTACCTAAAGGAATGACGTTTCCAAGAGGCATAATAGTAAAAGCTCATCCCAAAAGGTTGGATGGACGAAGATGGAACACACGGATTGGTGCACTGATTTAGAAGAGGCCTTCTGCTGTGGGACATGTTCCGAGCACATCAGACCGATCCCGTAAAATCCAAGGTCAAACAGTTACACACAGATATGCGTGTAATCCCTGGTGGATTAACAGCTGTGCTTCAACCGTTGGATGTTTTGCCTGAACAAGCTGTTCAAAGATCGAGTCCGTAAATTTGGAATGGAGTGGATGACATCGGGCACATCAACATTAACCAAAGGTGGGAACGCAAAGAAACCCGACTTGTCTTTGGTTTGTGAATGGGTGAAGCTTGCCTGGGATGATCTGTCCAGAAAAATGGTCGAACAGTCGTAATGCGGCATTATTAACCCCATGGACGGTTTGCACGACGACGCGATCAACCAAAGAGCGTAAAACGCACGAACATGACTCCAACACTGACGATAACGATGAAACCGCCATCTACATGGATGATCCAGCTTTAACTGAAGGGACATTTAATTTACTTTTTAATGAAGATGTT
This sequence comes from Norana najaformis, assembly GCA_964023275.1. Lineage (NCBI taxonomy): Eukaryota > Metazoa > Annelida > Clitellata > Crassiclitellata > Hormogastridae > Norana > Norana najaformis. The sequence continues at coordinate 8,555,627 of OZ029922.1, forward strand.
AATTCTGACTTTGAAAGATTTGAGTAAATCTGCTAGTCTCTAAATAAATGGATGCGTTCCAAACGTAAACTGGTACTGATCGTTTAGTTTCTGTAAAAACCTCATAGTGCTATAATATTTTGCCTTCCTCTTAATTTCGAGTTATGGCACCATAACTTCCGCCATGATTTTCAACGCGGAAACATTAAGTTTTGCAAATACTGGAAAGTGGCAAAAACTGTTAAACTGCAATCTGTTAAACTTAACTTAGCACTTATACAAACTATTAATTAAGTTTCCGATTAGAAACTTATTACTGGTGGATATTTATTGTGTTGTTGGGCAACACCAGTTTGGCCAAAGCACGTCTTCTCATCTTTGGGTCTAACTCGGTGCCTATGCTATGTGTTTTAAAGCGCCGTAAAATTTTTCAGAATTACATCTAAAACACATATCATTTAAAAGCACTTCAAAATATCAAAATTTATATGTAAAAACACATCGACTTATACGCGAGTTATAGACTTTTACCCTCTCTGAGGTCGAAAATTTAGGGGTCGACTTATAGGCGACGTCGACTTATAGCCGAGTATCTACAGTACATTTACTGTCAACAATTTTGGAACGTGTCTTTCTGGCTCGTCTTTTGCCGCATACCAGTAGCTCCTGTAATTTTAACAGTCTTCAGTCAGCTTACCAAAGGCATCAATCGACTGAAATGGCCTTACTGAAGATTCTTGATGATGTCTACACTGCTTCGGGACGACAACAACCCTCCCTACTTATCGGCGTTGACCTCTCTCTGCCAACAAAACAACACTCATCGCCGGGCTGCAGAAGACATTTGGCATCAGCGGTGTTGCACTGTCTTGGATCTGCAGCTACCTGTTGGACTAGTCTCAACATGTCGGCATTGGATCATCAAGGTTGCAGTTGTCTACATGCGAATACGGTGTCTCACAAGGATCAGTCCTTGGCCCGATTCTTTTCACGTTGTATGTGACTGCAGTCGCTGGCGTTATTTCTGCACATGACATCAATCGCCACCTGTATGCTGATGACACCCAACTATACGTAGCGCTTGATCACATAGACTCCAACACCAGCAACCTAAGATGATGTGCTGAAGCAGTACGCTGCTGGTTTCTAACTAATAGACTGTGTCTAAGTCCAAAGAAGTCTGAAGTCATCGCACTTGGCACTTCCTCATCAATAAAATCAGTCGTGGATCTAAAAACAGTCAACATTGCATATCTCACTATCAGGAACATTTAAGAATCTCAGAGTGACACTGGAATCTAAATTAACTTTCAACCAGCATGTCACCACTGTCTGCAAGGCTTCGTATTTCCATACTAAAACCATACATCATATTTGATCATGCTTGACACCGCAACTTGTGAAGACAGTCGCTTGTAGTGTAGTTGGGGCAAAACTCGACTACTGTAATTCCCGGTTGTACGGCACTACAAAGTCCAACATTGCCAAACTGCAACATGTCCAGAACTCGTTAGCTCGACTAGTGACAGGAACCCGCAGGTTTAATCACATCACTTCTATACTCGCAAAGCTACACTGGCTGCCTGTCAGCTCCAGAATCACACAGGATAGCTGTCCTTACACGTAGGACTCTCTCAACCAATCAACCTGGTTATCTGTCATTGTCCTTACTGCGCTATCAGCCTTCCAGGTCTCTGCATTCGGCTACACAAAACCATTTGTCTCTTCCTGACATCCAAGACTATATCGGTCTGAATTCTCCAGGCGTGGATTCAGCAATTCTATGCCAGTCATCTGGAACTGTCTTCCTGTTCACATTTCTCACAACAATGTCTCGTTAGACATATTCTTAAAGCGACTTAAGACCTACAGTGTATTTGTGCCTTCTTGCTTTTGTTGTCTGACCGAAGTGACTCTCCATGCCTAAAATTCCTCGCTCAGCCGATGGACACATGGCGTGTTAACAAATTCTTACTTACTTAATTATTCAGCAATTCAATCCAAACTGCTAGTGCTGTATCAAACTCATTTTTGATTTTTGCCAACTTTGTTACCCTTTTCTCATGCATGATCACTTATGTTTCTAAATCAACTTCTTGTTAATGCCACAGTGTGCAAAGCCTGTCGAGTGACATTTCCACTGGATGATGTGAAATCAGGAATGGCTCCTGGACTTGACTTGCCTGTAAGAGACTGTAAGACTTAGGCCATTTGTTGCTAGAGTCCTTGGTGTTGTCTGTCTTTGTGGGTTGGTTTCATTTCAGTGTCCATGGCTTCACCTCTGTGCAAAGTCTGTGGCTTTGCTCTAGCTGCTGACGATGTTGATTAGTTTGGAATTCTGCCCATTTTAGTTATTTGTGATGGCGCTACTGAGGACTGATAGTGATGTTGTCTTTTGTTGCTGCTGCTGTTGCAGGTATTTATGTCTGTTCTGTTTTTGTTTGTGAAAGTCATAAGCTGAACTGATATTTGGTACTGAATTTGTTTATTTGAGAATCTTCACCTTGCTTAGGCAGAGAGAGTTGGGACATTGTGAAACAGAATGGCAAACAGCATTTGACTGTTTCTTGTCTTGTGTGGTTGTTACTTTTCTTGAAATCATTCTTAGCCTCCTTTGTGGATTAACCAAGTCACTTATGTGCTAGACCTAATCAAATGCACACTTTGGAGATTTCACTTCCATATATTGACACCTGCTTCCTGAACAGCAGGCTTCTACTCCAATCAGTTCCAATTTGGGAAGCATGAGCGTAATAAGAACCCTTCATGCTCCATCATATCATTAAATCATTAGTTGTTTGTCTTTACATTTATTTATATTTAGCAAGACTTGTTGACCAGGGGTTTAAACAGCAGTTTGTATATCGCAGGAAGAAACACCCTTCATTCATTTCACCTGGAAGATTTCTGTTTGATTGAGATATGTTGTAATTATTTTTATTTTTCTTGGAATAATTTGTTGCAGAATGCTTTGATGTCCATTCCATGTTAACGCTTGTTCTATATGCTGTTTGGATTTATGATTGTTGACTGCTATTTGTATTTCACTTGGTTCAAAGCCTGTTTCACCATTCTTAGTCATTGAGGCATAATTGGTGGATTGCTGTTGGCCAGTTTGGCTTGAGCTGAGAGATCCTTCAACCACAAAATTCTGGATGACTATTGCACCCAGAGGACTGGGATTCAAATCCTGCCAGGACAGTAAGGTTTTGAGATTTCCAATTGTGAACTCTAGGTGATGTGAGAGGACTAGCCACCTGGTTTCTTATGCTAAAGTTAAGAAGAAAATCCTTCCTACTGATGGAGCTCTCTCTCTCTCAGAGCTGGCTTACGGGACTGCTCAGTGTTCGCCTGCTCCTTTTACCTTGCTCTATCTTGCCTAGCCTTGCTTTATCTTAATGATGTCTTATAAGTTCTGAGCATGAGTCTTATAGTTAAGTTAGTTTTCAAAAAGGATTAATTTTCATGAGCCTTTTAAAAGTAAGTTGCTAAAGATATATTAGGCAACATGGCTTTTGGTCACCCTTCATGTGGAGTTGGAGTTGTCTTGCTTTGAATTGTTCTTACTTTGTTTTCATCTCACTTTTTCTTTAGTTATGTTTTATGGTATAATGAACTTAAAAGCAAATTTTGTAATGGGTTACAGTTCTGTGTTTTCTTATAAATTGCTGATGTTTAACTTACAAAATTCATTAAAAGGTTTTCCTGTGCAATTGGTTATAAGAAAAGTCTTTTTAAAAACTAACTTGTTTCAAATATTGATTATATATGTTGCACCTGTTAAATTGATTGGCTTATTTGGTAATTTTAGACATTTCCTAGATTTTGACTATTAGTACTTAGTATTTGTGTTCTGTGAACTTGGATTGGCCTCTGACGAGAGTACTGTTGTTTCAATCTTAGCGAGTAACACCTCAGGCAACAAGTACGCTCCCGCAAGAGCTGTATATCTTCAATGCTCTGGGTTTACTGAACAACATTGTGGTACGTTTTGCCACTAAGCATGACCTTGCTGGAATAGAAAATCTTGTGGAATCACTTGAACTGAGCACAAGTCTACTGTCAGATGTTAAACAGTACAACAAGGCGCACAGAGATGACGTGAGAGCAGCTAATTTCTTTATTTTAAAATTGTTGAATCTGTTTTGGTTAGTGTCATAACAGAATTACTCATAACTTATTTCAGACAGTATATTTGTTGGCTCTGACAGGCATTTGCTGGTGGATAACTTGCTGAAAGACTGTTGTGAAAAAGCAAATGGTTTGAGAGGTTGAAAATGGTTTTGTCTTTAAATGTTCAACTTGATTACTGTGTATTTTTGTGCATTCTGATTCACCTTTGTGCTGTCTTGCTTTTCCTTGATAGAGATCTCTGCTATCTTGCTTTTTCTTGATGAAGATCTATAATATCTTGCTTTTCGTTAATGAAGATTGGTGCTACCTTGCTTTTCATTGATAAAACTCTGTGCTATCTTGCTTTTCCTGATGAAGATCCATGCTGTCTTGCTTTTTCTTGATGAAGATCTGTGCTTTATTGCTTTTTCTAGACGAAGATCTGTGCTATCTTGCTTTTCATTAATGAAGATCTGTACTATCTTGCTTCTCGTTGGTGAAGAAGATCTGTGCTATCTTGCTTCTTATTGATGAAGATCTGTACTATCTTGCTTCTTCTTGGTGAAGATCTGTGCTATCTTGCTTCTCATTGATGAAGATCTGTGATATCTTGCTTCTCATTAATGAAGATCTGTACTATCTTGCTTCTCGTTGGTGAAGAAGATCTGTGCTATCTTGCTTCTCATTAATGAAGTTCTGTACTATCTTGCTTCTCATTGGTGAAAATCTGTGATATCTTGATTCTCATTGATGAAGATCTGTGATATCTTGCTTCTCACTGATGAAGATCTGTCCTGTGTACATTTGGGCTATTTTTAGCTATTGTTAATCTTGAAAACTTGGGCAGTGCCTCTTACAGAAAAATTGAAAACTTGAAGTTTTAATTGATTAGATGTCTAATGTCACAAATTGTACCTTGAAATTTCAGTTAATTTGACATCTGATGTCATAAGTTTTACTTTTAAATTTCAGTTGATTAGATGTCTGATGTTATAAATTTTACCTGCCATCGTGACTCATACTGATACATTTAAGATGATTCTGTGTTTCATTTTGTGTGTAGGATGGAACAGAGATCCAGGTGTTTGTGGCCTTAGTTGGCAACCAGATTGTAGGAGTGGCTGTCATCAGGCATGAAGAGGTAAGAGAACTGACACAGTCGTTTGCTTCATCAGATGTGATTTAATCAGGTGTGATGTAAGGGTTTCTACAGCGTTTCTGATGGACTGTGGCTTCTTAGGTTGCATACAAAAGCAAAGCGTAGCTGAGTTGAAATCCAGAAGGTAGTAGTCTGAGATATAGAGGTAAACCATGGGACAATGCTGAGCTGGGTGAGCCTATTATTGCACAATCCAAATGACATCAGGGACTTGGCAGGAGACAGTGGCTGCAGAAGGACAACATTTTCAGATTTTGAATCAAATCGGTCGATGTTATGATATGCGTTTGTGTTGTGTTGATAGGACATTGAATATATCCGATCGCATTATAACATAGAGGACTTCATCTACTTCAATCACCACAGACGAGAAGAACATGCACGTCTGCATCACTATGCTCTCAATCCCATCTTTAAGCTTTACTCCAAGCATTTCCTCAAGGTACAACTGTTCTGTTAAACTTTTCTCAGAGTAACTGTGCTCCTGAGAGAAAGCAATGTGTAAACTTCTTGGCAAGTGCTGCTTGAGGTCTTTGTAGATGCAGCCATATGAATAGCATTATTGCTAATGTGTCCGTCTCTCACTTAGGCATCCGAGGTTCAAATCCCAGTACGTCATGTGAAATTTGCGGTTGATGCATGAAACCTTTACCTTGTGGCTTCTGGCTTTGGCCTTCTGATGTTTGGCTTTGGATCTTGAGGCAGGCCTATTGGAGTCTCAGAACTGTGGTGTTGTTAGCTACAATGGTGTATCAAGATTAATTAGTGAGCCTTGTCCAAGTTCTTCTTAGAAACTTGAGCCTGACTGATTTCCAGTTCCAGAGCCTATCATGTGTTTTCTGTCACTTATCTCTAATTGAAGAATAAGTAAGTAATCTTTATATAGACAAAGGCCTACATTATACAAACAACAATGCAGTTAAAAACTGTGCAGTATATCAGGGCAAGGTCTGTAATAGTTGACTTTAGAATTAACCTGGGATTTGTTATCTAGAGTTTTCACCAGAGATGCTCTTTTGATTTCTGGTTTAGGAAATTCTGAGGCTTGGAGATAAGACAAGTCTGTACTATCCACTGTATCCAGCATATGCTGATGCAAAGGTGAGAACCTACTGTAGTACAACTAGTTGAACAGATTTTAAAGTAAAACAGCCTGAGCTATTTTGGTCATGCAAATAAAATATGTGACAGGATCTACTAATGTTTAGTCATGTGCTAAGGTGCAGAGTAAGGATCCCTTAGAAAAAAGGAGGAAGCCGTGGGAGGAGGAGAAGGAGGAAAAGGATTAACGAGCTGAGGGTGGAAGAGGAAAAGCCAGAAGGAGTATTGATGAGGAAGGGAATAGGAAGGAGAATTTGCAGAAGAGAAGGACAAAGGAAGAAGGTGAAATTGTTGTTCACTCTCAATTGCACGAGAATTTGAAGCAAACGTATTAAAAGGTGAATGTCAGACATTGGCTTGATGCAGTTAAGAATAGATAACTTCCTTACTCATTGTCTGGAAGAAACTGCGTTTGATCCTGTTTAGAGTTGAAGGGTAATTTAAAAGAACCATGGCTACTGACCTATCAGATGGCTGCTCACTCTGTAGTCTGCCTATTTGTCATTTATTCTCAGTTGAGTTGTAGAGCACAATATTTCAACACTGTTTTTATGTTTTTTTGTGTGTAAATTTTGGTTTCTACAGCCTTCTAGTAATGATGTTCCCATTGATTTTGGTAAAGGTTGATGTTATTGATTTTGCATCTTATCCATGCATTATTATTAAATGGTGTTGTAATTTCTATGGTGCTGGTGTCTAAAGTATAAGGTGTGGTGAGGTTTCCACTTTGTTGTGTTGGTAGTTTTTCATCTACAGGATCTGCACATGACCTCAAATGAACCAACATTTGTAACAAGATGCTAAGCCGATGCCATGCATTAGACAGCACTATTGAGGTGATGATGATATTCCATAGGCTAAGAATATTATGCTACATTAAATGAAGTAAGTTTCTGAGAATTGTTTTTTCTATGGTGTTCTTTGTTAGCACCTGGAGAGGCATTCGCTGGTGGCTGCGTTGAGTGATATGGTTTCAGTTAGAGCAAGACGTCAGATTGACTATCCAGCACATGTCCTTGGAGACAATATGCCTTCAGAAAGAATTCTGAAGGAGCAGGAACAGTATGCCCTGAATCACATCAACAGAAAACTCGTCTTAGAACCAAAGGTATCACCTGCTTAGATTGCCACTGTTAACATGGTGTCAATCTTGTGCCATTGTGTTTGGGATTCAGATCAAAGTGCATCGTGTGAAACTGACAAGTCATTGTCAAGTGATGCAGTTAGTAATAATGGTTGTCGTGCTGTTAGTCATTTTATATCCTCGGATGTTTATGTCTTTCATGTCTTCATGGTGAATGTGTTTGAATCTGAGCGCATCTTGTGCAGTTGACAATTCGTTGTCAAGCCATGAAGAAGGCCGGTGCAGTTATTTTATTGCTGTTATTTTGTTTGCGCTTCAGCCAAAAGATCCTTCAACCCCTTTCCCGATGACCATACCTCTTGAAACTAATGTTGAATGACATGTGTAATTAATGAATGATTGTCTTACCTAACCTTTGAAGAATTATTCATGTTAGAACCGTGCTGCAGAGGATCATTGTTGATAAAAGCAAATAATAAATCTACATTAACTTTCCTTATTATGTCTTTTCTTGTCTTACTTTCTCGTGTTAAACATTTCATAAGATTTGTGCTTCACTGGATTAGGGCCTAAGAAATGGAAATGAATGGCCCCAAATGTTGTGCTATGAGAAATGAGAGACTTGGCTGTTGTGGGCTTTCATGCATTCTCAGTGGATGTTCTGGAGCCTTGGAATCTTTGAAATTCACTGCCTAGTTCGTCGAATTCTGTCAGTTCTTTTGATGTCATTCAGGCCTAAACTTTAGACTCATCTGTTTCAGTTTGCTTACCAGGGAAATCAGAAGCCTGACTTTTAGTTTCACTGATCTGTCAGTCTTTGACTGGACTTCTCTAATGGGTTATGATTTTAGACTTTGCTTTCACTTACAGCCACTATCGATTTATGCCCTGTGCATTAAAATAATGGCACTATGTAACCCATTGGATTAGATTACATTGGATTACCTTGATGATCTGCAATTTCTTCAGGTGACAATCAATGCCAGGGTTGTGGTTGTTGGTGCTTCAGATGTTGGCATTGCTTTCCTGGAAACTTTTTCATTCTGGTAAGATTCAGTGACTGAACGAATTCCTTCACACAAGTAACAAAGACTTTCCTCCTTTCAAGAATTGCTTTTATTTACTGATTGAGGCTGACAGTGTTTCATGAAATTGACTTTCACCAGATCCATTCAAAGCTACTGTTGACAAGCCACTCCTCAAAAACTTCTTGCAAATTACAACATATTTTGCCACTTATAAACTAATTCTGTTTTCCAAAAATACTAAATCCTGTCTCAGTTTATCTTACATTCTCAGACTTTCCTTTCAGCAGTCATCAGACCAAAATTGCTCTGCTGAATGGGTCCTTTTATCCTTCTACAACCATTTTGCCATTGTGCTTTATGTGAAAGCTTTCTTCTTTTCTGGTGTTTCTCCTTCGTGATCTTTCTGCAGCTTTTGGTGTCATTAATCATCATTATTTAACTTTTCAACTTGATTTGGTTTATCTAAGACTTCATTTAACTGGCAAGACATGGTAAGGTAAGGCAAGGCAGCAAAAGGTAAGGTAATCTAACCTAATCTAAAGACTTCTGTAGCGCTGTGATCAAAATGCCCAAGGCATCAGCTGATGGTAGCTTCAAGTGAAATTGTAATAGAAATAGTTCATTCGAGAAGCCCAGTTAAATTCTGATAGGTCAGAGAAATCAAAGTCAGGCTATGGTGGGTAAGTAAGTTGAAAGAGTTTATGTTTAGGACTGAATGACATCAAAGAATTGACAGAACAAACTGTACTTGGCAGTGAATTCCAAAGCTTGGGATCACCTACCAGTTGGGCAGTGTGTTCTTTTGATTTTAAAGTCTGCTGATTAAATAGACTTTTAAACACATTTTACTTTTAACTTAGATTCATAAATTTGTAATTATTAGTTTAGCATTTTAAAAGGAAGTATTGTGCTTTTTATCTTGACTTGTTGATACTAGCAGTTTATCAAAAGAATTTGGCCGACCTCTTGTTCTATTCGATTATCAATTATTTGTTCAAAGCACTTGGCTTTGTTTATTCTAAGGCTCTGTTGTGTACAGCAAGCCTCTCCTTTTCTGTTGTCAGAGATTTTGTTTTTAACAGACTGGCTCAGCCTTTTAATTTGAATGTGTTGCTGATCTTTCTGTGATTGAACTTTGAACCTTCAGCTTGCCCAGTTCATGCAGTAGTGTTAACTTGAGTAAAAATGCAGTCTTTGATTTTTAAATTATAATTAAAACAAATAGTTCATTCAAACAATACTTGAATCATCACCGTTTCTAAACACATGAATCTTTCAGTGACATTTCTAACTCAGACTTTCAACTTAGCACCTGCCAGACCCCAAATCTTTGTGCAAGACAGTAGATTAGTGCGGAATGGTGAATGGTTTAGATCGACCTCCGGATGATGCACAGTCATGGGCTTTTCCAAAACCATCTAACTCATCATAGCATAGGCTGTGCAAGCTCCCATGTGATAAAATACACATCAGCAATAATTACTTTTGATGTCATCCTACCTGCACCCAGGGCTCTGCCAGCCAATCACACTACCTCTACCGTGTGTTCAGTGCGTGCCAGCCAACATGTGGATGATATATGCAAAAACAAATCAACAACCCGATGACTCATGAAAATTTCATATACAAGCTCCTACTCAAAACTCACTGTCTAATCAGCACAATGCCACACTTACAGTGTGTGCATGTATTTGTGTGTGTGTGCATTTGTGTGTTTTCAGCCTTCTCTGAGATGCTTACCATATAGGAACCATTGCACATAATAACTAAGCAACACTGAATGATGTGTATATATTGGCATTACATAAGTATAAGACAACAATTAAGAAAAAAATTTCTTAAAAAGCTGATCTCCATAAGATTGGTTGACCTGGGTTTATTGGGTAAATTACTTTAATTATGGGTTTGATTTTAGACACTTCTAGACAGATGAGCAGAGAAGACATCAGTCCATGACTTTGTTTACTGTTGATGGGTGATCATTGTTCCTAGTGATGTTAATTGTTAATAATAATTCCAGGAACCTAGAGACTGGATCAAAGTGAACTGTTCAGTTCCCTATGGATTCAGGCCTTCTGTGATGCAGGGATGACAACTAGGTTAACATTTGACCCCATCCTCCAATGGCCTATCATATCCTAAATCTCCTCCTCCGGGTCTGAGTCTATTCCAACCAAGTACTCTGAGATTCATAATCTTTTTTTTCATCTCCTGATAAACAATATGCCCTAGGCATTATTCCTACTGCCCCTCTAGGACAATGCCTTGATGTTGTGGGTCCATTGTGAGCTTCTTCCTTGCTGAAGGCTGCTTTTCTTCCTGTTTTGCTCATGCCAATCCAGTTACCACAAACACCCAAATACCATTTCCCATGAAACTGCACCACTATTCATAATCACTTAATCAGCCCCACAGGTAAAGGAAAAGTAACTGGTCTCGTTCTCCTTGATCTCTCTGCTGCATTTGGTACCACTGATCTTAATAAACTGCTTCACCGCTTTGAACACTGGTTTGGTCTTTGTGGTTCGTCTCTCATTTGGTTTGCATCTTATCTGCACTCACTTTTGTACCCACTTTGGTTCAGTACTGGGCTGGCTTTTGCTTACATTATGTACCACTGCACTCACTTTGCTACTTACTGATAACTTTCTTAACTACCATTTGTTTGCTGATGATATCCGTCTATTTCTTTATTTGATAGCTCCTCATCTAATCCTGCCCTTCAACTGCTTGCTTCTGTTTTTGGTGATGTTCAGCCTTGGATGGCTATTAATGAACTTCTGAATCCTTCTACAACTGATTTTCTTCTTATGCGTACAAGCCAACAACTCTGCAAATTTGATTGCCTTACATCTGAAAACATTTCTTTTCCAAAAATCTTATCCTGATTCTTCCTCTTCTCCTTATCTCTCTTCTCGCTTCAATTTCAAACACCATCCACCGTAGCCGTCCGACTGACTGACTGCCTGACTCCTGGATCTTGACCTGGAACCGAACCCTTTTGCCTAGCGATTTTGTTTTGACCGAGCGCCTGTGAATAAGCTGGTTCCCGTGATGTAGCTTTTGTTGGACGCTGTAGAAATCTCGAGATTATGATTACAATGTTCAGTTAGGTGGCTTATTTAGTAGTTGCACTGATTGCACACATTGTTTTTCAATTCCACCGTGTAATTTTTAACTACATTCAGGCCATATGCAGATCAGCTCAGTGTTACATATGAGATATGCAAAGAATCAGATCTCTTTCACCTCAAACTGTATTAATCCAACTAGCTAACAATGCACTGGTTTCTAGAAGGCTAGACTACTGTAACTCACTTCTTACTGGTATTACTAAGGAAGAACTACATAAACTAAAATGGTTCAAAACTCTCTCACCAGACAAATCACAAAGATCCCTAAATAGCAGCCTATTAAGCCAATGTTACATTCCACTGGCAACTCACTGAGCAAAGAATTTATTTCAAAGTCTGTCTTATAGTTATCAGAGTACTACATTTAAATCAGCTGACCTATCTGTGTTCCATGCTCACCTCCATACTAACAGTAATAGATTTTGCACTAAATCCAAGGACACTGTGACTCTTGATGTGCCCCTTACCTAAACGGTGTCTGACTCATGTGCCTTTTTGATGACTGGCCCAAAAGGTAAGTTAATCTAAGGTATGGGAAAGCAAGGAAAGGTAAAGTAAGGTAAGACAAGGCCAGGCAAGAAAAGGTGAGTCAAGGTAAGATAAGGCAAGGAAAGGCAAGGTAAGCTAAAGTTAGGTAAAGTATGGTACAGAAAGAGAGCAAGGTAAGGTAATAGCACCATTTAAGTATCTCTTGAAGGTGCTGAGCTGAAATGTGTTAAAACGGCATGAGGTTTGATCAGAAGTAGTCTTGAGGACAGATGTCGTTGGTCTGGAGGTGCATTGAACTTGTTTTTAATTCCTGTTTTTCGTGTAGTCCTCATCTGAGGTTCAATAATCTGACGTTGATCTCTCCACATGGACTGCCTGGAGAAATGCCTCTGAATGAACCAAGAGAACAGATGCGAGCCACAAGGTACCTTCCCAGCTGGGGCTTATTTCTGGTATATGTGTGTGTGCTTGTGGGACTGTGCATGTGTGCCTCAAGGATTGTGTAACTGTAGAACTTCTTATCTGCTGGTGAACATTTGAATTTGCTCATGCCTATGAAGAAAGTTGACTGATGAGCTTCCTTTAACCCATTGAAGCTTCACACACAATAATCCATCAACAAGACACCTTTGCTATGCATGTATGTAGGTATGTATGTGTGTATGTATTAATATAGTACCTCTCAAAGCACGGGAACTCTCATTTACTGATCATAAACTTGCTGGACTTTTATTTGATGAGTGGTTGCCCGTCCAAGTTCTAACCTCACTTGGCATTTCTTAACTGCTTGAGTTTGCCACTATTGCATCCAAGTTAGGTTCAACAGCACCAACTGCCTCCCTGAACGGTGGTGGATTGGGTATAAGACAGGTGTTGTTGGCTGAAACAACTGTGGAACTCCAGATCTAATCAAGAGGAAATGCTGGTGGCACCCTAAGACATGTTTTTGTTTGTCACAGATCCTTTGCAAGTGATGGCAATGGTAGAACATTATCTGTCAGTGTTGACTGCCCTCGAAAAACTTGTAGATCAAGATAATGAAACTACTTACGAAATTGTTAAAAACTTTCAAGCACCTGTGATACTTGTGCATCCTGTCTGGCTTTGTGATAATGATGTTTTGCTGGAATTGAAATTTTTATTGGTGGTTTTATTTCTATTTAAAGCCACTGCTACAGTCAGAAGGAGTATGCTCAGATGGGCCTGCGTACCTGGGTCAATGTTGTTTATGGAAAGATGACAGCAATAGACAGGTAGATGCCAATCAGACTCTGCAGAAGACAGCTAAGAATATGGGAACAAAATACAGCAATAGAACATGTTTACTGTATACATTTGAATGAACACTTGAACAGCCCTACATCTGTGCAGATCCAGGACTTGCCTAACAGGGCAGGGCTGGGGAGACCTTTTCAGCGGTCATTTAGTCAGTTATGTAGTGCTGTTTAATTATTGTTTAATTTAATTAATTAACTGCTGTTAATTACTTTTTATTACTATTCACTGCTGTTTATTGTTATTGCTAATGAAGAGTTTTGTAAAGTGGTGCTTTGCTGATTCCCATGAGAGGTCATTCGATTTGCTGAGCTGTTTCTGTGCTGTAAGATCAGATCAGGAGTTTTAGTTTTCTTTATGTGATGTCATGTGAATGCTTGACTAGATTACATTGGGCTCTAATTATTCTGCAGTTGTAATTAATTTCAGGACTAAGAAGCATGTGACAGTCAATGGGAATTCCATCGTTCCTTATGACCACCTGGTCCTGTGCACTGGAACACAGTACTACCTTCCGGCTCCAATGGAGGCTGACATTGACGCTGGTGCTTCCAGTAAAGACCTTGCAAAGAAACCAAATCGACGCTTTGAAGGCAAACTGCCAAACAATGTCTTTGTCATCAATGATGGCTACGATGCAGCTGTTGCCCTCTTCTGGGCTGAGAGCAACCTACTTGAAACGAAAAGTTTGCAATTTCATTTACTTTCTTTATTATGTTTGTAAATTTTTATTTGGAAATATATGAGCCAAGTTTCTTAAATGACTTATGAGTGTGAAGAAAGAAAGTTCTAACTGTTGTACGAATCTATGTAATTTATCTACTAAGTGTATTTGTTTTGTGGTTTATGACCTAGATTGTAGTTACTCGTATGCCATACTGCGTTAATGCTCCTTGATTTTGCTGCTGCTTTTGACTGTGTAGATCATTGCATCCTACTCAGAGTCCTGCCACCGTCTTTTGGTATCTCGGATAAAATACTCGACTGGTTTGTCTCCTACCTCTCTAACCATACTCGATATGTTTGTATCGGCTGTCTCTCGTCATTCTTCTCTGCTGTGCTCTTTGGTGTCCTACAAGGTTTCGTCTTAGGCCCACTACTGTTCATCCTTTATAGCTCAGCACTATCAACCATCGCCTCTCTTTGTGTCATAGAAATCCTCCTTTATGCTGATGATACCCAACTTTATGTACACCTCCAGCTATATGAAGCCGTAGATGCCACAAAGAAACTCTGTGCCTGCATAGATGACATTATCCTATGGAGTCTGTCTATGTGCCTCTAACTTAACCCTAACAAATCCGAGCTTATCTGGTTTGCCCGTTTCTCTAAACTCCTATAGTGCACTGAACTTCTGCTTCCTACTTCCTCCTCCTTACCCTCCCCATCCTCTACTGTCCGGGATCTTGGAATGATGCTTGACTCAACACTCTCTGTCAAACCTCAAATAGCTGCAACTTCTCGAATATGCTTGTTTCGCCTCAGAAGGATCCGACAACTTCGCTCTACTCTAGGTAGATTCAGCATCACTGAAAATGTTAATACACAGTCTTATTCTTACAAGACTCAACTACTGCAACTCAGTACTCTATGGTCTTCCTGAGTGCACACTTCTTCCCCTAACTAAAATACTGCACCAGGCTGCAAGATTGTGTCTTGGACTCTCATACTGAGATCATATCACTCCTGCCCTTTGTTCTCTACACTGGCTTCCAGTATGCGAGTGTATCCGCTTCAAGCTGGCTCTCTTCATGTTCAAAGCATGTTCAAATCATCTGTCATCCTACTTATCTTCCCTGGTTACACCAGTGTAACTCTGTTAAAGGCCGATCCTTTCTTCGGTCAGCATCTGCTGGAAAATATGTTGTTCCCAGTGGCCCAGGAAGTGTTCAAAAGTTGTGTGAGCCTACATCAGCCAAGTACAGACTTAAGGTGGATAAAATTAATTTGTGACATAATATCAGAGTATATATCACTATATTATTTGTATAGTATTAGTGTTTATTCCGTGGCATAGGTAGATATCTCCGTTGCCCAAAAAAGTTGTGTGAGCATGCTCCTGCCTCGGCGTGCCAGAGCCAAAACTTGTGTGAGCATCGGCACCTTAGGCGCCATGGCTTCCAAGCCCCTGGTTGTTCCTCGTACACGTCTTGTCTTTGGCCGGTGTTCATTCTCAGTTGCTGGTCCCTCCATCAGGAACTCTCTACCTCCTTATGTTTGCAACTCTCCTACTGAGGCTGTCTTTCGCTCTAACCTTAAAAATTTACCTCTTCCAGTCTGCTTATGGTTCTTAATACTTCACATAATCCAGCTTCAAGTGCACTTCTGAACTTTGTAAGGAGGCCATTAACAAATTTTAGTTGTATTGTATTGTATTGTACTAGAAGCCTGCAGCCCATCAAAAGATAATGGTCCCTGAAACTGCATGTCCCTGTTTCGGTACATCAGTTTGTTGTACAGAGAAACAACCTTTAAGACGTATTCCCAGTCAGCCTATAGGCAAAATTCCAGCTCAAGAATGTGGAAGATAGGCACCACATGGTGAATAAAATAACTATAAGAAACTCCTATAGCCAATCAATTTGCCTGTGGTTACTCATCCTCGATGCTATGTGCTTCAGGAACTCTGAACCTGCTGTCTTCTTTCAACTCTGAGTGAGAATCTTCGTAGGGCTCTGCAAGTGTGCGCTAGCTTGCCACTGGTGACTCTTCTAGTTATCTGAGCAATGTTTGTTAACAGATGAATGTTCTCTTCTTAATCATATTTAATCTTGTTAAGGCTGGCTGGTGTGGAGAGTGCCTCTGAGTAGGTTCTCTTGAAGA
This sequence comes from Norana najaformis, assembly GCA_964023275.1. NCBI lineage: Eukaryota > Metazoa > Annelida > Clitellata > Crassiclitellata > Hormogastridae > Norana > Norana najaformis. The sequence goes on from OZ029922.1 coordinate 8,571,812, forward strand.
GGCACTATACAAATTTCCAATTACAGTTACAAATACCTAACAAAAATGTTATCATCAAATGCAATTATGAAAAATAAGTTAATACCTTTTGAGAAAGATGCATAATGCTTTGAACTGTACACTGAATTATAGGCTAAAATTTCAGACATTTAGTGTCCAAGTATTTTAACAATATTGATTTTACTTAAATTAAGTATTAACACGTGTGGTGATGACATCTACCAAATAAATATTTTATCTAACATTAATGGCAAGCAAAACAGACAAACAAAGCTGTTAGACGGTGTTATGTATTGATCTCTTGCAGATACGGTGGTGATCTATGGCCATAGCCTGGATGTCTATTCGTGCATTCAGACACTGTTGTCGATCGGTGTCTCTGGCAACCAGATCGCCCTAGTTGAGCCACCTTTAAATTCTGAGGTAACTTTCCTTCTGCTGGAAATCAGCTGCTTATAGGATTAAGAACAGAACTGGAAAGACATTTTCAGGGAAGACTTGGGCTGAATGACTGTGAAAGAATTGGTTACAAGACTGTGAAAGATTGGGAGAAAACCACAAGAAAGATTCTTAAATATCCACAAGTTACACCCATATTGCATTCTTTATAATGGCTGCCAAATGAGCACAAAATCCAGTGTAATCTTACATTCGCAAGGTATTACATTTAAATCAGTCTACGTATCTCCACTGCTTACTTGCCTCTCATAGCGGCTCTAACAAATATTGTTCTCAGTCAGCAGATGTTTTGACTCTTGTATCTCACAACATGACAGTGTTGGACTCTTGGGCATTCTTGGTGGCTGGTCCCAAGCTTTGGAAATTCACTGCACAGTTCCATACATTCTGTCCATTCTTTATTGTCATTCAGGCTCATCTGTTTCAAATCGTTTACCCACCATAGCCTGACTTCTGCTTGCCATAACCTAGTAGACGTTGACTGGACTTCTTCTATGAATTATGATTTTTTGAATATGGCTGCACTTCAAGCAACCATCAACTGTTAGTTACCTGGTGCTTTTTGAAATCTGTGCTGCAGAAGTCATTAGATTACATTGCCTCAGATTAGGTAAATAGTGTGGAAAATTGTGGAGGAATGGTCTGAATTAATCTAAGGTTGGTGGAAACAGAAAGTGATGGAAATAATGTTGAAATGGTGGAGAAAGTGGGAAAAGAAGAGAAAGCTTTGAAATGGTTAAAGTTGAAATGGTTAAAGAATAGCTGACAGAGCAATGCAAATGTTGGAGATTATTAGAAATGGTGGCCATTTGATTGAATGCTCACTTTTTAACACAGAGTATGCAGGTTTAAGCTTCAATAGATAAACATTATGCTGGGATCTCGAACCAGTCACTGATGCACAAATGTTTTTTATTAGAGAGTAAGGAGTAAAGTTTCTGCTATCCCCTAGAGGAACATAAGAGTGCTAATTTCCTTTTCTTAGGCCCTTGAGTCAGCACAGGATGAATTCCAAGGTCCTGGACACGGGGCCAGTGCATCGCAGGACTTGCCATTTGCTTCCCATCTCATGCTAATACAATAATCTGCTTGTTGACAGAGGCTTCAAACTTGTCCAGGGTTGTTACAGGGTTATGACAGCGGGACTACAGAAATAAAAGAAACTAAATTAGAAGAGTGTTGTAAGTAAAAGATTACTGTAATTCTTTTACCTAAATTTAGAAACAGCTGTGTCTTGACATGAAGCTACACCAGTTGAACTTCTCTCTTATTCCATTTATTTAAAGATTTTCACTAGTGTGATAAGTAATTTGGTTTTTGTTGACATCAAGACAACTTGTTCATTTATGAAGTTGTTTCTCAATTCAGGTGACCTGTTTCAATAATCAAGAGGTGGAAAAGGCAGTGATGGAAGGCCTTGCAGAGGCAGGAGTCCATGTTTATTCAGGTTGCATCCTAGCTCAGTGGAACTACTATGGTGAAGGGGAAGATGTGATTTCTGTTGTGTTTACCTCTGATGGAGACCCAGTCAAAATCGAATGCTCCGTACGTAGAATGCTCTTCGCGCTAGTCTCTTGAGAATGGATTCAGTTATCTGGTTAAAAAACATTGTACTCATCCAGTCTTTGCTTGAAGTGGTGCTAAACAAATATTTTATCAGATTACAGTCTGTTGCTTTGTCTTTACATGTACATACCTCAAAATTTATATAGCGCCATTCAAAAGTGTGTGCTGCTTGGTAATGGGTGCAGAAGTGCATCTGTCACCAGGTACAGCCCAGCCATATCAAAATCATTGCTGTGTTCTTGAAACTTCTGGAAGAAGGCTCTTTGAGTACTATAGATCACTTAGTTAATACATGAACACTTACTTTACCTTATCTTCACATGCAGTTCATTCATTCAAATTATAGCTGAAGTTGGAGGGAGTATGGGTAAATTAAAAAATATATTAACTGACCCAGATTTTGTGAACTGTCTAATCAGCCAGAGATGAACTGAATTAGAAGATTGATTAAAATCTGGTTTTTTGACAGATTATCTAAGCCTGCAATTTGTTCTTGTATTTTGTTCTTGAATGTCCAGGTCTTTTTTAGTTACTGCAATAAAATGGTGGACCAAGATGCATTTCGTGGTGAGAACTTACTTTTAATTTATGACAATTCATAGCAATTATTCTGGCCTGTTTTATTGTTTTTGGTTATGGCTACTTATATTGGTAATAAATATTGGTAAAACTAGTAACTTCTCTGGTACCTTTGTTCAGTTCTATCAGTGGCTCATCAAAACAAAACCAAAAGTTAGATCAGTTTCCAGAGGTCAGTCCATTAAGACAAAGGAAGGTTTTACTGGTTATTGACCTCTTCAAAGAGACAATAATAATCTGATGACATGATGGTGGATAATAAGCCTTTTTGAAAAAGGTAATGTGATGATGGTGATGAAGATAGTAGTGGCTTTTGTAATGGTGATGAAGAATGAGTCACTCATCCTGAATCCTGCAGATGAAGAAAATGATGATACTTGTAGTAATAATAAATTAAGTTATTACAGTCGTTATCAGTCACCACCATCAGTGCGCCTGTGAATAAGCTTGTTCCCATGATTTAGCTTTCTTTGGACACTATAGAAATCTTGAGTTTACAATTATGATCATCATAAATGCAGTTATCATTTTAAAACTATGGTTTAAGCATGTATTTTCTGATATTGCTTTGTGATTGATTTTAAAGCCCTGCCTTTGCATCGAACTCAGTGAGTCCTAACTGACTTATGGAATGAACTTTAATACTGTTAATTGACATGACTCATTTGGTGCTGTTTCTGTAGCTATCAACTGTGCTTGTCTTGTTTTCGATGGACGACTTGTTATTGACGCAAGCTTTCACACAAATGATCCATCGATTCGAGCAGCTGGACCTCTGACCAAGTACAAGAGAATTTACCATGCAGACAGATGGACTCATGCCAACTTCAATTCTAAGGAGATTGGCATACAGGTGACAAATATTATTTCTATTTAATTCGGAACCTTCAAGTGCAAATTTGTATAGAATGGTCTTCAGCATCTGGTGAATAGAGGCCGAGAAAGGACAAGAAGCTTACATGTATGTCATGCTTTGCATGATAGCCTGTTCCAGAACGAGGGGCGGACCCCGGCAAAGCTTCCAGGTGCACTGTGGAAGTATGGGACTGGTGAACAACCAGGTCACTCTGTGTTGCAGAGCGAGGAGATCTGCTGCCAGGTACAAATGACACTTAAATGCATAGCTGTCCAAGATAGATGGAGCACTACCGGCCAGGCAGTTGTGCATCAGCATCTTAAACCCAATGCGTCAGCTTGTCGCACGTGTAGTTATATACGTGAACAGACTTAGGAATCCAACCATTTAGCCGAACTGCAGCATTTAACATGGATTGAAGTTGATTAATCTGAAAAAGGGAGACCCACAAAAATGGCATTACCATAGTCAACACTTGCAAATATGATTGCATGCATCAGGGTAGAAGCAGCAGTGTCGGAGAGCAAGTGGCATATAGTGCAGATCTGATGCACATAATAAAAGCTGTATTGAAATGCTCATAAATGGCCAATTCCTGTTCTAGTGTCACACCCAAGCCATGCACAGAAGTAGAGAAGCAGGCATTTGGAGAGTGAAACTGCAAGTTATGTCAGTCTATCTGTTGCAGCTGCTGATGGTTACCAAGCCAGATCAGTTGACTGTTTCCAGGATTAAGCTGGAGGCAGTTGGAAGACGTCCATGCGCAAAGCTCCTCAGCTGTCTCATACATTAATGCTATCAAGGTTTGTCTTGTCTTAACCGTTCTCGAGCCGAGGATTGGCTGCACCACGGAAATTTTGTGCCATCTGCTTCTGTCCTTCGTCTCTTGTAATAACTGGTCGAACGATAATTTAGCCCATGACTTGATGTTGTCTGTCCATGTCATCTTGGATCTTCCCTGAGGTTGGAATCCAGGAATTGTGCCTTGAATGATCTCTTTCTCTTTCATAGCTCATGCGCATGGTGTTTAAATTAATGAATGGACAATTTACTTTTAACAGAAGACATTCTCATTTTCAAGGGCACATTTAAATATCACCAAAGCAACTTCTCATTGAAGTATCACTTGCAAGCAAAACCTGCATTTGCAATATGTGCCGAGATGTACCTCGTGGACTAGAAAAACAGAATTAGGTCAGGCTTTGCTAATTCTGCTTACTGGTTTACCTATGGCGATGAACCAAGAAAAATACTACAATGTCACAAATGCCGTCACAAAATGGATCAAGTTGAATGGAACGTCCATCATCCTTACTGATGACCACTGCACCTGTTCCTCCCTAAGAGAGACTTCGAATCCATGAACTGTCTTTGGGATTCAGAAAATGAACCACATATGCATCCAATTATCAGTTCAGAAGCTGTCCTACAACATTATAGAACTGAACCACAGATTGACACTGACATGTGTCTGCTAGAATGGTGGAAGTCCTGCTGGGTGCATCCATTCTTTTGCCTGACTGGCCAAAAAGTATTTTTTTTGTCATCCACAACAGTCCATTGTGAATAGTTGTTTTTCATCACAACACAACAATAAGAAAAGGACTTCATTTGATCCAAGCAACATATATCTAAGCAAGACTGGTTTCATTTAAAAGAGTAAACATTGAAAATTTTATTAAATACATTCTAAGACTTACTATGCTGTGTAGATATTTACAATAGAATTATGGGTGAAAAATAATTAACAACTTGTCTTTTTTATTGTAATGAAGATTATTCATTTTGTTAAAGGTGTGATTAATTTGCAGTTAATTTGTGATTAATTTTTTAATCAATCAATTAATTGCAATTAAAAATTGCTTATTTAATTATTCTGCTCTTGGAAACATTCTACCAAGTGTGATTCTCAAACAGAAGTCCCAAGCAGATAATTACTTGGAGAAATTTCCTGCTAATGTTTTTGCTACTGAGTTCTGTGTTTGCATACAGTACATGTACATGTCTTCTGTTTAAACTTTAATCTGTGTTTTCTGTGATTTGAAGTTGGCGAGTTCAATGTTGAGTCTGTTTGATCCTACAATTGAGTCTGAAGAGCAGCTGACAGAGGAGCAGATGAAACTGATTCCAACTTATCGCAGTCCAAAGATTCAAGGAGCAGTTCTACCAGGTAGGCCATCCAAAGTTCATTCCAGAAATACCAAACTGATTGTAATGCAATGTCACGAAACATTTTAAAGTTGAAAATTATAAACTATATGTTGAAACTGAGATGCTTTTATTCTTTAGGTGGTTACACATATCTTCATGTGGAAAAACCAAAACTGCCATTACCACTGTGTATCCAGATGAACAAAGCAGACTATGTAAGCTCAGATCTGTGTTATTTATGTTATTCGATTGCTTCTCATTCAACTTATATTTTTTTTTTGGGAGAGACAGAGAAAAGCAGTTGACACTAGAAAAGACATCACAAATCTAATCTTTGTTTGACCTCTTAAAGAAGTAGCAGTGTAACTCTTTATGTAGTGTTTAATGTAAAACATGAACACATGCAATAGATCATAAAAGCTGCAATCAAAAGGGAATTCGTCTTTTGCCGGTATTCAGCCTGCTTATTCAATCTCAACCTAAGAAGAAACCTGACAAAAACTGTTGCAAAGACTGTTTTTTCTGTGAATGATTGGGGTCAGTGTCTGTGTTCTGAGCTTGAACTTGTGTTTTTCTACACCACAGCTACTTAGCACCTACCTAGTTACCTGTTTTAAGATTGCTGTGCACTCATTTTCAACTGATGGAACTTTATAGGGTCGAGAACTGGTAACAAGAAAGCCCGGGCAGAAGATGGATTACTTCCGCCTGCATATCAACCAGTACAACGCGGTCGAAACAATCACCTGTCTGTCTAGATTGGTTGGTTTTCCAAATTAACTTTTTCTTATTAAATAGCTGTAATTAAGTTGCCGTTATGTTACATTACGAAGGTGTAATTGAGATAAAATGAAGGTGAAGGTTTTAAGGTGACAGCTCATTTATTATAAGCCTGCATCAAGAGTTGTCTTGGTAGATGTGGTCCTGGGCTTTGAGAAAGCAATCCAGATACAACCAAACGATGTGTATGTGCTACATGGCTGGGCAGCAAGAAATTTTCAGATCCACGTGACATTCTAGGATTAGAATCATGGATTTTCTTAGGAGAAAGACAACTGCATCAACAGCCTATTACCATGTATGATGAATGCATTAGAAAAATTCAGATTGTGCTGCTGAGCACAACGCTGTTGATAGATCTACGTAATAAATGTTCTATTGTTTCTTCTTACGTTCTTTTTTCTTTTGATGGTCTACCTTTAAGCAAATCAGGAATCCAATGACAAATGGTATTGTTAAAATGTCCGGGATTTAATTTGTTAATTAAATTGTTTTTCTCTTTGCTACACCCTGTCCTATTTATTTATTTGTAATCCAGTTTGGCCCCTTTGGCTCATCAGCATTAACCTTTTACCACGTACAAAAATAAAGAATAAATCCATGTCATTTGGCAGATCAGCAATTTTGAAGTCTCTGATGCAATTTGTGCAACAAAGGATTAAAACAAAACATCTCCACAAAATTTCCTCTGTGGTATTGTTTCTAGTTTAAAAACTTCCATCCACTTTTTTGAGAAAAATATTGGGCTCATACTTTCCCACAAGGACAGAGGATTAAACTGTTCCAAAGCCTTTAATAAATTATTCTGTCGGTGCGACAGCTGTAGAGACATATGTAATGAATCTAATGGTGAAAGAATTTTAGTAATATTTTAAAAATTATATGCTGTTCAGTTATGTTTAACTGCACCTAATTCAAGCTTTTCAAGTCTTTTCTGCAAAGCGACAAGACTTAGTTGCAACTGCTGTAGTTTTTATTTGTTTAGTTTTTACACCAGAAGTGGCATATTACATTTGCTATAGTGCAACAAGCTGTAGCAAATTATTTTTTACTATGAAGTGACTGGTAAAGGGTTGAGATTATGCAATAGTTTTAATGTGTAAGTCATAATCAGCACATTAAAACTAAAATGTCCGAAATTCTATTTGTTTAAAAGCTAATTGTAAGATCGTGGTACAAACTAACGCATTTGAATATCATATGCCATTGCTATCACTTATTGATGATTTTAATTAAGTATAATTTTTTAAAAATGTTTCCAGCCATACTCAAGCAGCAACCTGTTGTGTCTGTATGGTCTTCACCAGCGCTATCTCAACAACCTCTTGTCCCGTTTTGACGAGGGTCTGATAGCAGACTTCTACAGGCAAGGCAACATTCCTGCAGTCACTGTCATGGCCATGACAAACTAACTTTTTTACTGTTTTATAACATGTGGCATCAATCATTGGTTGCTGTTAAGTAATTCAAAGAGACAGTATTAAATATTGGTCATAGGGTTTGGAAAGTGTTTCTTAAACATTTTTAATGACTTTGTGGAGGTAATTCACCAGATGTGAATGGGCAATTTTTCTTGGCAATGCTGCCTTATGCTGTGTACTCTGAAAGCATTGTAACAAAACTTATCACATATTCAGCTAAGCTATATATTCCATAAAAGGATAAAGAATGGGGCAAGTAAGTAAGTAAATAAATAATGTATTGGTTAGCATGCCATATGTCCATCAACTGAGCGAGGAATCGTAGGAATGATGTGAGGTAACAAACTCGTATATAAAACAGAACAGGGAATATGGAACTGTATGGTCACCTCTGTTTCCACATCAGTGTGTGAACATCTCCATTGGCAGAGTAAATGTAAATGTACATGGTTTTCTATAGCAACCATATGGCCTCAGCGACCCTGCTCATTTTCAGTTAATTTATTGGGCGAGATCCTAGAGTGTTTTGACCTTGTTATAATACGGTTCTTTGTACACATTCTGTGATGTTTAGCACAGAAATTCTGTTGTATTGTGTAGTTATTTCTCGGAGAGTTGGGCGATGGCCATCTTCCACGACAGATTCCTTGACTTCAGGGATGAAATTCGTGAACTTCTGACTACTCGTTCAGTAAGTACTTGGCTTTGATTTGTAATCTGGCGTGTCATTTAAACTGCACAGAGATGTTGTACATGTGACTGTCTCAAAGAATAGATTATGTGCACTGTGAAATAAGTTGGAACTAGTAGTGTAATTCGAACCAGTTGATAAGTTGATAGTTTGTATAAACTTTGTTAGTCTCCTCATGTTTCCTATGTCCTACTCAAGTATTCTTCTCTTGTAACAGGCAGATGAGTCAGAGTCCTTGGAGGAACTGATACGTAACATGATGGATGAAGATCTCTTGGTAATTCTTTTATTATCTTTATTTTGCCTTATTCAGCTGGCTTCCTGCCAGAAATCTTTTGGCTTATTAAAATCTATTAGCCAGCTTTTAACTTACTTTACGGTGTGTTTGTATAGTCTTCCATGAGAAGTTAGAACTAAACTGCCACAAATAGCTCAAAAGACATTGTCAGCTTATCATAAGAAGCACCTTTAGATCTGTTAGATAGCCATGCCTCAGTATCTGTGACGTTCTTAAAGCAAGTGTTCAGACATTATTATTATTATTATTCTTTTTATTATTATTATTATTATTATTGTTTCTGTTTATTAAGCAATTGTGCAGTTGCTCAAGGTCCTTGGACAGTAACCGCCTTAGAGAAGGGTCGAACCCTTAGTCTCCATGCTACAGGCCAAGTGCTTTAATCATTCAGGTACCATGCAACACATACATACATATGTATGATGTAATGTGAAAACAGAACTGTCTTCCTGCCAGCCTAAAATGACATGGCAGAAGAAATAGACAGTAGACCATGATTCCATAATTCCAGTGATTAACTGGAATGAAAATCTAACTTGATTTTAGTGCTTCAAAAGGATTTAAAACAAGGAAGTAATGTGTATAATGTGAGGAACTATAGCAGGAGGTGCAGATGATTGTGGTTGTGTTAGCTTCAGAAACAAACTGAGAACGCTGTGAACCTACTATACCAGACCAAATCTTCAAATGCTTAAAGAAACTTCGTTATCTAGTTACAAAAACAAGAAGAAAGGGCTTGTTGGATTGCTGTATTTAGGTACATCAGACGTGGGGTGCACCTTGAAAATACATAAACCACTAGATATCTCTGATGTCCCAGGGCTAGTGCTCTGCTTTACCTTGCCACTGCTGCTGCTGAATCATTAAAATTAGGATAAATGTGACTAGGATTATTTATTTTGTTCAGTTACTGTATTGATTCTGTTATTTTGGTACAGTTGACAGAGGGGCAGAGGAAGATCCTACGCGATCGTTACTTGTCGACAGGGTCCAAGCAGACAGTTGAAACTCGTTTGCTCAGCTTCCTAACGTACAACTACTACCACCTACCAATGTACGCTAAACCAGGAATGGTCTAAGTTCAGTGGTCACAGATACTGATTAGACATACATGATTTGCCCAAAGATTTCAGTCTTTTCATGACGAGTTCTCTTTTTGAGTTTGAAATTTTCTTAAACACAAAATGTTTCTTGCATTTGCATGTTTTAGCATTAGTGCGCATGCTTTATACACTATCTTTAAACAGTAAACATCTTTATGCCTGCTTGATCCGGAAAATTTGATCCCAAGATCTCAGTTGTGCTGAAAATTCTTTTGAGTTGAAATTTTTGGGAAGAGTTCCATTACACTATTTATCTGACCAGGCAAATGTTTTGAATTGTTTTTCTGCAGTGATGACTTTTCAAAGAATATTTTTAATGTTTTACGGATGGTTTCATTTGTTAGAAAGTTAGCACACTGTGTATTTCAAGCATGCCACTCGTGGTAACTCACTTTCTGGCTCATTTACTTAGGTTTGTTTGTAACTTCCCAGCCTTCTTTATGAACTCTTGTGATTTTCTTCTGTCTTTTTATTTGTTGAAATGTTAGCTGGTTTTTCAGTGCCCTGTTTTAAGGCCTGCTAAACTACACCATACATTCTAATGAGTAAATTATAACAGTAATAATACAAAAACTTGAATACTTCCTGCTGCATGTATTTTCAGACAATACTTGCTAGTGAATGTATTTGTAGCAAGTGGCAGTTGACTTTCTACAGTGCTTGAAAGTATCTTTCAGACCTTACTTTTCAGTATAGCTTCTTTAACAAGTATTTCCAGTATACTACACAGGTATTAAGAATATGCAGTATTTGCTGGTGTTAATAAATCTGCTTCATGAGTATAACAAATCGGGTACTTGCAGTATGTTTTCCTGACTTTGAGAAGAAGTAAATGTACATAAACATCTGTATGAAGCAACAGCAGTTTACTGGTATCAGGTAATAACAGTGATGTTTAAGAATGGCCGGCAGAACCTGTACATGATTCAATCAGTTCACATTTGCTTTTCGTTCACTCCTGGCCCATCTGCCCTGCCAGGGTAACTGACCCTTGATTGCTTGTGATGCATGGGTCAGTCATCTGGTCAGCTCTTTGTCTTTGGAGTGGCCTGTGTGGTCAGATGACGACTCCAGATGAAATTGACAGATGTCTGGTCAAATGCAGTTGAAGTCCTTGATGGATGCAGACACCTGTTGAAATGCCTTGGACACCTGTTCCCCTTCGACACTTGGGTCATCTTCTAATGCTTCCAACAACTTCAACAAACAAATGGTTTTTCATACTGTTACACTCTCCATTCTCTTTACTTATAAATTTACACTTACTAAAGGTAATGAAAGGTTAAGTTTCTATCAAGAATAGTTTTGAAAAAAGTGGTCCTGTAGTGGAAAAAACTTTTGGCTGATACATAAGATAAACCTGCAATTCAACAACAGGACAAACATTCCTTCCAGGCTGCTTTATGTGTGCAGTAACCACTTTTGTAGTACTTTATATTTAAGCTACTTTTGCTCTAGCCTTTACATTATCAGTTTATTAATTCATGGTGATCAGGTGATAATTCCTTAACCAGAAGTACCACTTAGCAAGCAGTGTTGCCAGCTGTGACAGAACAGAAAGCCTCACTGAAAACAAGTTGGTAAATACACAACCCAAAAAATTCTTTCCAGAAAATGTAGTTAGAAAAAAGGAGTTAATTACATACTATGGATGTCCTCCAATCGCCTCCGTTTGAACTGTAATAAGACCCAGTTCATCTGGCTTGGTGGCCGCTTGCAGCTTGCCAAGATTGATCTCTCCTCCTTAGGCCAGAGATTTCCGGATATCTTCTTCTCTACTACGGTCCGGGATCTCGGGGTTGTGTTGGATCAGGAGCTTATCCTGTCTGCCCATGTTAACAGCGTCTCTCGCTCTTGTTTTTACCATCTTTGTCAGCTCCGCACCATTCGCCATACTCTTTCCTTCCACGCTATCTCCACTCTGGTCCATGCCCTCATTTGCACTAGGGTTGACTTTGGTAACGCCATCTTTACCGGCATATCGCTAGCCAACACTGCCAAGCTGCAATCTGTGCTTAACTCTGCTGCTCGTCTCATTGGGGGCATTCCAAAATATGGCCACGTCTCGTCTAATATTCGTGACACTCTTCACTGGCTCCCCGTCCAGCAGCATGTCCACTTTAAGATCCTCTCCCTCATGCGCAATTGTGTTGTTGGCTCTGCTCCCCTTTACCTCATTGACTTCTGCACTTTGGTCTCCTCGTTGCCGGGCCGTAGCATCCTTCACTCGGCCACTGAGGATCTCCTGTTTGTCGCTCGAATGCGCACCACTACTGCCCAGTCCAGAAGCTTCGCCTACGTTGGTCCCACTTGCTGGAATCGTCTCCCTCGAGAATTGCGACTTGAGCTCCTTTCTCTCCCCCTCTCAATGTTCCACAGGCACCTGAAGACTGTACTGTTTAACAGTGATTTTACTCCTTCGGGTCGGAAGCACCTCTGTTGAGTTTATCCTCTAAGAGGTGCTTTATAAATCTGAAATTACAGTACTGAGATTTTTTTATTTAACTATATTATTATTTCTGCATGTATTAAGTGCCACTATCTGATGACTACACATCAGTCGATGGTGCTGAGCAATTGTGAGTAAAGGACTTGCTCAAGGTCCCTGCACAGTAACTAGTTACAACTACTCTTGAACAAATATAAACTCTTTTTAACTATTTAAATACAGTAGTTGACAACTACTGCCCATCACTCCGTTCAGTGGTCTGTAATGAAACGACAGCATTGAGCCTGATAAGCAGATTCTGTGTAACAACCCTGAGCATGTTTTTTTGTGATTATTATTATTCTTAATTAGTAACTCCTACAGTGCTGGTGTCTAATGCACAAGATGATGCACCCAGCCAATGTTCAGAAGGTCAATCCACAGAGACAGAGAGACGGCCTTCAGCCGATAAGCAGTTTGAAAATGCAAGTCTTGAGTTGAGAACAAATAAGCGATGGAACAGAACGAACAGATACAGGGAGAGAGTTCCTATTTAGGTCCAGCAACAAATAACAGTTTAAGTTTTAGGTAAAAACCAGAGAAAGGCAATCAGATAACTCAGCTGAATAGTGATAAAACTCACAAATAAGGAGTGATTTTCACACATCTATAAAAAGCAGTAGAGTTTGGTACTGGTGTAACCTGGGAAGTAAACTGCAAGTCCTGCAATGTGCTGGTCCCCCACATCCAGGACCTTGGGATTGGTCCAGCTCTTAGGACTAAGATGTAATGTAATACAATGATGACAGATTACATAGCATCATCAGTAGTGAGCAACTTCTAGGGTGTCTTATAATGTCAATTGTCAGCAGAAGTCCTAAGAGTTACATAACAGTTAGAGAATTTCAATTGTTGTTTGAGAGTGTGAACACCGTGTCGCCTCCTGGATAAATGCCGGAAGGCTGTTCCATGCACTCGGGCCAGCAACCCAAAAGTCCAATTAAAATTATCCATTTTAGTCTCAATTGCTGGCAGGAATGCATCTGCAGACTTTGATGATCACAGCCGCAGTCGACCAGGGTCATGGCACAGTGGCTTGATGTGGTCTGTGAGATAGTGTGGCACGCAGTTATGCACACACTTGGGTACAAGAAAGCAAAGTTTGAACCCGACAAGCTTGCCGATCCTGAACCACTGAAGCTGGTCTTGTAGCACATGTGTGATGTGGTCTACGAACTGTTTTAATTAAACACCCTGATGAACAGCAGCAGTGCAGCATATTTTGGCTGAAGGAAAACGATACTGCACTGAGGCAAGCCAGCAAAGGCAACATCACAGTAATTGATTTGGTGCAGGATAAAACTTCGTGCGAGTTCGCAAGTCACTTCCTTTGTGAAAGACTGAGAGACAGATATCAGCTGCTGTCTCAGGATAGTGTGGTTAGTCTTCACAAGTCCTGTGATACGTGACGTCATTGAGAGGTCTTTGTTAAGTAAAAGACCGATAACAGAGAAATTCTGACTTTGAGGAACTGAGCTGCATTTTATTGCACTTCAGCCATTTCTCGATGGCACTAATTAAGCAGATCATTGAGATGGCTCACAGATGCTGGACATTGGTGATGTTTGGATGACAGAAGCCACCTGTGGGTAACCAGCATAATGGTGATACGTCAGCAGTATAAAGAAGGAAAGAACAGGGTCCCCAGATTGACCCGTAAGAAAGGCCACAGGTAAGGAAGGCTGCTGTAGACAAGGGTCAGACACTTTGCTGTCTGCTACTCATGACGTTATCCACTCTAGCAGCATGGCAGATGACACGCCAAAAGAAGTGTAGTTGCCGGAGAAGAATGCTACAGTGGATTGTGTCAAATGCAGCAGACATATGCAGAAGATAGAGAAGAGTAAAAAGTGTGGGACGTGAGCGTCTCACCTACGTTCTGCTATGGAAACGGAAAGACAGAGGAGCTTTTACAGGTTGCTTGGGTCAACAGTTAATTGCTAATTGTGTAAGAGGTGAGCTATGGACACAAACACAAAAATAAGCCATTAGCCACCACAGAAAGAGATGACCACAGGAAACTTTTAAAGCATCATGTAACCACCAAATTATTCTTCAGATGAGAAAGGCAACTTTGTGGCACAAAGAATAGTCAAATTACCATAAGCAACATGAGGCCTGGATAGAATTGGATGGGATAGATGGAACTGCCCATGGAATACTGGCCATCTGGGCTAACTCAGCCATCCATCCTTTCAGGGTCAGTGTAGGAATACCAATTCAAAACTTTATAATATTTAAACAACGTTCCTATTGCTGGATTGCTGTAGTCGTGCTTCAAACCTTGGAGCTATGATTCTGAGGAGTTTCTGTAGTGGCATGCAACAAATGTATTACCTTTACTATTTCTATCTGTTAGATGCATGTAATAATCTAGTTGTTTGCTAAGACCTTTTCAAACACCTAGTTCTACGGAGTCTGCTAAGATCAGTTACTTACCTCGAGATTGTACTGTTTTGTGTAGTGGAAAAGCTCTTGCAATGCAAATTCAACATTGAAGTATCGATAGGCAGCATTCGCCTGCAACTGCAGATTCTCTCATTCAGTTGTGCAGCAAAGTTTACGTAGTTTATGTACATACAGAAACTAATGAATCACTACACTAATTTAAACCAATGTATGTAAATGAAGGCCTGAAATGTAGGTCACTGTTGTAGTCTATTGTGTTGTTAAACTTATATGTTTACATTATTCACTTCTATTTTAGTTCACCTGTGGCTGCAATATAGTTAAATGAAATCAGTTTATGTAAACAAGCATCTAATACGAACATAATTACGCACATGTCATCAAGTAAATGCAATGAATATGATGTACGATAATGCAACAGATTATTCAAGACCTTTGAATGTTCTGCCATAATCTGATTCATATGATTGTCGTCAACCGATGGCACCTCGTTTATGCCTTTGTAAAACTGCATCACTAGATGGCGATAGCGAGGAATGTCTTTGGCATACAGCAACTTTGTTGATGGCGAGTCCTGTCAGCACAAATTTACACATGTTCCAACACAACTGAAAGTCTTGGATGGAGTTGTCTGGGGCAGAAGCGTGAATGCATGAGGTGGTCCTACACACACCATTGATCAGCCAGAAGACCAGAGGGGCACAGACTGCAGGGAGGAATGTATGGAGTAACTAGTGGCTGCAGGTAAGAAGTGTCAATTCAGTTGTAAGGACTCTGTCAGCCAGTTTAAACATAATCCAAAATTCTACAGCAAACATGTGAATGCTGTTGGCTTAGAAATTAGTAGCCGAGAATTTTCACAGCAACTGTAGCCACTGTATTATAATGCCATGTCAAATGAGCCAGTTTATGTGCATTGGAGTGATTACTCGCAAATACGGTGCTGATCAGTGATGCATCCTGGAGCACCACTGAGCAGCTTTCATAAAATGGTGCTACATAAATACGAGATCATCACAAGGTCTGAGTCACTCAGGATGGATCGTACTTTGCCAAGTCGTTGATCCTGTGTGGAGCAGCTGTCCATGAACGTCTGTGCAACGATCGACAGGCACGAGTCAACGATTGGAGATTTGTGAATGTCAAAGACAAACTCTGGGTTTTTGATGATATTCACCCAGAACCTCAGCAACAGACTTAACAGCAAAGAGCATTTCATTCGTTAAAATAACATTTAATACAGGATTTTATACAACAACATTTTTGTTTGTTCATTTCTTACTTATTAAACCCAGTAATAACAAACAAAATACCTCTGCTAAGGGTTACAAAAGGCAGACACATAAGGATAAATTTCCCACTTAATGGAGCCACCTATAACACGATAAAAATGTACAACAACTCAACATATTGTTGTACTGTAACATTTAGAATGTTTTAGCGCTACAGAAAATGCAACTGAAAAACTAATCCAAGAAGAAACAAAACAAAATTTAACTAATGGATACTGTGTTCAGATGTTCAAATAAGTATGCATATGTTTTTAAAATCAGTGTAGACTATGCAATAATGAACATCATGAGGCAGTTTGTTCCATAAAGACCATAACACCTAATAGAAAACAGTTTAGTATTTGTGCAGGCATAGCTTCCATAGTAGCCACTGTATGCCATTTGATTTCTCCTAAGGCTGCTTATACTCTAATGCACGCATTCATATGTGTACGAGGGTCGACTGTGGTAACGCCATCTATGCGGGTGTCTCTCTTTATCGTATTGGCCAACTTCAATCTGTTTTAAACGCTGCAGCTCGGTTGTTCAGTAGGATTCCAAACATCGGTTATAGTTCTCCTTACATACGGGATGAGCTGCACTGGTTGCCCGTGAGAAGGCACTTTGACTTTAAGATCCTCTTGCCAATGCAAAACTGCCGGTCAGTTGTGCTCCATCCTGTCTTAGGGAGCTATGCATTTCAGTGTCATCTGTCCATGGCTGGTGACCCCTTCACTCTGCAGCACAAGGTCTTCTGGTAGTCTCTCCATCCTGTACTTCCGCAAAGCAACATGGTAGCTTCGCTGTGGTTGGTCCCTCACTCTGGAACAGTCTGCCCTGCAACCTGTGATATGAGCTTCTTGCTCTTTCTCTGCCTCTATTCCACCAGCGATTGAAGACCATTCTGTTTGAACACGGTCCTGTGTTATCAGGTTGGGAGCACTTCTGAGTAGTGTTCTTGAAGAGGCACTATATAAATGTGCAGTTACGATTCATTACCAGCTTTACCTTATTATACATCTCGTTGTATTCTGATGCTGGTAAAAGTGCATTTGACTTCACTAGAGGAATATAGATTTTGAAACATCTTATTACAGTTTGGTAGTATATTTTATCTAAGCATTTTATATAACACCAATTAACAGATATCTAAATGATCTGAAAACAGGTGTGAGTGCCAGGTAAACAAGGAATCTAAACTTAATCTTACATAAAATCGCATGATCAATTCGATGGCAGCAGATATGAGAATCATGGCCAAGTATGCACTGCTTTTGGAAGGTTATTCGAAGGCACTATAAAAATGCCTTGATACATATGTACCAGATGAGGTGAATATGTTTCTTAAGCCTTGTCTAATGTGCTTGAGCTGATCTAAGGAATCAAGAGATCAGTCGATTCACACGGGCTTACCCTGCCTTACCTAACCTTTACCTTACTATATACCTTAGATTAACCTGCCTTACCTAATCTTTACCTTACTACATACCTTAGATTAACCTGCCTTACCTACCTTTTTACCTTACTACATACCTTTGATTACCCTGCCTTACCTAACCTTTTTACCTTACTACATATCTTTGATTACCCTGCCTTACCTAACCTTTTTACCTTATTACATACCTTAGATTACCCTGCCTTACCTAACTTTTTTACCTTACTACATACCTTAGATTATCCTGCCTTACCTAACCTTTACCTTACTACATACCTTAGATTACCCTGCCTTGTTTTTCCTTGTGAAGCCAAGCCAGCAGATGATAACTGGGTTCTGAAGAATGCCAGCTACCTGTTGCATTTCCACGTGTGAAGGACTTCAGCATCAGTGATGCCGTGTCTGTGAGCAGCTGCATCCAGGAAATCAAATAGATACTTAACAGCAGACAGCATTGAAGTGTCCGGAGTTAGGATCATTGAAAACAAATCATCCACATACTGTTGTAATGTACACTGAAAATATTCAAATATTCAAACTGAAGTCTCTCTTAATTCCTTGAAAACCAATGGCAAAATTACATATTTATAAGTGTATTTCTCACAATGAAGCAATGAAGCTTTCCTTTCAAAAAGAAAAGTATGGTTAAACTATGATAATAATAACCAAGTGGGTTAAAATTTGGCTAATTTATTCATCACTATAAATGGAGAGAAAACAAAAATCCATTTAATACCAATGCAACTGAGGCAGTAAAAACATAAAAGAGATAATGCAGCTTCCCAAGCATAGCTGTGTTCACCTTGGTTGCAAGAAGTCTTGTGAGAAATATTTCCGAGACAACCTTCTGCGATCGACCAATGTGTTGACCTTCCTCGGGTGACACCTGAACACAGATTTAATCCTCAGGTGACACCTGATTACAGTTAGACTTAAACTTATGCTGGTGATCTAAGAACTTAAGGAAAGCTTAATCACTATATCTATCAAGGATATATTCAAAATGATGATTTTGAAAGATAATTCTGAAATTTATCAAACTGAATCAAAGACTGAAACTATGTCCGCAATTACATAGGCCGTTCCCATTCCCCACAGACATGCTCAGAATGGTGCCTACTGCTGCTAACTGTATCCCTGTAGCTGAACCGCATTTAGCTGCCTTTTGTTCTTGGGCATCCTCTAAATCACTCTCAGTAAACATAAGCATTCCAGGCCACGGTTGATGCATCTTGCAGTACAGAATTCATTTGATATGTCTTCTAAAGGCTTCTGAGGCAGATTTTCGTACTCTTGCATTTTTATTGCTTTTATTGCAAAAACTGTGCAATTCCTGTCTACCAGTACAAGCACAGCATCATATAATGCTGAGCTAAACAAGCTGGTGTCCCTTAATACACATGCATAGCTATACATTTATATCCAATAGGCATATTACTTCAGTTACATTCAAGTTATTAACATTTTATTGATAACATGCTAGTTTCACTATTAGATTATTATTTGTATTAAAGTCACTTAATTATACACTATCTATTCTTATAGCAAAATATTCTTCAGAATAGAATGTTACACAAAGTCACACTAAGCTGACTGAAATTCCAGAGTAATTAAGGGCCAAAGTTAGATGATGAGAAAGCAGTCTTCTGTTTAAATCACCTATGAGGAAAGACAGAAACAATTTTGTTCACGGTAAATTTCTCCTTAAAACATATGATCAGGCAATGAACTGATAATTTTCAAGTGTCAGAAAAACATCTTACATATACAAAAAATTGATGTTCTAAAAGTTGATGTTCTAAAGTTGATGTTGATGTTGGTATACATAAAGTTGATGTTCTAGTAAAAGTCAATCATGCAACTTGGAATAAGTTTGCAGCAAAGACAGGAACTGACCAGATGAAAATGTTGTGACTTATCTTCTGAAGCCAATACTGTGTGGCCCAAATTCATCGACTCTTTTGACAGACCTTGAAGAGGAATCAAGATATCATTAAACATAAATAAAACAGAACACGACAAAGAAAGACTGAAACATGAAAATGGAATACACTGTGTTGTTAATCTGTCTGCCTTAAAATATGCAAACAATCTTAAATACACTGACTTCCTGCAGAAGAAATGCTTCAGTATACAACTGCACTCTAGTCAAATACCTGTGACCAATGTTCCCACAAATCAAACATCTGATTAACAAGCTCTGATTGTCATTTATTGGGTTGATAACAGATCCAAATCTTTGACACCACAGCCAGACATTTGGCTTCTACCCATAGTCTCCAAACCACAAGTATTTGGTTAAAATGATTACTGTCTCATTAATGTTCTTCACATGTTGAAGATTTGTCCAATGAGAAGATTAAAGGAAATCATCATTTACCACTGGAATGACAGCTTGTGACTGTCTTGCTCTGTCTAGCAACAAGTGCCATAGTGGTGCCATCTGGGACCTGGTAGTGTGCCAGAGTGTTGAGTTTCTTCCATCCTCTGACTGTCTCTGTGGTCGCATCCTCATCACGCAAGATCATGCAACCACATGGACTAGACAGCCATTCTAATAACAAATAATTTGGATAACTTTTATTACTAAACAAATTCAGTTGTGGGACTTCCTCAGAATTTTAACAGCTTGAATAAACATCAGTAACAGTAACTTGGTAAGAAGCTGTTACTAACTGCACAGTCAGTGGTTTTGAGAAAACTTGTTTCAGGTTATGGAAGAAAACTGGATATGTGACATTGGACTGAAAAAGAACGAACAGAAGAAGAGAAAGTAAAACAATCTGTGGCTCTGTCTGCTGTGGAAGAGTAAAGACAACACTGAACAGACACCAGAGATACAGAGGCTGACAAGATTGCAATGTTTACATCAGACAAACTGTTGAAATCAATTTGAGCAATGCAAGCAGTTGTAAGAATTTCTGGCATACTTTAGGATTTTATAATAATCATTTTGGGAAAGAATTATAGTACTCTTACTTAAACCTACCTGATCAACAGAGAACTGTCAAAGGCAGTTGCACCTGAACCACAAGCAGCTGCCTTTGCAGTTCTCATGAATCAAGAGACTATGCTAAAAGTAGTTCTCATAGGTATGTTCACAGAATTATAGGACTTTTCCAAACACAAGAAATTTCCTTTGGCTTACTTGTTGTAAGATGCATTCGAAATTTGAACCCTGTACACTTAAAGTGAGAATTGTTTCCAATGTGCCATTTGTAAGTGAAAACATAAGAACACAGGAAAATGAGCTGCAATGGGTTGATGTTGATAGATGGATAGCTACCAAGTTCAACTTGTTCGATGGAAGGTCTTCTAGAGAATGGAGTGTTCATGTAGATGGCATCAAGGGCCTTCTCCTTGGCCTGAGTTATGATATCACAGTCTAACATTCGACAACAGATTGGCTCCACGCTCTCCTGATTCTGGATCAGGTAAACAATCTACAGCAACAACAGAAACAGCAATGAAAACAACAGCAACAACAACGACAACGACAGAAACAACTTCACAGCAACAGTGACTTTATGAACAACAAAACATAATCATAAATTAGAATTGTAATCTCAAGAATTCAAACAAAGCTAAGTCGTGGGAACCAACTAATTCACAGTCACTCAGTCAAAACAAAATCGATAGACAGGTAATGTCAGATTCGGTTTCAGGTTAAGATCCAAGGCAGTTAGACAGTCGTATGGCTATGGTGGATGGTATTTAGAATTGGAGCAGTGAGAGAGATAAGAGGAAGAGATTATGATAGGATTTGAGGAAGAGTAGTGTTTTCAGTTTGAGTGAAAGACCTGCACAGAGATCGCAAGGGTTGCAGCGTTGGAGAGTTCATAGAGTCAGTTAAGTGTCATAATTCTGGCAGGAGTTTATTCCAAAGAGATGGAACAGTTATGGCTAGGAAGCGATTTCCAAATTTTAAGGATGAGGTGTTGGGAGGGCAGAGAATTGTTAGAGCAGAAGAGGTTGATCGAAGAGATTGGATTGTAAATAATTAACTGATAAAAGTTGGAGGACTGAAGTGCATTGTAGGTAAGTGATAGACTCTGCATTCTATTCACTTGGGTATTTTAAGCCAGTGAATTGATTTGAGAACAGAAGTAATACAATGGTGTTTGGAGGTTTTGGTGACAGCAAGAGCTAGAGCAATCTGGATAGATTAAAGGTGACTAGTTAACCATGGACTGTGGATGTGGTGATGCAGTTTTGAAGCCAAACATGGGGCAGATTCTGCAAAGGTCATGGATATGCATGAAGCACAAGCAGGAAAGATGATCAGAAAAGCTAAGAGTTTGGTTGAAAATATACCTAAGTTGTGAACAGTAGAATCAATATTAAAGGTGTGGGTGGAGGCCCAGGCCCAGGCTGAGGGAGAGAGAGGGGTTGGGAATTTTCTTGAGCTGGTCACGCAGGCCTATAAGTATGAATTCAGTTTCAGATGGGATCAAGCACAGGAGATCAAACAGCATCCAGGAGGAGATTTGAACCACAAGAAGAAGATGACTACAGAGTCGGTGAAACAGTGCAGAAAGAAGGAGATGAATAGTTGGGCGTCATCAACATATAGGTGATGGTCAACTGAGGATGCTTTAATGAGTGAGCCATAGTCAAAATTATGACCTGTTGGAGAAGTCCAGCTGAAATCTAAATGGTGGCAAGTAGCAGGCAGCTTATGACCATAGCCTTTTGCTATTTTATTATGATAAAATAAAACTTCAATTGTTGGCCTTTGAGACTCTCAGCCCCACGAACAAAGAAGACCTAGCTTTTACTGCTGAGCTAGGCACTGTCTTACTTGGGTAACTGGTGACATGAGTGAAACCAATTTACTTTTTCAGCACATCATTATCACAATCAAACGCTTCAATGCCATCGCTTTCTGCAATACTTTCACTTTGCCACAGGTGAGTTCTAGCAGCTCCAGAATCTAGCTGCTTTACACTTTGGAGTTTTAAAATCCCATGGAACTATTGCTACCTTGGGTAAAGTAATACAGATCTATATGAAATTACAATTATTCCTGCAAATGACACTTAAAACAAGAGCAGTGATGCAGTTGGAGCCAGAATGTCATGCTGTCTTACTAGTGCCTTAGATTCTGTCTTTTCTCGGAGCAGCCGGTCCTCAGACAGCGAGTAGCGTGCATCAGACGTGATCGCATCAATCGGTCCTTTCTCCGTCTGATGTTTGATTGCTTTGTACAGCATGAACAGCGCCTTGCCAGCATGTGTCTTTACATAGTCAAAGAGACACACTGACAGCCAATTTGTCAGCATCTTCTCAACAACAGACTCAGTTCTACAAAAATATTTAAATAACACAGGCTTTAAACAGTGTTACTTCAGACTAACCCCTTCATAGGACAGTGCAAAAACTGTGTGCATCCTGATCACAAAAATGATAATTAAATCATATTAAAACATTAGTGCATGATCAGCCCAATATGCTCTTTAGTTTTTGAATAGAAAGACATCTGGATTAACTGGACTTGTGCTGAATTTTATTTAAGTACTCAAAATATATAAAAGACATGTCGTATTAATTATAACAGATTTTTGCTGGAACATTTGCTATAACAGCAGATGAAATTGTGGCACTTTTGAGTGGAGAGTTGCCAAAGGAAAATTACTAGGAAGTCCAAGTGAGATTCCAGATCAAATGATAGCCTAACTTTAGCATGAAGTAATCAACTACTGTGACTGGTGTCAAAAAGACAAATTTGCCTACATTTAAAAGAAGAAAGGTTAAAAACTCTCTGTCTAGGGCTTTAATGTAAACTTCACTGGCTTTTAACCAGAGTTGAGTTCCAAATACAATCACAGTCACCTAGGTATATCTTTTCGTTGCTCACCGCTGAGGCCTCTCCTGTACCTACTGTAAACAGCTGATCTGACCCAGTACATCATCTCTTTTGGAGCTCAGGTTTTATCAATATGCTGATTGTATTGTATTGTATCTGATAACTTACATAGCACTTCTTACAGAACAAACTACTCAGAGGCGCTTCCAGCAAAATGAGATACATCCAACTGTATTTTACATGTCACCCATTTGACATAACTGCTTGTTAGTCTCAAGCACACAATATCGTGGCTGAAATGCAGGCCGGCCTGGGTGTCATCAAACCAGCTGAGGCTGAATCCGACCAGAACGCAGTACATGGGGTTTGGCACACAGCAGACAGGAGCAAAGATGACAAGGAATTGGTAGGAACCAAGTTCCCGGTCTGGGAACCACAACATGTCATCCTCAACCTTGGCATTTTTCTGGATGAGGATTTTACTGTGGCAGATCAAGTTAACTCTCTTTGAAGATCCTGCAGCTAACAGCTGCGTCAGATTGGGGTCACCTGTCGAACTGTATCATTAGATGCAGCCGTGGCACCCGTCCACTAGTGCATTTGGACTACTGCATTGCGGACCTGCAGAATCATTGTCTACATTAGCTAGAGTCTGTCCTTAACTGCTCCACCCAAATCATGGCGGGCCTTCGATGATCACTGCGCTCAGCAGTCTGGTACGACCTTCCTGTCATGCTCCCATACTGCAACACAGCATGCTTTCTCATGCACTGGACCATCGTTCTGGAACAGTCTTCTGCTGGAAATTCGAACTGTTTCAGCTAATGCGCAAGAAACATTTACAGCTAAACTTAAGATGCACCCTTTTAGAACTGTTAGACAGCTAAGTTCCAGTGCTTTCGAGGAGCACTTAAAAGCCACTATATAAATGTTCAGCTACACAGATACATACATACATAGTGGTTTGTCTAATACATATTTTGAATATCAAGCAAAATAACACCTTAAAAACATGACTTGTACTGCAAAAGAACCTGACATGTTACTGAAATGTTTCTTGTGGGCATGTAAGAGGCCTAGGATCCTCCTACACTGCACAACTCCAGTCTGTCTTGAATGCTGCAGCTCGCCTGAATGGTGGCATTCCTAAGTTCGGCCACATTTCTTCATTTATGCTGGAACAATTGCATTGGCTTCCAATACGGGAGCTTATTCTCTTAATAATCTTGACCCTCGTGCAGAGCTGTCTTGTTGGCTGTGCTCCGCTTTATCTAAGGGAGCTCCGCATCCCCCTTTCTTCTATTCCTGGCCGCAGATCACTGCGTTCGTCGGTACAGGGCGATATTGCCGTCCCTCTAGCTCCCACCACTCAGTGCCGCAGCTTTGCTTTTGCTGGCCTTGCTTCTTGGAATGACTTGCCTGCCGACCTTTTATGGGAGCTTCTCTCCCTCTCCTCCTCCCTCTTTTCCGTAAGCACTTGAAGACTGTAATATTCCCCAGTTCTGGGTCGACGAGCCGGGAGTGCCTCTGATGAGGCTACCTGGAAGCGGCGCTTTATAAATTTACAATTATGATGAGAATATGTAAAAATACTAATTAAGAATGTTCTACCTTCGTAACATCAACTTTGGATGCTTTCTCTCAACTGATCGATCAATCAGGTCACTCAGTAAGACTTTCAAAATTCTGAAAGATAACAGAAATGCTATCACTGCACGGTTTCTGAAAGGTTCCAAAAGATGCTATATCAAACCTTTGATACATACATTTCAAAAGTAATTTCAGTTTTGATTATGACTTGAAGCAACCATCGATTGATGCGATAGATTGCTTAACTAAGCCTTAACTTAGCTCAAGAGGAAATTAAAATATTTTAAAAAGTTTATATCTGATGAGCATGCAAACTTACTTTTATAAGAAGATTTTAAAACAGATCAAAGTGATATTTACAACTAGTATCTCACCTTGTAACCACATAAGTTTTTGAGACAGTGTCTATCACAGCAAATTAGTAGTTAGTAAAATTAGCAATTACCTGGGTTTAAAATCACCATTTTCCTTAACTGTGACCCTCAAGATTCAATTGGAAATTATTTTACATCTCTGTGACTTAACTTATATCCTGGATATCGAATAGTAAACCCCACATTTGAACTTGACATTGCCTATGGTTCTACTATAATCTATTCTAATCTAATCTAATCTAATTTAGTTACTTCTATGGCTTTGGTCTTTCATGGACAAGATGCTGATAATCCATGGTTCAAAAAACCCAGTCCAAGGAATTCCAGAAGATCAAAGCCAAATAATGAAGAGCGATGGCTTACCGTGTTGCGTAATCAAGTCGGTCATGAAAGACAATCATTAGTAAGGAAGCAACTTTAGCCCTGAAATGCCACACGTGCAGTGCAGCTAGAAAGTCCATTGTCTCACGTTATCAGAAAGTTTATTGAAATTTACACATCTTTGTAATTGTAAGTAGAAATTTGAATAGCACCTCTTCAAGATAAACTTTAGCGCAGAGAGCGTCTCTCTCAGAGACGCTCTCTGCGCTAAAGATGTTAAATGTCATTAAGAATGGAACATTCATCCATTAATAAACATTGCACAGATGACTAGAAGAGTCACCAGTGGCAAGCTCATGCACATACGCAGAGCCCAACCAACAGGTTCCCAACTAAAGTTGAATGATGACAGCACGTTCGGAGTTTCTGAAGCACACAGCCTCGAGGATGAGGAAACGATCATGGGCGATCTGATCCGCCGCTGATGGCTCACAGTTGTCTCACCATCCAGCAGTCCCTTGTAGATGGAAGATGATGCAGTGTCCAGATACTCCTCAAACCAACGGATATCCATCACCCGCCAGTGGGTAGGTAGTTGAGCCCTTGTTGACGGTCAGTACCACTCCAAAGACTCTCTTCGCCCTTCCTCTGCTGAATCCATGATTTCCCTGTGGAGGCAGTGTATGTATGTCTGTAGGTCTGAGGCTTGACTGTCAAACTAGAATCCTTTCCCCCCTCTGTAGGTGGACCATTCCAGACATAGAAGGTCACGATAACAGGAAACAAAACTGTCCAAAACACAGTAAATCCGTATTGAAAATGAAAAATAATTCCAATACATAGACTTGGCAACAGTAAACATCCCAGCTGCCAGAATTATGCACAAATTTAACATTTGGACAGTTTAATCCATCAGAATAACGCGAAGTAAGGCCAACAACCATACGGCCACAGGCACGCACAGACAATGGATGACTTTCTTTCCTTAACTTTCTTTCAGCATAATTACAGCATGGGTTGCCTCTACTAGATCCTTTCTTGTCATCAAAAAAATTAAAAATACAAATTAAATACATAAAATTATACTAAAGCAAAATAAATAAAATAGAATGTCAGTGGAAATGTCATTACTTGTCTCGTATTGAGAAACTGTTCTGCTCCTCCAGCATTCTTACAAAAACAATAACAAAATGTTGATTGTAGAACAGATCTTTGTATTTGGACCATCCACTGTGAAACTCAAACTCCTTCTGATCCTAAAACAGAACAATACAACATGTACATGTCATCATTCAACTCTAGAACAGTCAACTGCCTAGAACAGCAAGCTGCCTACACAAGTAACTTTCTCAAAGATTTAAATTTTCTCATTTTAAAGTTACCTATATTAATGTGCTGGTACACTGAATTAAATTTAGTCCACAAGAATTTTAAGGCAAAAATTCAAACAATAAGATGTGACAGAACTAAAACTATACAAATGATAAAAACTTGCATGTCATTAACAAGTTATTCATTGTGCATCTTATTCAGGTTTGATGTCTGGCAAGTATCATAATAATAACAATAATAATAAAATAATTCAGCTCAAATTCTTAAACTCTTAACCTATAATTAATAAACTAAATAATCTAAGAAAAGGACAACAGTGCAATAAGTCAACCTCAAAAGACACCCATGGGTATACAAGTGTTAATGACTTCAATTTCTTGGCCTCAGCATATGATGCAGGATGGCCATCCCTCTCCCTCACTGCCTGATCTTCATGCTGACAGCGTGGTCAGCTAACTTATTTTGTAGGTGAGTTCACTAGGAGGCACAAGTGGAAGAGAAATCTTAAGACATGTTTCTGCCCTGGAGGAATTTGAACCTCCAACTGTCTAGTCTGTTAATTCAGTCTAGCAGGCTAATCACAAGATTACCATGCTATGCTAAGCTAAGCTCAACTAAAACTCTGATGATTTAACAATACATTTATTGACAACAACCTAATTACAAACTAGGTTTTTATGATAAGTGGGATAAATGGTCTTACTAATAAAATTCTGAATAATAATGACTTTGAAATTCATGAAATTGAATCAAAGACTGAAACTTTGTCATATGTTCATATTTATTTAGCCTCAGTCCGCACTGACCTTTAGATCTTTCCAATTCAACACTTTCACATGCTCATATGCCATTTCCCAGTTTCCACAGAGTGCTTCATTGGATGCTTTCCAGCCTGACCCCACAGACGGCTGGGTCTGCTGTTGGTTTTAGTTGGCAGTGACCATCAGCATATGACTTATGCACTAACAGTGGTGCTATGTTTAGCTGCCTCAAAAATTAGACCATGATTGACCAATGCAATTATGAGAAGCTCACCAGCAGCTCTGAAGAATAAGTGAAGTACATATGTCTAGACTACTGCAATTCCGTCCTTTGATCTTCCTCTTGTCATCTGTGTGACTGTTTACAGTCTGTGCTGTTTGCTGCTCCAAACCCTGTTCTTTGACTTCCATCAAGATCTCCAGTCACAGCGTTAAAGTCTTCTAAATTATGCTGGTCCATGAAGCCCATTGTAAAGTTGCTGTCTTCAAGTATAGTGTGCTTCATAGCATAGCACCAAGCTATCCTGCAGACTTGTATATTCCAATTTTACTTCTTCCTACCCAGTCAAACTCATGATCGCTTTTCTCTGGCTTAGTTGTTTGTCCCATACTTCCAGAGAAAGGCCTGCAGTTTCAATGAATTTTTTCATGAGACAGAATCTGTTGCCTCATTTTCTGTGAAATCCTTCTCATTCCTTTAGCAATTTAGAACAACTGGAGTCTCATCTTCTTCCATCTACTAACATGTCTGAGGTGAATTCATTAATCAGATGTTTCTTAATGTCTAATTAATAACAATAATAAAATTCTAGATTCTGCCAAATGCAGAAGATATATACTGTAAACTAATCCAGAAAAAATGAGAACATACCCCAACTTCAGAAAGCACTGCTGAACATGCTGAATCGGTTGGAAAAAGAATTTTATACGTAAAAGTCGTATAATCCCAGAATGGAATTCCAATCAGATTGAGGTCACTTGTAAAGTCAGACACTTCAGTTTGCAGTTCAGCAAAAGCTAGCAGCAAAATAAAATAAAATAAAGAAACTTCTGTGAACATCAATTAGTACTGTATGTCTAAAGAAATATCATTAGCCATTATTAACTTTAACAAGAAAGCAAGTAATTTAGCAGACAGTCATTTTCCTCACACACAATTTAACAATTCTGTATTATTATCGAGGAAAACAGTGAGAAAGAAAATCACTGAGCATGTCAATAATTCATTCTTTAATGTAATTAAAGAAATTTGAAGTAAGTCATAAGTCATGAGGTAAAATAATCATATTGAAGGTCATTTTCTGGCTTAATATTTGGAACACTCTTTTGGTTCAGTTTTATTCCTCAAAGTCAGTGTTTATCCAGAAGGAGAAAGTCACATTTCAAACCTTGTTTGCATTCATTTCGAATGTTGATCTCAAGAGCATCGAGCTGCATATTCAGCTTCTTGAACTGTCGTTCAGCTTTTGTACTTTTGCGTTTGTAAATTACGAGGATGACAAATATGATCGTCAGAAGAGTTCCACCTCCAAAAGCCACTCCTACGATCCAGTATTCACTGTCATTTGCAGCTGCTCTCTGGTACTCCAACTGACCGAGGGAGTACATCAAGTTGCCCACAACCACCTCAACAGATAACCAAAACTCAATCATAACACTCTATCAAGTACAGCTGGATTTAAGAAACCTTGTGTCTGCCACAGAAGTGAATAGCAAGAGAACAGATGATTGAACTAGATAAGTGAGAGATCTAATCTGATCTAATGACTATTATAGCGCTGCTAGGAATGAAGAAACTTGGAAAGAACTAGATAGCATATTGCAATCAAATCTAATCAGAAATTTACAAAGCACCATTAAGAAATTGCACTAAGATTCACCTTAACAAGAGGCAGGGAATTTGGATCACGCAGACCATCAGTTCCCATATGAGGCGGCTGAATAACCGGCGGAGTACAGTAAAGGGTTGTCAGGTCAATCGAATTCACTTTGCATGTTTCATTGCCAATCCAGACCTTCACTTCCTCTGCATCACATGCAAGATTCAAATTCAGTCCCTGACACGAGAAACGTAACAAGATAAGAAATAACCTAAAACATTCAAACGCTTCATCTCCAACACATGAGACATGAAACAATCACATGAGGCACAGCAGCCTATTGGTTAGAGCACTTGACTTGTAACATGGAGAGCACAGGCTTGAGCCTCCTCCTCTGAGACAATTACTCTGCAGGTATTTTGACTTCACTCACACATGCTCAGCACCATCGACATTAGATCATGCCACTCAATAAACGCAGAAATAATAATAATAATAATAATCTAAGAAAAATCACAGATTTATACACCAGTAAATCTTTGAAGAGCAGTCTCCAGCCAAATTTGTCCTAAAACAATTTTAAAACGTTAAGAAGAGGAACTAAATAAAACACTAACATCCCACCTAAAGGTTTTTCTTAACGTCACTGCATAGTAAACACCAAATACCAAAAATATAATCAGCCTCAGTGCACATCTGACTCAGTTTGAACAACTTGAACCTAAACTTGAACTAACCAGTTTTCATGACAGCCTTTGAATGTCGTTAAGAACCTGTAAGACTTTACATTTACAGTTAAATTTACATCTACATTCATAACTAGAATTACAGCTACAATACAATAACATTACATTACATTATGCTGGACAGCGTTAAAAGACGCTAAAGACACTCTATTATGTTATTAGTGGACTTGTGCTTAGCGAGCGCATTTGTGGTGCATTAGGGTACATTATCTTGGAGTTTATGAATCAAATTTTAATAAAAATAATACATAAGATTATGTACACTACAGTTCAAGCATAAATGATTTACAAAGCCTTTACCGTGAGAATGAGTGCCTCTCCTTTATAAAGTTTAAGCCCATCTTCAAAGGAATTATAAACTGGATCTGGATGAATTGTAAGCGTAGACTTGACGTCTGGAAAATGGACGGCCATGTAGCGCACTGATTCCACATTGTCCATCATGAAGGAAATGGTACAATCTGTGGACAGCGACCTTCGATGCTTCCAGTCTGGAGAGCTGCTCATAAGGAATGGTGAAGGACAGAGAAGGAATGAATTGCTCCTTCTGACACACTGTCTCAAAAGAACAAACCAGACTTAATTGCAATTAGAAACCTCCTGCTATTCATTATTCATTCACTGCATGATCTTTTTTTGTCAGGTCTCTTGATGGTCAATTAATGTAAAACGACTCAAACAGTTTGGCCATAGTCTAGAAGTAAGTAATTAAGTAAGACATTTGTTAGCACACCATGTGTCCATCGGCTTGGCAAGGAATCATAGGCGATTCACTAGAACTCAAATAAATGCTTATCCCTTGTTGCTCTACAATTTCACAATCCAGCATCCAAGTGAAAAGTAATTTGTTAGTCCTTCTTAAGCTTTGAAAGCAATGAAACTCACAGAATCGTAAAAAAACTCAGTAACATAGTTCGATTACATAAAACATGAGACTAACCAACTGTATGTAAAGAATGACATTTGTAAATTCTGTCTGACCTTTGAACTGTACTTGTTTGACCTTTTGTGCAGATGCATAATAGGGTGTTGGACAGAATAAAAATTTGCTCCAGTTACAGTAATTACACGACCACCACTACAACAACACAAGATGCTGATGAACAGAATTGCAACTAATTAGCAACAACCCCTAAAGAAGACAAATTCAATTATTTTATTTTTATTGCTTGGCATGTTGCTTGTTTGACCTACCTAGATGCTTCTCCAGATTTCAAGTTGTTGTTGGAGTATCAGTTCACCAATGTCACATGGTCTGTTACTTCTGCTTAACAAACTGTCAACAAAGGGGAACTGGAACTTGTCATTTTCTTTGCAATTACTATGCCACCTTGTTCTCTCACTCATGATGCCACCTTGTTCTCTCAATAATGTTGATACCTTGTGCTCTCACTTATGATGTTGACTTGTTCTCTGACTCATGATGGCACCTTGTTCTCTCAATGTGTAGAATTATGCAATTCAATCTCTGTTCTCTTTCTCATCACCATTATAATTCATTAAACTGAATGCTGTGTGTTGCTGCTCACGTAGTTCTTTGGCTCTTCTATCCTAACTGATTAAGTGTCCGAATAATAATGACATGATATGCAATGCGCATATACTCGATTTGTATAAAAGTATTTAACTGACTTGTTGGACAGACCTCATAAAAGCAGACAATGGACGAATGTCAAAAATGGACGGATTTTCCATAAACTCAAATTCATTCTGCAGCCGCCGGACGCTGTCATCAAATCTGATGGTAATCGGACAGAAACCGACGCTGTTCATTGGTGCCGTGGTGCACACAAGGTGAGTGCTATTCACACTGTCAACAAAACGATCAAACAACTTGAAAACCAATGTAATCTAAAATACTGTTCTAAAATGGCATGCTACGGAATGTAACTTAAAACAATGCCACACTCCGTCATTATCCCCTCAGACTTGAACAGGTTCATCAGATCCTTTGCTGCTGACCTTTTGACTTTGACAGCAATCACTTTGCAGCAGGTTGTTGTGAACTAAATTAAATAAATGCTGATGTTGAGTCAATAAACACTTATTTAATCAGTTACACAGTGCCTCAGAAAGGCTCCTAGAAAGAGTTATCCAAACATGTAGCTACATTAAAGGGAAGTCAGTTAACTGGAAAAAATATAGTCAAAGACTGCTGGTATCTGTACTTCACATACTGTCAGAGACAGTTCCAAGGCCTGTGACACATACTGCCATAGACTGCTCATTTGGCCACAGTATCGGTTTACCTAGCTTTCTCTGTGCTGGTACAAAATTATGAGCTCCAATGTAGGATTTTTGAGCAGAGAAGCAAACTTACAAGTCTATATGGCACAGCTTGAAATCCAGAAACACCCTTACGACAGCACCTGTGTCAAGGTGATGACCTTCAAATGTCACCTTTGTTCCTCCAGCCTTTGGACCAACAACCGGAAACAATTTTATCACCTGTGGATTCTAAAGAACAGATATGCAAAATCATCCCATTTCACATTACAACAAAACCAGCAAAAATCTAGTCACGTTTTCAAATAAAGAAATTTCTACATGAAATTCTATATTATTTAAATTTTAGATTATAATCTTAATTCAAACTAACAACTTCCTTGCTACATATATTTGATGCATAAGCCAAGTTCATTAGGTTCACATTGGGCCACAGCCAGCCCCCAGGAGCTACTAGCAGCACAATTCAGGTAGTGCATGGAATGAGGGAAGGGATACGTGGGGAGCCATGTTCTCCACAGATTTTGAAGAAGGGAGTGCACATGTGTGTAACTAAGCCCCTAGAATTCTGGCAGTGAACTGGTGCATTTAGGTCTTTTGGCTATGAATGAATGGACTGGAGAAAATATGGAAAGACAAACATGTGAGCACAGACACGAAAAAAAGATTGGTGAGGGCCTTGATTATACCAACAGTAACATACGGCAGTGAGACGTGGACAATGACCAAGAAAATAGAGAAAAAATCAATGCTTGTGAAATGTGGATATGGAGGAAGATGTTGAGAACATCATGGACGGAGAAAAGGACTAACGAATGGGTACGCATGGCGAGTGGAACTGAGCAAGATGAGACGCTACAACAAACAGTGCTAAAATCAAAGCTGAGGTTCTTTGGACATGTTATGAGATCAGATGGATTGGAGAAAGAAATGATGCTGGCTTGTGGAGAGGGAAAGAGAAAACAAGGGAGACCAAGGAAAAAATGGATGGACAAGATACACGAAGCAACTGGAATGAACTTGGCACAACTAAGGGACGCGACACTAGAAAGAAAGAAATGGAGAAGATTGATCATGACGGTCGCTAGAGCTCAAAGAGTTGACAGCACAAGGTGACAAGGTGTGGCTATGAATGATTTGGCAACACATTCCAACATCATTCATAAAGTCCCTGCAGATAATCAAATACAGAAGGGACACCATTTCCATGCTAACCTTGTAGCTAACAAGATTTAAGAAAATTGGATGCACCAAATGATGATGACCCAATGCCCAGCTGCAATTCCAATTAAATTCTGAGGGTCTGATCGAGTCATTCCAAATGGAGAAAGGAGGTGAAATACCGAGTGAGACATAGTACAGAGCATTTGCAGGACACAGACTGAGGACTTGATAAGCAAAATGGTCCATAAGACACAATCCATGGCTTTGGCAATGGTAATACAGCAAATCTCACCTGGTAGGTGAACTCTGTTTCCCATGACACAGTTGCATCACCCACAGTCACAATGACACTGCCTCGACGGATTGCCGTTACATGTCCAGTCTTGCAGACAATTCTTCCCAAAACACAAGCAAACATAATTAATGGCAACTTAGTGAGATTTAGGCTTATGTTGGTTCACTACTGAAACTAAAAGAAAATGTTAAAGATAGTACAAGATGCTTGAATTATAAGGCAGAGATCAAGAGGATGATCACTGTAGGCAGGTGGTGCCACAACAGAAAAGGCATGATCTTGCCAGTAGCAGGGCAAGCAACAGCGACAGTAAACCACTGGTCATGGAACATACGTAACTGCCCCTAATCATGGCACAATTCTTTAAGGGCCAAACCCAAGTGACATCTCCAGGTCAACATGAAACCTCAAGCTCAATGGATCAGCACGGATCAGCAGCCAGCAAAGAACATCATGCATGTAAAGTGTGGACGCATTAACGGACGCGCTCCCGGTTTACCTGTGATTCTGCATAACACGAAGTGGTTGTATGCTTCCCAAAGCTATTAACTTAACACGCTGTGTCAGTTAACGTGTTGTACAACAATTGTAATGTAGTGTTAGATATAAGGGCTCACCGATTTACTACCGGGAAGAAGGCTAATTAAATCACTGGAACATGGTCTGTAAGATGTACTCTGGCATCTGTAATATTCCACTCATTCCCGAACTTTGCATTAGTCGTACATGCGGAAGGCTGTCTTTTAAATAAATGTGCATGTGACTCAACCAGGGTAGGGAGCTATTTAGGGCATGAGGGATGGACAAGGAAGTCTGGCTGGAACTGGTTT
Organism: Norana najaformis; assembly: GCA_964023275.1. Taxonomy (NCBI): domain Eukaryota; kingdom Metazoa; phylum Annelida; class Clitellata; order Crassiclitellata; family Hormogastridae; genus Norana; species Norana najaformis. The sequence continues at coordinate 8,606,584 of OZ029922.1, forward strand.
TAACTAGTTAAGAGGGGGAATCAGCAGGAAACAGAGAGGTTGGCTGGGTACAGACCTGTCTGCTGTGTGAAGAGGCAAGGAGGGGCTTGGCTGGAGGGAACAGTGTGGGATAGCGCAGTGTGGGCAACCGAGTAGCAGAGGAGATATATTTCAATATTGACCCCTGTAACACACAAACTGGTTTTGACCCCCACGGCTTCGCATTAAAGTGTCTGCACTGTACCATTAATCAGAAACAACAAATTTTTATGTCTCACCAACCACCTTACAGCCACTTGTAATATGTGCTTCAGCCAACCCTAAAGCATCACATGATATTGATAATTCATTTTCAAGAAAGACAGCCTGCAAGGAAGGGTTTCCTGGTTGTTGGATGGCCATGGCCATGTCCATGCTTCAGCCTCAATATGATGGTCTCTGGATTGATGCTGACAGAGGCATGTAATGAGTCAGCGATTATATTTGGCTTAGATTAGGTGACATCAGACAAGGACGTACAGTCTTGAGATGACGTATTCGGATGCAATGATCTCACATGGAACACCAGCAACCTTGATAGCATGGCGCACCTGTTCATAGTTACGCCCCAGATTAATTCCTTTGATTGTCAGCAGTGTACCGCCTTCCAGAGCCCCACTCAGGGGATAAACCTCAACATCAAACCATAAACTAAGCCATTCAAAATGGAACTTCTTATAATAACAGTAAGTGTCATAAAAGTATTTTTATTACAACAACAACGGTAATGATAATATAATTATTATACTTGTATATTTAAACCCTTATAAATTTCTGAAACATGATGTTGAAATGATTGAATAAGTGCCTTATAAACTGCTCAGTTTAAAACTCTTGAGGGGCATGATGTGCTTGTCATTTCATTTTCTTATGCTTGACAGTTGATGCCGTGTGGCCTCATCTTCTGACTACAGCGTACAGCAAGTGTACTCATTGCAAATGATGCCAGGTGGCCTCATCTTTCGGACTAAAGAGTACAGCCAATGTGCTCATGCAAGTGATGCTGGGTCACTTCATTTCCTAACTACAGTGTAGTACTCATTGCATAGCTGAGTTCTCTAAGATGTGCAAGTAGAAAAGAAATCTCAAAATAACTTTTTTGCCCTAGCAGGGATTTGAATATATGCCCTGTGAGTTGACAGTCCAACAGGCAAACCATTACAGCATTGCAAAGTTGACTTTACAAAGTCCATATAATCCATGTAATCCAAGAACTTCTATGGTGCCACTGTCCTGAAGCCAGTCAATGGTTCCAAAACAGAAATCCAAGAAAACACAGAAATCACCTACGGAGGAAACATATCCAAGAAAAGACTGGTTTTTATTTGAGATCTAAAGGTCAAGCAGACTCTGCAGAGTGAATGTTTGGCCAAAGAGTGCCGTTTTTCTGTGGGTAGCCAGTGTAACGATTGTTGATACTTTGCAGTTTTGGTCATGGTTCTGGCCAAGGTGTTTTAGACCATTTGAAGCTTCAGCAAGTTAGTTTTTAAAATACCAATAAAGTGAGCCACAACTGATGAGACAGCTAAAGAGACCAGGGCATTTGCTACACTAACTAAGGCAGAAAAAGGAATGTGGCACCTAATCGTTTGGATATCAGGAATGTTATAGTAGGCTGTATTGTGTTGAATGCAGCAGATAGGTCAAGAAGACCTAGTACAGTGTACTATGCCTTTGTCCATAGATCAGATGCTAAAACTGTGGGCAGAGAAAAGAGCCGTTTCGGCAGAATAAAATTTGCGACATGCTGACTGCAAAGGGAGAATTAAAGATTTTGAAGACAGATGTACCTCTAGTCACTTTTAGACGATACATTCAAGAAGTTTAGATATAAAATTCAAGTTTAAAATTGGTCGATAATTTGACATATTGGCAGCATCCAAAGATTACCTCTTCAACGAGGGATAGACTAACACATGAGAGAAACATGAAGGGAAATAACCCTCAGCCAGTGACAGACGGGTGGTACTGAGCACATCAAAGCAGCTTTTGAGGAGGTGAGTTGGAATTGCATCTAGGAGGCATTGCTTGTCAGGAGAAGAGAAGACAAGTGACTGGATTTCATTCAAAGTTGCAAAAGCAGATGTTGGAGAATTGAGATACGAAAAACCAATAGAGAATCGAATACCAAAGAATTTCAGCCTAACATCTTGTAACCAAAGAAGTTAATGAAAGCATCAGCCAGAGGGTTCAAAACTCTCTGTCTAGGGTCGTTACATGTTCTTCTTCATTAAACGCAGATGGTACTGTGGATGATGTGCTCCTATGGAGTACTTTATTGAGGGCTTTCCAAAGAGATCCGGGAAAAGAGAAGTTTTCTGAGACCAGGTTTGTAAGATAAGAGGATTTGGCCTTAGGAGCCAAATTCTGAACGACTTTACATTGTTCCTTGAAACACGTACGATAGAAAAGGAAGTTGAGAGTGACATCAAGTGTGTGTTCAAGTTGGCTGCGGCGACATCGAGCATCAGCAATTTCAGAACTAAATCAAGGCTTCAGGTCACAAATGGCAACCTTTTTGGTTTAAGAGGAAAGTGCTTATCAAGTTCCGCATGGCCTTTACACCTCCAGAGTCAGTTACCAGATTTCACTGGGTAGGTGCTGAAGTCCATTACCAGATTTCACCAGACTGGAGCTGGAGTTGAAAATGAAAACCTCAGGAAAACACCAGATTGATTTAGCATGTGTCAGCAAAGTAATATGCTGGCTTAAGTAGAAAGAGGTCATCAGCTCATGAAAAGTACTAGATGTGTGTGTGATCTCTTGTGTCCGTATGAGCATTAAAGTTGCCAGTTATCATAAAGTTGACCCAAAAAGTTTCAGAATCATTGTGATAGTACAACTGAATGAGAACTTATAGGACCTACCTCTTGAATATCTGGGAGAGGGCAGATGGAGGCCATCTGAAGGTGACCACAAGTGGAATTGCTCTGACACTTGTCAGCACACCACTGGCAGCCATACCTGACAGTGTCAGACATCTCTTGTAAGCTAAGGCAGGAACTACAGTCTGAAGCCATTACATCACACCTGTACACAGTGACTGCAAGAGACAACACATCAATTAAATGAAGGACAATTTTGTCTGACATAGATCATGCCTGAGCGCTACTTAGAGTGAAACATAATATCAAATATACCGGCACTTGTGCGTGCCTGAACATCAGAGACATGAGAGGGCAAGACAGCCACAAGAAGTCTGCATAACTTGCCATTCACTGGAGCCATGAGCTGGAGACACTGCATCCCTCATGACTTAAAAATTAATCCCAGTCAGTTTAAATTAATTAATCATAGTCACTGACTATGTGAAAGTGGGTAGGGCTCAAACCCTTCAAGGTGCTGGTCAGTCAGTCTTAATGTCTGCAGTTGACATTTATCCCTGACAGCCATGCTTGCTGGACCTAAACTGGCCTGGCACATGGTTACTGGTTACTATTTGCCACCAGTGGCACAGTCCCATCAGCAGCGATGGGGAAAATACATTTTAAAAAGAATTTGAGTAAAATATAAATACTTGATCACAAAAGTATCTAAAATACAAGTATAAATACTTTTTTGTACAAGTATTTTAAATTCAAGTAAAAAATATTTGTTTTGAAAAAGTATTTTAAATACTAAATACAAAATACTTTGAGTCAAAGCTTATCTGTAATAATATAGTCATATCAAATCGACACTGCTTTTAATACTGAATTCTGAACAGCAGCAAAAACGATTTTCCAGTCAAGCATTCTTTAGTTGGCACTTAGGCATTGGCCTTAACAAGGAGTAGTTGCTCAAAATGTTTGTCATTTAAGCGATTTCGTCTTGGTAATAAAATGAGAGATCCTTTGGAGAACAATCTCTCGACTAGCGTCGAGGATGGCACCGTAGCATTCAGCTTCTGGAAAAGAAGCTTCACTGTTGGAAACGCATGGAGACATTCCAGTGACATTGAGCACGTGGATCCATTAGGCGCTTGATGGCATCATATGTTGCATTCCATCTAGTCTCTCCAGGAGTGCGAAGTGACAGACCTATGGTTTTTTCAAAGGTATCGGAAGACTTTGTGCTTCTGCTGACATTGTTCCACAGTTGAGCATTTTGCCTGGGCACTTCTTATCAGATGCTTGTAGGTACCAACGTCAGCAGTCACAATCTTGTGGAAATCATTTGCTGCTATCAGATTCAATGTGTGACTTGCACAACGCATATGCTTTGGCAAGAATATGTCAGTGGTATTATCTGAAGAGGATAAAATTGTGTCCACGTCTAATGAAATTACTTCACCCATTCCATCATCACTGCCATCAAATTCATCATCAGACAATCCATTTGATGGACAGACAGCAGTATGGTGACGTTGCACTTCTGGCTCCTGCTCTGACTTCTGATATTCTCCAAATGCTTTTACCATGTTACAACCATTGTCAGTGACTGTGAAAATGATATCTGTGTGGTCAAAACCAAAGTCTGAATGAATATTCATGATGTGTTCGGCAACAACATCATAAGTGTGACTTCCCCTCAAGCGTGAGCATGCCATAGCAACCGAGTGTCTCACAAGGTCACCTGTGATCCAGTGAGCCGTAATTCCAATATAGCTCTTTTTCAGACAACTCCAGATATCTGCCGTGGTGCACACTGCTGGCTGTCTGACAAGCTGTTGACGAATATCAAACAAGAGTGCGTCATATTTGTCATCGAGCTTCTTGCTCAATGTCTTGCGGCACATAACAGTATGTAATGGCGACAAACCATATACTAGAGCTCTAAAAGCTGGTTTCTCAACAGTGCACAATGGTCTAACTTCTTTGACAATATAGTTCATGATTAGATCATCAACTTTTTCTTGGCTGATGAATTTTCCCATTGGAAAAAGCTAGTTGGCGATGACTACTAGTACCAAGCTTAGGCCTCTTGGAACAGCTGGACATGATGGTATTTGCTAATTCTTCTACAGTTGTAGATGACAGCCACTTCCGAGCCTTTTTGTGCTCAGTATAATCGTTGAACTTGCTCTTGTGTGCATTCTAAAACATATTATTTATATTATTTAGTAAGGTATAGTTTTTCGCTACACCAAATTATTATAAATATTATTATATTGCATTTATTACATGTGCAAGGTCAGTCAATCTGAAACTGAGGTGCAAAGCAATTGTAAGTGAAGGACTTGAGGCTCAATGTCCAAAGACAGAAACCACCTCAGGCAATGTCGAACCCGTACTCTTCACATTACAAGCCAAACGCACCAATCACTTGGCTACCATGCGTGTTATTATTGTTCTAGAATCCGGAGTATATGGTGTCAAAAATCAGTCTCACAAGAGAAATCACCATTTATAATGAAATCTCGCTCACAATGAATAACCACTTCGTTCATGGGTCAAGTCACCTAGTGAATGTAAAACATTACGTCCTTCATCTCGTTAGTGAAAGACAGCAAACGTAGGCGAGAACAGCTCAAGAAAGTTTGAGTCTTGCAAGTACAAAAAACTTTTCTTTCACTTTTGGGTAATTTTTAAGTCTACGATTATTAGTTTCCACTTCTTTGAGGCAGAACTCTTCTGGAACGCAGATAGCATATATTGAAATGATGCAATAAATTTGGGTAAATTATATAATTAACTGGGATGCTAAAAACAACTAGAAGTTAAAAAACGCTGGTGCCCTTATGCACTTTTCACGTGGTGCTGACAACATTATTGCCTTGCCTTAACTCAATTTGTTGTAACTTAGCTCATGAATTCTTTCGTAGTTATCCAACTAAACACGTGGTAAAATTTCTTACCTTCAGATGTTTCAATAAGTTCGATGTAGCATCATTTCGTGCACTCAGCAATTTGTTTGGACAAAACTGACACTTAACAGAAACGTTTTTATCATTTTGTTTATCAATAGAAAAAATCTGGCCATCTAAAATAGCTGGTAAAACATGTGCTTCCTTGCAATGCACCATTGTTCATGAGTCACGCCAAACATAATATGGTGTAGGTTTTCTATTTCCGGTGCGCTACAAAGCCAATACTGCTACCAACATTTGAATGGTCCAGCCAATCATTATTGCCCAATAATAATTAACGTAGGCATAATGCAGGCAATATTGCTTTGTTATTATAATGTAAAAATAAAGTATTTTAAAAATGTATTTCAGCATTATAATTTAAAGCGCAAAATACTCAAAATAAGTATTTTAAGTAAAAGAATAAATACTGTCATTCCAATGTATTTCAAATACAAGTCCAAAATACTTGCATAGTATTTAGAATAGTATTTAAATACTAGTATTTAAAATACTTCCCATCACTGCCCATCAGCTATGACCATGGCTGTGTAGGATGCATGTTTCTGCAATTTTTGAACATCTATAAAGCACCATTTTCAGAAGCTTTCAAAGTGTTGCCTGTTTGTCTATATATACATATATACTACAAGTGCCTATCCCTCTGTCTGCTAATCTGATTATAATAGAATATGGTGGAAAGGGCATTTATTCTGTAGACACTACTCACTCAATTTCTTTGAAAAGTTCAATAAAAAATTATTCATGAGGACAGAACAACAACCTACCAGTTATACCATAACTGTCATCAATGTAGTGGCCTCCATTCCAAGTCACCTCCAAACTGACGGTTTTAGTTGGTTCAACTGCTTCGTAAGAGTACTTCACATAAACACATCAAAGTCAGACATTTCCACTCAATATGTTCAAGTATGTATGCATGTATCAAGACATTTATTAATTATAGCACGTTTAGATACCTCACACATGACTATCTAACTGATCTTAGTGGACGGACCTTCTCGATATTGACCTTGCTGAAGATTGGCTTTGGTGTTTCTGGTGCATTAGACACTGGTCTGATAGAAGTTACTAATTACAGTTATAAGTAAATTACCAATCGAAACAAATGTTTAAGATATTTTGAAACAAGGTATAATGCAACAGTGCATAGGTGCATAAAAAACTGTTTCAAGAGGAAGATCCAATATGTGAGAAGGCACGAAGGGCTTGAGTTGATGTGCAAAAGCACAGTGCCTCCATATCTGCATGAGTAGCAGAGCACAATGATTGCTGACCCTACTGACCAGAGACTGGAACACAAAGCTTGCTGATATATGCTGGTGCGGGGCTGACCAATGAGGTCCACCCAGGAGAAGAATCTTGAACTTTATTCTCTCCTTAACTGGGAGCCAGCACAATGTGTCCCTCACTTAAGAAAACTTTGTCAGATTGATCAGTAGTCAGGTGGTGCAATTGAGGACTGACTGAAGCTGACAGGCTTTGAACTTTGAACTGCGACAGACCTGCCTGCAAGGATGGAATTACATGTACAATTGTTGAAGTGAGTCAGAATAAACAAATGTACAAGTGTTTCTGCAGAACTAAAATGAGAAATAGCACTGAGTGACCCATATCTGATACAGCTTGTAATAGCAGGACCTACAGAGAAAGAGTTCATGTGGCCAGGCATGGATAGATAGGTCTCCATGTAGGTGCACAACCAGATTGCAGAGGATGAATTGCAGATTCCAGTCACAGAATCACAACTTTATTGCTTAGTTCATCATCAGTCTTTGTGAGCACCTGTCCCGTGCCTAGCAAAATGTATCAAGTCTTCATCAGGTTCAACCTGAGCTGATCTGTACTTCAACTGTACTTCCGTCACAATAGCCTGCAAAGATGACAAACAGGGTAGCAAGCATGTATAGCCGAATGTCGTTGGCATACTGGTGTACTCACAACCCCAAAGCAGTGACGATCTTCAGGTTGGCTGTGTACAGTATTTATAATACAGACTGAATGGAACAGGTGTCTGTGCCATACAATCAAAGTCCATGGTCACCAACATCATTTGCTCATCCAAGAAGGACTTAGCCAGTCCAGAGGTCAACCACTGATTCTGCATTAGATGCTGAGATGTGTGATTAGTATGTTAAGGATGACTGTGCAGAATGTTGCACTAACATCAAGAAGAGCAAGCAGCATGACACATTCAGATCAGTGGCATCTCAGATGTCCAAGATCAGTCTGCTCAGACTATCTGGGACATCTGTGATGCCATATATATATATATCTACATACATGTATATATATGTATATTATTGCGAGGTCATGTGTGTAAGGGAAGGCTGGGTGTGTCTGAAGGTGACACGTGCCCATGCAACAGTCTGTTCGTAACACATGCTCATGCACCTGTTGGTTAAAGGAGCAGAGGAGAGAGAGAAGGGGTGTGTCTGGAGATAGCATGAGCTCAGACATCTGTCTGTGGGAAAGCGGTAGTAAAAGAGTCAGTGGGATTGTTGCCGCGCTTGTCTTAGCGAGAGTATAAAGAGAGAGGAGAAAACAGAGTTGAGACACTCTCTTACAGATGCACACACAGATGTTGAGAGAACACGCACTGGAGGGAGATGGAGAGATAGTTCGAGGGATCATTTTCCTGTCGTTTGATGTCAATGTTGATTTACTTCAAGGTTTTACTTATACTGTGCGTGAGACAGTTCGTTATGCGGAAGAAAGAACAATTTTAAATCAAGACATCGGGTAGCTGGTTCTGCCCTGGACAACGAATACAAGCCATTTATTCTCCAGCATGCAACAGTTGCAGTGACACGTGTCGGAGGTAAGGCTAGAATGGTGCTTATGGGTGCCATGTTCAACAGGTGTTGTATCGTAGGAGTGTCAGTTGCCAGGCGGGAACGCCAACCTGTAAATAGGCATGAGTGTGAGGTGAAGTTAGTCGGACTTTTGGTGTTGACCCTGTTGGTCTTTTGAGGTTCTGTCCTCATTGGTGTTCTTGTGGTTGACTGGACTCACGACATGTTGTTTTGAAGTTGATGCTGTCTCCCTATCATGAATGACTTGCCTGTGTGACCCAATGGCTTTGTCGAACACTTCTCCAAGAGTAGTTCCTCAGTTTAACAACATCTTATGGCATCAAAGGCCGTTGACGTCGCACTCCTCCTTTATCCAGTAATTTTAAGGATGAGGTGACGCATGGGCAGAGAAGTGTTACGGCAGAAGAGGAGCTGGTTGAATGGAGTAGTTGGAATGTAAATAACTCACGAAGATGGGAGGGTTGGGTGGACTGAAGTGTGTTGTAGGTAAGTGACAGGACTTTGTACTTGATTTGTTCAGGCATTTTCAGGGATGGTTGGTTGAGTTGATCCAGATAATAATGACTATGGTTGCACTTGAAGCAACTATGGATTGATGCCCCGTGCATTATGATAACGGCACTACAGAAGTCATGAACTTAGGCTAGAAGCCTTGTACTATGTTAAAGTGGTGCTATGAAATAGTTTAGTTTCATTTGATAAGTTTAGACAATGATGGGTTACTTGCGGACTGTACCTGGTAGGTGCTGCAAACAAGTGCAGAGGCTGAGAGTCGTTTGGCAGGAACTCGAATTGGAGGAGAAGTCAGATGGATCAGACACTCATAGCCAGCATCACCAGCCTACATTAGCCAACCAACCAACATCACCGTGATTATGATCATCCTAATCAGCAGTGTTCACAGCAACTATGTAGGCAGCAAAAATGGTTACAGTGATGACATGACTACAAGCAAAGGTATATAACAAAAGTGAAAACAACAAAGGCTGAAATCACAGCAGGTGAATTAGCTCCTCTGTGGCAGACTGTCTGCCTTCACTGTATTGACCAAAGTTTGAATCCTGGAGCATGAAGCTGGAAATTCATAAGGAAAGCTTGCCCAGTCATTGTACCGCTCTTGTAGTGTTTGTGCTTTGTCTAAAGAACCTTACATTAATTAACTTAAAAGAGGCATACGTAATAAATGCACCTAATCTTCCACACATCAATTTTCCCAGCATCTGCACTCACCCATGACCTGTACGGTCAGTAAAGGATCGCAAGAATGAAATCACAGTCAAGTGAGGTAAGGATCCCACATAACAGAATCTTCGAAACCTTTATAGCTTAAATGTCAAAGTCTAGCTTTGTCCATATGTAGACCTTGGTTTCTTAAGTGGATAAGACAATAATCTCTGGTTAATCCTGTTCAAGATGAAATGACAGAAAAGAGAAATTATTCCATTGATTAAATCAAGCAGATTAATACGTCCTAAGTGTTCAATCTCTGGCAATGGAGGTAGATAATGATTAGCTGGAAATTTGATGGGCACTTTTGCTTCAGTTTAGCAAAGTGAATGCAACCATATTAGGAGTGGCCAATTACTTGATACTGTAAAATTCTCTAGGAAATCAAAAGGTGCACAGTTAATTGGAACATAACTTTTGTAGCAAACTCAGCTGGTAGATAATAACTTAATTCTTCTTCAGCCATCATTCCCCATTACCACCAATCACCACAGCTTATTCATTCACTGACTGTTTTGTACCTTTGAGGTCTGTGGCAGAAACAGTGCACCCAACGAGATCTGATGTGGGACAGATGAAGGAATCAGAATCTGACCGGATGCTACATATTGAAGGCGTGGACACAACTGAAACATCAGACAAAACCAAAGCAAAATGATGCAGTCAGATAGCTAGCCAACAAATCACCTAGACAGTCTGTTGCCAGCTAAGAGGTTGCTTGGTGCTGCGGATATGACACTGGTAAGCACATGGACGTTAAGCACTAGTGAGGTTCTTAAAAGGTGCTATAAAAATGCCCAGAAACATACTTGGATGGGTGACCCATTAACAATGAAGTAGTTGATCATTTGGGTCAACTCAGCCAACCATCCCTTCAGGGTGTAGTAATTGAGTACCACTGTGAAGCCAAAAGCGTTGTTTTGTTTGATTGCTGTGGTTGTGTTTGTGCTTCAGCTGAAAGATTCATTAACTCCAGGACCACAAGAAGCCTCCATTAGAGCAATGCAAGTGAAAGTGTTGCATCTCCCTCTTAACTTTTTAAACAAGAACAACATAGCTAACCAGCAGCAGCTAACCTGCAAGGTTCACTCAAGCCAGTCAGAAGACAGCCACAGCCGACCAACCAACCAAGTCAAATCCAGAAAACCAGTCAGCCAGTCAGCCAACCAGCCAAAGTTGACCAGTCAGGAGCTTGCCAGTCAGTTTATTAGAAGTTGATGATGTCTAATAATAATGACAACATTTTACCACGTGATGAAATGTCTGAAAATGAGCCCAGAACAGAGATGGCTGGCAATCTGTTGTGGGAACAGCAACTTTCCAGATAAGGGCAAGCTGCTGCTGCTGCTGCTGCTGCTGCTGATGATGATGATGATGACGACACAGCAGAAATATTCAGATAGCTGTATTTTTTTGATTGAGAAAGAACAAGAGGAGAAAGACAAGAAAGATGTTTTCTTTTCTAATTTCATCAGCTAAACAGTTCCATGAGTGCTCTCTTGCACTAAAATTTAATAATAAACAAACAGCGTGGGTATGAAGAATAGCATACTTATTTGCACCTCAAGTTTTTTAGGGTGCAGCTCAGATACAACATTGAGAAATGGTTTTACAGACTGCCAATAGGAGGTCATGTCTATACTTAAACATAAAGATTAGGTTATAAGTAAAACAGATGTCTCTTGTAGGTTAAGTTTGTGAAAAAGATGTGCAGAACATGTCAAATAGGATGACCATGAAATGTTTTGGAATGCCAGATTCTAGAGCTTCAATGTATAACCAAGGCCATAGATTTTATAGCAGGATGCTCAGATAATACAGTAGTAAGTTACGCCACAAGATCTGAAGGAAAGTGAAATAACAGCAATATATAAATAAAAAGGAGACGTATTGGAATGTAGTAACCACAGAAGAATTAAACTGCCGGAAATTGGACTGAAAGTGTACGAAAGGGTGATCGGAGTACCTGTGTATAATGTACTGAACAATACAGCATTCTTCTTATGTCCAAACACAGTACCTATGTATAATGCACAGGGTGTAACCGCTAATCCCAGACTAAGTTCGGCTTAGGGAATGGGTCAAGCTACATGATAACCAGTTAGGCCGGGTAGGGGCACAATGTACGCAATATTCATGTTGAGACAGATGCAGAAGAAAATATTAGAAGTATACAACAAGAGATATTGAACTTTTGTAGATATGGAGAAGGCTTTTGACAGAGTACCAAGAGAGGTCATATATTGAAGTCTGAGGAAAAAGGGAGTATCGCAGAAAATAGTGCGACTGGTGAAAACAATGTAAGAAGATGCATAGACTTCAGTGAGGAGCAATATAGGAAAGAGTAAAATCTGAGGTTCGAGTGGGTGTACATCAGGGATCCTGCCTGAGTCCTCTGCTGTTCATCATAGTAATTGATGTCATATCGGAAAATGTGAGAAGAAAAGTACTATGATGACCTCATAGTGACAGACGACGCAGCGACAAAGATAGAAGGGCGTTTCACTGATTGGCAGAGAGCATTAGAGAGCAAGGGTCTTAAAATAAATATCAATAAAACAGAGAACACGGTATGCTCCTAAATGGATGAGACACTTATGGTCAAGGACATTGCAGGAAATGCCTTGAAACAAGTAGAAACCTTTAAATACCTGGGTCAATAATGAATGCTAAAGGAGAATGCAAACATGATGTTAAGAACAGGACTAAGGCAGCATGGCAAAACTGGAAAGACCTATCAAGTGTATTATGCGATGTCAAAATGCCGGTTCAACTCAAAGGAAAGGTATACAGAACAATGATAAGACCAGTGATGATATACAGAGCAGAAGCGTGGACAATGACGAAAGAGGAGGAGATGCTGCTGGAGAGAACAGAAATGAGAATGCTGAGATGGATACTTGGAATCTCACTGAAAGACAAGAAAATGAATGAGTATATCTGACAGAAATTAGGAGTGGCAAGTATATCTGACAAGGTATGGAAGCCAGGTTGAGATGGTATGGTTATGTGATGAGGACAGAAGAGGAAAACTGCATTAAAAGAATTATGATAGCAGAGGTATACAGACGTTGCAGTCGGGGACGACAAAAGAAGAGATGGGGAGACATGATCCAACAATACCTAAAGCTTCTCAGACTGAAGAAAGAAGATACTGGAGATAGAAACAAATGGAAAAGAAGGATTCGTGTGACTGACCCCTCCCTTAGGAAGGACTAATTCCAGCCAGAAGGAAGAAGAAAAGTTATGTATAGATTTAATAAGTGCTGTTTAGACCTTAGATTAGGCAGGACACAATGTGCATCCAAGTGCAGAATCCTGACAACCTTTCATGCTTTGTTTATAACCATGCCAGTCTGGTTATTCCATGTAAGCTGTGTGATTCATTAGTGATCATGCAAAGAAATTCAGTGTCATGTATAACGATGGAACACATTCTTACTTACATGATGCTCTGAGATGACAATATCTAAACAGGTAGGAATATCATCAACCTGTAGACACGCATTCAATGAAACACACCAGTAACAATCCCAGGAGGATTGCGAACACGATGTACACCTAAACAATACAGCATTCTTCTTATGTCTAAACACAGACATCGCTCATATATCAGCAGTCTGCAATGAAATGTCATCATGTGATCCTGACAGTTAGTTACCAAACAATCTGAGCCTATAACTCAGCTGTTGGATTGCCACTTTTGTGTTTATAGTACTTCAGCCAACAGATAGATGATCAGTAAAGCAGGTAATAATTGTGCACTTACCTTACCTTGATGCCTTCTGTATTATGATCAAAGTGATAGCACTGAAATGTCATCAGATAAGATCAACTGAGATACCGTAACAGAAATTAATTTAGCTGTAAAACCACAGGTAGTGAGTGTTATATTATGAAAATTCATGGAGTCCTTTTGATATTAATTTTTATCATTTGTTATTATGTTTACTGTTATTATTAAAATTGTTATATTATTTATTATTATAGTATTAAGTACACTGCTATATGGATTTGAAACTTGGTTATTATGATGGTTGGCAAACAAGAAAAGACTGGAGGCAGCACATAATAAGTGGCTGAGGAGAATTCTCCACATTTTGTACATGATAGAATATCAAATAAAACTACAGGAGAAAGGCCAAGACAAGAGGATATAGAGAATATCATCAGAAAGAGAAGACTGAAATGGATAGGATAGTAATTCATATGAACAAAGATCGAACAGCCAATCAAGCAATGAACTGGATTCCCGAAGGGAAACAAAGGAGGGGAAAACCAAGGAAGAACTGGCAAGAGACCATCAGAGATGACCTTGGATGTTTGGAGATGTCATGGGATGAGGCAGTAAGACTGACAGTTGACAAATGCATGGTGAAGCTGTGTTGCCCGAAGTGCAGACATGCACAGGAAGGACTAAGTACTAAGTTATTATTACCGTATTATCTTGGCTATAGTGAGCACTCATGCATAATGCGCACCCTGAGTTGCAAAATTTATCCTAATGTAAAAATCTTAGTACAGTGTACCTATGTATAATGCGCAGGATGTAACTGCTAATCCCAGACTAAGTTCGGCTTATGCCCGACTAGCTAATTAGCGAATTAGTTCGGTATGCACCACGCGGTCTTAGCGCACTATGCCTGGAATAGCCCTAGACTGCCCTGCAAGCAGATGCAAGTGAACTAGTCCGAGCTTAATGAAAGGAAACAATGGAGGCTGTCATAATTCGTCACATTCGAGGAAGTTTTCAGCGTCAAATAGTGTTTAAAGCCTGTCGAAATCCACTTGAATCGTTCTCTGATGATGAAATTTATTATGATTTTCGTTTTCGCCATCACAAGTTGCTGATAATATGACTAAATGACTGCCAATGTTGAATTCGCTACTGCGCCAAGTGAGAGGCCTTTGTCTTCCGTAACGCATGTATGATATATTTAAAGCGAAATTTTAATATAATTACTATTCAAAGAATTGACTACTTGTTTTAATATTTACTAATCCATTGTATTGTATGACATTAATAGAGCTGATAATATAGATATTTCTTATTTAGGCCATCAACATGTTGCTTCCATTAATGCTGTGATCGGTGTTTTTCTAAAACATTTAAGAACTTTTTTCCTATGTACAATGTGCAACCAGAGTTTGAGCAGATTTTATTCAGAAAAAAGTGCACACTATACGTGAGATGATACTAGGGATGTTAAACGATAATCGGAAATCTGATAATCGGTTTCGAAAACGATTATCGGTTTTCTTATTTACAAAACGATAATTGAATTAATTTTGTAATTTTCGTAGTGAAAATTTTAAGAAATGCCAGAAAGATATAATTCATGGATTTGTTAGTGTTTACGATTGTTTTGATCCAATATGGCTGGTAGATAAGAAGGTGCATTTGTTCCAAATTTGTGAGCGCTCCGTGCGGCAGTCATATCGTGGTCCAATGTTACCATTAGCATGTGGGCGTGGTTTCAGATGCGCAACTGGGGATGCATCCCTAGGGCTCAGCGGGCGTCCGAGTTTATCCAGTAGGATGCACTGCACATCGGTCCTCATCCAAAACTATGTTCGCTCTACTGGCCGCTGCAGCCCGGGCAATGCCGCTCATCAGAGATATGCCTAGCTTGCATCCATGCTGTCTTGGCTATTACTATTAACTGCACAGTTATGTGGTCATATTCAATGAGCTGCGCATCCTACTGGATGAGCCTCTTACAGCCGGCTGTAGTTGCCGCAGCCAGGGCTAAAGCCACGCCCACATGCTAATGAAGCATTGGACCACAATACTGTAAGATTGCCGATATGATTACTATTAGGAATATGTTTTTATACTTTTATTTATGTTGTTTAATGAATAAAAGATTTCTTAAATAAACGTACAGTATAAATTATGTTCATTTAAAATTTAAATCTATAAGTAGAAAATGAACATTTTGGTGTTGACTGACACTGCATTGCATGTACGTAACTTACGGTATGTAATACATAAAGTAACTTGCATTATATTTATTTAATAATATATTAAATTTGCTAATTGCTATGAAGGCCAATAAAAGCCGATAATCGATTTAAAATCGGATTTCTACAACCAATAATCGGTTTGCCAAAAAAAAAACGATATTAACAACCCTAGATAATACGATATGTCTAATTTCTTATAGCATCAGTATCTAACGACAAAGGCATCAGTCAAAGGATCAGTCAAAGGTGCTGTGCAGTTAAGGACTGGCTCCAACACACAGACTGTCTCATGTGAGCTTTGAAGTTGCACACAGCAAATGCGAACATGAGCAGCCTACCTAAAAAAATCCACTCTGAAACAAATTCACTCACGACTTGTGTCGGTCACAGTCATAGAAAATGAGAACAGTCTCAAGAAAATTGACTCCTGTCTGTGTAGATCGAATGAACAGAGTAACATTGGCATGATCTGTAAACAGTCGATCAATCAATCAAGTTCAATCAGTCACAAGTGCAATTTTCAATCAGCAATAGACTGCCTCGTGAAAAATGCTGAATATACCAAAATAACAGAGCAATGTCTTCATGTTTCATATCCCAGAGGAACATTTGTTATCAAAATCTTGCAACTAAGGTGATCTTATTAACAGCAATTTTACTTTTTCGTTGACCATCGATGGCTTGAAGATAAACAAAATCTTCCACACCCTCATTGTCATTACCAGACTGTCATACTCGTTCATGTCACAATCATCAATCCAGAGGTTTGGCAAAAGCAATGTCTAAAATGGCAGACCGACTAAACCTGACCTGCACGAGTCTGTATTCCAGAAAGTCTGTCTAGCTTTGGTGTTTGGCATTTGATCTCATTTGGTGCCGTCAAACCAACAGATACACTCAAATTGGAACCAAAGATGCACAGATATTCATCTCCATCTCGCAGAATCGGAAGAGCTTTGATGCCAATTGCCACCTGGTAAGCAAATGCAGATAAAATTGCAGGTGCATATTCGATAGGAAGCTGGTGAGTAAACTGTAATCAGGTTTTTGGCAGGTATGGCCATTTTATGCAGAGAAAGAGAATGAAGACAAACTACAGATAAATTCTACGCAAAGCAGCAGTTAGTTCAGGAATGATGAGAATATATTTAAACCCAATAACTATGCACATAATAATCAAGGATGCTATTGACATTTGGCTGAGGCTGCAACACATTTTATCAAACAGTATAAATATCTTTCATTGGTCAACTTTTACTAAAATTTCTGTGTTATTTATTATGAATGAAAGTGAAAAAATGCCTCCTGCAGCTTAATCAGATTTCAATGGCACATGCTCATAGCAAACTTAGTTGCCTAGTGGCAATATTAACACTATAATAATCTACTGTGGACCTACTTAACTGATAATTACCATAACAATGATTCCCTTAAATTGGCATTTACAAAAAACACAAGACCATTAGCCAGTTGTATAACAAGTTCAATGACCTGTGCACAGCAAGTCAAACTTTTTGGCTGTTTTCTTTCATTAAGTTGAATAGTGCTTCTATGTTTCTGTTGTCTTTTTTGCCTTCTTGGCATCAGAAAAAGGTGTTTGCATTGTGCCTTTCAGTCTAACTTAACCTGACTGACTGCTGGTCTTGCATCTTCTGTTTCTCTGTCAAATTCTCCTCCTGCATTACCAGCAGCCACGTGATTCACCTGCACATTCACCTGCAGACCCCAATCTAGACCAGACCATTGAACTGAGATGGAATTCAAACGCACATCATATATGGGCGCTATATATGCAAGGTACTACATTATATTTCCTGTCAGTGCTCGAATGCACAGTGTAAAGCCTGCTGTGCTACAGTACATTGGGAATTCCATGTCAAGCGATGTCAATAGAAGGCATACTGTTGTCTGACTGTTAAATGGCCAAATAAAGTAGTGGTATTGGTGGTAAGGCAACTGACCTGTATGCTTTTCTTGACCCCAATTTGAACTGGATTAACAAACTGAGATGGAATTCGAATGCATTCCCACGACTTGTGTGACAGCCAACGGTTGTGCTCGCTAGAAAGCAGGCAGGCTGATTTGGTACTGCATCTGTTGTAACAGCATCAAGAGGATTGGATGCTACATGCAGTCAACCAGAAACTCCTACTTAGACATTTACCTGGAAGAGTAAACTGCTATTCATACATTTACACCTTTTCAGCAGACCTTCCAGCAAAACATTGCCTCATAAAAATTCAACCATGATTTTAGCATTCAAACGGTAATCATAATACCAAGATTTCTACAGCACCCAACAAAAGTCTCATTACAAGGACCAGCTTATTCACAGGCACTCAGTCAAAACAATATCGATAGGCAAAAGGGTTTGGTTACAGGTCAAGATTCAAAAGTCAGGCAGAGAGAGGACTTCTAAATGACCTGTTAGTACAACATAATTCATTTTCTAAAACAAAGACATCATCATCATGATCCATGGACCAAGAGCCCGTAGGTGTCCACTGCATGCACTATCACTTGTCTCCACAGTTATGCTTCACAAGTCTCTGTTGATCTCTTCATTCTCCGGTAGCCAACTTTTCGACCCAATCGGTTGGGGACGCGGACCTTGTTTGCCCGGGTGACGTCCGAGCCAGGATCCTCTATCTATGATTGTCATTGCATTGGATTTCCTTTGTCTGTTTCTTTATGAACGGAGTGTCTGCACCCATCCGTTCGACCCTTGCATTCTCTATGAAATGAGTTCCAGGTTTGGGACTGGCTCTGATATCCTGGCGGCACCAGAGGTGGCGTTGCCGCCCACGTTAGCCAGCTGTTTCAGGGTTCCTGCTGAGCCTGTCCACCTCGCAAAGCCCCCTAGGTGGTACCTCGGCCAAGACCTTCACCGCTGATGGCATAGCCTCAGCAGGCATTCCCCTACTTGGCTGTTTTCACCCCCTCACCACGTTGAGGTGTGAGTCGGACTTTGAGGGAAAATCAGGGGAGAAAAATTAAAGACTTTCACTCAAAAAGTAATATCAGGTTGAATTTATGAACAAGAAGAAACTGGTTTTAAACCAATTTGACTAAAAACTGATCTAACATCTGAAAATGGCCTAGGCTAAGAAAAAGAATTTGCAAAATTGTTAACGGAAATGGGAATTTCTGTGAACAGTTCTGTAACTCAAGTAGTTGGATATAAAGCCACAAAAATTCTCCTCAAAGTATTGTGACTTCATCATGATGGAGCTAGCAATCATGTTTTGATAGGACGGGACTTCATCTGACACTTCGTCATCCTCTTAATCCTCATGAACTTCACTGCCTTTAAGAATATCAGTGCTTTTAAGAGGTTTTCTTTAGAGAGGTTTTCTGTATAAGCTTAGCTGAAAGGATCTCATATATTACCTTAGATCACACATATATATATACATATATATATATAACAATGGTACTACATGAATGAATGTCGTTGCATTCAGCAGCAAGAAGTTAGTCCGCTCTTCTCACCTTATAAATTCACATCACTTTTTTCCACTTGCCATAGATTCAGTCAAAGGCACTGCATTTTCCTTCTCACTTTTATTACTACATGCTTAAATCAAGACCTTCATCAGTGGCTTTCATTATCAGACCAAATGACCTCAGATTACTATTATCAGACTAACACACTTAGATTACTACAGCAGACCCAGTGCATTAGATTACCACTCACATTACGAAATAATCACAATGTCAACTGATGCAGAACTAGGGCCTATTTATTTCTGCATCCAGATCAAATTAACAATAACAGTGGGAGTGGCAATAACAAAATATCTAATAATAAGAAAAACAATAACAGTAACAGCAGGAAATGGTAATAATAGCAACATTGATAATAAAAATAGTGATAGTAATAACACAGAATAGCCGATGAAATGACAGGAGAGCAGTAGACTGACTTCCTTTGGAGAGAACACCATCCACAGAAGGGATTCTTGACTGACTGACAATCCTCACACGTTGTATATCGCTCGCAGTTAGATAGCGCAAGCTTAAACACCTGTGCATAAAAAGCTAAATATGTATCTCAATATTCATATAGCATCTTTAAAGAGCACTCAAAGTGCAATGTCAAAATGACGTCTTTGAAACCACCACTACCACCAGCTCACCATCTGACTGCGTGCCTGCCTGCGTGTCTGGACCTGGAACCAAACCCTTTTTGCCTATTGATTTTGTTTTGATTGAGCACCTGTGAATAAGCTGGTTCCCGTGACTTAGCTTTCATTGAGCGCTGTAGAAATCACGAGTTTACGACTACGTGACCCATTATCACCACATGACCACAACCATGACTATGACCACCATCATCACAGGTAAATTAATTACAGGTGACAGGCATATCTGTTCTGGCTCAAAAAGGCCACATTTGCCATTAAAGGGAACGACAGAGACAAACCTCTGCCACTACAACAGAAGCTAACAACGCACTACGCAATCTACATGCTCGTAGTTTTGGATAATTTATTATTACTTACATTCCCAGAGCATAATTTACAGTGTTATTTTGTTTTTTCATGGACAAAACTGTGGAAATTCCTATTTCTAGAAAACTGATGTTTATATATTTGAGCATAACAGCTTTAAAGTAGATTTTTAAAAATGGCAAAAATGCTGTAGTGCTCAAGTGGATACTGAATGGAAAGTGGGAAGACGTGCCGATCTCAGTAGATCACAGAATGTGACAGGAACAGGCATGCAGTCAACCAAATAAATCAAAAGAAACTCAAAAAGCCTTGATCGTGAGAAGGAAGGCATCAGAATGAATTTCATCATGCCCAGAGTGGAGACAGTGAATGAAAGAGGCAAACAGAGAAACGCACTAGAACGAATGGAAAGGGTAAGATTTCCTGGCAGATACGTCTCATTAAACGCGACCAAAATATGACAGATAGCCACAGATTCCTGGAACCACCATTCCTCTCAATCAATAAGACTCAGCCTCCATAGATGAGAAAGTTAACTGTAACCAACTCGCTGGTTGTATTTGATGCAAAATGATGAACGGCAGAGGACAGTTAATAGAGACAGATCTTAATATACTCTTCAAGTCATGACAGCATCACACGAATTCCTTCTTTCCTGTTTTCTGATGAAGTTGCAACTCATCATCTTAGCAGCTGCTTCTGAAGACATAGATCTAGCTTGTTTATAAACAATTGTATTTACTAGGTATGGCAACCACCTTGATAGTTCCATGAAACCCAATCTCTATGGGTAGGGGTAACATCACTGACTTTTGCTCCAGACTAATCTTTTTAACCCTTTAATCTTTTCCAAAAACTTTTCATGATTATATACTATATACCTATATTAAGTGCAATATTTAGGGTGCACAGAGGAGCTGATCTAATCTGGTAACTGGTAAATGTTAATGTGTTAAGCCTCACGACTGTTGAGTCTGACAACTAAATGCCTCATAAGCGCACACACAAATTGGCATTATACTGTAGGAAAAGCAGGAGGTTGGTAGGTATTATCATCATTATTATTTCTGTATTTATTAAGCGCCACATTCTAAGGAATGAGTGTCATTTGATGCCACTGAGCACTTGTGAACGAAGGATTTGCGCAAGGCCTCTATGCACAAGAATTCACATCTGAATTCACGTCTGTCAACATTTATCAGGACTTTTTCACAGAATTCCAATCCTTCCTTGAAAAACTGGTATGTCCTCTTATAATAACTTATCATAAAAGGCGAGACACTTAGATTACCTGGACTATGCTTCACAACAAATTCCAGGAGCCCCTCTTTGGCTTTGACATTATGCAGCACATCTCCTTCCCAATTTGCAATATTCAGTAGTGGAAACCGAAAAGAAAGGATTCTCCACAAAGACATATTCATACAGATATGCCTGCAAAATCTCTTGATGTGAATCAGTCAGCCACAAACAAATTCTCTGCCCTTTTTTAGTGCTTAATTTAAAAAAAACATCTCAAAGAACAGACTAATTCAAAGACTTTATACAGCACCTTTTACAATCCTCCATGGTCTATCAACGGCTCAACAGATTTACTGGTAGTACAGACTAATACAGAAAGACTGAAAGTTGGGTGACGTGTTGTGTTGGTTTTTAATTCTGCTGATTAAATAGGCATTTAAACACGTTTTTACTTTAACTTAAATTCATATATTTCTAGATATTAGTTTGTACTAATAATTTCTAAAGCAAGCATCACGCTTTTCATCTTGACCTGCTGATACTTGCAATTTATCAAACAATTATAAAATAATTTGGCCAGCCTCTTGTTCTCATCCATTAGTATTGCTCATTTGTTCAAAGCACCTGGCTTCAATGTTTATCTACATTTGGGTCCAAAATTCATCAGAATTGCACCCTGTCAGTTTACCTTCTGCTGCTTCTTTCTGGTGATATTGAGCTAAGCTGTTGGTCTTTGCTGTCATGGACCGATAAATATCTGCCACGTTAACATCCATTCTGTCTCCTTCTCTTCAAACTTACATCTTGGATCATCCGGTGGATATTCTTGCTCTCAACGAAACTTGGCTCAAACTGCTGGACTCACCCTCCTTCATTTAAGTCATAACTCCTTTTTCCCCCAAATCAACCTTGGCCAGATAGACTAAGTGGTAGAGTCGCTTTGCTTGCAACTCTTCACCTATGCCAACCTCAAAGTCATTTGAAATCCTTATACCTACCCTGGACTCTGCAAATTAGGAATTCGCGTCTGTCAACATTTATCATGACTTTTTCACAGAATTCCAATCCTTCCTTGAAAAACATTTCCAGAGTACAAGACAACAATTCCACAAATTTGATTGCCTTAAACCAGTGCAGTTTGGTGGTTTGCTTATTAATCATACTGAATGTGCACACAGTTTGGACATAGTTTTGATTCCACCATGTCATTCTCTAACCATGTTCAGGCCATATGCAGATCAGCTCATTTTAACATATGGGATATTTGCAATATCAGATCACATTTGCCTCAAACTGTCTCAATCCAGCTAGCTGATGTATTGTTTTCCAGCAGACTGAACTAATGTAACTCACTTCTTATTGTTATCAATATGGGAAATCTGCACAAAATACAAACCCAAATCGTTCAAAATTCTCTTTTCAGAGCCATAACAAATACCCCTAAATATCAGCATGTTAAGCCAATATTACAGTCATTGCATTGGCTGCCAATTGAGCAAAGAATTCATTTAAAAATCAGTTGATCTATGTAAATTCCACGTTCACTCCTCGTGCTAACAGATATTGCACTCAATCAGCAGACACTGACTCTTGCTGTGCCCCATATTTGAATAATGTTGGGCTTTCAGGCCTTCTGGATAGCTGGTCCAAAGCTTTGAATTTCACTGCCCAGTTCATCTTCTGTCAATTCTTTGATGTCACTCAGGCCTAAACTAAAGACTCATCTCTTTCCACTTGCTTATCCACCTCATCTTGGCTTTCAGTTTCTCTGACCTAACGGAATTCTGATCTGGCTTCCCCAACAGATTATGAATTTTGATTGCGATTTCGCTTGAAGCAACCATTGACTAGGGCATTATGATAACGGTGCTATTGAAGACTTTCTGGATTAGAGTAATAAATAATGAGATTGTACCTTATTTTTTGTCATAGCATATAAGTGGGTTCTGTTGGAATTGAATCTCAAATCAGAACTGATCTCAAAGCCTTCATGCAAGACTGTCTCCTCATATTCCCAACTGGTTCCTTCACCTTCAAGGAGAATCTGATAAAAAAAACAACCATCATTATTAATCAGACGTTTAAAAATACACTCATTAATGAATATACCTCAAATGTGTAGGCAGATGAAAAACTACAAGACATAAATTTTAAGCAAAATGAGAGAAAGCCATAGGTCTTGCAAAGCTGACGGCAGTGTATTCGGTTGATGTGGACCAGAGTTCTAAAGGCATCAAAGGATGGCACAAACAACTGGCCAGAGGAAGCTCATTGTAACTTTGAATTGGCAGGATAAAATGTTAGTAGAATGTACAAGCCAGCAAGGCAGCCTGGTGCTAGACTGCAGAGTGCCTTGTTGCAACTTTAAATTGGACCCAACCTGGAAATGATAATCAGTGCAATGTTAAAGACCTGAATTAGGTAACTGAAGGTCTTGGAGGAAGCCAAGGAACAATTCATGCAGTTTGCCACAGCTTAATCAATGCCACAATTTAAGTGATAAAGAAGAGAACAGAGGATCGAAGTGCAACATCCTAGACATGATAGGATGAGTGAATGGACAACGACATTGGCATAATGCATAGGTTATCAATATTTTTACTTTTATTTTAACCTGAATGAATAAATCCAGGAGCAGCTCAGAAATTACGGCAGAACATTGTTCCTGGAAAGGCTAGTCTTCATTAGTGTTTAATTCTGAGAAGGTGCACTGAAATAGTTGATGGCAAAAATGAGGCACTGGAAAAGAAATGAAGTCTCCCTCTGATCATCCACAAACCGAGATTGTTTATAAAAGCAATGGCCATCTTGACTCTTTGACATGGAGATCTATCAGTATCAAGATTGGTCTGTGACCTAAACACTCTGTATGATGACCCTGGGCAAGTTGTTCATGCACATGTGCCTCTTTATAATATAGAACCAACATAAGCTGGGAAGTAAATGGCAAATCCTGTGATGCACTGGCTCCATGTTCAGGACCTAGGGATTTATCAATTTCCAGCTTGAGGACCAAAGAGCAGGAAATGTAACTGTAATTGTAATTTGATATTTATAAAGCACCACTTATCAGAGTTGCTCCCGAACCAGACCAGTGAAACCACTGTCAAATAATACAGACTTCAGGTGCCTGAGAAACAGCTGACAGGGCAAACTGAGAAGCATGAGCCATGACTCACAAGAAGGACTATTCCAGCTGGTAGGTCCAACAAACACGTGGCAAAGCTTCTGCGCTGAGCAGTAGAAGTAGGCATATGTGGCACAGTGAGGCAGGCACACATGAGCACCTCCTCCACATTCCTCAGTGGGACATGAAAGTTTTAACCGTTTTAGATTTTGAAAGGTTTAAGAGCTAGAAAAGCTTACAAAACAAAACTTTTTCCAAGTTTGAAACCAAGTTTCTGGATTAACTTCTTTGGAGTCTGTGTTTGTCTTTCACTTATGACCTCTAACCTATTTCTCTGTGCTTATGAGCCTTAAGTTGTCTATCTCATTGTAATGATCTTCTGAATTAATTGTTAACTCACACCAACCAACACTCCAACCCTGTAATTTCTCCAGGAATTTACCATCCGGCCATCACCATCTGCTGCCTGGCTGCCTAACATTACCATATTTCTTAGAATTATTCTGCAGTAGCTTGACTTCTGCTGATCAATGCAAAATCTCAGACTCATTTTGCCAAATCTCCAACAGTTCCCACCAAAAATCCGTCTTCTGATCCTCATATTACTTTTCCAAAAGCTTATTCAGATTTGTCTTCTTCCAGCAATTGCAACCACCATTCTGTGCAGCTGTTCGTCTGTATGAACCAGACCCAGAACTGAACCTGGCCTAATCTTTGCCTATATGACTTAGTCTTGATCTGGGGAGGATATCATTCTGTCAATTTACTGTTTGTGGATAAGAATTGTAGAATCTATCATTCTAATTACAGCTACAAAGCTTCAGGCTCAGTAAGTTTAGTAATTTCAGTAGTGGTATCACAGTATTGCTGCAAAAGCCATAAAACATTTCTAAATGGCTTTCCAAATCAAACTACCTGGAAAAGGACTAACAGAGAATGATCAGACAAATTATGGCTTGGTTTTGGTATGCCACCAGAAGAAGATTCCTTGTGCATCAGACATAAGTGTTACAAAAGTTGCTATTTAATAATAAATAATATATTCCACATATGGACCACACACAAGACCTACAATTGGGGATATATGTAGGATATATGGAGCTCATATGTGGAATATTGCCATATTCTCATTGCATCTTCAGCATATGATGTTGCTGTTGAGGATGCATTTTCAGTTCTACTGTAAGTGGTCAAGGTAACCTACCTTCTTGATGTGACCTCGAGAAGTGCCAAGAAACAGAACTGTGTGGTCTCCAGTTGTCGTAACTGCAATGGCCGTCAACCGAACCCCTGGAAACTCTTTAAGTGGAACAGAGTCAAGGGAAATGGTTCCAACCAGAGGACCATTCTGCTCTGCTTCTCCACAGTAGCTTGAGTTCAGACTCATTCCCTAGAAAGAAGAAGAAGACTACAAGCTATAGAAGGACAACAGTGCCATAGAAGTAGATACTCTACCACTAGTTACATGATTGCTGACAAGACTTCTTTCACCTGTGCACTGAAGCTCACAGGATGCACAAACTGGACGATTCTTTCATCATCACCTTGAAAGTTTTGTCTTTGCTACTTTCAGTGTCTTATCTTTTAAACATATCTTCTTTTCAACAGTCAACTCTTTTTATTACACCTTTTATCGTTCAAGTTCTCTTCTCAGGTTTCTCTCTTTCTTGCACGTTTCTTCTGGCCCTTGGCCTCTGCTTCAATCTTTGATCTGATTAAGCACAGCGCATTGATCTTTCATCCACTGAGTGAGAAGACAAAGTTTGGTGTCAATGGCACATAAGGAGGTCAGTGTCAAAACACATACTGGTACTTACAGGTAAACCCAAGTAAAGCTGATCCCTGGTACTTGTCCAGGGTCAGCTGATTGTATGCCAGTGCCATGGCTTACTCAGTTTCAGACAAAGCTATAGGAGACAAAAGCAACTGCAGTGATATTTCATTTTATGGCTTACTCTCTATTAGTATGCATAATCAGTATCCTGTAAGATGTCTTGCTAAAAAACCTGACATGACATTCATAACAGAGTTAAGTCTGGCCTCGCTGGCCTAATTGATTTTGGATTTTCTTACAAATGATAAGTTCATCATCTGCAGGCAAATGACACTTGAACAGCCGGAAAAAGTATCGACTGGCAGGCTCTCACAAACAAAAAGAATCCAACCAATGGAATTTCATTCACACTCAACAGGAATCCAACCAAAGGAATTTCATTCACACTCAACAGGAATCCAACCAAAGGAATTTCATTCACACTCAACAGCTAATACCATTTTTAGAATTTCACAGTCTGAGATCAGCAACTACAGAAGAAACACAGAAAGGTTCCTGTCACTTTAGATATCAACCCACTAATCTGGCATGGTGCCAGATTACTAATGAATTTGCCTTTTACCTCTGAATCCAAGGTCTGAATCCAGAGTTGTAGCATGAAAGTGACCATTTACTGTCCTGCCATGTACGAAATGTCGTTCAACCCTGTCACACTTAGTCTTGAAAGAGGCATGCAATAAATGTGTGACATAGCTTTCCTTAATATATTCCAGCAGAGAGCATTAATTTATACAAGTACGTTAATATTCTAATTTACCTGTCCTTACAGATTATGTACATTAGGATAACATACAATTTAAATACTCTTATTGAGGTGCTCGTCTGCCACAGTCTGTCTCCATCTTGTAAGACGAACCCTCAGGAAACTGACATCATGACTTTTGGCTTAATTTTGATGCACTACGATTTATGCTGTGTGCTTCATTCACCAATTTTTTAACAAATATTAGCAAAGGTATTATTTTTATATTTTGTTATTTCAGTTTCAAAATTTTACATTTTTACCCAAGGTAAATATGATCCCTAAGGGGTTTAAAACATGTTTGGAGAAAATGAAAAATCATCTGGAATAGCTACACAAATCAGCTATAATTATTACTGTTATCATTATTATAAGTTTTTATTTTTAACATTTTTTACCCAAAGTAAGCGCAATCTCTAAAGAACAAACAGTTAGGATATGAGCTGTTAAGAAGTATCTGGAAAATCATGCCTCATCCTCTGCAACATCAGTAGATGAGCCTTGAAATGCTATGGCATTATGGCCCTGGATACACATGGAAAGGTACTGAAAAACAGGAAATTGTCTTCATATGATCTCCAGAAATAGTCAAAAGGTGAGGGCCATCCCCACGGATGAAACTGAGCCTGGCAGAGTGTAATTGGGCCCAGTATTTCGAAAGCAATGGGTAGAAATAGATGCATAGATGGCAACCCTCAGTATTTTTATGGTTTTATGAATGGCAGCCTGTTCTGCCATGGCCCCAGCTGAATTTGCTGTGGGTAATGTGAGATGCCGCACAAGTGTGTACAACTGTGGCATCCAAGGCCAGATATTTATCTGACATCTAGGAAACCATTGTAGCTCCATCTGGTCTCTGGCTGTCTGAGGAAAAAGCCTGTCACCACCTTAGTCTTGGAACATCAGCTTTCTGTAAGACCCACCAGACATTGATGCTCATGGCACAATGATGAAGAGATCGCCTGTAAGCCAATTTAAAAAAGAGGCCATTGTGGTCATCAGGGCTAACCACATACCAGCAGCAGCGACACTGAAGAGGGCTGCTGAGGTCAAGGCCCAATTGAAGGCAGTCCCATAAGCCTGACAAACAACACGATAGAACTCGGTGGTGGTTACAAATGCAGCCTTAAGCACGAAATCAAGTCGCAAGTTGTTGAAAACATTTATGAAGTCTAGCTTAACAAAACTATGATCTTGTGGCATAGTGCTTAATAAATCAGCAAACTGCATGAACCACCACTTCACAACCCATGTGCTGACCTGAAGCAGGGTAAACATGATGACAATTTATTGTTATTATTATTATTATTGTAATTAAGTAATTGTAAACATAATTATAAATACATGTACTAAATTATCATATACAAATTTGCACTATACACATGAAATCATGTTATGTATAAAGAAAGCCACGATACACGAACAACTACAGATTACATGTAACCTCAACTTAATTATGAGTGGACATTGCTATACTTTCCAATATGAGAATGATAGTCACAATCACAATTGGAAAATGCTGTTAAGAGATGTATCAGAAACCACATCTCGCATACATTATACACACAATTACCCAAATCTATGCATCAGCGCAAGTGCACAGATACACTCATGCAGTGCATCACCAATGGCCAGTTTAAACTCATCTGGCCCGTTGGCCACCATGGCATCGCCTCCAAGCAATTGCTCACTCTTTAGTGTCCTCAGGAGCGATATCCTGTCGATCTTATATCATCAGGCACTGCCTCCTCCCTATCCCTCCCTCCGGACCTCTTCTCCTCCACATCCATCATTCTGACCAATAGCTCTCCTCGTCCGTTCGATCAAGCCACAGGAAGCTATTTCTGTTAATCACCTTTAACCCACAGACAATTCTTTCAACTCTCCACTCGTTTTATCCATATTTCATGATAGAACCTAGACGACTGAAGCAAATCATTCTTATCTCCTACTTTCAACATCACCTGAGTAGTGTCTGATTCATGCGTTAAGCAACTCTTGACATAACCATCATAAATTCCCGACATCCAAGCAACAAAAGCCCTTAACGTTCAGATTAGTTGATACCATAGCAGCATCAAAGGAATGTTTTTCTTACACTACATCAAATTATAATGGCAATTACACTTACATCTCACTCTTGCTACCAATGCCACGTCTTCTACAACAGCTATATTCAAACTTTTCAAGCTAGCAACAGCATCAGCATTTGCTTTTACAAGAGCAGTTTTGCTAACAGCATCCAAGCTCAGGTGTTCATTCCTGTTCTATCCTGAACATCAAAGCTAAGAAATGCTATGTACTTATGATCTTATGTACTGAAGGTGTATGTACTTATGCAATAAAAATTTTACAACAGCACTGCACACAACACAATCTAACTGACCTAAACAAGTGCGTTTTAAGACAGTTTGAGAACGTATGCTGCACAGAAGCAGATGCAACAGTATGTACGTGCAATGACAAACTGTTCCCAAAGGAGGGTCCAACACATGAGAAAGCACGATGGGCTTGAGTTGAAGTGTGAAAGCATGGCATCTGCATATCCCTGTGGGCAGCAAAGCGCAACAATCGACAATCCCGGTGACTGACTCAAGACTGGAACACAAAGCTCTCTGATGTATACTGGTGCAGTGCCAACAACTGCAGCACACAACAGCAGAAAAATCTTGAACATGATATGCTCGGCAACAGGAAGCCAGTGTAGTATTTCTTGTGTATATTCTAACATACGTGAAAGTCCTGGCTTCTTGGCTATGACTTTGGCGGTGCAGATGAGTTTTAAGGATTTAAGCCATTCAGACTTCTTAAGTTGCTATATGGTGTGCACAGTAGTAGAAATTTGGTCTTCAATGGGTTAAGGAGGAGTTTATTAGCCACCATACAAGACTGCAGTTCCTCAAAGGCATCATACAACAGCTGCACAGATGAGGGACAAGGCAAACTCTCAAATGAAATGTAGATTCGGATATCATCTGCATAGAAATGATAACCTAGTAAATGATTGTCTAGTAGCATACCTAGAGGTGTGGTGTGTCATGTACATAACCCTGTGGTACACCACATGCCAACAAAACATTAGAAGAATAATGTCCATATAAATATACTGACTGGGTCCGTGGACTGAGATAAGCAGCAAACCAATGTAGGGTGGAGTCAAAAAGCCCAAGCCAGTGATGGAGGTGATGCAAGATAAAAGAATGGTTCACAGTATCAAAAGCAGCGACAGTTCAAGCAGAACAAGAGCTGTCATCTTACCCTTATCCATGGCGCATATGATATCATTATGAACAGCAAGAAGCCAGGATTCTGTTGAATGAAACTTATGGTATGCACAAAAGAAATGGAGAGGTTAGTGAGTTGGAAGATAGGTGAATCTGCATATAATTCATAAACACCAGTTCAAGAATTCATACATTTTAGATACAAAATTCAAAGTTGAGATGGGTCTGCAATCAGACAGGTCACCCAGGTTGAAAGAAGGTTTCTTTAGCAGAGGATAAAAAAAAGGCATGAGCAAAAGCAGATGGGAAGGATCCCTCAAGCAATGAGAAATTGATAATTAATACACTGTTTGGACCCAGGACATCAAAGCATTCTTTCACAAAAGATGTATGAATGGTGTCAAGGAGAAAGCTTTTGTCAGGTGAAGAAAGTATAAGAAAGTATAAGTCTGCGAACTTCTGCAAGATTTGTTGGCTGAAAGTAGTCTAAGACAAGAGATGAAAAACTAGGATGAAGAAATTTATCACATACAGAATAACAAACAAATTTCAGCCTTATACCAGAAATCTTATCAGCAAAAACATCAACAATTTATTAGCTAGCTCTTGGGTAGCAAAGAACACAGCAGAGGATAAATGTAACTTCTCTCTATGTAATAATTCATTCAAAGCCATCCAAAAAGTTTTTGGTGATGACGACTTGCAAATATCATTCACCAGAACATGGTCAGTAGAATCAAAAACAATGCCCAAGTTATGAGAGTCAAATCAAGAAGAAAAATCAAGAATATTATATGCTGACATTAGTGACCATATTCCTATTTTTTATCTTAAACAAAAATCAGTATTCTAAATGTCAGAGGAAA
This sequence comes from Norana najaformis, assembly GCA_964023275.1. Lineage (NCBI taxonomy): Eukaryota > Metazoa > Annelida > Clitellata > Crassiclitellata > Hormogastridae > Norana > Norana najaformis. Next base: position 8,637,889 of record OZ029922.1, read on the forward strand.
GTAATCTCCTATCATGATAAATCTGAAATTCATTTAGCAAAATTTAATCAGTGCTCAGTTAGAGCAAGATATGTGAACCAATGTCTTTAGCAAAAGCGATCCTAATTCTGCCTGTAATGAATTCACTGCCGATCTTAACAATATTTATAATCGCTGCTTCCCTACTAAAATGCATGTTTATAGGCGATTTAAACTAAATTGCAGCCAAGTAAAACTCTGCAATCTTCAAATCTTTCATACAGAAAAATACATTATGCAGAAAATATCATACCACTTCGACTCGTCGTCTCATTAGACAAACATTGAACATACAAAAGTAAGTTGTCTAAAATCATTTGATTCAGTTAAAAATACTAAGGCAATTAACTTACACAAGCAAAAAATAACCTAAATCATTCAAGGAAAATTCTCAAAATAATTCTGAGATGAAACCTCAGTAGGAGAAATTTTAGCAAACAATAAGGTTATAAAAGATTCCTACAAAATTAACAATGAATTCAATAAACATTTTGTATGGATTGGACCAAGACTCACAGCCCAGAGTTCTGACTCTAATCCCAATATAATATTCTAAACATATCTTGTTAACAATCATTCCAGCAAATTATTTTTATATTCCACATCAGAAGAGATACAAGATCTCTTGTTAAACTTAAACACTAATAAGTCACCGGGTTACAATACTATTCAGGTTTCTCTAATAAAAAGTAATGCCAGTATAACCGTTCCATTAGAATCGCGATTTTCATCGCTGTAGATGACGTTCTAAGTCAATAAATAACAAAATGTTTAGTAGAGGTATTTTTAGATCTTTTTAAAGCTTTTGATACAATTAATCATTGTATTTTACTAAAGAAGTTCGAATATTATGATATTAGAGGTCTTGTACTGAACTGCGTAACAAGTGATTGAGCACTTGCTTCTAATAAGGACAGTCGACGTTTCAAGAGTCTTCCCTGGGGCTCCTCAGAGCCCCAGGGAAGACTCATAACTGCTTAGAAGACTCATAAATGCTTAGAACACTCAAAAACTGCTTAGCACATTGGATTGATTCACTGAGTTATTAGGCAGTGGTGCTGCCATGTCAATACAAATAAAATAATAACAATAATAAGCTAAAGTAATATACCGATAATGTGATACAATGTAATGTAATGTGATCTAACATCATATGATGTGATTTATTGTAAAAAAGGTGTTTTAGATAGAAGATCAATACAGTACAATACAACACAAACGAAACTTGATAATGCCTCTTACAATAGTTCAGAGTAGTGAAGTTTTAGTTACTGATTCAGTTTTTATATATTGTTAGAGTCGGCCCACATGGAAGACCCGGATGTAAGGAGTGACTGAAGGATGAGCCGTCTCTTTAGGGGGCGTAACCCCAGAAACCTTATAAAAGGGGAAGTTTCTTTCAGTTGACTGAGCTTGGCTAGTTAAGATAGGCCGAGTCCTACGTGGCTCTGTTTCCTGTTAGTCGCCAAGACTCCGTTTTACGAGCTGATGTAAAGGTCCTCCGTCTGTTGGAGGAACCTGAGAGGTTTTTGTGTTCAAGTTGTTCGCTCATGTGAAGACTTCGACTTTTGGCTTCAAAACAGCCGTCGACGTTCTGTCTGATGTCAGGTATTTTGTTTATGTGCTATAACCTCTTGCAAGTGTAAATATACATTGTATCTCAACCCAAGCGAGTTTATTTCCTTTTCTTAGGGCTAGCACATAACAATATTTCTACATCATGAGTTTTAGTTATAACTGGCTGTCATTATTGCTCGAGTTTTAGTTATAGTTACAGTTAATAAAAACTAAAATCTTTGACTTTTAGTCAATACATTCTAAGTTTTAGTTAGTCTTAGTTCCAGTTGTTCAAGTTTTTTCTTCAGTTTTTTAAAGATAGCTTTGAATTCATTTAGGAATGTTTTCATATTGAAGTTTTTAAAGGCACAATTATGTTCTAATGATCTAAGACATAAACTCCACAAAAGCCAAATCATGGGAACCAGCTTATTCACAGGCCCTCAATCAAAAACAAAATCGGTGATGCAGGTATGGTCAGGTTTGGTTCCAAGTCAGGATCCAAGACTAAAAGTCTCCACGAACAGAGAATATTCTTCTGAAATATGTTGTTGAAAATGGCACACCCAAATTAAATGACATCAGCAAGAAGACTTTTGAGTCGACCAAGTGATCCGATGTTTACTCCAACACTACAGGGTGATTTAAAATGTAAAAAAATTTTTATAATAATTGAAAAATGTTTATGTAATATGAACTGGAAAGCTCAGATCTTTAATCCATAAGCCTGCCAAAATTGTGGAACTATTTTGTATAAAGAACCCTTGCACTGCATTGAAGTTTAGGATATATGGTCAACAGGAATAAACTTTTTCTGGCCAGTTTAATATGACTTTCTACGATTATCAGTGGCATTTTTTGAGCATTCTTTAGCATACTCTCTTATCCTTTTAAAGCATCGAAATGTTTGCTAGGTTTAACCCATGCACTGATCTGCTTAATGGATATCTCAAACATATATTTATCTATGCTTACTTGATTATATAGTTAAAGTACTCCCTAAAACCACATGCCATAAGTCCACTTCTAAATTTAATTTATGCTAGTGACACCAGTTAACCTTCAATTCGTTTAACAAATGCCAAATTAATCCACCATAAATATTTGGCATAGTGTGATATAATAAAACCATTAAACTGCAATTCTGCTGAAATGCTGAGTAAGCTGAGTAAGTAAGTAAAACAGTGATCATGCATGAGTAATTTATTATTTGTTTTTACTGTGATTTTCATTATGTATTTTCGTTATTATTAGTACAGTGACTTTTTATATTAGTTCTAGTCATAGTTTTGCCTCTTGAGTTTTGGTTTTTATTTCATTCTTGTTATTGCCCAAGTTTTAGGCACAGGTTAAGGTTTTCATTAACGATATATTATCGTTGTCATCACTATTATTATTAGAAACTTCAGTGCTTGAGAGATGGAGTTGATGCCTTGCAACAGGAAACAAACTGGATCAAACTGAATTCCAGTTGAATGGTAAGATTCATGCAAGATTTACGTGCTGGTATTTGTGAGGGCTTTTCATGACCTCCAAAATTATGATTTTCATGTCCCTGAAAATTTGTCTGCATACAGCAATTCTGAACAGAAGGAATCTCAGTAGTAATAAACCACAGTACACAGGATCTAACTGAGAACTATTATCATTCACAATACACAATTAAGGAATCTATCGATAAACTGGAATACAGCAACTTTGATTCAATGAAATCCTCAACCGATGAAATTTTAACAGTTTCGTGGTCATGAAAATTTGTTCACATGAATCCACAGCTTGTGCAATCAAGTCAAATGTGAGACAAGTTAGTTCCAACCGAATGCAAAGAACACCTTTACAAATTTTTCTGATGGGCTGTAATTAATTACCTTGCAAATAAAACAGACGCTGAGTCAACAGAAAATGATGAGCACAGTAAATTCCAGCTACAGATGCAGTAAGGGGTTAGGATGTAGATAATAGGTGAACTGAAGCAGGCACCTGGTGTAGGCAAACAGTGTTAGTGCCTTGTTCCTGTTACCTGATAGTTCCACAGATTGGCTGGCCTTTGACCTTCAGTCAGGTAGCTGGGCATTCCTGCAAGATGCAGCCTATTAGTACAAAATACTTTGGACAAATAGCAGCATTTTCAATTTATTAGGCAAAATTTCTCTCAGAGCTCAGATTGCACTAGCTTCAGTATTTCATCATTACTGGGTCTGAGATGTTACAGCATAACAAACAAAAGAAATCCACTGACCAGTACAATATCACTGACTTTTGCTGCTTAAAGTAAGATCTTCATGGCCTAAAATGAGGCATCCATGGCCTAAGGTTAGACCTCAAAAAGAATTGTCTTAGAAATAATAACGTTTTGTGGTTTAAAAATATAGACATAGAACTTTAGAATCAGTTTCTTCAGTTATTTCTTAAGCAGATAAAAATTAATTATGAAACTGTTAGGTAAAAGCATATAAATAAAACAAGAAACATCTTAATTTCAAAATACAGTCATTGCAAGAACACAGGATATAGTGCACAGTTATTGCCCTGACTGGTCCTCCTCTGCCCTGCCTCCTCCTCTCTCTCCTCCTGTTACTCCATTTACTTTACACTAAACGACTTTAAGAAACAAAATAACTTACCAAGGAGGCACAGATTCTGCTGCTGAACTGCAATCCAACATGTTTCTGATAGCCAGAAAAACACTTTTGAATGTTCTGAGTGAATCTGTGTCGTATATCAACCAGTCTAAACAAACACAGTGCCGAATCAGAGGCCTCGGCATCCTCACTCTTCTCGTCTTCCTCTTCATCATCCTCATAATCTTGCAAGGACTTGACAAATGTTGCCAACAAAATGTGGTCAGTCACACTCAAATGTAGTTTCTTGGCAAGATCAGAACCAGGGTTAATGATAGTTGCAGAACTGATTCGACTGTATTTGTTGCCATCTGCTCGACACTGAAGTGGCATCTCAACGTACGAGTAAAAAGTACGATCGCCCTGACAAACCTGAACTATTTTTGATACAAATCTACTCGATACCTTTGGCAAAAATCCCGAATTCTCCATGAAAAACATTTCTGGCTGTGTTGTGAGGAAATAACTGTAGCCACTGACACTGAAACCAGCAACATACGAAATCAAATATTTTTCTATGGCCTCACGTCGAAGACGAACAAAAGTGCCTCCAGTCAGGCCATCCATAAAAGCAAATCGGAAAGCGTTTGATCCCACAAGATTTCGACTGCTAACAGCAGGAACAGTCTGCCGGACGGATGTTGATACCACTCCTGTGTAGGTGGCAGCTACATAAAGAACATCACGATTTCCAGGTCCAGGGCCAACAAAAGCTATGGTAGAGAATTTGGGGTTATTTGCTGCAATGAAATAGTCGGTATTACCATGGCTGTAGTGTTCTTTCATTGCAGTAATGTTGTCAAGGCTCCTCGTCTGGCAAATGCCTTGATGAGCACTACCACATGTTATCAGCTGACGATTAGGTCTATCCACAGCAAGAACTTTATTTACATTGTTGGTCTGCGTCGCTTCAAATCGCGCCGTCCCACCCCCACTGCATGGGTTTTCCCCAAATGCCTGCGTGCACTGAATGTTATCGAGCAGCGGTCCAGTCTTCGCTTCTTGCAACAGTTGCAAATCGCAATCCAAGTGGTAAAGTCGGTTTGTCGCTCCAACAAACACCGAACCTGATGTGACATCAATCTCTAGGTGCTGTAGATCTTCATGGAAATGGAAGCTCAGGAGGTTGTGAGAGTTCTTGTGGGCCATCACATGTTCCTCCCAGATGACAGCCAACAGCAGGATGAACAATATCTCCATCGTCGAACACATGATGACTGATGAGACTACATAAAATGCTTAACTCTTATAATATCACACTTTGAAATATCCTTCATATCAAGAAATCAAACAGAGAATGAATGGCCACATAACAATGCCAGAACTCTAGCTTCCACAGGTCATTATTTTCAAGATAGCCATCATAATTTCAAGTACTAAGACCATGTCCTCCAAAGGTCTCATGATGGCTGTAGGATTCCATCTGCCTCACATGTCATGGCTGCTGTAGGTTGTCTTGCTGAGCAGGTTTACCTGAAGCAGAAAGTATGTACTAATGAACAACCAACAAAAATGAGTCAATTAACATAAAATTAAATGACCAAATTCCATAATGAACTTTATAACTGCATCTACAACCTGATATTAAAAGCTACAAATGTCTATGTTGGTCAAACCATTGAGTCAAAGAGGCCATGATAAGCATGCAACTAGAGACGAATGAACAGGTATTCAGCCTTAAGGTAACCAGCATTCAGAGGTTTCTATTAGCATCCAAATTTCAAACTTCAAAACTGACAGAACATAAGAAATAAGAAATGCTGCAAAGTTATTAATCCCTCAACACAAAAACCTTATGACCATAACGTTGTTTGGCTAAACAACAGTTAGAAAGACAGGCAAACAAAACTTTACTAACACATTTAACATGTTAAGACTGAAGAACTCATGATAGCATATCACTCCAATGTCAGAGCTCCACATGTCCAAAGGAAGTCCACAAAAGACGTCCACACCTTTTTCTACCTCCATCAGTCTCAGTCTGTCTGTTCCTCTGCATCTATATGTTTGTCTGTCCGTCCATCTGTCCGTTTATCTTTCTGTGTGTCTCACGTGGCAGCCTGATTTGTTTGTACAGTGATGGAAGCCTATCTGGTTCAGTGTATGTCCACTGCTGACGGTCTATTATTAAGTCCCTCGGACACAGATCAATGGCTGCTGCAGCCGCCAGTGATGATGCTCTTAACTCACAGACTAAGTGACGCCCCATCTCTCCATGGTCCAAGGGTTTCCAATCATGAAGGTGGACTCATGACTGAAACCTCAGTCCTTCAGACTGATAGCAAGGAGGCAAATAATGGCAATTCGCTTCAGACTGATACGCTCGGGAGGAGGCACATAATGGCAATTAGAACACAAAATTTACGTGTTGGCACAGCAGTGTGTCATACTTTGGCTAAATAATGTACAGAATGGAATAGATTACCATACTATTATCATCATCATAACTGCCTCAACAGCTTATCCAGTCTGTCATCATGTCTGTAGGCAGGATCTCTTGGGAGGAGCACAGTGCTCCTCTACCTTCCTTCACAACAAAGTCAATGCAGCATCCTTTAGCAGGCAAACTGAAGTGAAATGAAGAAATGAATGCAGTGCTTGGACTGATCCTCCAGTCCTCTCTGTCCATCGTTGGCTACCTGGGTTGTCACCACATAAAACAATGGATGGCGAATGGTCACAGAAACTGAGTCACTATGCATGCACCAGAAATGGAAAAAGATTTAGCGGATGACATCATGAAATAATGGATGGAATACAGTAGTTCAGTGCTTCTGTGCAAATAACCAAAAATCCATGTGAATTAGTTTTGATGAAACCAGAAGGGTCTCTGTCCACATGCTAATTAATCTAATATCAGTCTCTGATGAAAGCAATTTGTGTCTAAACTGACAGCAAAACAACTTTATAGTAACAGAATTGCAACCAAGCATGGCCTGAAGAAACTTCAATCTCTTAATGATGCATCAATGTAGCTAGAAGATCATTTCGTATTACAACTGCTACTGAAGCTTTGAAACATCATCGGACTAAAATAGGAGCTAACATTGTTTCTTTAGAGCCTAGTGATTTTAAGAACCACCTTGGAATCAAAGTGCACAAGTACAGGAAATGATCTCAAGCTCTTGAAGTATTTAGACAATCCTTCCTAACCTACTTTAAATTGGTCCACAAGTGCTTAAACGTTTGTTAAATAGAATATTAACAGTACCCATAAATATACATTTTGCTGTACAACTCGTGATGGGTAAATGGAGTGTTCTCATTTCTCAGTGCGTTCACTGTTCCTGTAAAGGAGGGCTGTTTGTTAATTTCATCTGTCAGTTGCCCCAAACAGCAATGTCACATATAAGGCATATGAAGCCCATATGACAATATTCCATATGGGTTTCATACATCCTACATATGCCCTGCATATGGCATTGCTGTAGGGGTGTGGAAAATCTAAAATTTTGAATCCGGAGAATTAACTGCCATGGAAAATTAACTTGCCTTGGACATCTTTAAATTAGAACTTGGAGAATTAACCGCCAGCATGCCGCTACAGAAGGCCATTCACTTTTACTTTCGCTTATATACATGATGCAGGAAAGCAAACACTGTTGTTCCACAGCTGTAAGATAAAACTGTGAATCAAAAATATGTGAGAACGTGGTGGAAATCATATTCCGACTTCCAACTTCCGTGCTCCATTTCATCATCCTTCTCACCAGAAAAGGCCATTGTGCTCAAGAATCACAGACATTAAATGCCATGCTACTAGTAATGCTTGTTGATAGCAGTTCAAAATGGGGTCATAGATCCAGTGGTGCAGCTAAGGGGTGCAAGTGGTGCGGCCACCTCGGGCAGCACTGTCCAAGAGGCGGCAAAAAGGGCAGCAAAATGAAAGACATTTTTATCATCTGCACCCAGAATTTCAATGGTGATCACATAAAAGACAATGAGAGCAAAGGAACCAAAGATCCAACGATTGCGCCACTGATGTCAGACATGATAGGCCTACTGCATATCTGGTGCACAGCAGTTCTGGATTTGAACGGAACCATACTCTCTCTTTCTCTTTCATTCTCTTTCTGAAACTTTCTCTCTCTCGAAACCCACCACCCAGTATCATATAATTAAGCTTATCACCCACTGCTTTCAAAGTACCCGTCTCACTCTTCTCTGCCTGACCACTCTCTCCCCATTCTTCTTCCCCCCTCTTTCTCTCTCTCTCTTGCAGGATGAAATATTGAGCATGACAGATCAAAACTTCATCCCTCTTGGAGTAATACAGAAAAAACCCTGTCAGTGAGCAAATTTATGCCTGTTGTAGTTTCCAGGCCCAAAGCATCAGGTTCTAGAAGGCCCTGTAAGGCATAAGGTCCTAGGCAGTCACCTCATTGACCTTTCCCTAGGATTTGGACCAGGCTGAGGGGAAGTTCAGCAAGGTGAAGGCATAGGTGGTAGCACTGAATCATAGACATGGAATAAATAAGGTGTACTATTCAACATTAGTATTTTTTTCACTTTGTGCAAATCACTTGCTTTTATACAAAAATGAAGTGACAGAAACTAAGGGGACTTCAGTTTAGAAAATTGCTTTGGTTTTCTTTGTAATCTGAATCTTTGATAAATCAACTGGATCCTCAAAATCGTTACACCGCAAGGAACTCCAAACAAAATGTATCAATCTGACACAGCAGATTTGAATGGATTGGCACTGTACCAGTACTATATGAATATAATCAATTCCATCAAAAGCAAAATGAATTGAGAAAATTTTGTATTATTCTCCAACTGGGATGCTCAAGTAGGCCTAAAAGTCATTAATCAAATTTGAGGCATACAAGACTTTTGTCACAGACTTTTGTTTTCAGATTCTGTTGACATTGCCAAACTCAATAGCTTCTTGTGAACGTTCTTTCAGCAAAGTGAAACATAAAATCCTAGTTACAGTCTTCAGTGTCACAAGACAGACTAAAACTTTGTTGTTCTTTCCACTGATAATCAAGTAGTCGCTTCCAATGTTCCCTCTAAGCCGCAAGTGTGCGTGTGCGCACGACCTTTGAGAACAGTGTGCATAATAATTTTCTGCTTGCATAAAAAATATTTCCTCATTGCTGCTCATTGTTACAGCTGCTGGCGCATTTAGCCTACCATGAAGGCCTCAAGCAAGTTGCAAGCTACCATTTTGCAAGCAACCAACTAACTAGCCATGCAACTTGTTGATGGTTTGACAATCCCAGCTTTTACAAGTTCATCTATCTGATGCTGTACCTCGAGTTAATAATTCAAAAGTACTCTGTACGCAGTAAACTTCCTCCTTAAAATCAGGTCGTAACAGAATTTCATGTTGAACAACAACAGTTCACAAACCAGGTTTATCAGAAAAATGATCAGCAGACTGTGTTGACTACTGTTTCTGTTGATTAAATGCCATATGTTTTATCTGCTCAAAGCATAACTCTACAGGTTTATACTCTGTTTCAGACCCAGTTGTTAATTCACACGTTTCTCCAAAAATCACTGTCATCATCTGCAATTAAATCAATTACCAAAGAATGCGTAATGTACTTTTGAATCTTGTTGGCATGAACAGTTTGCTTTCTATCAGCACCCATGTCAATGAGATACGAGTGCCTTGACTGTTTCTGTAAAACAGTACACAGTCCAAGCCGAGACATCAGTCTATGTGGAAATCGGGTACAACACAATCACGGTTTTTCCGATTCAATAGATTTTTCTTCTGCCCTCATTGTTCTGGGTCGCATACTGAATTTGATTTCATTCAGCATGGGTTTCTGGAAATCTAACTGGCTTCAGCAAAGGAAAAATGTGTGACTGACCAGGTTGACCACCTGGATTGCCAGATACGGATCAAGTCAAGACTCTTTTGAATTCTGGTCAAAAATCAACCTAGATCAGTTGCTCACTAATTGATAAGTGCATGAAAAACAAACGAGAGATGCTCTAATAAACGTTTAACTTTCTTACTCATTTTCTTTTTATACAGTGCCATTTTTTTCTGGCCTTTTAGTTTAGGCCTAATAGACGTGCAATTTTGCATGGACTGGAGCACAAGTCTCATGCAGTAGGTCAGTGCATGCATAGCAAACAAATACTAGAGGGACCATTGCAGCTTCCATTAATTTCTGTGAAGTTCTCAATGACTTTGCAGGTTAGAAAAGTTTTGTTTTGAGTTTTGGTGTTATAATGTTACTTCAGCCATTAATGTTCAACATATGATGTTTCTCTGAATTGCTGTTTTTCATTACAATTTAAAATTTCTATGGGGGGGGGGGGCGATTGCCATAAGTAGCCCAGGGTGCCCAAATACCTATAGCACATGTGACCCTAGAGGGGTAGAAGGATCATAGATAAATTTCATGTATTCATCTGATGGGAGAGCAGAAGGAGGAGATGCGATCTAATGCATGATGTCAGTCAGCATCAACAAATGTAAGGAAATGGCGTTTGACTGGGCAAGATGCATAGCTGATCACTGAAACCACAAATCCTGATGGCAATCAATCCATATATCATCAGAAGAACAACATAGGAGCTCATCTAACAGGAGAAACATCTCAGAATCAGTATCACAGAATCAACCACTCATCGTCATCATCGTCATCAGCAACAGCAGCAGCAGCAGCAACAGCTCATCAAAATATTACTATAGCACACTGAATGGATTTCTTATTAGCCATTTGTCATCAATACATTGATAATGAGGCAGGCGTATCAAATGGCCTATCATCGCGGGCAGCTGCCTCATCCTTCAGCTGTTTACATGTGATTACAATCGACGCCTCTTCTTCTTAGACATCCAGACAACAATCCTTGAGGAAAGAAGCAACTTCGATTGATTCTCGGCTCACAGCTCAATTGATTTCACGTTTGTCTGCCTTTCTGTCTGTCTCTGCACTGGGATCGATCTTCTTACTAACTCACACAACTCACACAATCGACCTTTAATGCATTTTGGTAAATTCATAACAGAGGGAAGCCATTGTCTGCTGCTCATATTCTGCCATTTTAGACAGCAAAGTGTTATGGCCATATATGTAAGCATTCAGCTGCAGGCCTTAGATTCAACAAAACGTAGATCTAGTTGGCTAATAAGAAAAGCCAAGCTTCTTCCTCCTCCTTCTCCTCCTCATTCAGTCACAGGTAAGACAGCGGTGGCATTTTCATGGTGAAACAAATAAAGGTTCAGCATTAAGTTAGTTGCAATACAAGGAAAACCATTTACAAGCAAGCTCTGCTGCTTATAACACTTTGTAAGAATTAGCAATAAGACATGCACCATGCCCCACTTATGCATAGTAATGGCTCCCAGTCAATGAAAGAATCAAATTCAAAATCCGCATCTCAGCTGGGTGGTAATGAAGAACACACATATCAGAGCTATGTGTGGGACCATGCCAGTCTCAACCTAACAAGGTCCACCGTCATTCCATCCTGTGGCCTGTGGCCCTATAATTTGCTCCTCTTTCTGTTTGCTTGAGTAGTTCTACATGTCATTCTGCTCAGAGCTAAACTCTATATTTTTTAATATCCTCCATAGCCTGTCTGCCGTGTTCCATGGGGCCTTGTGGGGTCTTGACTGGTTATGTCTAAATGGCTGCAATTTCAGCATGCAACATTGCTTAGAAGTGACCATTAAGTAATTAAGTATTTGTTAACGTGCTCTGACTGAGCGAGGGATTGTAGGCATGGGTGGGTCAGAGCAATCAGACAACATAAGCAAGACGCTACATATAGGTCTTACGCATCATTGACTGAGGCTCTGTAGGTAATGATAACTTGCAACAGAAGTTTCTAGATTAGGAGTAGATGCTCAGTCAATAGCATTTCCCCAGTAACTTGGAGTTTGAAATAGGCCTCAATGCACATTCAAGACAGACTATTTCTGGTAAGGAAGCCAAGGACTGAGTCTTCAAGGATAAGTCCTTAGCCTGGAGGCCAAGTTTTAATGCATTTGGTCTTGACACTGGGGTGTACACAGTACATTGTGTAGAAATAAAAGGTGCTTGTACTCATATAAATTAAACTATTCTAAAAAAATTACCCTGACAGATGTTCAGCTGATCGCCCAGGCATTGGCTAAGCTCAGGCTTCAACTCAACCATGCCAAATGAAAGATTGTTTCTCAGAATGATGGAAATAAAGTTGACAATCTTGAGTTCTACTGTTTGAAGCACACATCATTAGGAGAGGCGACACTGTTGGGTGCACCACTGATGCCTAGGTCAACTATTGACAAGGTAGTGCATGAGAAGGCAAATGATCTGGAACAAGCTGTGGGGAGGCTCTCCTTGCTTTATGCACATGACACCTAAGTGCTGTTGTGAAATGAACTGAGCATGCCAAAGCTGCTCTACACAATGCACAGACTGCCCCATCTAGCCAGATTTTACTCTCTTCTAAGAAATGGGTTATCGACTATTTCAAATGTGGAGCTGTCGGATGAGAACTGGCTCTTGGAATCCCATCCAGTGATGGATGGCGGCATTAGGATTCACTCTGTGACTACACTAGCAATTTTTTGCTTTCTTGGCCTCTGCTGTGAACACATATTGCCACCAGAATCAGCTGATACCTCAGATGAGCTAGTGAATACTGCGCTAAATGCATGGATGATCTTCAGGGGTGCAGAACCACCAAGAGTATCGCAGCTCATCGACAAAGGGAATAAGACAGTTGCTGGATAAGCAAGGCATCGGCAAGCTTATATGAGTCTGTGAACAACCCAGTTATCTGACCCATCATACAAACTCACCTGTGCTCCACTGCTTGCAATTTCTGCATTGGCCTTTCACTCAAAACTGAAAGCATTCCTCTTTCACAGATCCTATCCTGAATCCCCTTCTTCCCCTTATCCCTCTTTCTGCTCCAATCCCAAACATCACTCACCGTAGCTGCCATGCTGTCTCTCTGCCTGACTCTCGGATCTTGACCTGGAACCGAACCATTTTGCCTATCGATTTTGTTTTGACTGAGCGCCTGTGAATAAGCTGGTCCCCGTGAGATGTCTTTTGTTGGGCACTGTAAAAATCTCGGGATTACGATTGCGATCACTAAACCACTCTTGTCTCTTGGTCTCTCAGGCACTACACTCTTAGATCGGATGGTGACTCCTGCAGTAACCGCACTGGGACTCTGTCTTTCTGATAAGGTGATATGGATCACAGTTGGAATGTGACTCAGAACCACATTACGCCAGCCACATCTGTGTCATTGTGGTGAAAAGTCGATGGACTCCATGGTCTGGCCTGCAGACAACACCTTAGCATGCTTAATGATATTGTATAGAGAGTATTTGGCAGAGCAAACATCACTGGTAAGAAAAAACCATTGGGCCTCACCAGGGAAGATGGCAAATGACCAGATGGCATGACTCTTATCCCATGGTGCTGCAGAATGTATCTCAAAAGGGATGTGACAGTTTCAGACACATTTGCAGCGTCACATCTAGGATTTACATCAACCAGACCATGTGAAACTGCAAACCGGGCAGCCTCAGCCAAAAGGTTAAAATACGCCAATATAGCCAAAACCCAGGCTTTTGTGGCAGGGCAGTCGTAATGGAGACCAGTGTCGCATGGAGCATGGAAGGGTTGGATTTTGTGTGGAAGTTAGGACAAATGTTGGCTAATGCAACCCACGATCTGCTGGAGACCAGCTACCAACTCCAAAGAGTCTCAGTGGTTGTCCAGCGTGGAAACACCATCTGCTTTTCTTATAAACACTGCTCCTGCCATTGTCTTAATAATAATAATAATAATAATAATAATAATAATAATAATAATAATAACAATATTAATAATATTAATAATAATAATAATTACAATTATTATCATTATTATTATCATTATAATAATAAAATAACTACAACAATAATAATAATCCTGCAGGATCATATGTACCCAAGGAATGTACCTCTGCTCCATCATACCTTAGAGACTTCTGAATTTCGGTCTCCTTGGTTTCAGGTCATAGCATCTCTGGTCGTCTGCCCTTGGACTCCTGACTGTCCCTCGTATGCGTACTGCTACAGCTCAGTCCAGAAGCTTTGCTTATGCTGGACCTACCAGCTGGAATCGCCTTTCCCAAGAGCTGCGACTCGAGCTCCTCAGTTTGTCCCCTCCTCAGCTTCGTAAGCGCCTGAAGTCTGTATTATTTGACACTGGTCTCGTTGGTTGGGGTTGGGAGAGCCCCTGATGAGTTTATTCTTGAAGTGGCACTTTATAAATGTCAGATTACAATTTCAACTCAGTGAAATCAAAAAATAATAATCTGAAAAATAATAATATTAATAATAATAGCAACGATATAATAATTATTGCATTTCCACTACATTTTAAGACATATCTTTAAAATACTGATTGAGTTTAGGCGGCATCTTTGGGTGGAGAACTCTCTCTAATTCCTATGATAACAAAACAAGGCATTCAATCAGCTTGTAAACCAAGCTGGTATAATACTAACAGGTTATGAGAACATCTGGCTCAGCATATACATTGTGAGCCAAAAATAAAGTCTTTTAAATTGGTCATCTGACATAATCTATGCAATATGTCAGCTAAGCTAAATCCTAAAATTAACATTTTGAATCTTAAATCCCAGTTGAACAACGACTGTCTCTGCCTTTCTATGTACTGCCTCTAATAATCTAAAAAGCTGACCCAGTTTACTCTGAAGTGGGTGAGTGGTGCATGCAGCACAAAAGAAAAGAAGCACAGTAGAAGAGTGCTTATGGACCTTAAGAAAGGTTAGAGACATTGCAGTAGGTTGACTCCAGTGAAGACTCAAATTCTTACTGAAGCGAAGACAAAAGCCGACCTAGAAGCCATAGAAACCTGACAGCAGCAAGTCCAGGCTTGCATCAGACGACAGAAAAGTCTATTATGGAGGAAATGCAGCTGAGGCAGCACCACAAGACGGCAAAAGCCAAAAGTCGTTAAGAGTATCAGTTCAATTGGGCAGCAAAAGAAGAGAGGATGTCATGTCTGAGGAGAATGCAGAACACCAAAAGTCAAGTGTTTAGAAACCACTGGAAGGAAATGGCAAAGAAACAAAACACACTATCACCAGAGGTGGGAGAACCGAGGACGAGGGCCACTCTATACAGACGACAGGCTGCCATGGACTGATCTACAGACTGACCAACCAACTGGCAGAAACAGTGTCGGTGAAGCAGCGCGGTGTTTATTTGTTTGGCATATAATGAAAGCTGCTTCTTTCTTTGTAATTAAACATTTTCATTCGATTTCACCGAATGCATCCCACTCAGAACATATGTTCCAATTGTATCCCACAATTTAGTTAAACCTAGGACAACATCATGCACCAACACCAGAGTCGCACATTAAGTAGAATGAGTCATTGGTTTTCTCCACATATGGCAGTACACACCTAAAAATGTTTCTCGAGGAAACACAGGAAAGGATATGTTTATGTAGGTCCCAGGGGTAAAGGGAATATGGATGAGTCTTTAACTGGCTACTCGAAAGAAATTAACCCTGGTTAGCAATTTATTTCAAATCAGAAATAGATGACAACATTTAGATACAGATCACTGGATTAGATTTTGACTGATCACAAATGCACTGTACAAGTTCTGATATGGAAATGAATTGTCCTTTTGCTCAACTGCCACTGTAATCTCAGTGATTGCATTGTGCAGCACTTAATGTTGATGAAGGTACCTATTAAATAAGCAATTTATCAAAAACACTTGTTTTTGCCTGGCTCGACAGAAAATGCTCTTCATATAGCCCCCTAAAGAGCTGCTCTAGAAATGACAGTTCTGTTGATATTACACTTGCAATTACAATCATGAAGACAGACGGAATCTTTGAGGGCAGGTCCTGCAACAGATTCTAACTCAGATCCAACAGATAGCCGACACTGCACCAGCATACATCAGAGAACTCTGTGTTCTAGTTTCGGATCTGCTGGGTCAGTGATTGTTGTGCTTTGCTGCCCACAAGGATATGTAGGTGCTGCGCTTCTGCACTTCAACTTAAGCCCATCGAGCCTTCTCAGAATATGTCGGACAGTCTTCCACTGCATTTATGTTCTGCTGCATTTAACTCAGCCCAGCATTCACTTTCTGCAAACCATAAAATGCACTTGTTTAGATCTGTCAGGCAGCCATGTGTGCAGTTTATTTATGAGGTACTTAAAGGTGCTATATTAAGTGTTCTGATACACACACATACATACACACATACATACATACATATAGTAGTGAGCAACATTCCAGAGACTTGCTGCTGAGAATGGACAGTCGCCAGAGCCAGTTTGCGAAGACGAAGTTGCTGTAATAGATTAGTTCACGAATACAATATCAGTGAAACTGATCTTCACTTCATCAGCTGCAGAAAATTGCTTGAAGCATTTTATTCTCCCACTAGGCCTTTGAAGTCGAAAAGCTCTGAGATAACACCACACAGAGGAGAAATAGGGTTTGTGGGTAACAATGCAACTCAGTCCATGCAGACAGCGCAAGACAATCAGATTAATGCCCACAACATATGCAAAGGAATGACCAAGGCAATCATCATCATAAGTCACATTCCAGAACTGATAAAACATAGGTAAATAATTTCTTTCTTCCCTCTGTCTGTAAATCCAATCATGCTCTAGGCAAGTGAAGTATGCATCTATTCCAAGGTAGCAAAGGCTTGGTATTCAGAGATAACACTACATTAAAATATGCTACATACATCACTGCCTAGGTTCAAATCTTAGCACAGGAAGTAGACAGTTGAGTTCATAACTGCAGGATTTGAACCTAAACAGGCTGACCCTAAACAAACGGTTGCAATTGATGATGACGACAAAGAGGATGATGGTCCTCATCACACAACCCAAATGTTGGACACCCATACTGATTCTACAAAAATTCTGTCCTTGGCCTCTGCTAGTGAAATTAGATATTCAGCTCATAAAGAAAGTTGTAAATGGGAAAGCAAATGTTATTGTGCCTAATTATGCTTTAATGAAATAACTTCTTAGCTAGAGCCATCTTCTTGATCACCACCTATGAATGCATAATAATTATTTATGAATATAATAAAAATCATTAAATGCTTCAAATGACAATGACTTGTGGAATGTCAATGGCAGGTTTGGTTCTCTTCCAAAAATTCACAACCTAAGCAGTTATAACCTGACAGCAGCATCTCAAGACATCAATCACTAATGCGAGACTGTTTGGTGGGAATTGCCCCATCCTATCTCAGGTCTTTTTGTACCTTTGCCTCATCTATTCCTGGTCATAGCTCCCTTCATTCAGCTGCTCATGGTGCCCTTGTCATCCCTCGGGCTCGGTCCTCTACTACCCAGCATGGAAGCTTTGCTTTCATGGGTCCTGCATCCTGGAACAACCTTCCTCACAAGATAAGAAATGAGCTAATCAGCCTGTCACCTTCTTTGTTCCACAAGTGCTTAAAATCTGTTCTGTTTGACCGCGGGTCTTTTCTGATTGGTTGGGAGCACTACTGAAGAGGTTTTTCTTGAAGTTGCACTTTACAAGTCTTCATTTATGTTATGTTATCAAACTGCCTCTCTCAAATGTTGGCAAAGTGTGTCTCTGCTGAAACAGAGCAAAGAGGCTAAATCCAACTTTACTGCTAAGAAGTTATAAAACAGACACAATTGCCTACTCAGTGCATGCACAGCAGTTGAGACCATGACCAAGGGAATGACGCCAGACAGGCCCAAGATTGAAGGGCTGTTCTTTTTCACCATTTAGAGGAATCTAATGGATCTAGCACCATCGGACAACCAATAACTTGGTGGCAGCAACAACCAATAAAACTGAAATAAACGAAAACAATAAATTTCTTTAATGCTTGCATCGCAGCAGTTCCAGTCTGTACCAATTCTTCTATGCACTAACATGACTGCAAAAGAAATTATCCAAACATTGAACTCCTTTCTTTTTCAAAAATGATTGCAGCGTAAGTAAAATTACTTTTGTTAAAATGATATGAAAATTTCTCATGTAAGCTGTTTGCCTAACACATAAATAAACCATCAGCATCCAACAGAAGCTGAATAGGAAAAATCCTAAAGACAGTTCCAGCTGATAAAAGCATGTGAGCATCTGGTGCTCAAGGAATAACTTCAGGATGACGAGTGAAGAATATTAAGGCTAAAAGAGTAAAAGTTTTAATGAAAATTTAGACAGAATCATGGAAAGAGAAATATTATGTTCCTAACTTTTGAAAAAGTATCTGCTGTGGTTAACTGAACCTGATTTTGAGCCAGGTTGCATTAGCAGCCAAATGGTTACTTTATCTAATCTAGAAATTCTAAGATGGTAAAGTAAAAGGCATCAATCAATGGCTGCTTCTAAGCAACATCACATTCTGAAATCACGATCTTTTAGAGAAAACCAGTGGAGGCCCAAAAGACTGGAAAACAAGATGATAAGCAACCAAAAAAAATGAGATTTAAGTTCATATCTGAATGACATAAGAGAACTTGCAGAGTAATCACGATCGTAATCAGAAATTTGTACAGTACCTCTTCAACAGAAACTAAAGAGTGGACAGAAATTCCAAAGCTATGCACCAACAATCAAAAATGCCTGGGAACCTGCTACTTAGTGCTATTTTCTGGCTCATAACAAAGTCTAGGGGTTGAATCCGAGTGTATTGTATTAGCTTGGAAAACCTATGAATCAAAGCTGTCCAGTTGTTGGCACCTGTGTTTCAAGCCTTCACTGGACCTTTGAAGAATCAGCATTGATGAGCATAATAATGCATGATTTGTTTGTTTTATTTATACCGGCAAGCAAAGCTCCAGCTAATTCAGATCAGATGATGACCTATATTATGCAGCAGACTGCACGTACGGTATTTATGCAAGACTATCTAGTTAGCAGGCTACATAGTAACTCAGCACCAGCCACCTGGTCAACATAAAGCAATAAACGCATCAAAAACATTAACAGTTTTTGTAACATTCATGCCAGTGACAGTTCTTGACTGCATTATAACACTGGAAGACTAGAAGCAGCTCTCAAAAAGACTGATGGCACTGACAGCATAAAAGCTGGTTTTTATGGCATAGCAGTGTTCATGCTATAGCTTTTTTCAGCACACACTGTAGTGTGCACCTATGCTGAGATGAGCGGTTCCAGCAGAACTCTGCCAGCATTTACAGAGGACATCTGAAATGCCCAATAATGCCCATTGTTATCAGGTCAACCTTTCATTCTTGCATCAAGGGGTGGAATCACTTCATTCACTGTGCAAAAGTCAAACCAACAATGTATCTAGGCATGCATATAAACACTGGCCTAAACAAACAATAAACACAATCAGATAAGCCAATAAAAATGTTCTAAAATGTGCCATATTTTATAGATTTTAAAGAAAAAATTTGTTCTACACTGATGAATTTAGTTTAAAAAAAAATAAAACTACATATAAATCTTAACCCAATATAAACAGCAAAAGCCATCATCGTTTGCAGAGCACGTTACTCGCCAGGAGGGAACCAGTCTTAAACCTGACAATGAATCTGTAACATATAAAGCTGTTGAAGCCACTCATCAACGTGTCAAACACACATCCAAGAAAGTGACTGGAAATTATGTCCACTCCATAACAGTACATCTTGTTCAGCGACCATAAGAACGTGACTGCAGTGACAACATCTCATGTGGACTTCCTTTGAGGTACTACCCACATATCCCACTAGCAGGACTGCAGTTCCATTGAAATGAGAAACAATTCAACCAGTTGCCAAGAACATACAGAACACATCTTTAACACCATGGCCTAGTAACGTCGGTCTTAAGGATGATGGCCTGAGACTACAGTCTAGCTACAATCACCGGTCTTCAAGACAATGGCCTAAAGTCCTAATCTAAAACTGTACTACTAATCTAAACTGTACTAATCTAAAACTGTACTAGATTTACTAGTCTTCAAGGTCATGGCTTAAGACTATAGGCTAGGACCAACTCAGCTATGACATCCTGGCAATGATCTGCACTTGTAGATGTTCAGATGTTCTAAAAAGATACTACATAAATAATTTATGTTCAATTGTGCATGTCACCATAAAAACCAAAGAGAGATACAGGGAGACAGACAGAGACAGAGTGAGAGAGAGACAGAGACAGACAGACAGACAGACAGACAGAGAAAGAGAGAGAGAGAGAACTTAGGACAGAAGGGGCTTGACAAAGCAAGACAAGTGGAATGAGCAAATGAAATCAAGAGATTAACAGCCAGATACAAAAAGTGACAGACAGAGAAACCAGAGAGAGAGCGAGAGAGATAGAGAGAGAGAGACAGACAGAGAGAGAGAGAAAGCGAGAGAGACAGACAGACAGCATGTGTGTGCCTGCATGTGTGTGTTGTGTGAGAAAAAGAAAGGAAAAGTGATCCCATAGGTTTTTATAGACTCTAATGCTGTTTTTGACAACCCGTGTCAGCTTATACCCTTTCTACCTCCTCACTCCCCCCCAACCACCCATATACAGATATACAGATACAGTCTGCCTTGGAGAATTACTCTAGAAGTTCTGAATACATTAGCTTCAGTTTGTCAATCATCTTCAGTCAGTTCTTATTCCTTAACCCCTTAACCGTGGGGCCAGGATTGTGGCAAACCTGCCAATATTTTCCCATGTTTCAAAGTACGTGTAAGAGGCACCACAAGTGCACATTGTCATCTGGTTACAACAGAATTTACATCCAAGTTTCTTCTCTTTGTATAGTTCTCAACAGTCGATGTAAACACAGAATACAGCACGGCACTCTGTGTTACAGCCTCGAGTCGCCTTCTTTCTGTATTTTACTTCCTACTGGATCCGATTCATCCCTTTCAGACTGTTTCACCAACTCTATAGAATATGGATCATCTTCTTCATGTAGTTACCAGAATCTCCTCCTGGATGACATCTATTCTCTTGTGCTTGAAACCATCTTAAACCAAATTCATACTCGCAGGTCTGCATGACCAGCTCTAGAAAATTCTCAACCCCTCTATATCCCTCAATCTGGATTCTACCTCTACTCATGCCTTTACTACAAATCCTCCTGTCCACAACTTAGGTGTGATCTTTGACCAAAACTCAGCTTCTTCGATCGTATCACTCATCTTCCATGACCATATTTGTGACCTTCATAGGATCTGACCTATGCTTGACTTCAAAACCAAATCCACTATAGCCGTGCTAAACTAGAATAATGCAATTCACTTTTCCTGCAAGCAGACACTACCCGAATTAACTGCCTTCAACCTCTCTAGAATGCTCTTGCTCATGCTGTCACCAAAACCCCCCAGTACCATCACATCACTCCTGTTCTCAAATCACTTCACTGGCTTAAAATACCTGAATGAATAAATTACAAAGCCCTGGATACTTACCTACAACACACTTCAATCCTCCCAACCCTCTTCCTATCCTTGTCAGTTATTTATCTATCTGGAAATTGCTCCATATCCTTAACTTCACCCCCCCTGTAAATAACTTCCCCCAGAAGTACAACAGTTATCTGATGCGTTCTTATAAACTCACTAACACTGCACCTCTTGCAACCTCTGCGCAGATTTTCGCTCAAAACACTCCTATTCCACAAATCCTGTCCTGATTCCTCCTCTTCCCCTTATCTCTATTGCCACTACAATTCTAAACACCAGCCACCATAACCACCTGATTGTCTGCCTGCCTGACCCTTGGATCTTGTTCTAGAACCAAATCTTAACTTACTTGCCTATCAATTTTGCTTTGACTAAGCGCCTGTACCATCCCTCTACTGGACTATGTCGGATAAATCTTTTGAATTGCTGGTTAATAAAATTAATGTAGAATTAAAAATGGTGGCTGCATGGTTCAAAGCAAATAAATTATCACTAAATATTAAGAAAACGAATTTCATATTATTTAGCTCACAGAGGAAAATTATACCTAAATGTAATCTCAGTAGAAAAATTGATAATGTTTATATCAATCAGGTGTCATCCACAAAATGCCTAGGAGTTCACATTGATGAACATTTGGCTTGGAAAGAACACATAAATGTCATATCTAAAAAAATATAAAAAAACATTGGTATTATCTCTTGTATCCGCCACAAATTACCCCAAAATATACTACGGAACCTATATTACTCCTTAATATATCCATATATCTCGTATTGCAACATTGTTTGGGCTTCCACATATCATACTCGCCTGTCTAATCTTAGAACCCTACAGAATTGCATCATGAGAATTACATTTAATTTACCCTTCAGAGCCAGCACTCGATTGTCCTTTCATAGTCAAGGAATGTTGCCTTTTGATTGTATTAACAAGTTGCAAATAGGTTTATTTATGTTTAAACTAAAAAATAATCTATTGCCTGTGGACTTCTACCAATACTTTTGTATGAACTCAGATGTGCATGGTCGTTATAAGCGGTCATCTCATATGTATCATAAACATCCTGTTCGCACTACTAATAGACAGTTCAGTATTATAATTTGTGGACCGTCATCCTGGAATTCTCTGCCAACTGTTCTTACAAGCTAGCCAACTGTACACCAGTTCAAAACAAGTCAAAAATCTCATCTACATAATGCACTTATAGTTAAGTTTTTGTTTGGTGCTTAGTTAAGTTTTTTGTTTGTGTTTATGCACTGACATTGATTATATTAATTACTTTTATATTTTAGATTATTAATTGTTTTACTCAGTATAATACTGTCACCTATTTGTAACCCATGATGTAAATAGGTGACATTCATAGCGGAACTTTTTGTTCCTTTTAGGTCAGCCCATTGGCACCAATGTATGTGACAGACTGTGCTGGTATTTGTTAATTATTTTGGTGATCAATGAAAAATCTCTCTCTCTTTCTCTCTCTCTGGACTAAGTTTCTTAGTAAATTTCAGTCACTACTTGAATATTTGATTCCCTCCCTCTGAAAGAGTCATCAGGGAAGACTTCAATAATAATATTGATGTAGGTGGTCATGGTGCTTCAGCATTTCTTGATATGTTGGAAGGGTTTGACATGAAACAGCTCATTATGATCTTTCCTACACATAATAAAGGTCATGCCCTGCAATGTCCTGATAACTCATTCTGATCTGCGATCTTGCTTCATTCAGTTACTCCCATAGAGAGGTATATCTTTCCGATCACACTACCATTTTCTTGAAGTTCAACTTCCCATTTAAACCATCTCCAAATGACAAAATTGTTAGATTTTGCCTCTGGAATAAAATTGAATTAAATAAGCTAAAAAAAATGATTTATTAGCATCTTCATTATGACTGTCTACAGCAGAAACAGCTAATGAGCTGGTATTGCAGTTTCAGCCTACTTCAACCGAGCTCCTTGACAGGCAAATTCCTTCTAGAACTAACAAAGTAGTAGAGTGTCCATCAGCCTTGATTCAACTCTGCCATTTCTGAAGCTAGGTGTTGCAGAAGTCAGTTAGAGCATTGGTGGCGCCATTCTCGCCTTCCCTCTGACCACAGTAAGTTTAAGCAACAATGCAAACTTGTGTCCAAACTTGTTTCATCTGCCAAATCTGAATATTTAACAAATTTAATTGCTGAAAGTTCTACATCATCATAAACATTGTGGATGGCTTTGAATAAGTTATTACACAAAGAGAAGTTAAATTATGCTCTGCTGTGTTCTCTGCTACTCAAGAGTTAGCCAGAAAATTTTTGACCTTTTTTGCTGATAAGATTTCTAGTATAAGGCTGAAATTTGTTGGTTATTTCGGTATGTGATAAATTTCTTCATCTTAGTTTTTTACCTTCTTTCAGCCAACAAATCTTGCAGAGGTTTGCCAACTCATATTTTCTTCATCTGACAAAAGCTCTCTCCTTGACCACATTCCTACATCTTTTCTGAAAGAATGCTTTGATGTCCAACAAATACATCAAATAATAATTTCTCATTGCATGGATCCCTCCCATCCGTTTTTGCTCATGCCATAGCTCATCCTCTGCTAAAGAAACCTTCTCTCGACCCGGGAACCGGTCAAATTATAAACCCATCTCAACTTTGAATTTGATTCTAAAATTCTTGAACTGGTAGTTAAAATTATATGCAAATTCACCTATCTTCCAACTCACTAATCACAACACACCCATCTGTATACTGCAAGTTTCATTCAACAGAATCTGCACTTCTTGCTGTTCATAATGATATCATGTATTCCATGGATAAGGGTAAGATGACAGCATGTGTTCTCCTTCATTTGTCTGCCGCCTTTGACACTGTGGACCATTCTCTCTTTCTGCATGGTCTCAGCACAGGTTTCGGGTTTCTGGTCCTACCCTGGTTTACTACTAATTTCAGCCTATGCACTCAATCAGTATATTTAAGCATATAAACCCTGTGCTTAAATCTTTGCATTGGCCTCCTGTTCAGCAAAGGATTTATTTCATACTGGGACTTGCAGCTTATGAAACTTAGGACTAGAAGTGTTTTGGTGAATGTGCTTCTTCGGTTGCTGGACCTAAATTTTGAAAATCCTCCCAGTGTCTCTTCATTCTGCTTCAGTCGTTTGTGACATTTCGTTCTAACTTAAAACTTACCCGTTTCAAATTGCTTATCCACCATAGATTGCCTTCCTGTCTTGCGGACCAACCTTCTGGATGTTCACCTGATTGTGGCTTGGTTTTGGCGTGCTACTGGTTGATGCCTTGTGCATTAGACACCAAAGCATTAGAAGTTACTAATTAATAAATAATAATAATTCCTGCTACTTAGCTTTCTTTGGGTGCTGTAGAAAGCTCAAGATCATGATTATGATCTCATCTACTTCATATCTTCTTTTCTTTACAGTGTTATCTATTTTTTTCTTAACCTGTCTTGTGGCCATATTTGATTCTTTTGTCATGGCATTTTATATGAAGAATTCCTTGCAGCCACCTGGGTTGAAATGCGTCAAACCTTTTCTTGTTTGCCATTGTCATTGGTCAAGTTTCAGCTGTTCGCCAAAACCATTCTTTGACTACAAACAAGCTTTGATTGCCTACGAATGCCAGCATGGAGTGGCTCCATCCTATCTATCCAGGTTCTGCATTCTGGTTGCAACAGTTCCTGGTTGACCTTGCTTACATTCTGCAACCAACTGAAATCTCACAGTTCCAAAGATTTACTCTACAACTGGCTCTCATGGATTTTGTTGCTCTTGCCCCACAGTGTGGAATGTCTTACTAACTAGCATCAAAATAACACTCTTTCAATAACAACTTTTAAAAACAACTTAAAACTTACATGTTTATTAGGTCTGCCTAAATGCCTGTGCATTCCTATTAACCCAGGTATGGCCATATAACTTCCTTTATGCGGGACACTTTGCACTGGCTTCCCATTCAGCAGCATATCCAGTTCAAGATCCTAATGCTTATGCGTAACTGTCTCGTTAGCTCTGCTACATCATATCTTAGGGACTTCAGCATTCCGGTCTCTTTGGTTCCAGGCCGTAGCACTCTCTGGTCGGCCTCCCTTGGACTCCTGACTGTCCCTTGTATGCGCACTGCTACAGCACAGTCTAGAAGCTTTGCCTATGTTGGACCTAATAGCTGGAATCGCCTTTCCCGAGGGCTCTGGCTTGCATTCCTCAGTTTGTCCCTTCCGCAGTTTCGCAAGCGCCTGAAGTCTGTATTATTTGACAGTGGTCTCACTGGTTCGGGTCGGGAGCGCCTCTGATGAGTCTATTCTTGAAGTGGCGCTTTATAAATGTCAGATTACAATTCAATTACAACCTATAAACCACGATATTACTTGATATTACTTGGTAGGACTTTTTATGGTAATTGCATGTGCCTTTGAGGCTGTTGTTAATTGCACACATTATAAATGTCTGTTTAATAATAATAATAATTATTAATAATTCAACTGTATGCCAAAACCATTCTCTCATTCACCTGTACACCAAAACCATTCTCCCATTCAGCTGTATGCCAGGACCATTCCCTCATTCACCCGAATGCCAAAACCATTCTCTCATTCACCTGTAGTCCACTAGTTTTTCTGGAACAATTAGCAGATGAACACCTGTTGATTATTTCTTCTAAGCATCCACTCAACCATTAAACCTGATATCTACAAGTTTGTCTATCCATCCATCCATCCATGAATGCATCCATGCATCCATCCATCCATCCATTTGTTCATCCTGCTTGCTTTGGGGCCGTCTATCCATTTCCACTCCAATAACTTGCACAGCGCCGGTGTATGAGGCATCTACTGATCATCAAAGCCACCAGAAACAAGAAAAGACCTGGATCAGTTTCTGGAGATAGGTTGACAGCCCATTGGGAGAAACAGTCAGCTTCAGCGCCTTCAGCATTAAACACACAGTTGAAAAAACATATAAATACCACACACAAACACTCGGAGCGAAATAATTCCAGATAAGGCAAAGCAAGTATCACTACACTCAATCAGCATCCTTCAAGAACATCCTGAAAGCACTAAACACATTGCTACTAAACTGATCTAAACAAGTAGCCAAACGAGGTAGGCAGAAAATGCCTGCCGTGCTGAGTCGAGTGAAACACTGCATAACAATATATATATATGGGTGGAGGATGGTCCAACACAGAAAAAAGCAAGATGGGCTTGAGCTGATATGCGCAGCGCAGCACCTGCATATCCTTGTGGGAAGCAGAGCGTAAGGGTCACTGACATGATGTATGTTGTGGCAATGCTGAGATGCAAGGCTCAACCCTGTATGGAGATCTTGAATTTTGTTAGCTCCTCAAACCGGTACAGTGTTTCTCACACATGCTCTATTTATACGAGTATTTGGCCATGTTGGTCACAACCCAAAGCAGCAGATTTAGGGACAGACCGGGACTGGTGTAACTGAAACTTTGGCAGGCTTCTAAAAATGGACTTGCAGTAATTAAGGTGTGTCATGATGAATGAATGGATCAAAGTAACTGGGGCACTAAACAACTGGTTGTGACTGGTGATGCAGACAATCTAAGCAGGAACTGCCCAGGAAGTTCATACAACCAGCCATGGATAGTTCTCTTCCCAGGAGAACATCCTGGTTGTGGATGACCCGTTGCTTATTCCATTCAGAGATTCTTGACTTAATCATTCCCTCATTGATCTCTGGCCATGCCTGGCATGTGCTCCACCTTACAGCCTCTGCATCTTTGAGCGGTTCAGTCAGAACCGATTTAACAATGCAAGTAACTGAAATGCTAACAACTTCTCATAAAACAATACTAAGTCAGAGTGGCAAACTATCACATAAATAAGTCTGAGAAGATACGGCATGTTGTTAACTGAAAAGTCAATTACTTTGCTTAATACAAAATTAAGTGATTTCATAGGACAGCTAATCTGGCACAAGTGGTCGTGCATGCATGTCTACATCACACGATGAGAGCGAAGAGCAACCATTGTTTTCAGTAGCAATTGTCATCAGTGGGACAGAATTACTTTAGATGACGAAGTCTTAGATGAGATGAAGGTTCATTTGTGTTCACTGAAACGAGGCTTCTGGTGGCGGCGGCTCATGTTTACTTGCATTGGCTAACTGACTGCCTGCATCTTACCACTTGCATCCAACAAAGCTGACAATGTTTGAGGGAAAACTCAGGTCTTGTAATATCCAATATCCAATGGTCAATAATCTCTTACCTTAACACAAATATCAATTATGAAAAATTTCAGCTAATTAAATTTTTCAATATATCAAATATTTCAAATATTTTCAAATATTTTTCCAAAATTTTCAAATATTTCAATTAAATTAAGTAATTAAATTAATTAATTAATTAATTAAATTAATTAATTAAATATTTAAATTAGGAAATATGTAAAATATTTTGTGACATTTTATGACAGGTCAAGAAAGTCAAGACCTTGGCAGGAAAGAATAAGACATGCAGAATTAGAAGTCCAGGATAAGAACACAGGATTCTAAGCTTCTTCCTTTGTCTTTGTGCCTTCATTGTATTCCTTCTCTCTTGCAGCTGATAAACAACGTTTGCCACTGTCTGCTAAATAAGAGCTGCTATATAAAATTACTCAGTATTGTACTTTCTTGCAATCAGGATCTCACTCAGCAAGACTTATTCTGGTTGTCATAATTGTCTAATGCTATCTTGTTTAGCATTATTAGTGAATTTATGTATCGTTTTGATCATAACCTACTTCCCTCTGCTTTCATTGGTTACTTCTCCAGTATATCTGAGCTCCATGCACATCTTACTAGATCTCGGGGTGATTTCCGTGCAAGTTTTGCCCGTACCAATACTCGACTGTTTTCTATCAAATGTGCTGGTCCTTCTGTTTGGAATAATATATCGCACGATATTCGTTCTGAGCCTAATTTGATATTGTTCAAGAAAGCAATGCGTGCGTACCTTAATGATCTAAATAAATAAAAAATATGTTTTTGTTTTTTAGTTTTTCACTAGTTAAGGTTTATTCTTGTTTGGTTCATTTTTTTTGTATTATTAATAAATACCAAAGACACTTGTTTAGTGTGCCTTTTAAGATCCTCTCGACAGCACCGTGACTTTTATAAGAAAACCAAATATTTCATAAGTAAAGATTCCACAAATAAGCTGCCTGCTATACTTTTGACTTAAATAAACCTAGAGTTTTAAAACTGACTTTGGTTAATAACAAAGAATTTGAATTAGTTATTGCTCTGATCAGATTATATACGTGTAACAGCTTAATCGTAATCGTAAACTCAAAATTTCTTAAGTGCTACTTCAACTTAAAAACTAAGCACAGGGCATCAGCTTATTCATAAGCTTATGGTGTGCAGATATGAGTTAAAAGCATCAGTTTTATAAGAAAAATACAGCTACGGTTTAAAAAATAACAAGGCATACAGCTGTGTATGCTGTGAAAGCACAGAAGGAAAAAGCGACAAGAATTTACATAAAAAGGCTTAACGAGGAAACTGACTGAATGAGATAGAGCAGCAAATGACTGAAGGTTAAGCAGCAGTTCCTGCCTTTATGTTACACTTGGCATCACAATCGTTTATGTTCTTGTTTCATCTCATCACATCTTGCATTATATGCAACGCTGGTTTCTGAGAGGAGTTGCTGATGCTAATTACCGGTAAGTTCATCACTATCACTCAGTCATTTCAGACGCATTCATTTCCTCACTATTCTATCACCTGGCGAATTTTTAGGCTTCTGCTCCCAATCTCAAAAATAAGTTTGATGGCTGTAGTGATTTAAGTGAGGGGGTGGTAATGACAGTAACATTCTGAGCTGTAATGTAAGCAAAAAATATGTACAGCCCTTCTGTGAAAAAGCAACTTGCACAAAATGTGCAGTATGGTCTTAATATCAGGTTAAAAGTCCTTGGCTCCATGGATTGAAGTTCTGCCTTTTGACATGATCAACCCAGATTTTTGGCTTACAGTATATACTGGTTGTACAATTCATCAGAATTGTCCACGGCTATTACAGTGAAGGTACACAAGTTCTTATAGCTGGCTGCATGTATTTTCCGGATATTCATACAGTGCCTTTAACAATATGTCAAAAGAGCCTGTATGGATTAGATTGGTGGGTAAAGTGGTGCTAGTGGCGACATTAGTGTTGGTAGCAGAGCTAGTGGTGAAGATGGCGAATATCTATGAGGTATGATCAGCCCACAGTGTATTCCATGAATGAAATCAGGGAAAGGGAATGGAACATGCCAGCATCCCATGGGGCATAGTTCCTCAACCCAGAAGTCGCTGCTACAGTCACGATAAAGACTGTAATGTTTAGTAGCGTTAGTCAGCATTTGCATTCTGAGTGCCATTCAGCCACAGCATCAAAACAACTATTCAGTATTCAGTGCCTGCCAGTGGCACTGCATCTTCTTCCTCTCATCGGCTTTATTTCAATTCTCCCCAAAGACTCTGACTAAATTAGGTTCTTCCCCATAAGGTTCGTTTGTTTTGTTTCAGTTCAGTCTCTTGGATTCCAGTCAATCTCTTGCTTCGAACAGACCCTGATAATACAGATAAAATTACTCAGTAAAACACTTACACCTGCAAACTTCAACATTTGGCTTTCCATATCTGCTCCTTGGGCAGACGAAATACCTTTAAATTCTACATTCAGTTGCACTCAATCCTCGTTTTTAAGCATTTAAGGAAGTATGAACAGCAATTAACTATTGCAATAAATATTAGTAGGATAGGCCTAACAATACATTAGGTGGCATGATGAGTGATTGTGTACAAGTCCAACTTTCATCCAGGCATCTGGGATTCAAACTGACAATACAAAAGGAAAGTAATTCTAAAGTGAAGTCTGCATGATTGTTGGATTGCTGCCATCATGTTTAAACATCAACCAAAAAAATATTTATATTTCTGGACAGTTCCAGAAGGCTCTTGGACTTTCTAGAATATTCTCAAAAGTTCTAGAAAGTTCTAGCAGTTACTCCAAGTTTACTCAGCACTGAATTCCTCTGTAATGTTCTGTAAAGTAGGTAAATTTCAGAATATAACTGTCCTGGTCACAAAAGCAACGTTTATGGGGAATAATAGCCATTTTCTATACTTTTGAGGCATAAGCAATTAGGAAATAACACTTACTACTACCCAGGAACAAACAAACTTTTGTTACATGGTGTAATTTATCTCTTAAGAATAAAACATTTCTTAAAAAACGTCAGAAACCAAAAATAAAGCAAAAAACATCTTACTTTACTTTATAACCGACAGACTTTTTAATCCAAGATCTCTTTAAATATTAAGTAATAGACCTATATAGTTCACTCTGTACTGTGTATTTTGTGGATTCTTGTGGCATGTTATATATGTCATCTGTGGAAATAAACTTTTTTAAGTGTGCACTCAGAGTGACTGACTTGAAACTATTTTAATCTGTAACGTTTATAGTGCTCATGTCTAATTCAAAAGGCCTCAACCGCTGGCACACTAAGATCAAGCCACAGGCAGGTCAACATCCAGAAAGTCAGTCCACTGAAACACAGAGGCAGCCTCTGTGGGGGATAAGACAACAGAAAAAGGTAAGTCTTAAGTTGAGACTGAAATGACACAAGACACTGATATAGTAATATGCTTTTAATGGCAACACATCAGCATTTATAAATTAAATTAAAAATTCATGAAATGTGCTTTTAATAGTTAAAAATAAGCATTTATTAATTAAATTAAAGTTTTAATTAGCTTTCTGTTAGTTACAAATTTGAATTCATATGTTTCAAACTTAAGTGAACAGAAAGGCTTGTGACAAGGATGCTGAAAATATATACACACATATAAACCCATTCAGTTGTACTGCTAACACATAAACGCTAAGAAATTTCACTATATTTCCGGTAGCGACTCAGTTACTCATGGTTTTGACAGCTTGCTCCCAACATCTGCATATTGTTGGACCTTTACAGTACCTTATTTTACAAACAGTTTTCATGGGTGATATGCTTGAGGTGGATAGTCTTCATTATGAAGATGGGAATTTCGTAAAACAGTGTAATGTATAGCACGAATATATGTATCAAGATGTGGGGTATAGTAGCAGGGGTATGGTTGAAGTGCTTGGCTTGTAACACGGAGAGTATGGGTTCAAGCATCCCCCTTTGCTGTCACAGTGTAGGGATCTTGTGCGAGTCCTTTATGTCAATGTGAATGTAAATATACACGATTTTATGTAGCGACCATATGGCCTTGACCCTGCTCATTTTCAATGAATTCATCAGGTGAGATCCTTCACCACTGCTGCCTGTGTACAATAGCTCAGCCCTCATATGGATGTATATGTACTTCTGAGCTTTGGTAGGAGGGAAATATCAAATAAAGTTGTATTTGCATTTGAAATGATGCATTTAAATTAAGTAACTTGTAACTTAAAATTTTAAAGGTCATAAATTGTGTTAATACAATAAGAGAGGATTGAGGGGTCTGTGGAGTGGACGACTACTGAATCAATTTCTGCATCTTATGTAAGCAGTTCAGCTGTACAGTCTAAAAAGACTGATGCAAAAGATTATTCTGTCTTTTGTCAATCAGTCCTTCTACCAATCAGATGAACAATCCTCCTGGGTGGAACAAGTTCGTTCAGCTCGACGATGAGACTAAAAAAGTATTTTATTTGTTCAGTTGACAGTCTTGTGAGTTGCTAACACGAGTTCCTGCCACCAGATAGCAACACGATTACTACAGCTGGGCACCAGTGATGAAGCAATAGTACTGGAATGCACTGACACCCAGTGGGCAGAGTACAACTGACCTTGTTTGGCTCTATGCTTGACCATACACATCGGTAGATGCCTGCCATGTTTGCTTAGCTGACAAACTAAATCTGGTTAGGAGTTTGACTGTGGCTGTTCAGACGCCTGACCACACACGAAGGTGCATGAGAAAACCAGGCCGAGAAAAAACAATTAGCAAGAAAAGCTCTTCAAAGGCAATGAGGCACGAAACAGGTCCAAAATTGTTCTTTATATAACTTTCACGACATGTCAAATATGATTCAAAAGATCTGATGCTTAACTTCAGGCTATAAAAGTAAATGCTATAAATCTCATGTTCAACTTCAGGTTATATATGACTAATTTTGCACATAAAAATCAACTTTATTTACACCAGAAAGTTAAATTATCAAATTATATTAACACTTAACTGGTGATTTTTCGAAAGTACTCACGTAGAGATGCACATATTAAACATTTATAACTTTCCTACCATTTGTCTTAAAAACAAATCGGTTTTCACCAAATAACTTCCAGCCCAATCAGATGCAATATTAAACCCATTCTGAATGTTTCCGTCTTAGACCAGGTTTTCTCATGTCAAGCCACATGTTTTAATGCCTCATAAAGTTTTGTGGATGCATACTGTCTTTTTAAATGTCTGATTACATCTGTAGGATGCCTGACCATATTTGTTCAGATCCCTAAAGAGAGAGTGATATGGAGACAGAAATGTGTCCCCATTCCTACACTACATTCTTAGTTTTAACCCCATCCTCTCCCAACCCTGCATCTGTCCCTACCCCCTCACTATCCCCACAACCTTCGTTCCATACCCTCACCAACCCGTGTGCTGGATATTCATCTTGGCACAGATACACATCTTACAGGAAAGAAACAAATCAATGTGTAACATTATCATCAAAAGCCTATTAATTATCATAGAATGCTGAAATAAATTATGTAATTAAAAATTAATAAATTACTTAACTAAATAAATAAATTTTTAAACTTTGTTATCATTATAACATGGTGTTACTGCAACTTCTGTACAAACTGGTGTGGTATTACCAGCCTATGCTTACCCATTACCGTGCTATTATGTTACTACCATTCCTTCAAAATTCTTTGCCATGGGATTACCGAGGTAATTGAGCAGTAACTAATTAATGTGTCAATCAATCTCTAGATGTCGCACCATGCTTATTCAGATGCCTGACCATGTCTGTTTAGATGTTCGAACGTGTTTGGTGCAACACACGTCAGTTTCTTTGCTAATCCTGACAGAAGTGTTGCTCGGCTTTTGTGTAGCTGGCACTGAAAAGAGTGAATTTACATTACACACTGCATGTGTTTTTCGTGCTTGTTCTGCTGTAACTGTGCGCAAGGGTTCTTGTTCATCTTCTTTGGAGTCAGGGCATTTCCTCACTTAAGCGCCAATGAATTCCTCCAAAGTGAATAAGGACCTGACACGTTCATTAGTTTCTCCACTTCTAGAAATTTCTACAGATAGTTTTTGGGGAGGGGCAATAACTCTGGGCCAACTGGCGACGGTGACACTGGCAGCCATTCTGCCCATACACACACACACACACACACAGAAGCACAAGGATGAAAAGCAGAAGAGAAGGAGGAGAAAGAGGAAGAAGGCATAGAAGGAGGAATGAAATGGGAAGCAGTTAATTACGTTAGGTCCATGCTCATCTAAACACACAATTACAGCCATAAAATCTACAGATATATTAACATAATTTTAATTCTAGCTTTTCCCCGGTCAGTCATCATTGGTCAGTTACATCTCTCTACTATTCTTATAGCTTCTCTCTCTCCTTTTGCTCTCTCTCTCTCTCTCTCTCTCTCTCTCTCTCTCTCTCTCTCTCTCTCTCTCTCTCTCTCTCTCTCTGTCACTCTCTGTCTCTCACACTCTGCCACTGCCTTGTTTAGGGGTAGTGCCAGTCCCAAGCCTGGATAAAGGAGGAGGGCGACGGCAAAGGCCTCTGATGTCATAAGCTGTCGTTAAACAGAGGAACTACTACTATTACTCTCTCTGTGTATCTCTCTCTTTCCCTGTTTTTTATGGTAACAAAATTACCCCAAGTGTTGTGTTCTGACCATGTTTGATAGTGGAACAGCAGTGCCAGATAGGTCGATGCTGGAAAGTGAAGGGAAAGAACCCAGATGTTGGCATGAGCCAAACATGATCACCTCAGATTTATCTGGATTTATTTGGATTTATGATAAAACCAGATGATGCCCTGTTGGTGGATGGGCGAGGTCTTGTTTGCAGTTCACCCAGAAGACAATACTACTGAGGAGTGTCCTCAGCTGATAAAGCATTTACCATATATCTTGTTTGTGATGTCCTGAAGTACCTAACTCAATTTCTAATGTAACTAGTATTACAGTGTAACATAATTTGTAATACACTGTTACATAATGTAAGGTAAGAAAAGATAATTGTTAACTTATTCAACACTCCTTTTGAATTGTTCACGAGGGAAGCCAACCAGGACATGGGAAATGCCTGCATGGCACAAAAACAAATACCTGTCAACTTCACCTGAAGCAAAAGACACGGCATCAGCAATGTGCTACCCATGTTGTGTAGTGCACCAGTTATAATCTACACTGTAGTGAAGAGTAACATTAACCACCCAGTGGTTGAAGACCATTCCGTTTGATCGTGTCAGGTCAGAAGCACCTCTGGGGAGTTTCTTTTGAACAGGAGCTATATAAATGTCCACTTATGATTACAATATAGCTCCTTCAACCTTTGAAGCAACACTGCAACTGTAGCTGATAACAGTAACTGTTGTCCTAAATCACAGCATACCAGTTTACAGATATGTTTGAAAGTAAACATTTACTCATGGGAACATACAGACCACAAAACACTGCTAAATTTTCTTAACCCTTAGCAACTACACTAGAGGTTATCAAACATAGTCCACACATCACAACATTTGATTGCTAGATCCTTTAACACTGAAGCACAACAATAGCAATCTATCAGTTAGACAACCTCTCCACATGGCCTGCATTGTTAAACAATTTCACGTGTCACAACTGGCTGAATTTGAACACTGAATCGGTGGTAACAGACATCAGTGATTGGCCACAAAACATCAACAATAGGTCTATAGGAATCTCTAAGACTCACACAAACAACCAGTGAAAGCCCACAATGAGAAATATTCACACAGTCTACTTACGATGCTTAATATTCCAGTCGTGGGACTTCACCAAATTGGAATCGTTGGCCAAAAAGATCACGGTAGAATCTCGCACAGATACTCCAGTAACTGGAGAAGAATTTTATCCTATTTGCTCTGTCAGGAGGCAGCCGTGCCGCCTGCATCTACTGTCTTCGCTACAGAGCGGCTGCAATGGCTACTCCTCCCTCCCTTTTCCTTCCTCTTTCCTCCTTCTCCTTCTCTTCCTCCCTCTCTCGCTGGCGAGACCAATGAATCTCACGGCAATGTCTCCCTGTGTATTAATATACTCTTAATCATCCAATGAAAATCCGGCGCTGGATGCAACCTCCTTCGTCAGAGCCTCTGTTGATAATAAGAAACCAGGATTTGACGAATGACTCGTCGGGGGGGAGGCGGTGGCGTTTAGTCCACCCACCCACCAGGCACAATGGTCAGGCAGCCAGTAATTTCTCAAAACACCTCACCGGTTCCAAAAATGCTTCAATCTATCTCAACACCACTGCGGCTAATGCTGCTGCTGCTTTTACAATTTCTCGTCATTCTGCCTGCTTCTGCCAGTCTCTGTCTCTGCTTCTGCCAGTCTCTGTCACTGCTTCTGCCAGTCTCTGTTTCTGCTTCTCCCAGTCTCTGCTTCTGCTCTGTCAATCTTTGTCTCTGCTTCTGTCAGTCGCTGTCTCTTATGAAAATCCACACAGCCTGTCAGCCATAAAACGTTGGCTTTCAGTGCACCTGAAGCAACTTGTAAATTCAAACGGTTGCTGCATGCCGACACAGTGTTTGCCAGTGGAAAAATAGCAACAGCAGTTATACACATCCACACTGACCGACTGACTACTAAATCAATATAATGTATGGCAATGCCAGTGAGAAGGAAAGAAATGCATCCAGAGATATCACAACGCACAGAAACTTACGAACTTGGTTTAAAGGTAACATAATTCCCTGCATATCTCAAAAGAGACTTGCTAGAAGAGTAAGCCACAGACCCTGCTAATTTGGAAGGCCAGAGGGCGTTGTGGGCGATAATGAACAACAATTGCTCTAAAGCAAGTGGAAGAAACCTCATGATTGATGAGAAACCATATTGTTTAGGGTATTATAGAAGGATCTTTGAATTATGGGCTCCATGCAGCTCTGAGCAGTGCCATGGACAGAACAGCGTGATGTTGCATCCCACGAACAAGGCTACGTTCGGATAAGTATGCCACTGGAAGAAGAAGCAGCAAGTTCCCAGGGCTGTATGAATTTCTGAGTGAAGTGCAGACATGACCACAGCAAATAATCAACTAGGTACCTTCCTTTAGCCTCCCAACTAGACAATAACTTGTAGTCTTGTTCTGATCCTGGAGAGATGACTTAGTCCAGATGGCCTGTTATTCTGTGTTCAGTTGTCGCTTAAATTCATTGTGCCAGCCAGTGCTCTATACATAAATTTAAATGTAAATGTACACGTTTTCCATAGCGACCATACAGCCCAACCCTGCTCATTTTTCAATGAATTTATGCGATGAGATCCTTCATATGAATGGGAACCACACCATTTAAGGTCCCCATAAATGAACCGTGCAAGCCCGAGATTCAAATCGGAAATACACAGTGTGTGATTGCCATTAATTACTCAAAACAACAACAAAAAACTGACAAATTCTAATAAATGTCTCTTGCTCTTGGAGTTTAGTCAAATAAATTTCTCATAAAGAAATAGGTTTTTTACAAAGTTAATCTGACAAAGTGTCTTCAAAACCACTGAATAATAAATACTACATGATTTGAGCCAATGTGTTCATTATAGACGGACTTGCAAAAATCTAACCTAATCTTACAAGTTCTATAGTGCATCTTCGTGATATTACATTAGGCTTTAGTTGATGGTTCACCTTTGCCTTTATGCACTCTAGTAAATTCTAGGTCAGTCCTGTGAGACAGCTCAAGGAGGATAAACATGCCATAGCAATCCAAGGAGGATAAATATGCCATAACAGTCCAAGGAGAATAAACATGCCATAACAGTCCAAGGAGGATAAACATGCCATAACAGTCCAAGGAGAATAAACATGCCATAACAGTCCAAGGAGGATAAACATGCCATAACAGTCCAAGGAGAATAAACATGCCATAACAGTCCAAGCAGGATAAACATGCCATAACAGTCCAAGGAGAATAAACATGCCATAACAGTCCAAGGAGGATAAACATGCCATAACAGTCCAAGGAGGATAAACATGCCGTAAAAGTCCAAGGAGGACAAACATGCTGGAACAGTCCAAGGAGGATAAATATGCCATAAAAGTCCAAGGAGGACAAATATGCCATAACAGTCCAAGGAGAATAAACATGCCATAGCAATCCAAGGAGGATAAATATGCCATAACAGTCCAAGGAGAATAAACATGCCATAACAGTCCAAGCAGGATAAACATGCCATAACAGTCCAAGGAGAATAAACATGCCATAACAGTCCAAGCAGGATAAACATGCCATAACAGTCCAAGGAGAATAAACATGCCATAACAGTCCAAGCAGGATAAACATGCCATAACAGTCCAAGGAGGATAAACATGCCTTAACAGTCCAAGGAGGATAAACAGGAGGTCAAACATGCTGGAACAGTCCAAGGAGGATAAACATGCCGTAAAAATCCAAGGAGGACAAATATGCCGGAACAGTCCAAGGAGGATAAACATGCCATAGCAATCCAAGGAGGATAAATATGCCATAACAGTCCAAGAAGGATAAACATGCAGTAACAGTCCAAGGAGGATAAATATGCCATAAAAGTCCAAGGAAGATAAACATGCCATAGCAGTCCAAGGAGGATAAACATGCCATAACAGTGAAAGGAGGATACACATGCCATTACAGTCTTATGTTCAGTTGAAATCAGAAAGACAACAAAGACCAGCCAGACTGAGAAAGAGCTCTTTCCAGAAACGTTCCTCAGTCACCAAAAACAGCTCTCTTGCACAGAAAAGTTTTTACACATGACATTTCAAGAATTAGGCAATCAATCTAATCTAGTCTATTCTAATTTACTCTAATAACTTTTATAGCGGTGTTATCATAATACCCAAGGTATCAATCGATGGTTGCTTCAAGTCAAAATCACAATCCAAGATCATAATCTATAAGAGTAGCCAGGTCAAATTCCAATAGGTCAGAGAAACAAGAAGCTAGGCTATGGTGGGTAAGAAAGTTGAAACAGATGAGCCTTGAGTTTAGACCTGAATGGCATCAAGCAACAAACAGAACTTGGCAGTGAAATCCAGTCATGTACCAGCAAATGAAAAAGCCCAACAGCCC
The DNA here is from genome assembly GCA_964023275.1 of Norana najaformis. Taxonomy (NCBI): domain Eukaryota; kingdom Metazoa; phylum Annelida; class Clitellata; order Crassiclitellata; family Hormogastridae; genus Norana; species Norana najaformis. Next base: position 8,676,775 of record OZ029922.1, read on the forward strand.
ATACAATTCAGTTACAGGGCACAGCAAGAGTCACGTTGTCCACTGATCGAGTGCGATATTTGTTGGTATATGGGATAAGCATGGAACGTAGGTAGGTGGGCTGATTCAGATGTAGCACTTCATGAACTAGACAGACTTTAAACTGGATTCTTTGCTCGATGAGTAACCAGTGTAACAAATGCAATGTTGGAGTAATATAAAGACTTTGTGGTGAATTGAAGGGTCTAAGGATGAAAATGTTTGCAAAGTACTACAGATCACATTGTCCTATAAACAATTTCTCATCAACATAGCCTTATTTTTCAGTGGTTTTGAAGACATTAACCAATGGCATATCAATGCCAAGCCGCAACCAGGTCAATATCCAGAAGGTCAGTCAACAAGACCGAGAGGCAGCTTATGGTCGAAAAGCAACTTGAGACGGGTAATTTTTAAGTTGAGAATAAAATGACAGAAACAACGGAGCAGAAGGAACAAACACAGGGAGGGAATTCCTAAATTAGGTCCAGCAACTGAAGAAGCCCATTTATTCAGAACAGTTTTAGTCCAAGGTATGACCAGAGCAAGACAATCAGATGACATGCTACATAGTGGTGAGTCTGGGGAATAAGGCAGTGGCGGCTCCATGATTGCTTGCATGAAGGGTCAAGAGCATTTCCAGAGGGGCGCTAGATTCTTCTGGTCCATCACGCATGGGTCTGGTCTGAGGGGCGCCAACATATAACTAAAAGGGTACAGGGGCAAACTGCCCCCCCAGGCCAATGGCTAAATCAGCCATTGGAGTAAGGACTGATTTTAAGTATGGGTGTTGATTAATCGCCGTTAACGCGTGCGATTAACGCGTTAAAAATTTTTGCGATTAAAATTTTTAACGCAACGATTAACGCGTTAAGAACTTAGTCTTTCTTTCTTGCCGCGAGTGCTTGTCGACCAAAATTAGCGCGATGAAAATTCATCTAGAAAATATTCAATGCTTGCCAGAGTCGACATTTATTATATCTATGGTTGTTTGTTTCCTATTCTTTCGCGATTTTTTGCGTTCTGTAAATTCAATTGTGATATTAATTTGGGGCGTTACAAATTAGGTTTTACATAAAGAATGGAGTCAAGGAAACTAGGAAAGACAATACTGGACGGACATTTTATTTTTAACACAGATGACAAGTCGTTTGTAAGTATTGCAAGAGTGTTTAAATTAAGTACTACCATATCAACTCGTCATTGAACTATGGCCTGCGTACCAGTCATGCATTTACCGCTACTGAACGTGATAAGACATCAATGTTATCTTCAGCAGATGATAAAACGGAACTTGCACTAAGCCAGGCAACTCTAGTTCAGCAGCGGGAGATGTCTAAACCAATGGACCAGGGCAAATGCGAAAGCATAACCAGTGCCATCACAAAATAGTTTGCGATGAATGGCCGATCCGTCAACCTCCACCGTGGCTAAAAGTATTTGTCATCCCAGCAACGACTGTCCCTTGTGAATGAGTATTTTTTGTCAGGACACATTGTTCATAAGAAGCTGGCATTGCTGGACCCAACTAATGTGGAGAAACTTTTTGCTTCAATAACAGGTTGCATTTAGAAGAATAAACATTTTAAAGCTACTTTAAACATTTTACTTTGGACATTGCATATAAATTAGAAATATTAAATACTGTAAAATTGCAATCCAACTTGGATTGCTCATTTTTCTACCATGGAATTAAAATGCGATTAACTGTGATTAAAAATTGTAATTACTTTTCTTTACTTTGGACATTGCATATAAATTAGAAATATTAAATACTGTAAAATTGCAATCCAAATGGGATTGCTCATTTTTCTAACATGCGATTAAAATGTGATACTGCGATTAAAATTTTTTATTACTTTACTTTGGATAATGCATATAAATTAGAAATATTAAATACTGTAAAATTGCAATCCAACTTGGATTGCTCATTTTTCTACCATGGAATTAAAATGCGATTAACTGTGATTAAAAATTGTAATTACTTTTCTTTACTTTGGACATTGCATATAAATTAGAAATATTAAATACTGTAAAATTGCAATCCAAATGGGATTGCTCATTTTTCTAACATGCGATTAAAATGTGATACTGCGATTAAAATTTTTTATTACTTTACTTTGGATATTGCATATAAATTAGAAATATTAAATACTGTAAAATTGCAATCCAACTTGGATTGCTCATTTTTCTACCATGGAATTAAAATGCGATTAACTGTGATTAAAAATTGAAATTACTTTTCTTTACTTTGGACATTGCATATAAATTAGAAATATTAAATACTGTAAAATTGCAATCCAAATGGGATTGCTCATTTTTCTAACATGCGATTAAAATGTGATACTGCGATTAAAATTTTTTATTACTTTACTTTGGATATTGCATATAAATTAGAAATATTAAATACTGTAAAACTGCAATTGAATTAGTATTACTCATTTTTCTAACATGCGATTAAAATGCGATTAACTGCGATTAAAAATTTTAATCGATCGATTAATCGCGATTAAAATTTTTAATCGAAATGCAGCTCTAATTTTAAGTATCGTGGTTTGTCAGAGTTCAATGTTTTATAATCTGTAAGTCCCAATTTGAAACAAATTCTTTGCTGAACAGAAAGTCCATGCAAAGATTTAAGCACACCGGTAATATACTCATATTTTGAAGTGATAGGTATTGTTAGTTTTGAACTCGTTGGAGTTTCTGCATGTTTGACTTTGTGATACCAACAAGAAGCGAGTTACAGTAGTCAAGTGTTACAATGCGTTTGCCAAGGATTTTCTAGAAGACATGGGGATATAGCACCTAATTCTGTGTATGTCATTATTTCTACATGTATGAAGATTTATAAACACAATTTACATAGTTGGTGAGAGATGCAGTAGAATCACAACAATGCTTAAGTAGTGAGTAGCATCAGTCATTTTAATGGGTCACCCAACTTTAAAGATTTAAGCCATTCAAACTTCTTAAGTTGCATTGGAATGCCCATTAGCAGAAATTCAGTCTTTTATGGGTTAAGGGGGAGTTTATAGGTTGCCATCCAAAACTGCACTTTCTCAAAGGCATTGGACAACAGCTGCACAGATGAAAGACAGGACAAACTGTCAAATGACATGTAACGTAATGTTATGAAAATCTAAGAAATTTCTCAGTGCCACACAAACTCTAATTCAGGGAGACCAGCTTATTCACATGCATTCAGTCAAATCTATCTGCAAGTGCTGAGCTGTTCAGTCAGTTTCACTGCCAGGTCAATAAAAAAAACTCAGGCCAAGAGAGGCCAAGTAGTTGCCGGTGGAACTAAAATTTTGAATTCTCTTTTTGTTCTGACAGGGAATTGAATCACTCATCTCCTGGTCAACAGCTCATCATCCTAATTACTCCAAATAACTTAATAAATAAAACTGTTATCTTGGCATTTAGCTTGAATCGTATTTCATGTGTCTATCGTGTAACTGGGGCAATCAACTGTCAGTCCAACAGTGGGATGATCCTTATTGCAGGTTATAAAAGAAAAAAGGTTTGTAAGAAACGGTCAACTTTCAGCCTAAGTTCAACAAACAAGAGATCAAGACAGGTAGACAAGGCCAGAGACTCTCTGCAGAAAATTACTGACTGACAAAAAGACAGAAAGATAATAGAAGACAGACACAGATCACGGGGTTAGAAATATAAAAATGAATACAAGGCGATAGGAGAAAAGTACAGGCAGAGATAACCAGAGAAACTGACTCAGATTGAGAAAGAGAGAGAAAGAGAGACTTTAAATGATTCTTACTGTGTGTGTATATACCATAGAAAGGTGATTTGGATGTGAAAAACAAGGAAGCTGGTTTTTAAAAATAAGTCAAGAGAGGTCAAAGGTACCAATGTCATCTTAAGGACTGAAATACTCAGAAGGAACCAGTGGTAGACATACGCTGGTAAAAAATGTCCAATTCGATGGACTGATGGCAGTAGCAACCCAGCTGAAGGCAACAAGCAGTAAATTTGTGGCAAAGCTGATTAGAGATAAAAATCCGTTTACATCATAGGCCAAGTCATGGAACCCTTCTGCATACAAGGATCTGGACTGTGAAGGCAGCAACTGAAAACACCTGGAGGACAAAATACGCAGATATTTAGGAAAACATAAACATAAAGTTACCCAATCAAATTAAGTAACATAATAGGATGGCAACAAGAAACTTAGTGTCCCAAAAATGTTGTAATAAAAGGTAAGGCAGCAAAGAGAAAAGGCACATCTGCTGCCACTGCTGCTGTTTCATCACTGTCATTGATCAAGGTCATGCACAGGTCAGGATCATTAGAAATTAGAAATTTAAGGTCATTCATTCACGTTACAGATCTTGATAGATAAGGTCACACGATGTCAGCCTGAAAGAACTGTGCAGTAGAATAAGAATGGAAAGTCTCATCCATGGATAAGGTGCCTTGGTTGCAGAGGAGGAGGACCAGCAACCAAGGAAAAGTCCTTGATGAATGCTAATTAATGAATTCATCTCCAACACATCAGCTCATTGTTTCCTCAGCAGCCTTTTCTTCTTCTTGTCAGGATCATTAAAATGCTCTAAGCCCAAGCAGTGTATTACTAGCCTTTGGGTCAACAGTATCTAATGTTCACCAACCACAACACAATTCAATAAAGACACCATTACAACTATGCTGCAGTTGAACATAAATTGTCTGGCATTCATTAAAGCACACCCATTGTACCTGACAGTCAGTGTGCTTTCTGTAGGTCTTAGGAGGCAGGTCTTTAAGTCTGAGTCCATTAAGAGACAAAAAATTTGCTTACCAGAGTTCTCGTGATACAATTTCTAGCAGAGTTTACCTTGAGCAGGCACAATGCAGGCATAGGCTGTAGAGAATGACGAGAAACAGCAGCAGACCTTCTAAAGACAATGAGCATCAGGTGCAAAGAAAACACCTGTCAAAAGAAACTGAAGTAAAGCTGTCAGGCTTTGATGCAAAGGAAAAGAGTAACCAGAGGAATTCCACACATAAGCATCTGAACATCTCTATAGCTCCCTCCTCACAAAAGCGCTTCTCAGTAACCTAACTGATAGACAGAATCGTGCAAAAAATTGTGCACTACAAATGATGCTTGTGTAGCTGAAAAAAGTCTCCACTGGTAGTGTCATGCAGACACATAAAGCCTCATTAACAATTAACCACCATCATCACCTGACCACAATACAAATTAATTGCTTCATTAATTTATGATATTGTAACCAAAACCTCCTCCACACTCATCTGAACTCATTCTCAGCCAATATATTTAATAGTTAGACAAAGAAAAACCTGTTATTTATTTATTTGTATGTATAGATAGCTACTACCTAACAAAAATTCCCATCTGATAGTACTAAATAGCTGTGTGTTAAGGACTTGCTCAAAGACTTAGTACACAGGTGATCCACTTAAGAAACCTGCCAGCATGACATAACCTCTATGTAATCTTATTGCAGCCAACACCCATTCTCCATCCCCATTCCATAAAGAAGCAGCAGTGTCTGTCTGTCTGTCTGTCTGCCCCCGTTCGTCCATCTGTCTGTGTGTATGTCTGTCCTACAATTGCTTATGTCCATCTTCAAGTGTGCCTTGTAAGAAGCTGAATCCCAGAATGACACAACTTGGCATTTTGGCAGCCTTCATGTGCCAATAATATCAAGCTGCATTATTTTATCATGGAAAGATAAATCATGTACCATTTCATGAAAGAATTCAATAACGACATAACCTCCATGTAATAATTATTAATCTGAACAAACAGAGGTTTCATATGTGTCAATCTAGAGATTCATGAGAAATAGCTGCAGGATTCAAAATAACAAAGAACAATCTTAGGAAACCGTCTCCAATTTGGAAGGATCTGCAAGGTTTATGAAAGTAAATGTGAATGATAAGGATAGGAAAGGCAACGTAAGTGACCACCAGATGGCCATCAGATGTGCTTCTGTTTCCTAGATTGTCAACACAACCACAAGAAACACATTTGGATAACGACTAAAACAAGCATAGCCTTGATATGCTGGTTTTCTGCAGGCCACTTTTCTACTCAGGATTTATCAAACTATCGCCCCATCTCTACTCTTAATTTCATTTCCGAAATCCTGGAAAGTAGTAGCTAACTGCCTGAGCTGTCACCTCTCAGCCCATCGCCTATAACTTCCTTTCCAATCCACCTTCCACAAATACCATTCCACTAAAACTGCACTATTTACCATTCGCAATCACATAATCAGCTCCATGGATAAAGGAAAAGTAACTGCTCTCTTCTCCATGATATTCCTGCTGCTTCTGATACTGTTGATCATATATATAAAGAACACAAGTTTGGTCTATCCAGTTCTGCATCTTACCCAAAGTCTCAAACTCAATCAATTCATATAAATCAACTCACTTCTGTGCCCACTGTTTTGAATTGCCACAAGGTTCTGTACTGGGCCCACTCCAATTTACATTACATACCACTCCATTTGGCTCAATAGTTACTGATAGCTCTCTAGACTATCATTTATATGCTGACGGTACCCAACTATTCCTTCCATTTGTTAGTTCAAACATCTAATTCTGCTCCCAAGTACTTGCTTCTGTTCAGTCTTGGCTAGTAATAAACTTCTTCTGAATCCCTCTAAAACCAAATTTCTTCTCCTAAGTACAAGCCAACAACTCCGTAAATCTGATTGCCTAATGTCTGTTCAATGGAGTGGCTTACATATTAATCATACTGAATGTGCATGCAGTTTGGGCACAGTGTTTATTCCACCATATCATTTTCTAACCATTTACAGATCAGCTCAATTTTACATATCAGATATTCATAGAATCAGATCTCTTTTACCTCAACCTGTATTAATCCAACTAGCTAATGCATTGGCTTCCAGCAGACTTGTCTACTGTAGCTCTCTTTTTATTGGTATCACTGAAGGAGATCTACATAAGCTAAAAATGTTTCAAAACTCTCTCACCACAGCTACAACAAAGATCCCTAAATGTCAGCACATTAAGCCAACATTATATGCATTCCATTGGCTACCCACTGAGCAAAGAATTCATGTCGAAATCTGTCTGATAGATCAAAAAGTACTACATTTAAATCAGCCAAACTATGTACGTTCCATGCTCACCCTTGCACTTGATCAAAGGACAAAGTGACTCTTGCTGCGTCCCATACTCGAAAAGTGTTGGGCTCTCAGGCCTTCTGGGTAGATGGTCCAAAGCCGTGGAATTCACAGTCCAGTTCAGTTGATGCTGTCAATTCTTCGAAGTCATATAGGTCTAAACTAAACACTCATCCCTTTCAAGTTGTTTACCCACCATAGCCTGGCTTCTGGTTTCTCTGACCTATTGGAATTCGACCTGGTTTCTCCAGTGGATTATTCTTTTTGATTGCTATTTCATTTGAAGTGACCATGACTTATGCCTTTGGCATTATGATGACTGCACAACAGACTAACATAATTGCAAAATTTCTCCATTTCTCAGCATCTGACATAAGGTGAGTCAGGGAAACCAGCTCATTCACAGGGTCTCTTGAACTAAATCAATCCCACAACGGCACTGCTGGCTCCTCAGTTTAAGACCTAGATCAAGGTGCTGAGAATCGGGTCAAGTGTTCTCCTCTTAAGAGAAGTCTGGTTGACGGAATGAATTGTACAATAACAACTCACAGTCATTGTGCCTTAATGCCCTTCATTTCTGTCTAATTACCACTAAAAGCTTAAATTCTGTCTTGCTGTACATCATAGTTACCATACAGAACTATCCAACACCAGAGACTCGTACCCCTGCTTGCGGAAATTAAATATAAGTTGTAGAATTTGGATTGCATGAATGATTCGATGTAGGATTATTTATCACTATAAAGTTGAATTTCTAAAATGCTAGAAAACTACAATCCATGAACCATTTAAGAGCTCCCTAAAAACACAAAGGTTATTAATTTTATACCACTACAATAATTTATTGGAGTAAATGTTGGTAAGTGCAAATGAACCAAATAAAATGCTTATAGATTTTGGAAAATGTATTTAAAACAAATTCATCTTTTCCCTGTTGACTCCTTGCAGCTTACCCATGCATATACAGAGCAATAGGCTGCATAGGCTGCATGTACTGCATATACATTTGGACAGCAAATGCTGATCACAGTGGCACGTGCCATATTGAATTGTCAGCGTTGATAGAAAGGGCCTCTGGGATTTGGCTCAAGTGCAGAGGCATGCTGTCTGAAGCAGTGATCCTGTTACAGGAGCTTAAACTACATCTAATGGCAGGAAGAAGAAATGAAAACATTCAGCATGTCCTTACGATCTCAAAACGTGATTGCCTGGTCAACTCAGTTCTTACGCTGACCATGTAAAGCAGTGTTACCAACATTTCATCAAACAAACAAAAGTTCAGAACCAAAGTCATAGAGGTCAACTGCTTTACAAACTCTGTGACACAGCTCAAACAAAGCGTATAGCACTTGCAAAGAAAACTGTTGGCAGTTATCCAAACAGATCTAATCCAACTGACTATAAACTACTAGTTAAAACAGACATTAATGTCGCTAAACACTACCATACACTCATTACCTGACAGGCCTGCTAAAGCATTTCTGTCAAACGAACATAAAACAATTAGAATTATGCCACGCCTCCGATTTGCATTTCTGTGTGACTTTGCACGCGTTAAAAGTTTTAATAATAATAATAATAATAATAATAATATCAATGGCCATCCAACGTTTTAACACAATTGCTTTTCACAGCACTTTTGACATCGGGCATGATATCACTGAAGATTGGCCATCCCAGAACAATGCAGTCCCTAATTTCTGAAATCCTGAGGGATCATAGATACCTCGGGTAAAAAAAAAATAATAATGCATGCACTAGTTGCTGTGTTCATAGAAAACAGTAGTTGTGTTATTTTAAATAACTTCTAATCCACAGACTGAAAATTATAATTTCTTACTGCAAAGCCAAGTTTTTCAAATGGATCACAGTTCGTTAGCATAATGATTATACAATGCATCAATTGTCTTCTGCCAATTGAATTAGTTCCAATGTAATGTCATGTAATGAAAATCCCATAAATTGTTCAGCACCACACAAAAGCTGCATCAGGCAGACCAGCTTATTCACCAGTGGTGGTCTATGAGAAAGAGCCAGGTTGCTGTTAGCATGACCACGAAAGAAGGGGATCAGAATACGATAGTTTGAAGACTTCAGCTTTGAGTTTTGAGCACAGTGTTTAAGCAGAAAGGGCACAAATAATGGAAGCTCCGCCGACAGCAACTGGTCAAGGATGAGCAAACTGTAGGAGTCTTTTGAAAATTTGTTCCATAGAATTGGCAGAGGAAATGACAAGGAACATAAATGGAAAGAGGTATGTGGAAGTGTGAGTAGATCTGAGTGGTTGGATGGTGACTAGCCATAAAATATAAGTAGGCTGAGAAGTCGGAAGAGTACTGTAAGTGAGAAGTATAATTTTCTTACAGCAGTGCTCAGGGACTTTCAGCTAATGCAGGATGAGAGATATGAGGTCATGTGATGGGGTTTGAGTCTTAGTGACCACTCCGGCAAGAGCAATTTGAAATGTCTGGAGACATTTTATCTGGGAAGAAACTGTATTGGGGAAAAGAGAACTACAGCAGTTGAGTTGGCAAGTACAGATGAGGGGATGAATCATGAAGCACAAGTGCAGCCTTATAGCCTAACATAGAGCAATTCCATGCATTTTCATGATCTTCTGCAAAAGTCTAGTGGTCACCTACAGCTTGAAATGCTTAAAATTCAAAGAAGCATATTGTGGTGTTAGCCTACATCATTTCAACCTACTTACTACATAAATCTTACCACAATCTCAACCAAGAAATACAGAGGATGTCGAATATGCAGATGATGCATGTATGATTGCAGAATGCCTAACAAGAATAATGGAGTTATTGGAGGCATTAGCAGAGGAAAGTGGAAAACTTGGACTGAAAATTAACTATAACAAAACTAAAATAATGCCAATAACAAAAAAGGAATACAACGGGCCAATAGTTAAGCTTAAGGGACAGGAAATTGAGGTAATAAATAAGTTTGTCTATCTGGGAAGCGAAATGAAAGCAGAGGGAGGATCAGAAACAGAAATCAAAAGGAGAATAGCGCTTGCAGGGTCAACCTTTAACAGGTTACAAAAGGTCTTCAAACGACATGATATAAAACTGGCGATAAAGCTAAAAATCCTCAACACATGCGTGATCCCAGTACTAATCTATGGATGTGAGTCATGGAGTATTACAAGAGCAATGGAGAATAAACTGAATGCAGCAGAAAACAAATGGCTCAGAAGAATACTAAGAGTTAGCTATAAGGAACATGTAACGAATGAAAGTATTAGACAACGAACACAACAACCAATGATAAGCAATATGATCAAGAAAAGAAGAATGAAGTGGGCAGGACATGTCCTGAGGATGGGGGAGAATCGTAATCCAAAGAAAATCTTTAAATACAAACCGGACGGAAAGAGAGCAGTGGGAAGACCGAAAAGAAGATGGATAGATTGCCTTGAAGAGGATCTGAAAGGTGCCGGAGTTACTATCTATGGGAAAACGGAGGGCAGACGGAGAATGACCCTTGAGGAGATGGCCGGGAAACGAGATTTGTGGAGGGGTGTCATAGAGAAATCAACGACTGGATCCAGTCCAGAGATGATTACATGACATGACTACATAAAGAGTGGCCGAGTAAAAGGAGTTACCGTCAAGTCCATATATTTTTCTCAACTCTGATGTCTTTTGCTCAAATCCAGATAAAATGTTTGCTATTTGGCTTCACGGTTAGACAAGACTCGCCATCTCAGTTCATAAGAAGCAACCTTAGACTGCTGTCAGCAGAACTCAGGGAAATACAGTGACCAAACCCCATCTCATTAAATGCCCCCCATTTACACCATATGCCTGTTAAGACATGATCCACATGAAATATAATAATTACTCCTGCACTGAACAAACCCACTGAGACTGGAACATCTCTAAATCTCTACGTATTGGAGCCATAACAGGTACCATAAGATGAAGCTTCAAATTGTCCAAAACACCTTGGCCAGAGCCATCACCAAAACTCCTAAGTATCAACCAGTTCTGCAATCTTTACACTGGCTGCCCATAGAAAAGATAACAGTTTTCAAGTATGGGCTTATAGTCTACCTAAGGTTCTACATTTCACCCAACCTCTCTACCTTCATCTCATGGTGACTCCCAAAACTTCCAACTACTCAACAAGGTCCTCTGATTGTCTCACTCTGACTATTCTGAGGACAAGGACAGCTCTTGGTTAGCACATCTTTTTTGTCGCTGGCTCCAGACTATTGAACCCTCTTCCGGCAAATGTTCGCTTTGCAGAGTCTGTTTGGCCTCGAGATCTTGACCAAAAACCCATCTTTACCTGGACTCAATTCTTCTGGAGGCTGTTTCTGTGTCTTCTCCGACTTTTGACCAGACTCACCCAGCAAATTGGTATGCACACCAACTTTGCTTAGTAGCAACCATTGACTGATGCCTTTAGAATTATTACAGTGGAGCTATAGAAGTTTGGATTGTTATGTTATTATACACATCATAATAAGTTTGTGTTATAAAGATATCATGCTCTAAGCCAAATTAAATTTGAGATCCATATCTTCAACTGTGTTATATCTGAATTCACATTGTACTGAAGCATTACATAATTCCAATACATATATCTTTACATATACCCTGCATAAAGAAACATGCTGGCATGTAAAAATATATACTTTACTGCATCTGCGTCTCAACAGAATTAGCTTCTGGAGTTCTTTTGTCTTTGAGCCTCGAGTTGGTGGTGATTCCATCAACTGTAACCTTATTCAGAACCTCTTAAGTGTTTAGTAAACAAAGAGAATTTAGAAGGGAGTTCAGTATTCTAACCCTGTAGCAGTACTGCTGTGACTGTGTTTTTGCTCACAAATAAACACCCAGGCTGAAGATATGAAACACCTATTAGCTTTTACACTCAAACCAGAGCCTAAGATGATTTCATTTCATTTCGCGAGTGCTGTAGTCGCCGAAGTCCTCAGCCATGCAATAGCATCCTCCTCGGCTCTGTGCAGGGCCCGTAGGCCGCCATCGAACTACGGGCCCTGCACAGAGCCGAGGAGGATGCTTTTACACTCAAACCAGAGCCTAAGATGATGACACACAATGATATAATCTAGCCACAACTACAAATACAGGGCCTTCTGAGAACTTGTCAAAGTCAGTCGAGAATGTTGCAGATATAAATCAATAAGAACCATGGTTGTAATATGAGATAAAGCAGTTTAACTCAATTTCTGCTCACACAGTACATGACTCTGCCAACTGTGGTCCTAGGAACAGAAGAATAGAAGGTCCTAAGAATTGAAGAATAGAAGGTCCTAAGAATTGAAGAATAGAAGGTCCTAAGAATAGAATTTGGTGAAAGAATCTTTTGCCTGAAGCACAGACTCACTCAACCGCAAAGCAAGACAGCAGGACATTCTATCTTGACGCAATAGGTGGCTGAAATCGTCAATTTCAGAGGACTGGTCAGGACTCAAACTCTCAGCTGGATTGGGGCTATATCAAGTGCTGGTGCTAAATTGTCCAATAAACATTTTTTATTTCTCCAAAAACACAATAAAATCCAAATTTGCACGAAAAAGACAGTCATGCATAACATGTTATGATGACAGTCACCACACCCATCAGTATCAATAGCCGTAACAGTTGCAATGCTCTGCCTTGGTCAAGCATCATAATTTTGAACGTAGGCCTATTATGAATTTGGGCAAAAGTGGTAGATGAATCATTTATCTATCATTTATTCCCAAACATATAATGCAAATAATATTGTGGTTCATGCAGCACATAAACTCTATTTTGGTTGGACCTGAATCATTCAAACTGAGGCATTTGTCTTTTGCTCAGTTTCTACTGTGCTAACATTATATTTCTACAATAATGCTAAACTAAGACTAAACCAATAAAAAATTCAAAAATAATAATAAAAAATCAGTAAAGTAATACTAAACTAATATTGATACTAAACAGTACTACTAGAAGTACATACAGAGCCAAAATTAACAATGCATTTCTTAGGTAGAACACATACCAGCAGATCAATCACTGGATAACTTCAAAGTTTGAAGTCTCAGACTGCAGACAGCACATGTTGCAACACACTATGTATGTACCTGAACACCTCCTACACACACACACACACACACATATATATATATATGTATGTAATCACCTTTCAAGAACCTCTCAATGGTGTTGAGAAACCGTGGTTACACCAGTGACCTCAAGCAACCAATAACAGATGCTTCTAAATCATGAAAAATATTTATTACTACTTTGTTAGCAATTTTGCTGGCCTACAGTTTGGCAGCTTTCCCATTTCATTATTCAGATTAAAAGGCTAAGCACAAATATACTGTAGGCCTATTTTTTACTTTGTACATGAGAAACCAAAGCAGACCATTGCAAAATCATTCAGACTGGAAAGGTACATTTGACTTTCAGGTTAAAGGTGGCACTAACGCTTAACGATTAGTCTTGGAGCTTTACAGTCATGACTTTTGAATAAGAAGTATATTAATGATGCTGAGCGAACATTAATCTTTCATCTGTGAGAGAAAAGCTGCTTCCTCTGAGATTTCTCAAAGCACCCTCTTAGCAGAGATGAAACTTCCTCCCCAGCCTTGACAACAAATCCCTGGAAATCACAGACAACCGTCTCTTGGCTGTTCACACACTGTCAATGAAGACAGTAAATTCAGACCTGGGAAGAGGGATTGGCAAATGGACCTATCGACAGATACTGCATGTTTATCTGTGGTCACTACTAGGAGCTGCAAGCAGACCTTCTATCACATAACTAGTTAATGCCAACATTAGTCCTATGTTGGTATCAAGTGACTGCTGATCTGTAGTTAAAAGTCTAGGGGATTGCACACAAAAACTAGTATTTCTCAACTAGGACAAGATACAGATGTATAAACTTGCAATGGCACTAGTAAGTAAAAGTAAGTGTGCACCTTAAACATTATGCAAGGTAAGAAAAATTATTATTGTCTTCATCATCTGAAAGGTGTATCCATATGGCTGCTGAATCTGTTAAACTTGTAGTCAACTAATACTCAAGTACTTGTATATGTAACAAAGCATTTGTGCTAGTAGCCTACTCATACTTGAGTAATAGTAGAGGTTATGCTCCCCACAGAGCACTGGATGATTAACTTGGTCAACTCTGTGTACGGCTCCCTGTTTAGATAAATTCAGCTTTGAGCTTATATCTGTTTAAGCCTGTCTATACAGTAAATGTAAATGTAAAAGCAAATGTATGCAGTTTTCTACAGAGACTGTATGGCCTCGATCCTGTTCATTTTAAAATAAATTTATCATGTTCAAGAGGAAACAGATTCTATTAAGTTATTTTTCAGCAAGTCTATGGATTTTCCTGCAATCCAAAAAAACTTGCTTAATTTTGCTTACATTGCATTTTGTTGTGAGAATAAGGTTAAGAATAAGATTAACGCTTGTGTTCAAATTGTATGCACTGCTGACCGTACTGTCTTGCTGTTTATTCTGCAATTGCATAACTGTATTTGTATTATTCTAATCGTTCAATCAACCTATCTTGTAGATGGTACAGAAAGCACTGTGCTTCCAGATGTAAGGGCCTGAATTGGCTAGGGGAACAGGTACCAACAATGGTTGGGTTTGGTCTGATGGATAGCAACTGATTAATGAATTAATTAGCTGCGAGAATTATCAAGACATTAATTCATCAATTTGTTCAGAGCATTTATATAGCACCCTTTCGATATATCTTCTCAGAAGTAGCAAGCCTATCAACACCCATTCAACCGTCACCACGTATGCAACCACAGCATTCACAACAATGTGTTGAGGGCAAAGACCACAGGACCAGCACTAAGAGATCAATCATCATTCAGGCATGACAGTATTTAGAAATCAGGCTTCTTTTGGGTTACTGCTCTCTTCAGTCTGCCACACAGAAATACTTGCATGCTTCCACTATGCTGCACTGAAGCTTTGCTGCGATTGGACAGTCACTTTGTAATGAGTTTCCTATAGTTTCATACAGACAAGATTCCTGGAGCCTTTTCCTGCATGCTTTCCATGGTAGACTGGTTGGGTACCACTGGTAAGGAGTTTCCATGAAGTGGTGACATTTAAATGTCTGATTTATTTCATATTATTGGTATTACAGAGCATTATGTGTATACATACATTCACATACATTCACATACATTCTGGAACTGTTTGCTTTGATAATAGAAACTCATGCAAAACTATCTTTGAGATATTCCATCAGTAACGAATGTCAAATGAACTGAAGTTTTTACATATATGCAAGTGAATCCAGGAATGTGCTAAAGTCCATTATTGTTGGAATCCACTTGAAAATTAAGCACTTCTAATCAAACTGTAGTCGATTCCTTAACTGCCTCTCTCGGTTGTTGCTGATAATCCTTAAAAGCCTAGCATTTCTAGAAAGTGAGTCTTTTTCAAAAGCATCATAGTTTCCAACAGTTTCTCTCAACCAACTGTTCAGTTCAACTGTCCATGTTACTCTGATCTACAGTAAGTCTACTTCCAGCAATTTTCTACTCTAACCTTTCTCACATTCATCCAGATTTGTAGCTATGCTTTGATGCTTCATCAGCTGATGTTTCATGGATTAGATTCTGATGCCATCACCATCACCATCTACTCGACTGCCTCTGAAACTTTGATAGCTGTCATCCATTGCCAGTGGTGCCTTCCGCTGGAACCAGATGCATTCCGTACCAACACAACTGAAGTCAGCAGACTGTGGTAGGTGGTCTATGCAGATGGAATGACTGGGTGAGTGACTGATTGGCTGGTTGCGTGAGTGAAGAAGAATCGAGGAATTGGCTAACTAAAGGAATCTGAGGACCTGGTAAGCTTCAGTGACCACATGAAACATGAGGTTTGTCACACGTGTCAGCAGCCATATGAACATCAGAATGATTGATTGATGACCAAGACAACCCTGAGCTGCTTTGCTGGGCTGCCTCTCTGGCCAACCATGCAATATCAGTCAAGCAGTTGATTAGACTTGACCCTGGTCACTGCAACCAATCACAATGGAAAACCAATCAACCACACTGAAAATGAGAACACTCGTACAGTAAGTAAGCAACCTGCAAAATACTACTTTCCATTTTTGCATATAACAAGTACAATTATGTTATCAAGATCATCAGTTATTTTATGACTGATGTTTGCATCCAAAAGATTGTGGACATACATCTGTGAATGCAGATTTCCTACCAAAAGTACGTTAAGTTGACAAATGCATGGAACATAAAATTTTGGAAGCTGTTAAATGGCCATAACTGTTTGAGGGACATTTTTATGTATCTTGGATGTTTACCGCTTCAGGCTGACACTGATGTGAGACAGTAAACTTTTTTGGCCAAGTAAAAACTAGTGATACCTTAGTGTCATCTGAGCTGTACATTGTTTGCGCAGTAACAGAAACTTGTACTTTGAGAGAACTATAATGTGCTATAAATTAGTAACTTTCGTGCAAACATTTATGCACAGCATTTACTTTTCAGTTAGTTGAACTGTTCATTTTTTCCTCTTTTTGTATTTGTATTTTATTATTTTTGTGCTGCTTGATCCAGGCAAAATAAAGTTTCTACCAAGGAATGAAACTCATGTCTGTAAGGAAACATCTGAAGGGAACCATATGCTTACACTTAAAAAGCCACTGTTTAAGAAAACATCACCTACAATTTGGTTTTCTTGCACTTTATTGTAATTTTGGAGTTAATAAGTATATCCTAGCTTATAGTGACCTTTTGACCTAACTTATGATTATCTTGCAAGGTCACCTGAATGTCTTGCAAGATCATCTGTTTGTCTTTCTCTGGTCATACCTTGGACTATAACTCTGATATTGCTGCTGCCAGGAAGCTACTCAGTCAGTTTGAAAGGTATTGGCATTGCACCCTTTTACCTTTCCATCTCCTCAAATTTAGGTGCCAGCATCATGTTGTCCATAAACTTGTCTCAGCAGCCAAATCCACCTACTTGTCCTGTCTGGTCTCTGAGAGCTCCTCTTCTCCGAGCTTATCATGGAACTGACTTAGCAGGGATGTGTTTATCCAGAATTTCAGACACAGTTGAATTTAGCTGGACAGCATGATCGGTAGCTGTCTCAACTGGGCACAGCCAATGGAGGAAGCAAGGTGTCAGCTTTAAAATTTGAAATTTTGAGCATTTTCCAGTACGTGGAAGGTGTCCTATGATGAAAAGAAGCCTGAGCAGTAATGGCAGTATGGTCAGACAAAAATGCCTCTGAAGTAGAGATATTTTTAACCACAAAACAACTGGCTTGGGTTATAAGAAGAGCAAGTGTGTGACCCAGGTCTTGAGTTGGGAAAGATCCATGCTGCACAAGATTAAAGCCAGAGAGGAGCTCCTGAAATTTTTGTGAAGCACAGTTTGGAGTGTTTACATGTTATGCCTCTGACCAGAGACGTTCTGAACCATTTGTAGTTTCTGCAGATGTCCCTTGGTGATGCCAGTGATAAGGGACTTACAGAAGTCAATTCTTCTAGAAACCAACACATTTCCTAGTGAGATCAATACAGTTTGAGACAAATGTGACCTGATTCTACAAATATCCTGTACATGAAATTGAGCTAATTAGCATACAGCTGAATATATTTAGAAAAGGACAGAGTGGTGTGAAATATTATTCATGAACTGCATGTGCATTCAGTCCCATTTACAAGCAAGCCATCCAACTGAACAGATGTAAACCAATCAAATTTGCAGAGTTGTTGGCTAGGAGAAGGAATTCGGTTTTTGAAAGATTCACAAGAAGTTTCTTACTCGCTATCTCAGACTGAACATCACCAAACGCAGTTCTAAAAAAGTAGTTGGAGAGCACGATTAGACATGGAACTATCAAATGAAAGGAACAGCTGGGTATCATCGGTATACAAAGGTAGTCAAGAGAGCTATTGGTAAGTAGTGAATAGAGTGGAGTGTTATGTAATGTGAACAGGAAAGGACCCAATAGAGAACCTTGTGGAATGCCACAATTTAAGACAGTGTGATGTTCTGGGGCGTCTAAGGACCCCCGAGTGTTTCCTCAAGGCAGCTGGTCCAAACTACACCAGGATGACCTAACCAGCGCCGTTCTGGGGTCAGTCCGCGGGGCAAGGCTCCCGTGGTCTGTTAGGTTGAACACAGAGTCTTCAAGTTTCAATCGTGTATTGTTCGCAACTCAAAATGACAATTATGACAACTGAAGTACAATTACGCCAACAACTTAACTTCTATTCCACTAAACTAGGTTAAGAACTCAACTTGGCCGACTAACTGGCTAAACCACGACTGCGGAGTCGAACTCGAACACACTGCGACTGCTGCTGACGGTACTGCTGACTGATGACTCTTCTGCTGACTGCCAGTGACGGTCTACTGCTGACGACGACTGCCCCAGTGCTGCTGACTGTACTGCTGCTCTTATTTAGACATCCTTAGAGGCTTAGAGGCAGAGGCTTAGAGGCTAATTAGCATACAGGCTAATCAGAATAAAGGCTTAGAGGCAGAGGCAGAGGCTTAGAGGCTAATTATCATAGAGGCTAATTAGAATAAAGGCTTAGAGGCAGATTCTCCACAACAGTAGGGGCTTAAGTGAGTTTGTTGATGCATACTGATTGAAAACGAGGGTGTATGGAAATAGATGATGTACAAAATCAAATGCTGATACAAGAGTTGGACAGTAAACAGAAGATTTTAACTGTTAGTAGATAATAGATGCTTCTTGGATGGCTACAGGAAGTCTATTCCCAGTCTCCTGGGCCGGCAACTCTAAAGGCACAATCACCCATTTTAGTCTTAGTTGCCAGTACGTATACATTAGAAGTGTGAGCCAGTGCTGTACTGCTATCACACATCCACAGGTGGCAAATAGTAGAACAACCTCTAGATACAGGGGCCAGCTGCAAAATAAGCAGGTTAATGACGAATAAGCAGTTGAGAAGACCCGACAGAGAACCTTCTGGAATGCCACAAACAGTGCAAAGCTAATAGAATGTGGTATGGGACGTGGGTGGCACCCATCTCATGGTAAAAGCTGCAGATGTTCCTTGACAGCCCTGCAGCATAGCGAATACAGGCTGCCATCCAAATAAGCCTGAAGCCCTTGCTGCCTTGTGAGTAGGTGCTTGAACCAAAGGCTAGAACCCCAACCGAAAATAGGGTTGATATCAGGAAGGGCATCCGATCGATCGTAAAACTTTTGCTCCAAAATTTCTTCAATGGATCCGACTGTGGCTGACCCCTCCTCTAGGAGGAATTGATTCCAGCCAGAAGGAGAGAGACAGATGTATACATTAGAAGACCTTGATGATTGCAGCCAAGTCGAGTAGGATCATCAGACAGCAACTTGATGCTGTCCGTAAGATAGCCCGGTGCCTGGTTATGAAGGTGTTTGTACAAAAGAAGATGAAGTTTATATATCTGACACATTCGTCAATCTTCAACCAACAAAGCTGGTCCTGCAGCACAGATGTGATGTGATTGAACTTTCTCTCGTGCAACGAGGCAAGCAGCAGCATTAGTGACCGCCTGAAGCCGAATGATACTGCGCTGTGGCAGGTCAACAAAGGCTACATTACAGAAGTTGACCGACTCAACACCAGACTCTGTACAAGAATGTGAGTTGCATCCCTCATAAAAACCGAGAGACAGACTTTAGTTGTCTTAGATTTGAAAAGCAGTTCCACAGAAGTTCAGTTATGTGAGACGTCATTGAAAGATTGCGGTTAGAGAGAAGACCAAGAGCTTTAACCTCACACCTTGGCTTGACCAATTCTGTACTGATGATGAAGGGGCTTCGATCCAGTTTGTCGACCTTGGCAAAGACGATAAGCTGAGCTGCAATTCAGTCAGCAGTATCACCAATACAGCCCATTTAGACGGTCCTAAAATGTCGGTGTCATCAGGATGGCAGAAACTGTATATCTGTGAGTCATTAGCATAGAGATGACCATGCAAACCATGCTCTGCTATTATGGGCAAGATGTGTCATACAGAGAAGAAAAAGAATGGGTCCCAGGACTCAGCCTTGATAGACAACACAGGTTAGGGTAGTCGCAACAGAGGATGAGCAGAGGATGAGCATTACTGCACTCCTATAATTATGCATGAATTAATATGTTTATTATTTGATACATAAATTAAATAGTTCACTGTAGTTCATATTGTTTACATATTTAATGCATGGTATATTCTGTACAATTTGTCAATCACTTTATTTGCTTATATATATGACATGAAACACAGCATTGTCTTGCATTTATATTTCATTCAGTTCATCGGTAGGTGACACAAGTAATACGCAACTCCTGTTTATTTCACGTCTATGTCTGAGTCACTGCTGCACCTATTTCTTGCTACGTTTCTGAGCACGACACAGAGATTGCATCAGATGATGTGAAGGCCATCAGCTGCCGATGAAATCAAGCACACAGTCACACATCTGCACAACTGCACTGATGACCCATACAGTCATAAGCATCTGCATTTACATCATGTAAGGCCAGCACCAAGTCGTGTTTGTGCATGTGGCGGCAGCAGTGGCCATATCCGAGTCTGAGCAGGAAGGATTAAATGCATCCGTCATCCATTCAGATGAAATGGACAGCAGCCACACCCAGTGCTCTAAAACTCTCAACTTGATTACAGGATTATCATAAGCTGGCTCATTATATGGATCCACATAACAACAACAACAGACTGTCAGAGCACACAAGGCAACGCTTACCTGCATCCTGCAATATTTAACAGACGAAACAAAGTAAGAAATGGTTACCAATCAGCCAATTATTACAAACCATCTTTAACTATGGTCTGTGAATGTAAGGTACGATAAAGTAAACACAGCATATTTATTACACACAGTCATCCAAAACACAATCCTTTTTAGTTTATGCAATCACTCCATATTAGACAAAACACTGTATTCTAATGTATTTGTCAATTTCTGAAGCACCTTAAATTAACGAACTACCCAGAGGTGCTCAAATATAGTCCTCAAAATTTCAGTTCTTCCATCACTGATGTCTCCACAACAAGGGTGCTGCAATTACCTTATATGCTGTAAAGGTAACAGATAGCAGTAAAAGTAAGATGCTTGTATCCATGCTTTTACATAGAAACTTCTCAGCAGCATAATCCCAAGTTCTAAGGCTTCTTGACTGAGGCTCAAAACCATAACCAGCTTCTTAACCAGCTCATATGGGCATGACGTCATCTCACTCCATTGTGACAGCCTGCACTGGCCACCAGTTACAACAGTTACAACATATACAGAGTGTGCATGTAACTGTGTCAAGCTCTGCCTGCTGGTTTATAAAAGCATCATATGGATGGAATCTGTGGGTTGTTGCATGTGGGACACAGAGATCGGCAAGACTTGTTTCTAACTTCACAATGCTGGCCTCCAGCATGAAAACAAAATATGGTAAAAACTGTTCTCTGTTGCTGGACCCAGGACCAGAATCAGCTCCTGTCTAACTTTAGTTCTGAGGCAGCCAGCATGCATTCAGGTGACAATTTTACAGAACATAATTTTCAAGATCTGGCTAATTGCCTTCAAGCTCTCCATTCCAACCAAACTAACTATCTTGATTTCATTGCTGACTGCCAAGCTTGTCATTACTTGACCAAGTCCTGTGCCTGCCTTACTCTGGCTATACCCAGAACAAGAACAGCTCTTGTGTTTACTTTACACTGGCCCCAGCTTCTGGAACTCTCTTCCAGCAAATGATTGATTTGCAGAGTCTGTGTTGGCCTTAAAAACTCATCTCTTCCTCTACATACTCATTTCTTCTGTAGGCTGTTTTCATGTTATCTCATGATTTCCTTGTTGGTTTTTCACTGAACTCACCCTGAAATTTGTCTTGCACGTGGACCTGCACACCAACAGCCATCAACAGATGCTTGTGTATTAATACAACGGCATTACAAAAGTTCAGATTAAATTAGATGGAAATCAAATCTTTCAATCCTCTCAATATATGGAATAGTTGAATGAGTGACTAAAGAACCCAGAGATGTCCAAACAATAATAATCTGTGAAACTGCTATTCACTGTTAGGCATGCTTATTCCAAATTTATCCATTCCCAGGCCAAATGAGTTGTGATTGAAGTTTAAAGTGTCCAAATAATAATAATAACATTAATGTATTCGGACACAACCACTTTATCATACAGGGATAAAATACTGAGATTGATGCCACAGTTAAAAGTTCATTTGGCTGAAGCACAGGCACAACAACCACACAATCGACCAACCACTGGAAAACCTGCCCTTCTCCATCCATATTGTAGTTTGGAGAGAATCTTTGTTTGCCTGGAACTCAAACAACTCAGATTCTGTTTACTTATGGAAGGACCAGTCTCAACTGGACCATCTGTAGACCTGCTACTTCCATCCCAACATAAAAAACCAAGTGAGCTGAAAAATACAAACCAGATCTTTCCCAACCATAGTCCTTGGTTCCACAACTTCTTCCTCCCACCCATTTCATCCATTTTCATCCTAATCAATGCTGTGACTCTTGTTACTCACCTGTAACCTATCCTGTTTCTTCTCCTTCTTCTCCCCCCCCTCTTCCTCTTCAGAACAGAACTTGCCTTTATAAATTAATAAGTAACTTTTATCATGCCAGTGCCTGATGCACAAACCATCAACTGATGGTGCATCAAAATCAAGCTGCAGTCAGGCCAATTTCCAGAAAGTCAGGCCATTGAATTAGAAACGAAGCCTAGCGTGGATGAGCCAACTGAAAATGGCAAGCCTTAAGCAGAGACCAAAATGACAGAAGTGATCAAGCAGCGAGAGAGTTCCAGCAAACAAAAAAGCTCATTCACGAAGAACAGGTCTAGATGCAGTGCTCGACAACCATTCACAGGGATATCATTTCTATGTTGATGATAAAGACAACATTTCATTTGACAGTTTGTCTTGTCACTATCCCGATCCTATCCCGACTCCCCTTCTTCCTCTTATCCCTCTTTCCACTCCAATCCCAAACATCACCCACCGTAGCTGCCATGCTGTCTCTCAGCCTGACTGTTGGATCTTGACCTGGAACAGAACATTTTTGCCTATCAAGTTTGTTTTGACTAAGCAATTGTGACTAAGCTGGTCCCCATGATGTGGCTTTCGTTGGGCGCTGTAGAAATCTCGAGATTATGAATACGATTATGATTACTCATCTGTACAGCTGTTGTCCAATGCCTTTGAGGAGGTGCAGTCTGAGGTGCAATCTAAGATGCGGGCTAATGAACTTCTGCTTAATCCATCAAAGTGCCTCTGCAGTATCTCTGGTTCTTATACATTTTAGATAAAATTCTCTCATCTGTCATTAAAAAAGTATGAACAGTGGTTCAAGCACTGATCCTTGCGGCAGTCTTTTTAACACATTTGTCCAGCAGAGAACAACTGTCTCCAATTTTTGCCGTCTGCCTGACAATCCTTGTTACTACTGTCCTGTAATTCAGCATGCTTGCAACCTTTTGGCCAGCCTTCCATGAGGTACTTTGTCAAACACTTTGCAAAATCTAGGTAAACTAACATCCACAAATTTACCCTAACCTATCCTTTCATAAATCTCCTCAAAGAACTCTAACGGATTTGTGAAACATGAACGACCTTTTGTAAACCTGTGTTGACTGCATTTCGTTACATCATACTCACGCAGATGTTCCGCTACATTATCCATAATA
The DNA here is from genome assembly GCA_964023275.1 of Norana najaformis. Lineage (NCBI taxonomy): Eukaryota > Metazoa > Annelida > Clitellata > Crassiclitellata > Hormogastridae > Norana > Norana najaformis. Next base: position 8,700,642 of record OZ029922.1, read on the forward strand.
ATTCTTTCCATGACTTTGCACGTAACACTGGTTAAACTGACTGGTCTGTAGTTACATGGTTCACTTCTATTTTCCATTTTTAAACAATAGTGAGTGCAACTCTCCATTTCCGTGGTACCTTTCCAATCTGCATTGATGCACGGAAGATCTGTGCTAATGCCCTTCTAATTTCTTCTCTCACTTCATGCAAAAAGTTAGGAAGTAATTCATCTACACCTGGGGGCTCTTGTCAGTTTTTAACCTTTTCAGCTGTTCCGCCCCATTTACCTTAGTAAACAGTATCCGAGACAATCCCTTCCCGCTACTACTGTACTTACAAATGTTTTGTTGGGCTCAGGGATATTTCCTAGTTCTTCCAAAGTAAACATGGTGCTGAAATATTTATTGAACATTAATCAGCAGCATCTGCATCATCAGCAATGACCTCTCTATTTCTCCCTTCCTTTTTCAACAATCTTTCCATTTCTGCTTGCTTCTAGCATAGTTGTAGAAACTCTTGCTCTCCTCCTTTACAATTCTTTATAGCTCCTGCTCAAAACTGTCTATTGCTTTCTTATTTGGATTATTGTAGATATTCCTTTCATTCACATACATGGTTCTTGATTTCTCAGGTATTGCAGAATTCTCATTTTTCTTTAACTTCTGAAAATTCTTCAATCCTTTGTCATTTGCCCTTCTTTTTTGGAAAATCTTGGGTTACCCAAGATCTCTTCTTCTTGGTTTTTTGCTTAGGTATGTTTTCTCTATAATCTCCCTCAAGACATCTATAAACTGTCCACGCCTCATTCACTCCCATACCTTCAATTCCACCTATAAAATCCTTTTCCTTACTAATTCATAGTCTGTTTTAAAGAAGCTGTGTCTTTCCTCATAAGCTCTGACTTCTCGGACCTGCTCCATAACCAGTTCCCATATGACTACCTGATGATCATTAGTATTCAAATACTATGTTGTTCGACTCTAATGATGATTCAGAGGCTTCGTTTCCAAAACACAGCAAAAAATTGGTAACACTTTGGTCACCACCAGCCTTCTGACTAGTTCAATGTAATTCTCCTTCATTTTACGAGCAGGTATTCATCTCATCAGATTTAAGGTCTGCTTGAAAGATTTGCAATAGGAGTTGGATGGAACTGATTACAGATTTCAGGAAAGCAAGACCAACATCCATATAGCAGGCTGTCCTGTGAAGAATAGCAGTCTAACGAGAGACAGGTCATTAGCTCTCGGCCGCCATTTAGATATTGGCAGCCTGGGCCCTGGCTGGTCCGACGACACCAGAAGTGATCAGTTCCTAGCTGTGCCAGGAATACATACGTAGCCCCAGGGTCACATGTCTTGAATGCTAACAAGTGGAAAAGGTTGAATGCTATTATACATTTATGAAGCCAATTCAACTACTGCCGGCACCGATTCGCCCAGCAGGAGACCAAGCCACAGACAGCCTGACAAACAGACATAAAGAAACACAGGACAGCCAAAGCGACAGAGAAAAATGGATATACATTTAGAAAGCCAGATAGAAGAACAGTGAGTTCGTCAGAAAGAACTAGTGATAAGCAATCACGTCCAGGGAAAACTAAAATGTCGCCAAAAAGCTAAAAGCTTCAAGATACAACAGTAAACAGGCTTACACATGCACTTTGAAAATTAGGAGAGAGACCAAGGGAAAACAGAACCACAGAGAAACTGTTGCTGCTGTCGGAGACATGTCAAGCAGAAATTGTGGGTTGTGCAAATGTGTGTAACGTGTAACTGAAACTGCTCAATAAAAAATTCTAGGAACCATTAAGTACTGTGCTTGAACAGATAAGGCAAAATCAAAAAATGCAAACAATGTTTAATTACATTATAGCAGTGAATTTGCTTCATGGTATCATACTTATTAACAGCCAACCTAAAATTGACAAAAGCAAGACAATTGCATCTAACCAAAAAACATGTAATAAGCCAAAGGGTTAATAATGAAGCTAAAAACTTTTCTACATATAAAGCTTTATTTAAAAGTCAGATGACTGATCTATTGCTTGCACATCACATGCTATTTCATTATTTTCCAGGCAGCTCAACTGCTAGATGGGTTTAAGCTGCAAATGACAAAAGAAACATCTAGATAGCAAGATATACACTAAGAACCAAGGGAAGATCAGCACTGTTTCTGGGTTCATTTAAATGTTCTTGTGGCTCTTGCCATTTGCATGAAATGATTGAAATGATGCATCTCTCTATTTGACAGAAATATTTGCAGACAAAACTATAGATTTTGCAAAATTACCAAAAAGTCAGAAAACTCCAATAAAAACAAGTCAACTGAATGTGCACTTTCCTTAAGAGCTTTTGATAGAAGAAATTAACTCGGGCGTTTATAATCTGCATCAGTGGAGAATCTGCAGAGAAAGAAACATACACCATTCAGTCATCAAGATCAATAAGACACATTTATCAACATATTGATTCGCCGGCCTTCTAATTCAAATCTCTTCCCATTTAGCATGCAGACATAATGCCAATCCATGACTCGTGGAGAATGGAGATTACCTCCACACTGAAGACAGTCACCAAGCGATAGAGCAAATTTAATCAAGATAGCAGTCCGAGTAGCAAATTGGCGATTTTAACTGACCGATTCTCTGTCCATTAGGACCTCAGTCGATAACCCAGATCCCATCCACAGACCTCAGCTACCGTCCACATCTGAATGCACACATGTACAGACACACACAATGCACATGCATATGATGCAAATGCACAGGCACATGCAAGCATACTCCCAGCAAGACACATGAATTTACACCCACACAAAGACATACAGGTATTCAAATTCTGAACTCAGGCAACACACAACTGCAAGAAGATTAGGCCTACTGCCTTAGATGGGAACTCCTTTCAGCCTCAACCTAATTACTATACAGATATGTAATCAGTCTAAAATTATGATGCAGTGCCATCTAGTGCTCACATTCCAACTTATACCGTAGCCCTGTCATTTGGAATATGACAGTTTAAATATACACTATAAATTGGAGATGCAAGCAGTGAGTTAAATTTTACATTAGTTTATTATTGCTTTAATAAATTTTAGTTTTTTCTGCTCGCAATAAGCTAAGATTTTATGTTGATAGCATAAAGTGCAAATGTCTATGCTACTAGTAATATTATTTTCAGTAACTCCCTCAGGGTTTATCATAAATAATGCAGCTCCATTTGCAGCATACATAGTCGCCTAATCTTATAGTACAGCTCAGCTGCATTAAGGTTTACTCATACTCAACTGATTAATTTTTTTATGATTAATTTTTATGTGTGTTGGAATAACCGTATACCATAAAGTGTTTGGATTTCATTTATGAAAGTCAGTAAGAGTTTTTGTTGCAGGTTTAGGCAGCACGGACCTTATGTCCGTAAGAGCAACACACACCTTATGAGATAGTTTAGCTGCACTAAACTATCTCATAAGGTGGTTACATTGGTGTATTCTTTAGTTAATAGAGGTGGTTTGACTATCTGTGTCAACATGTACATTATTAAATTGCATGTATACAGAACTTATGTCTCCAGTGGACAGAGATGGTTTGTATTTCCTTTATTTTTTTAAATTTTGCTTTATGTTTTCGGTTGCATTTTCTGTCTGCCTAGTGCAAAATAAAGTACATATAAAAACTTGATAAAATACTGAGAGCAGAAGCTCTTCCTAAGCAATCAATGCAGACCCCTCATTCATGGATAAAAGCAGCCACCAATCTGGTTTAACATTGACATAGCTACAGCACAAATGTCAGTCCATCTAGCAGCAATGGGTGTGAAATGACCTAAATAATTATATCATATCCATTGTCTTTGGTCATTTGCCAAATCTCTGAAAATCTTGTCAGAACTTGAACTGGTATTAATGTTACATAATTACAATGTAAAAGGCCTACAATAATGGTTTTTTAAATGAAATACCTACCATTCCTTGTAAAGTTGTTATCAGATGCATCTGAATCCAATCAGTCTGATGTTATTGCTCATTTACGATGTAAATGAAAAACTTACCTTTACAGCGTAAATACAACAATACAAATACATCCAGAAAACATATTTATGCTAAAACCATGTGCAAGCTGTGGTTCCCGGTCTGTATCTCTCATTCGAAACTGAGCTTAAACTTCAGACGCAGGGGTGCAGATTTTGTATCTTATCCCTAGGTGCAGAAGACCTGGCTATGCCACTGGACATCCTTGGATAAAAATTGACAGAAGAGACTTCTTAGACATGTCCAGTACATTTATACAAAGTTGAATTAATTATGTATGCCCAGAAATACAGTTTAACCATTAAATCTGTGCAATATCTTAAATTCTTATAATTCTTATAATTGCCAATAACGCATAAAGAAATTTGTTTGAATTTTACTTTGCTCCAAAAATGCACCAAAATCCTTTATTCAGATTGACTTTGATGAGCCGTGGATCCCACCAGGATAGCAGACTCCCCACTGGAAGTATTTATCCAAATTAAATGTACATAACACAGCTACATGTAGCAGCTCTGTACATCTAGGAAATGGACTACGGAACATATCTCCATCCTTCATTAGATGTCCCTCACATTTTAAGTGGACCAATGGCATAGACTTTGCAACTAAAGATATCTCTCTGCTAAAGTTTCCTACGTAACAATGTAACTTCATACAGTCACATCTCTGGAGATCTTGAAAAAGTACAACATATTGTTAACTTCTTTCAAAACAGTCCTGTGTTCCTTTATTTCTCTACACATTAGCTTTAGCGGTGAGTCTTCAGTTGAGACCAAAATAACACAAACTGATTGCTGTGTCAATAGGCTGCTATTCTAAGCTTTGTCTGGATGAGATTCAGAATCATGTTTCATCCACCAAAAGTTTCTGCCCATCACTTGATTTTTAATTAATCTACGGATATTTTTACACTTACTTCACACAATAGCATGTGGAACAATATGAACATGGAGAGAACCATTGGAGGAATGCAAGACAAAGCCAGAACTCAGTCAGACTGTGACATTCCATAATGGCCCATAGTTGTGCTTGATGTTTCTGGACAAAAAACACATTACAGTGCTGTCAGCACAATGAATCAATGGAGGTGGTACCATGTATTCGGGGTCCTCCGTCTGTCAATGATGTGAGGCCCTAAACCACTCTGCATACTTGACTACAAGAGTAACATGGGTTTTATGGATAGAAAGGATCAGATGACGGAACCATATTCAGCAGCAAGAAAATCAACAAAACGGTACAAGAAATTAACATTCTGCTTACTAACCATGGCTCTGCTGAATGCATACATTCTCATCGGAAAATAGAGGAAATCGAACATTTTACAGTTTGAGCACACAGTCATTGCCGAAATACTTTTCTTGGAAAACAATATACCACACGAGGACAAGGTTGAATCCATTGACTTACTCAGCAGCACTTTCTGGACCATCCACAACTTGGACCAAGACTCCGGCTCATTGCCGTGTATATTCAAAGAAGGGTCAGCGCAGAGATGTGAAGACATATTGTCCAAGATGCCCCAATAGACACTTACCAGTAATAAGCACAGTGCAACTGCTGAACTGCTGTAGGCTTTGTGGTTGCACACCGTTTCTAAGCTGCTGAATTCTTTTTGTTGTATTGGTTGAAACAATGTTTTGCATAATTGCTGAACTGATGTTATTGCTGAACTGTGTCCTGAATTTCTTTGGTTATGGAGTGTCTTTTGGGTTTATGGTGTTTTTGACCTGAACTAAAATTCACCTAAATTTTTGCAAATTTTGTTTCATACTTCAAACATAATCAGTAGAACATTGAATGTGCATCAATAACTTTACTTTAAAAATTCTAGCATTTTGGGCTACTTGGCATGGCGCCTGGAATTTCTGGCCTGCGGCAGTTAAGAGGTTAACGCCTTGTTATTTGATATTTTTTATGGCATCATTGTGCTATTATTAATCCCACCTCATTCAAATGCACGTTCAGTTTCCAAGCTCATCCTCGGCCATTATCACATGAATGGAAGACATCAATACACGATTAACAGCTGCAAAGCATGACATAGTGTTAATTCAAGACAATACATCTGGCTTCAGATCAAACTTTGCCGGGCGTCTACCGGGAAGGTTCAAACCCAGAGGTCAAAATAAAGCTATGATCAGATGTCATAGTTTTGATCACAAGTGATGATGACTGGCAATCCTCAGAGGTTGCCTCTATGACCTGCAGGAAACCAAAGTCTATGGACTTCGGGGAAATATGGTGGCAAAGCTGACATGTGAAGGAATGGACAGAAGGGCACCATCAGAAATGCTGGAAGATAAGTAAAGGGAAAAAGGTAAGTATTAAATTATTATTATTATTATTATTATTGCAGTTTTAATAAGTTATTTAAATAATGTTGGAGCCGCAATCTCCAGAGAGCTCAGAGCATGATGGCACTGTTCCGGAGAGGCAGATGGCATTTCCATGTTGAACAGCCACCGAAATCTTCTGGAACAAGTAAGAGGTCTCTAGCGGATCATTAAATTTATTATTATTATTACTCTATTAAGCTGAGACTGAAATGACACAAGAGATCAAGCAGAGAGAGCAGATAAAAACTTAGGTCTCGCAATCGAAACTTCTTGTCCTCCGAGAACAATTTAGTTTTTGCACGGCCAGAGAAATCCAATAATCTAGTTGAATAATGATAGGTCTGGGAAACAAAGACTGCTTTTAAGTATGGAACCTTCAGCTTAATTTGTTTCAGTATGAGAAAACTCACCCGACCCAGAGACTGTAAGCAGTGACAGATTGAGAGCTCTTCCCTGATTGGCGACGCACAACCATTTTAGTTGGTGGAATGATTTGTCTGCTTAATTTAGATAACAACGAGACTCTAGCATGCCAAGTACTTCATCACTGGTACTCTGACGAAGCTAATTTCTCAGAGAAACAAGTGCATTCACTCACACGTCACTGACCAATAACAGCTCTTAGGTGTTTGAGGAAAAGCACAGACTGAAACTGATGGAAGCTCAGGTTTGTGTGGACAATATTTTAATGTAGAAGAACCGACCATGCGGTGAATTGGATCCCTGATGGAAAATGAAGAGAGAAAGATGAAGAAATACTGGCTGGAGACCATAAGATCTGAGACGTGTGGAGATGTCATGGGATGGGCTAAGGGGACTGGCAATGGACAGAGATGAGAGGAGAAATCCCAACGCTCAAGGAAGGACTAAGTACTAAGTAAGTAAGTATTTTCTACATCATATTTATTAAGTCTTCCGTCAGTATCATTTCTAAAGGTTAAAGAAAAACCGCCTAAAACAATGAAAAACCAGACATTACTCCCATAATCAGTTTTCACAATAATTTGTGACTGGACAAATTCCTAATAAATTGGTCAGTCTGCACATCCCCCTCAGTCACAAAATCCTTTCCAGACAATGCTTATAAGTAGTTGCTCATGAGTTACAAAAGTTAAATAGGAACACAGCGTTTCAGAGACATGTTTATCATCATAAGATCACATGCATATGTGAACACGTACTTTTTGACTTTTGGCAGGTATATGTATGTATGTATGTGTGTATGGGTGTATGCATGCATGTATGTGTGTATGCATTCATGTAACTGAATAGTCATTATATAGCGCATTCTAAATAATAAGACGCTCACCGCTAGTCTATATGATGTCAGATTTCGCCCAGAATAAGTTGATCAGTATGCAAATAAGCTGGTCTATCAAGAGTGAGGTCAAGGTTCAAGAAGAATGGCAAGGTATGAGCAAGAGATTCATCCTGCTGTGTGGTGCTCTTCAAATCATACAAATAATATCATACTGCATCTGCACAGACGATCAAGACAGACCGCAACATTCATTCTGTAGCACAAAGTGACGAACCACAGCAACAAACCTCCTCCTTGTTCTCATCCCCTCCTTCCCATCCTTCTTCTCTTCACTGTTCATCCCAATAACTACATCATCTGAATGCCTCCTCTTCATCTTCATCTTTTTCCTCCTTACACCCCTTCTTCCTCTTATCTCTCTCTCCTCTCCAACCCCAAGCACCACCGCCGTAGCTGCCATGCAGTCTCTGACTTTTGAATCTTGACCTGGAACCAAACCCTTTTGCCTATCGATTTTGTTTTGACTGAGCGCCTGTGAATAAGCTGGTCCCCACGGCACAGCTTTCGTTGGGCACTGTAGAAATCTCGGAATTACGAATACAAATGCAGGTCAATAGAGTAATTACATTTGATTATGGGTGTTCCAGTTATTATATTCAGCTGCTGTGGGGTGTTCCAGTAATTATACTACCATTTACTACTAGCCTGGCTCATGTTGATTTGATATAGCAATACTGCACCTGCTAGTCTCTCTGATGCGGCTAATGAGGCTTATGCATGCTGCTGAGATTCACAGTGACATTACATTTGGGGGCTATGACAGTCTAATGGTTAACTTGCTTGACTGTCAATCAAAAAGGTCGGGGGTTCAAAGCCTTGCCAGGGCAGAAATTTGTCAGAATTTCTGCTCAAGTTGCACCTCCAGCAAACTCAGCCATCATGAGTACACTGACCATAAGCTGTCAGTGGGTAGATCAAACATGGGGGAGGGCTGGCCACTCACCTTCATATGCCGAGGCTAAGAAAAATGAAGTTGCTAACACTTCAGACTCATGGCTGCTTCTCGGGATTAGCTTCAGGCACTCACCGCCCCTTTTTCCTCCTCCTGCTCCTGCTCCTCCTTTCATTCACCAAAATCCCCACCTCAATAACTTCGTAAGCTGGTCACCTGTTTCACTTTTTGTCATTTTAAATCTTGGAGGGTTAACATCTTATACCGTCGAAAATGAAGTGAAAAAAGGAATTGGCCGGAAAGACGGGCCAATACTTCGCTTTGATGACGGGCCGATCAATCAGAGCAATCACGACTCGCGGGAAAGGGCCCCAATTAAATAATTGTTAAAATTTACCCCCAATGTATCCGTCCTATAGATTAGAACCACCAACGTGTAAAACATTATGAATAGTAACTTACCTGTTAATTAGTGCTTTATTACTAATGCTTAATTACCGACATTATGTCGGTGTCCGCGACATAACTGTAGCCGCGACATTTGTTACACTTAGCGCCTTTTACGGAATCACGGATCTCATGACCATTAAACTCTAAAATATTGTCTTCTAAATAGACGAATGGAGATAATGCAGTCATGGACGGTTTTTCTTCAGAATTAAAAGTTCCAAAATGTCCAAAGCTTTTTTTATTATTTCAGAAGAGCAACGCACAAAATTCAGCTTTTCGTAATCTCAAGATTTACCACTTATTTCCGTAGGGCATAACAGGTCTACACGTCGGCGAGTTATGAAGGCCTACACTATGCCAATCAGTTACTAAAGGATGTACAACAGGCTGTAGCTGAGGTATACCCAATAAATAGCCCTAACGATCGACAATTGTAATTTTGTGAAAGGAAAAAATGATATGGATTAGGTTTCGAAATAAGTTTCGTTCTTCTAGTTTGCCCAGCCAGCTATAAACGTCATCAGCAGCGAGATGAGGCTCCAAGAATCCGCCACTGAAACGTTTTTGCAGCCAGACACGGTCAATGTGTGCCATTGTCTGCAGTGTATCACAGCTACCCGGAAAGTGGCTTGACCCCATTTGAAAAGGTTGTACGCCAACCCCGTCTCGTCCGAAATCGTTTAAATGCAGACCAGAGTCATCAAGGCAGGTTGAAGTGTTTTCCTAAAGCCGAAGTTTCGCGTTTTGGTCTGTCACTCATCCATGCATCTACCGTGAACTTTTTCCACAGCTCAGGCATATAAACACTAATAATAATTGCAATAATTATAACTAATAACAAGTGGCAGATTTAGCACGAGGCGTGAGCTGCAACCACGCGCCACTCTTGGTTATATTGCGCCGCCCCTCAGACCAGACCCGTGTATGATGGACCAGCAGATTCTAGTGCCCCTCTGGAAATGCTCTTACCCCTCCACGCAAGCAATCCTGGAGCCGCCACTGATGACAACAATATTGTCATCTATAATCTCTGGGCATGTTTAAATGCCAAAGGTTCATTGCCACTTATGAAACACCAATTTTTAAATCCCCAAAGGCAAAATATCATAATGATTGTGCTGGTAATCATAATAATAATAAATTAGACCTTGAGCATCACAAAATCAATCAGTGGCATTTAAAAATCAAGTCTAAGTAATGTCAGCTTCAGTCCATATTTCATAAGGATTCTCTTCATACACACATGTACCAGGCCCCAGGTGCAGATTGAGGACAAACCCCTAAAATGTGGGCCTTATACATATATTTATGCCAATACACATTTGCCCTTGTATAGTTAACTATATATACATTCACATCAATGTAATGTAATGTGACCTAATGTAAATAGATATTTATATTGCACCACTTGAAGGAAACTCTTGAGCCACACTCCAAATGCAAACAACAGTTCACCACTGAACAATATGGTTCAACCTTTCATGACACAATGGTTTAGAGCAGGCTTGTCCGTCCTACGGCCCGCGGGCCAGAATCCGGCCCTCGAAGGGTCTCTATCCGGCCCTCCGAAGCATTTAAAAATTATTAAAATTTTTGACGTATTGTCGAAATTTCCCAAAAGTCTTACTTACAAACTCTAAGAAACGAAACTCTGTAGTATATATATTATTAATACGATATCTATGGTCTACTCCGAGTGCAGATCGCCATTTTGATTTTAGGCCATTGTGTTGCAGACAGCATGGCGTCGTCAGCGAACAAAAAGAGAAAAATTGATAGCGAAGGTCGTGTTTTTAAAAATTCTTGGATAGAACAGTATTTTGTCATTGAGCAAACTACAGGTATTTTATGTCTCATTTGCCAAGAAACAATAGCCATGTGCAAAGAGTACAATATTAAGCGGCATTATACGTCAAAACATGCGGACAAATTCGACGGTCTGGCGGTCAAATTCGAAGTGACCGTGTCAACGCGCTGAAACAAAGCATCGTCGGGCAACAATATTTCTTTAAAGCAGTCAACCAGAGTTCCGAAAGCGCGACTAGAGTCAGTTTTTTGATAGCAGAAGCTTTGGCTAAGCGAGGAAAACCAATGTCCGACGGTGAATTTGTGAAAGATTGTTTGGCAATGTTTGCTAGTGTGGCCTGTCCTGATAAAAAATCATTTGTGGATAAAATAAGCCTTTCACGCCAAACTGTTGCTAAAAGAGTGGATGATCTCGCATTAAACATTCAAGACCAGCTGCGCCAAAGGCTGGATGAATGTGAATTGTTTAGTTTGTGTCTTGATGAGAGTACTGACGTTTGTGATACAGCACAGCTTGCTATATTTGTAAGAGGAGTTAAAAAAACTTTTGTTGTCGTTGAGGAGCTGCTTGATGTTTGCCCAATGAAAGCCACTACAACTGGAAAGGACATTTTGGAAGAAGTGACTAATGTTCTGCGAAAATTTAGGCTTCCAGAGACCAAACTTTGTGGTTTGACCACTGATGGAGCCCCTGCAATGACCGGGAGACACAATGGTTTTGTTCATTTAATGGTGAATTCACTACCTCAAGAAGTCATTACGTACCATTGTATTTTACACCAGGAGCAGTTATGTGCAAAAACTTTAAAAATGCAGCACATCATGGAAAAAATTGTTTCAAGTGTTAATTTTATAAAGTCCCGTGGATTAAATCACAGACAGTTCAAAGCCTTTCTCACAGAAGTTGAAGCGGACTATGGAGATGTTGTTTATTTCAGCCACGTTCGCTGGCTTAGTAGAGCTGCTACATTGTCCCGTTTCTGGTCTCTCAAAAGTGAAATAAAATCTTTCATGTCAGACAAAAGGAAAGATGTAACAACCCTTGAGGATGATGTATGGCTAAGTGATTTGGCTTTTCTGGTGGACATAACTAAATACTTGGCAGACTTGAATATCAAACTACAAGGAAAGGAACTGCTGGTGCACAACATGTTTGAATGTATTTCTGCATTCATCCTGAAACTGAATCTTCTTCTGAAACAAATGGCTAATAAAAAGATTGTGCACTTTACAACATTGTCATCAAGGCCTGTCGAAACAGTGGACCATGTCAAGTACTTGACCTTGCTGACCAACCTCTCTGAAGAATTCAATACCAGGTTTGATGATTTCAAGAGACATTCTGAAGAGATGAAGATATTTGGAAATCCATTTGAAATCGATCCTTCCACTGCTCCAGATGATCTTCAATTAGAAATTATTGACATTCAGAGCCACAGTGATTTAAAGATGGCATTTTCTCAAAATGACTTAGTTACTTTTTATGCCAAGTATGTTTCTGCAGAAACATTTCCGAATTTAGTGAGACTTTCTCTTAGAAATATCTCTCTTTTTGGTAGCAGCTATTGCTGCGAGCAGTTGTTTTCCAGAATGAAGCATGTTAAGGCTAAATCCAGATCTCTCCTTTCCGATGAACATTTATCTGGAATACTTCGAATAGCAACTTCGACGGTTGGAGCAGATATAGATTGTCTGTGCAAGCAAAGACAATGTCAGACCTCTCATTAAATCTGGATCTGTACAGGCTTATAAGAAAATACATAACTTACATTATGGTATGCACATTTTTACTCTATTATCTTTTTTGGTTACAATGTATTTGGCCCTCTAACTTTGCCTAACGTTGTCTTTTGGCCCCCGAGCCAAAAAGGTTGGACAAGCTTGGTTTAGAGTTCCTGCCTTAAGTTTCCAGGGGGTCATCCATAAAGGACGTCCACAAATTGACCTACTTTGGACCCCTTTCTCCCTCTTGTCTACATTTGGCATTATTCTCCCCCACCATTTTGCAGATGTCCACACTCCACCACAGTATTAAGGTTTAGGTTAGGCTACCTTATTGATCTCACAGAGCTAACTGCGCTACAGGTCCAGTACTTTGATCCTGCCACGTCTAGCAATGGTACTCTAGTTAGATCCAACACAGTACAGACTGTCTGATGTCTGATTAAGTTGGTGCTTAAGGCACAGGCTGTAGTGAAATGTACCAAATTTAGATGCAGACGTCTGCATTAGGCATAACCTCCTCCCCTTGTCCACATTTGGGTGATCTTTCTATCTCTCTCTCTCTTTGTAGGCGTCCATTATGAAACAACCCCTAGATGCCCATTCCAAAGTGACAAGCAAACCAAAACAAATCTCTTGTGCTGCATTGTCAAAGTTTAAAATGGAGTCACAACCAAATCACCCCAATCTTTTGTAGATTGCAAAGTAAGTAAAGTATCCCATATCCCACAAGTGAAACATAGGAGAGGCGCTCATTTCCTTTTCTTTATGCCCTTGACCCAGCAAAGGACATATCCCAAGGACTAGACATGGGGCCAGAGCATCGCAGGACTTGCCATTTACCACCTTATGCCAGTATCAAATTATATTGCTTGGTGACATGGGCACAGTGTGCGCAAACAACTTGTTCAGAGTTGTTACATGGAGTCAAACCCGCAACTGCAAGATCATTGAACAAACATGTTACCGTGCCATACTTAGTAGGTCAAGAGATCTGCAATTCAGTAAGACAAATCAGAAGGCGCAAGCAGAAGCAAATGACTAGCAAAATGTTTTACTTGATGTGGAGTGGATGCCAGTGCAATTGTTCCACTCAAAACCAGATATACACTTAAATACTAAACCAATGATCAACCAAGCAGTGGCATTTAGAATGGACTGGAGACGATGGTCAACTTGAAAACAAGTAAGTATTCATAACTGCGTTCAAGGAAACTACTTCATATCAAGAGTGACAAGATGAGACAAACACTGCGCAGAAGCCAGAATTTAAAACTCAGTCATACACGTAGCTGTTGATGAAACAGGTCTGTGTCTAAATGAATCAGTGACTGATCAGTCATTATCAGAACTAAGGATGGCATAAAAATCTAGACATGCAATGTAACAGATCACAGTACATCACTTCAGATCAGGTAAAGTTCAGCTCACCTAAATTATATAGCACTACACGATAAATGCTGCCAGTCAGTCTCATCTCTCTGCAGCTCTGTCAATCTGTTTACCTTTGCACCCTCCCTCCACTGGTACAGTGTAGCTCACCAATCATCTCTTTTCCTCCAGGTTTTCAGTTAGTCTCTTAGAATCAAAACTATCTTCTCAGATCTTATATAATGTCTGTCAGAAAGCAATTCACACAAAGCAGGACCTGATCCTACTTTCAGACTGAGTGCAGAGGAATAATAACTAGAACTCAAAAATGCTACAGACTTGATACATACCAACTAAGGACACAGCCACGAAGCACTGGGGTCAGTAAAGTTATAATAAAATGTTGCAGTCACCTCATCATCAGCCTTCCTCACATAATCAGCAGCCTCATCAACACTAATAACATCATCATTTGTCACAACATTACGACTCTCACTAACATCTGATGAACTCTTTCCATGCCTATATTTAACATAAATATAATAACCATCAAAAGACAGACAGATAAAACTGTCGTAAAGGACACGAAACCTTGTTGGCAACAGAAAGAAATTAAAAAGCTGCGTTATCGGTCCAAGGGTCCATTCAGCAGCCAACAGCAACTGACCCTTATCTCTGATTTCCTGCATGATTTCACTTCCATGTTGACCCTCAAGCATTCCAAGTAAGGAAAGAAACACTAGAATGCCAATTGGTGCCATGATCAACTGATCGATGAAAACCTTCTTCACAACAACTCGTGCTGTATATCCCGGCAGAGTTCGATCCAGAAATATGTACCAGAAATGATATGCCGAACCAAACACGATTCCCTGAATGCACTGGTTCCTTGTCCGCACTGGATTCCATTCTGAACGAAATCCGCTTAACTTTTCGTACCGCTGGTTGATGACATCACTTGTAGCTGCCAGTGAAAAGCCAATAGTTGTGTTTGTTACAAGAAGGTACTTTGAGAAAAGTTTATGAGTTCCTTTTTGAATCGCTTTCACAACCACATTCCGTGCCAGCTTGTGCAGAACACCAGCCATCCATAAACTGGTTGAAAGAAAAGACACAAATATGCTACAATATAGTTACATGGCATGTCACCTAACAAACCTAATTCTTTATAACTTTAGAACTGCATCTATTCACAAGTGATGCTCTTAACACACCCTCAGCTATTAACCATGGATGGATGTTACTCAGTGTCTCATGTCTGAAGCTGCCTTCTCCAAACTGCACTCACCGTCTGACTATGCAAAAACTGCCTTCTTCTCAGCACTAACATCGTGCAGCTACTTAGCAGGATGAAAAAGGGAGCTATAAGGTTTCCATAAAGGCTGTCTGCACAAAGAGGGAGAGCGGGTCAAACAAATCTGGACGTGGAGGAGATTATGCCCAATGCAGATGTCCGCATTCAAATTTGGTACATATTTATTTCAGTACAGCCTGTGCCGTAAACACGAACTTCAGTCAGATAAATACAGTTCTCACTGCATTGGATCTAATTACATGGATGCAAAGAACCCAACCCTGTAACACATTTAGCCCTGCATGATAGAAAGAGTAGCCTTATCTAGGCATTAGTATTCTGCTGGATGTCTGCGAATGATATGAGGCGTGTAATGCCAAATGCAAGCTAATTCGGACAAGGACAAGGGGCGGGCATGGGGTTTAAAGTACGCCATTTCTTGCACGTCCTTCATCGGTGACTCCTATATGAAACTCCAGGTTGTGGTCGTCCATTAAGGAGGTCTGTAAAGAGGAGGAGGGGTCACTCCGATGCAGACATATGTGGACAAGAAGGAGGGAGAGATCCATAGTAAATTAATTTTACGGACATCCTTTCTGGAGGACCCCACTGCCTGGTTCCATTTCACAGTGATGTACTGCATTCACATATGCCATCACTTCTGACATATGTTTGGCCATATGTCAGTCGGCTATGACCTCTGTGCTCAAAAACTATGGCTTATGGCTGAACGCTGAGTAATCACCTCAACCACAACTTAGCAGTAACCTAGAATTACTTTAGTCACCTGAAATTCATTTTAGTGTCACTTGTAATAACTATTTACACAATTTTGTTGATATATATATATATATATATATATATATATATATATATATATATATATATATATATATATATATATATATATATATATATATATATATCAATTTTAAACTGTTTTGTACGTGTGCGTGAAAATGAAATATGCCTATCTGCTCTGCAATTTCTACATTCTCTATTACATTTTTATTTTAATGTTTTTATTTTACTTATTTTATTCATTTGTTACATTACGCTTATAAATTTATCATATTTTAACTTCGTATTTATTTTAGTTATTAAAAAAATTTACAAATAACTTAATTTATTATTCGTTAACTTAGGGAATGTTTGGTTATACCATTCAAATGATGCAACTGATTGTGATTGATTGATTATGGCTTAATTTATAAATTATGATTGATTGATTATGGCTTAATTTATAAATTATGATTGATTGATTATGGCTTAATTTATAAATTATGATTGATCGATTATGGCTTAATTTATAAATTGACACCCAGTTCTAGTTAATGCATATATTTGTGATTCAGGCATACATAATGATTGAAAATCAAACTTTGGGTTACTGTTATCGAGCAAATTCCAAAATTCAGTCTTTCTTGTCTTTGCCTAATAAAATTTTGGCTTATAAACAACATCTCTGTTCACACTTCTGATTAAGACCTCAACCGGCTGCTTCAGCTAAATGCATCACTTCAGAGGCCTGAGTCAGGTTAAGTCAGGTTAAGTCACGCTCCATACTAATGACCTGCCATGTGCGTCAATAGCCAACTGTAGGATGATTCTGTATGAAACACACATACATAATAATAAAACTAATCTTAGAACTTCTATAGTGCCACTATAATAATGCTCGAGGTATCAGTCGATGGTCACTGTTAAGTGAAATTATTGTGCAAGCTCATGGGTGAGTCTGGTTGAAAAGCCAACAGAGAATCCTAGATGACACAAAAAAGGCCTACGGAGGAAATGAGTCCAAAAGTAAACGAGTTTTAAGTTGAGATCTGAACAGACTCTGCAGAGTGAACATTTGCCAGAGCAGAGTTCCAGAGTTCAAGGCCAGCAACAGAAAAGGCACACCTGCTCAGAGCTATCCTTGTCCACGGAATAGTCAAATTTAGACAGCCAAAAGATCTGGTCGAATAGAGACAAGTCTTGGGAGTCAGTACAGAGTGAAGATAGTGAGGTTGGCTGAAATGTAGTCTTGCATACAATTAACCCAGTCTTGAACATCATGTGCTTTTCTACAGGCATCCATTGCAACGATTTTAGGATTGGTGATATATGTTCATATTTTGGAATTTTAGTGATAGCTCTTGCCAATGTATTTTGAACTCTTTTCAGCTTCATCAAATTAGTTTTTTAAACACCAGTAAGAAGCAGGTGACAGTAGTAGTCAATACGGCTAGTGACCAAGGCATTAGCTAAACAAACCAGGGCAGAAAAGGGAACCTGGCACTTAATCCTAGGGATATCATGGATGTTGAAGAGGGCAAACCTACATGCAGAATTAATGTGTTGACAGAATGACAGGTTTGAGTCAAACACAACACTCAAATTGCAAACTGAACAACTGTGTTGTATGACAGAGATGCCTAGATGAACTGAATTCACAGAGTTAAATTTATTCAGTTGCTGTGAGGTTCCAAAAAGGAGAAACTCAGTTTTGGATGGGTTTAAGAGCAGTTCATTTTTGGCCATCCAAGACTGAACTTGGTTAAAGAAGTCGAATAGCTTGAGAGAGCTGGAAGAAGGCGAAAGGAAGATGAACTGATGAAATACATAATTATGTAAATGCTAACCAGAATATCAAGGCATAGTTTCCTCAAATACTGAATAACCACTGAACGAAGAACTGATTTAATTAGGGAGGTATACAGACTGCCGCCCCAAAAGAGTTCATACTCAGCATTTTGCACAGCATCGGCGTTAAAGACAGTCGAAAGTCGTCATTGACGGGTAACATCGGTTGATGTCTTGTGCATTAGACACGGCGCTCTAGAAGTTTTTAATTAATAATAATAACATCTGGTGTCATTGTCAGCATCGATCGCCTTCAAAGACGTCATTCGCTCTGTTTTGATCAGTGATCAGAATTTTTTGTCTAAGATCATACAATGAACGCCGACGACAGAGCTATAACCTCACTAGGAAACTTTAATCGTCACGAAACTGCTCCTCCTTTAGTTAACTAAAACAACCGGAAGCAGCTGATGTCCTTGAACCATGGACATCATGAATATTCAAGAACCTCCTTCAACACGATAACCTCAAGTAAGTAAGCCACTCGCCCTTAACAAGTTAAGGGCGACAAGTTAATGGCAAAATCGAGATTGCAACATCACCCAAAGAAAGCTAATTTATGGAAACCAGCTTATTCACAGACGCTCAGTCAACACAAAATCGACAGGCAGGTAAGGTCAGTTTCGGTTCCAGGCCAAGATCCAAGGGCTTAGGCAGGCAGACGGCTACTGTGCATGGTGTTATTAAATGTTAATGTACATGGTGTTATACAGCGACAGTATGGCCTCGACCCTGCTCATATTTCAATGTATTTATAGGGTGAGATCCTTCATCACTGCCCCGTTTGCATGGGCGCACGCCATTTAAGGTCCTCGTGTCTGCGCAAGTCCTTCAGTCAACACTGAAAACACTCCTCTTCCGTTCAACCCGCTCCTCATCTGTCCTAACACTTCTTCGCCCTCCCGTCACCTCATTCTTAAAATTTAGCAATCGCTCCATAGCCATAGCTGCCCCACCCCTTTGGAATAAACTTCCGCCAGAATTGCGACAGTTTGGTCAATCATACGAACTCACCAACACTTCACCTCTTTCAGTTTATGCGCAGGTTTTTCACTCAAGACTGAAAACATTTCTTTTCCAGAAGTCTTATCCTGATTCTTTCTCTTCCCCGTATATCTCTTCTCGCTTCAATTTCAAACACCATCCGTAGCCGTCCGACTGCCTGACTCCTGGATCTTGACCTGGAACCGAACCCTTTTGCCTAGCGATTTTGTTTTGATTGAGCGCCTGTGAATAAGCTGGTTCCCGTGACTTAGCTTTCGTTGGGCGCTGTAGAAATCTCGATATTACGATTACGATATCTATCCTGATTCCTGCTCATCCCCATATTTCTCTCTCTGCTCCTATTCTAATCTCTAATTCTAATTTTAATCTCGGGCTAGCATGGTCTGCACACAAATAAAAATTCTATGTTTTTCTTTTTTGCTCATTTACATCAACGAACACTATTCTAACTTAAAAATTAAATTCTATGAAAAAACCTCAGTGATCTCAATGAAAAAACTGACGTCTGCAGAGGTGCAGGTAGATTATATTTAAAGATACTATGCTATACTCAGTCGCTTCTGTCATTTCGTTCTCAACTTAAAACTTACCTTTATCAAATTGCTTATCCCCCGTAGACTGCCTCTCTGTCCTGCGGACTGACCTTTCTGGATATTGACCTGATTGCGCTATCGGTTGATGCCTTGTGCATTAGACACCAGCGCATTAGAAGTTTCTAATTATTAATTATTATTATTATCTTAACGAAGATTATAAGTGTCGCCCTCCTTCTTTTTCCAGTCTTGGCGCTGGAACCACCCGAGTATAGCAGTAGCGGAGTTTCTCTTGTGCTGGGTCGTCTTTGGTAGGTATTATTTGCATCACGTGGTATTGAAACCGTATTTTGGCGCCGTAATTGGTTGTGTAAGCGGTCTCGTAAGACCTGTTTCGCGTAATTCTGTTCTTGGTTAGTAGATTTAGTAAATTCATTTAAAGAGGTTTTTCGAACCAGGTTTGTAGGGGATTTGCGGTCGTCGTTGTACTTTGTAGGGACGACAATTTTGGCTACGGTTAAATAGAAGATCATGTTCTTAGCCTGTGCCTGCTACAACAGTTTGACATGACAATTCGGCTAGTGTTAGCTAAAAACTTCAGTTTTTGCCCAGTTAACTACAGTATATCCGAACTGCTTAAACTGTCGTTTTAGAATATTCTTGATTCCGAAGCTTTTGGTAAAATTTAACCTTATTCGGGAACGTAATCTGCCGAAAAAGCAAATGAGAAATCTCGATAGAGGGCGTGACATCGATTTTTTGCATGTAGAAATGTAGTTCAGTGTAAATGTGCACGTTTTGCATAGCGACCGTATGGCATAGACCCGGCTCATTTGCATGCTTATATATCTGGGCATATTATAGCGCCTGCTAGTACCTCACAAATGCGCTTCTTGCTAGCCTAACAGGGTAAAGTGTAGAAATTGGCCGTTTGCGATCGCCCTAGTCTTAAACAATATGGCCACCGCAACTGAAAGAAAATAGAGCGATGTCATCTATCGGAAGTAAATAAGTAAGTGTAGTAAACAAAACAGTTTTAAAATTCTGTTCTTGGTGTTAATTAGTGAAATGAAAACTCAGACCACCATAAAGGCATTAATGAACACAAATTAATTAAGAACACGTGTAAGTTTCTGCTATGCTGTTGTTTTTTATGGATGACACATTAATTGTTAATGCTCTCTCAACCTGTGATGGACATATTGTTTTTAAGTAGGGCGATTGCAAACGACCAGTTCTACACATTTACCCCTAACAGAAGCTAGAGAACTTTCTAAAAGAATGACAAGTTCGTCTGTATAGGACTGATGCTGACGTGGCTAGCAGTCGCACACAGCATGTGAAAGTTAGAGCAATTCAAACTTGATTGATTCAGTTTGTTGACTTCAGAATTTATCTTGTATTTGCCTTTCATTGACTGCTGTGTTTGCTATTGCTATGGCGAGTCGGCAGTTGCACTATGCATTCTGTCGTTATCTATATTTTCATAACTTTTGGCATCTCCTCTGACGTGGTTACCTCGTTTCTCTCGTGGATTTATCTTCTCTTTCGATGAGTTCTTTTTATATCTTTTTTGCACTTTGTAGTGGTGCAAGTGCCTGACATCCACCAGATTATGCGTCCTTTGTCCTAAATTCCCTTGCACTCACCTACTGTTATATTGGTTTCATGCTGTATGCCATCTTAAACTACATCACATGTATCTGTCCATCCTCATCCTTCTCTGCAGTTTACACATATGATCATATAAGTTTCTACCCATCCCACTCCAGCACACCATGAGTAACTGCTACAGCCAAACATAACTCTGTTACTTATACCACTGGGATATTTCCTTACATCATACTGTGTTAGATTTCTGTCGAGAGATTTTATCCAGCTCTCAACCTTCTGTGATGTGAGGACATTCACCCAAACCCAGGCTCTATGGCCTCATCCTGTTTTCATCTCTGCATGCTTGACATCTGCTTTCTCCACAATGAGGAACATTACACAGCCTCCTTGCTAGTCCTTCACTTACAGTTACTCAGCACCGTTTAGTCATTAGATGGGGGCACTTTATAAATGCAGAAATATTCATGATTCAGCTTGTTACTTTCCCCATTAACAAATTTAAATATACAGTTGACTTAGTCATCGCTTCTGTCTCATCTGTGAACTCAACTCACCGTCTGATCACTTGATCACTATCCAGTATTCACCAAACTCAATATCCAGTCATCTCTTGTCCCCACTCAAACTACTTTCGCTTCATTGCATAATTTCCTTGGACCTAGATACTTCAAATCCTGTCTTCTTCGAAATCCTCCACCCAATCCTAATGACCTCTTGTCTTAAATTCTATTATGTCAGATCTTTTTATGAACATCCTATTATCCATCTTTTCACCTCTTTGAGCCTGCGTCTGAAGCTGAAATTTTATCACTTATTCAGTTGTCTCAAAATTATGTGAACTTGGCCCAATTTCCAACCTCCTTACTCAGTTTGCTCAGCTCTGCTTTTTCCTACAACATCCAAGATCATCAGCCTCTCTCTTTCAACCTGTACATTCCACATGTCTTTCAAACTCATTCATGATACCACTTCTTTAAAACCATCCCTTGACAAGGAAATTCTTTAAAAATATTGTCCTGTTTCAGATCTCTCATTCCTGTCTAAACTCTCTGAACAAGGTGTTCGCACTTGCCTCACTGGTTGTCTCATCTCCAATAGTCTCCTAAATCTCAAAAAGCAATCTGCCTACATCAAACATAACTGAAACTGTCCTTTTCTCATTGTACCCGCAAACTTGTCATGGCAATAGGTCATCAACAAGTTCCTTAACTCTGTGTTTTAGACATCTACACCACCTTTAATACCATCGACCATAAAATCCTATTCAGACCTTCTGTATGTGGAATCTGTGACACTGCCTTTTCTCGGAACAAATCATAGCTTTCCTCTCACTCTTTCTGCTTGGTGCTGCTCTATTCCTGACACCCTCAACTTTGTTATTCCTGAGTATTCTTTTCTCAGTCCCTACCTGTTCGTTCTTCACACTTCTCTGCTGAGCAAACTTCTTTCTTTATCTTCTGTCGTTGATCAACTCTATACTGATGACATACAATTCTTCATACTCTTCTTCCTTCAGCCCTTCTCAGACTCATAAGGTCATTTTTCTAACACCATCATCAAAATAAATATCAGCCTGGATGACTGCTAGCCTATGTCTCAACCCTTTAAAAACAGATTTTGTCATTATCAGCTGCAGCGAACAATTAAATAAACAAACATAACTTCCAGACCTTTCTCTAATGGACCCCCATAACCTGCGCCCTACTCATCCCTGGTCCGTAGTACTGGAGCCGTCTTTGCCAAATTTACTTTTGCTGACCATGACCCAGTTATCTCGCACTTGCTACATACACATCTGTGACCTCTGCTGCTTTATCCCATACATGATTATAAAATGCTAGATTTTGAAATTTACATTACATATTTTACATTACCTAAAAATATTATATTTTGATGAGTTTGCAGTATATTCTTGATTATTAAAAAAATTTTACTTTCAATGTTTGCAGCATTTCAGGCTGAGCCAACTGCAATGAAGTCTAAGCGCAGAGTTTCGGAAGCTGAGGACAGTAATATTGGAATAAAGAGATTCCTGTGTTCTGCTGAAAACCAAAGCCAGCCAGATGATAGAAAATCAAACGAGAGCCCATCTTCGTCTGAAGTTGGATTAGCAGGAGGATTAGTGATCAAGTCTTTCTATGGTAGCAGTTCCAAGTGCTCGTATCTTAATCCGCTTGAAAGAAAAGCTAACAGAGAAAATGATGAACTCATTTCTCTTCAGGCTACCTGTCAAAAGAAAGAAACCTCAAAATCTCCAAAAGAAATTGCTGGTAAATCCATAAATCAATCATTTTCTGGTCAGAGGAAATCTGAACGTAAAAGGCTAAAGACAAGCAGTGGCTGCACTGTAAGAAAATTCAAAAACCTAAAGAACGATGAACAGAAATCTACCAAACCTTTAATTATTACTAAATCTTTGGACTTGAGTAAAACAAAAACAGATTCACAAGATAGTTCATCAGATAATTTAAGCTGTGCTTCAATGAACTCCTTGCCAAACAAATTCTTCCGCAGTCGCTCTCCCAGGAAGCATGCGCTGTTGTCTAGGCAAGGTCCTGCGGTGCTCATCAACAGAGGCTTCAGCATCAAGTTCCAGCTAAGGTCAGGTCCCAAACTCCAGAAACCACAGCAAAAACAGCTGGTGTTGCCTAAGATATCGTCACTCGTCCAAGTGAACAGTTTGGATCAGTCAGCTGCAGATGAGAATCAGAACCATGGTTCTAAGGACCAAACAGTCACTGAAGATGAACAGCAGATTGGTACATTAACTGAACAGCAAAAGATTAGTGGTGATGAGGCAGCTGCTGCTTTTCTAGATACTGCAGCACAAAAAGTGAATAAAGAGAAAAGCATTATTAGTGTTGAAACGTTACCTGAGACTGATCTTCAAAAGGAACCGAATGCCTCTGTGTCAGACCTCTTTGCTTTGTCTGAAACTTCGGAACCAAGTTCATCCCAAAGTCAGTTAAAAGGTAAGAGTCTTATGAGCTCCTTATTTTGTTTCTTCTTCAGAAGCTGCCATCTTAATCGCATTGTATAGGCTGAAACAGAGCACTCTTAGAAGTATAATCTGGAAGCTGCAGGTGCTAACGTAGCCACAGCAATCCAAGAGATTAATGTCATTGTGTGGTTTTAAACGCAGTGATTATTGTTGGGCAGCAGAGTGTCATTTTAAGCAATCACGTTAAATTACGTGGCAGAGACAGTAATTTTAAGACCACCGCAGACTGGCCTTTAAAGAACCTACAGAGTTTTGGGCAAAGGAGAAAATTCTTAAGTCCTACTGATTCTCATAATCTGCCATTTAGGCCAATTTTCAAATTTTGCTTCACATACTTTGTTTACAGTGCAAGGTGGTTTCATGTATGTATGTATGTTTGGGAAAACTTTGACCAGTTTGCCAATGATACTGTGAACAGGTTACTGCAGACTATCAACTTCACCACACATCTAGACACTTGGAGATTTTTGCTGGTCGTCAGATTCCTGTCAGTGCACCATAATTTGAACTGCAGTCTCAGCAAATTTGCCTTTTTTGTTTTCTTCTCTTATTCTGTTTCAGTTTAATTTTTTGGTTTTTCTTCTTGTGTCAATCTGAAAACTGTGTTTCATCCTAAAACATTGATGATGAATTTTTATAGAATTCAGTTGAAGCAATCTAGACAAGGCTAAGAAATATAATGCAGCATGTATTTAAAATTTTTGTTGTAGATGAAAAAGAATTGCCTCAGTGTAAACTCTTTCCTATATTTGGTGTGGATTTGCCAGATGTCCAATCAAGCAGGTTGAGTTCTATTGCACTGGCAATATGTGTTATATTTGTCTTGTTACTTTACGTTCAGAAAATCCTATCGCATTAATGGTATATTTTCAGCATGTTTGACATGCCATATATCTAAATATATGTCTCATAGAGCAAAGTATTTTACATTTCCTGAAACTAGACCAAAACCTGAAGGTATATGGAGAGTTTCATGCGTGTATGTGGAATAGCTACTGAAATACAGTGATCGGAAAATTTAAAAGTAAGCATAATCTGCTGCAGCACTGAAAATTGGGCAACCCCAGGTGAGTTGCAAGTCTTATTTATTAGAAGTACTAGGTAATAAGGTCTGAAACTTTGCAGACCTTCATGATTTATCTACTACTGACCAGATATCAAAATTTAAGATGGTGGGGTGGGGATCAGTGGTTGAGTTGACATGGAATGACCCAATAATGATAGAATTCTCAAATTAGATTAGATGAATGAACGTTGACTTAGTGTTGCATATTAAGTCAATCTTTACTTCTCAGCTTACTAGTTCTTTATTTTTTATATATGTTATTCAGGCAGAAGATCTTTGCAACAGCTAACAAAGGTTCACCTAGTCAGCCAAAGTCATCATCACGGCCAAAGAAAACAGACAAAGAACAAATGATTCTGGTTAAGTAACAGGAAGTTGTGTCATGCTAATAGGAAAAGAACACATTTTGTGAAATAGTAAATTTCCAGCTATTCGGTTTGTTTTACTATCAGTCACTTTGTACAGTCAATTTTCGCTTGTTTTGGATTAGCTCTATATTGCTGTTATATGGATCAGAAACACGGACCATCAGAAAAGAAGACCTCAAAAGACTGGAGGTTTTTGAGTTATGGATAGGCACAGTATGGAGAAGGTTAGCTGGACAGAGCACACAACAGATGAAGAGGTGCTTCAGCAGGTGGAAGAGAGAAGATACCTGATTGCTACACAAAGAACGAGACAGAGGAAATGGATTGGACACATACTGAGAGGTGATTCCCTTCTGAGAAATATCATAGAGGGAAGAATGGAAGGAAAGGAAAGGAAAGAAGAGGAAGACCGAGACAAATGCTGCTAGACTGGATGATGGAGGATGGATATGGTAAACTGAAAGAGGAGGCCCAACAATGTCAGGAATGGCGCCATTGGACGTTTGAACCTGCCAGGTGGCTGAGAACTTGAAGAAGAAGAAGATGGACTAGCATGCAGAGTACGGATCACAAGACTATGACCCTGAGATCAGGAATTTCTCTCAACATTTAAGTGGGGCATTGTTAAGAATAGAATTTCTTTATAACGTGGAATGCTCTGAGTTTTTGATTGCCTTAACCGATTTATAAAACTGATTATTTAAAAACTTCGTGTAGTACTGATAGTTTTGTGTTCTTGTACTTCTAGGATTTTGGTCAGAAGTTGATTGGTTCAGTACCATGTTCTGCCTGTGGTATGACGTACTTACGTGGAGATAGTGCAGATGAAATGATGCACAATAAATTCCATCAGCGTCTTCTAAATGCACTGAAGTTTACCGTAAGTTAACAAAACAAGGCTCTTGTATGGCTTCTTTAAAAGCCAATGCAGCCAGCTGCTGTCATTCTGTGATTAATGTCACCTGTAAACTGGTGATTCTCTACTGGCATTTTTTATTTGTGTTTATTTTTTAGGCAGTATTGTTTTGTGTTTATTTTTTAGGCAGAATTGTTTTAGAGTTGCATGCCATCTGGTGTCATGGAAATGTGTGGAACTTCTGTGTTTTGTTTGTCGGTGTCTGACTGGCATTTTCCTAAACTTGTTGCAAATTGTTTTGCTCATTTTCTTTTATTTTCTTTTAGTAACATATAGTACTAGTGAAAAGTGTGAGTTGCTGTGTTGAGCAGCTGTGAATCAAGTAGGTGTGCAAGGCTGTTGCATGACATCTCAGAAATGGCTTTTGCACAATTTGAATTACATGTCAGGTAGTCAACCAAATGACAACTCTGTGTTCTCTGATGGTCTTGGAATGATTGGGTTTCATAGGGTTGGCAGAAGGAGAGAGTCGTCCAGGACTTCTTAGATGGCAGCCGAGTAGTTATGATTGTTCCTGACGACAAGTTTTCCCTGAAGAAGGTAAATTGGGATATGTGCGATTCTTCTTTGTTATCAGTTTTTATTTGTTTAACTATAAAATAATTCTGACAAGTTAGATTGCATGATTTTGAAGAATTTGAATACATTATTCATTGTTGTGCCAATTGTTATAAAATTATTGTGTAACGCTCTGCATGCTGTTAAACAGAAATTCGAATCCATTGTCTGATGCTAAATGGTCATATAACAGTTGTCAATTTACTCAGTACTACAGAATAAACTCAGCTTCTGTTTGCAACTAGTTGCTGTTGTTGAAATATGAAGGTACTTCAGTTTGTTAAAATTTTTTGAGATAACCAAAGAGGGGTGGTATAAAAAAGAGCGTTTCATTAATTGCACCTTATTCTTTTCTTAACTGAATTTATCATTATTGCATGTCTTAGTATATGTTTTAGATATGTAACAAATATTAAGTTATATTAATATGACACTGAATTTTGCTTGTGTGTTGAAAGAACAAGGCAAGCAGGCAATAACCAGTTAAGTTCATGCAAGAAAAACCTAAATGTGTTGTGCAAAATTCACACAAATAATATGTAAGCAAGAAACACAACTTCAGGTGAACATTGCGCTTTATGGTTTCCGTTATGTAAAAGTAGAAAGTTGGAATGTATGATAAATGAGAGGCTGTTCTATAGAGGAAGATTTACAGTATTCAATCTGACAGTAAAAACTTGATTTAGTGATTATGTCTGGTAACATATTTAGATCAAGTTTTTTTAAAATTATGTCTTTGTTGGTATTAGAAGGATGTGTTGGTATAAGTTTGATTGTTCTATAAGTTACTTGCAAGTAAAGAATTTTGAACCCATTATATTGACCGGATGTGATTTCATTTTCTTTAAGTATTTTTTCTAGATTTGTTGCTTCTGATTCAGTTGGAAGCCATTAAAAACATTGTGGATGAAGATCTAGGCTTTGTTGTTGATGAAACTCTGAATTCTCGTTGGAAGGTAAAAAGCTTTTTATATTCTTCTCCTCAAATCTAGCCTATGTAAAAATTTCTATAACACTGCTATAATTTTATTATCCAGTAATAACAATAAAATGATAAGCTGATTGACTGTTGCTTCAAAGTCGAATAGAGAGGTTTTCCAAAATCAGGGACAGTCCAAGTGAAATCTGAAAAATACAACTGTATTTAAACAAAGGCCTTGTGTGCATGCATCAGCCATATGTCCATCAGTATGTTGTGCCAACACATTTCTGCATCATTCTAATGGGTTTTATTAGTATAATCTTGAATATTTGTTAACAAATGTTCAAGATTTAATTAATTTCTTAAATTTTAAGAGAGTGGAAATTGCTAGTTAAAATATGCACTAATGAATAGTACAGAAATTCAACAGATTTGCTGAATGTTGTGTGGAATCCCCATCTACGATTATGTTGTCTGTGGTCTGCTTATCCATCAGTTTCATAAAGACCAGCAGAACTTCAACAGAATACAACAAATGTTCAACAAATGCAATTCGCTGAACTACGTCAGCACAGACATTCTGACACTAATTCAATACACCATGCATCAGTAACACCATAATAAGTTCTGTGGTGCAGTTTCATAAGGCTGGCAAGAAGTTATTAATAAATATTAGCGAATGTAAATCTTGATAGCAATATCGCATTTATCAAAAATGTTAATTTTGCACAATGTTTCGGAAATAGTTTTCCTTACAACTGCAGACAAAAGTGTCGAATAGTTAACAGCAGTTATGTGTTTCCTAGTTACTATGCATTGGTAGCTTACATTAGAATTTAGAAATTTAGCATACTTATTTCTACTGCAGTTGTCTGTGGCTGCTTTGCTTTTAATTTTCTAGGCTTTTCTGTTTGTGAAAGAGAAGAAAGTTGTTGGGTTTTGCTTGGCTCAGAGCATAAGTCATGTAAGTAACTCTCAACCTCAGTTTATAGAGGTCTTACCAATATTAAATAATGTTATTAAGCAGGAAGTTATTAAGGAATTCATTTAGGTTGGTATTGGACTCTTGGTCATGTGCAGTCAACATTTCAGAGCTTTATTTGTTCCAATCAGTCATTGTCATGTCACACATTTTACCTAGACCTTTACTTCAAACAAGGCTGATTTTGAAAATTTTTGTGTATTTAGTTAGTAGATTTTGTGGATTAGTTGTAAAGACAAAAATTTTCAGGAATTTAATATTGTTTTGTTTCTTCTGGCATGTGTGGTTTATCCAGATTAAGACAATGCTTATGTTCAGATTATGAATAGTACAGTACAAATCACACTGGCCAACAGAAAAATTTTTTTTTCTTGTTGCCTTCGGTTTTAGACCTGTTCTTGGGGTAATTTTGGGCGCTGATTCAGAAAATGTCATTGGATTGAGTGCATCAAGTCTAGTTTCTGAGATATCGTCGATTTTGTAAAGAAAACCCAGTCCACTCTTTAAACGATGTCTTTGGCAAAACTAAAATGTCATAATAAGCTTTATTTATGGCTAATTATAATTCTTGCTGATTAATATAATGCCTACATCCTTATAATGTAAAATCAGCATATCTTGCCGCGTGCTGAGATATTGCTGATTCAACGAAATAACTATTCCGTAGCCTACAGCTTACTCAGCACTAAATTCATGGCCTCATTTAGAATTTATTTGTGCTTATACAGCGTTTCATGGTTTCGAACTATGTAAATAGATTATGCTGAAGTCAGCATTTATAGCCTATATAAACCGCCTCCTGAAAGCTAGATCAGCCGCAGTCGTCTTAGGGCATATTAAGAGTTGGTCGCAAGAACAATCTGTGAATGTGAGCATTAAATAACTACATGTTCTTACTATTTTTTAGGTTAGTCATTTAATTCCTCAGATGCGAACATCCTTAAGGTTATGGCTACTTCCAGACGAAGCTGCATTAACCATCCAGACATATTCTGCTACATTTGTGGGGAATACACACTAAAAGCAAACAGGAAACCGATTTGAGTTTGTAAAAAGAGCATATGTAGGTTATTTTGGTGTCAAACTTGGAGATCAAGATAAGCAATGGGCTCCTCATACAGTATGCAAAACTTGTATTGAACAATTGCGCCACTGGACAATTGGAAAGAGAAGCTGCCTGAAATTTGGTGTACCGATGGTTTGGAGGGAACAGATAAACCACTTCGACGACTGTTACTTTTGTATGGTTAATATCATAGGCATCAATCGAAATAATCGTCACAAGTTGTCTTACTCTGATATACCTTCAGCCAGGAAACCTGTTCCGCATTCGGATATTGTACCAGTTCCACCTTTTCGCGAACTACCTCAGCTCTCAGACGATGAGACTTGCATGTCCAATATCGGACAAGATGACGAAAGTGAAGAAAGTGGGGGCAGTGACAGTGATTTCCAATCAACTTCACACAGTGAACCTTTTGACCAAAAAGAGTTGAGTGATCTGATCAGGGACTTAAATCTTTCCAAAGAGTCCTCTGAATTGCTTGCGTCCAGACTAAAGGAAAAGAATGCACTTCAGCCTGGAACGAAAATTACAATTTATAGAAACAGAGAAAAGGATTTGCTGCCATTCTTTACCGAAGACAACAACCTAGTATTCTGTAATGACATCAGCAACTTATTGAAGAAAATTGGTCTGTCGGATTACAGCCCAGATGAGTGGCGTCTTTTTATCGACAGTTCAAAACGTAGTCTGAAATGTGTGCTTTTAAATAACGGCAACAAATTTGGTTCTATTCCAATCGGTCACTCCACCAGGATGAAAGAAGAGTACAATGCCATCTCTTTAGTACTGGAAAAGATAAAATACAAAGAACATCAATGGGTAATTTGTGTAGACTTGAAGATGGTAAATTTCCTCCTTGGTCAACAAAGTGGCTACAAAAAGTATCCCTGCTTTTTGTGTCTTTGGGACAGTAGAGCCAAGCATGAACATTGGACAAGAAAAGATTGGCCTTTGAGGAAAGACATGGTGGTTGGAGCTCAAAATGTAATCAAGGAATCTTTGGTGGCACGAGATAGGATCATACTGCCACCACTACATATAAAGCTAGGCCTGATGAAACAATTTGTCAGGGCTTTGAATAAAGAAGGTTCATGCTTCGAATACATAGTACACAAGTTACCAGGAATTACAATGGAAAAATTGAAGGCTGGAATCTTCGATGGTCCACAGATCAGGCAACTTATGAATGACCCACTTTTCATACCATCAATGAATGAAATCAAATCTTGTGCCTGGTCTTCCTTTGTTCTTGTAACTAAAAATTTTCTTGGCAACAAGAAGGCAGACAATTATGCACAGCTAGTAGAGGATATGCTTCTTCATTTCAACAAGCTTGGCTGCAACATGAGCATTAAAGTCCATTATCTCCACAGTCACTTAGATCGCTTTCCAGAGAATCTTGGTGACTTCAGCGAAGAGCAAGGTGAAAGATTTCACCAAGACATCAAAACAATGGAAAATCGATATCAAGGAAGATGGGATGCACACATGATGGCAGACTATTGCTGGAATATTATGCGCGATTGTTCCGGCAGATGCCACACTCGGAAATCGTACAAAAGGAGCTTCTTCGGTGTCGAATGACTTGAAATTTTTATAACAAACTTGTTCTGTTTGGTATCATATAAGTACAGTTTCAGGTACTACCATTTTCTTTTAAGTATTCGTATTATTATGTTTATTTAGTGTATCACATAATAAATTGAGCACTACATAATTATAGCTATAGCCTTATGTTTTATGGGCGAGCAGAGGCAAGGACTGGTATATGGCATAATGTTCTATATCTCGAAAACTAGACCTGCTGGGAGAAAACTGGTGCCTTTTCTGGAATCAGCAGGTCAAATATACCCAGAAACAGTTCTAACATTTGAGGCAACAAATTATGTGTTGGCCAGTGTCATTTAACGTGAAATGCAAAGGACTAGTGTTAATTTGTGTTCACCAAATTTTAAATTAAATCTATGATCAACTAAGCCAAACAAAGCCTACTGGGAATCATGCATGCTGTACTGTTAGCACAAAAGTCAAGTAATATGGGTCAGTTGGGTCATGCATATATGCTGAACACAACTTTATCATGCGTCAAATTACTTTCCCATATCATGTGTGACAGAGACGACCAACACAAAAACGCAAAGAACTTCTTCCTCTATATTTGCAGAGTGTCTGCTGACCATGCTCAAACCCATTTTTGATATTTTGCTCATTTGCATCCAGTTTATATGCAACACTGCAACTCACTGAAAACATGGGCTGCTAGCTACTACCTTGATGCACATATTCATGTCATTACAGCAATGACGCCTTCAGGCCCTCCACTCGTTCCCGCGTTAACCAGCTGAATTCATTTCGGTTGCGTTTGCATGAGTGGCGAACTTCCAAGGTGTGGGAAAATACCATACCTCATGTGGGCAGAGCTGCTCTTGCGCTGATAGCTAGCATAGTTAATCATCCTAGTAATAGTAGCTTGCTACTCATGATATATAAATTGCCATTTTTACAATTGCAGTTTCCTGTACATTGTGTAAAATGGCGATTCTTGCTTTCAGGCAAAGGATCATGTGATAGGACCATGTGTTTTAAAACAGTCATATATGATGAGATTTGCATAATGAATTTTTGATGACTTTGGTATGTTTCACTGGTTAGGGTTACCGAATGGTGGCTGACAGCCAAAATCAGGAAAGTCTATCAGATCAAAGGCGGCCATTTTGTTGTGATGACAAACCGGTATCCGTTCGATGTGGGATTAGTCGTATCTGGGTCCTGGCATCCGAACGTCGCAAACACATCGCTACAAAACTTCTTGATGTTGTGAGGTAAATGAGAAACGATTCTTTACTGCTGCTTCACATTACTGGTAGTATTTAACAATCTGCATTAAGTTAGACTACAGTACAAAAACAGTGTAACACTAGCAAAACAGCGTTCAATGGTGCACTTGTGTATGTGCTGCATACATCTTGAGCAACCAATTGTGTTGCTTGGCTTGAGACCTTGAAATGATAATGGAAACATTTTCCCAGACTCTTCAGTCCACTTACATTGATCTGCTAATTGCTAATTAACTTGGTAATTGAGTTTTGTTTTGAAAAATAATGTTGGTGAGGATTTCAGGACATCTATTCTTAGCACACTGGGCCTGGTTGTACCAAGGAAACAGTTTTCAAATGCTGCAAAAGGTGCATTTAGCACACTTGTCAGTATTGCCCCAGACTTTTCCTGGTTGCTGATGGTGGCATCTCATTTTCTGTGCAAGTCATCTGAGCTGTAAAACTTTGGGGAAATTAGTAACCAGCCAAACCCAAGGTCAGTCTTGGGCAAGTAAGCAGCAGTATTTACCCTGACATGGAAATCATACATTTGACTTGGAGTGAATGAGACAGGCCAGTGGCACACATCGCACATGAACCTATGTTGGCTGATTTTCTTATTGGTGCAGTACAAAGAAGTCCTTAGCTTGGAAAATGCTGTTGTTTCTTTACTGGGATTTTTCTGTGATGCACCGTTTCATGTCCTGTGTTAACTGGCCATTTTTGTTTTCAACTGCCAGTTTGTTTTTGTATATCATTACCACTTACTTATTATGTTTCTCTTTTGAGAGGTTCTTAAAGTGCACAATATTACATGTTTAGGTACATATATGCTGTATATACTGTCGTATGAATCACAATATTTTGGACAGTTTTTGAAAGTCCAAAATGGGGGAATCGCTGTATACAACGATCTAACCAAAACTGCAAGACACATCCACAAGAAATCACACGACTCATCTGCACACCCACTGGATAGTTATTTCAGCCTAAAACACTGATTGCAGTCGGAGACCCTGTGGATTACAATATACTGGTAATTATAGAGTCCCTTTGCTACACTGGGCTGTGTCAAAGTACCCTGCCTAGTAGAACACCTTAAATAATATATCCGTAATTATGGTCCCTTTGCTCCACGTGGCACCATGAAAGCACCCTACACAATTTGCACTGCAAGATCAGTAGGTCTTAGTACTCTGCTGCCAGGAGGGCAGGGTGATGCCAACTGCAAATTATAATGCTGACAGGGAGACAGAGAGTCCAACACAGGTCATCGACTTATTCACGGGTCATAGACTTTTTCTTTTTCCACGGACAAAATTTAGGGTTTGGCTTGTATGGACTCATATGTGAGTATCTATGGTGCCTACATACATACTGTACGTCTTGAGCTCTTACATGATCAACTATTGTGCTAATTAATATGTGCATTTTCAGATATTGGTTATGAAAGTGTTGTTCCTTGTTGTGTTTCAGAAGTCAGTTTTTGATGGGTTATCCATTGAGCAAAGAGGAAATTGCCTTTTCTGACCCAACATCAGATGGAATAAAGTTTGCCTCAAAATATACTAAAACACCATGCTTTCTTGTTTTTCGCAAATGACTTTAACAAAGGACTGGTGTTTTTGGCATCCCACATGTTCTGTATTCAAGCCATGCCTTGTTATGCGATTTCAGTTATGTTCATTTGTCACTGCATTGTTTTCTAATATGAATGCTAACTCGTTGTAATTATTGAACTATATTTTCTTTAGAGAGTGCATGGCATTTAAACAATGAGCACTGTATCACAGTTCAAGTGTAGATTTATCCGTAATAAATGGATAGCGCTGTGCTTGGAGTGGTGCCACATAAATGCGGTTTTGTATTTGGAAAATATTGCGCAGTTTTACAGGAGCAGTTGTAGAGGAAGATGTTCAGAAAAGTATGCAAGTGTTGCCTTGTTCTTGTGGTGCTTTCGGTTAGGTAAATGACTGCCAATCTCACGATGCACCAGCACTGCAGAGCTCATTGTATTATTTGCACCTGAGCACCACTGCAACTAAATCTGCTGTTATACTGTTATCTGATTTAATCCAAAATTTGGGATTTTAAACTATACATTCATGGCTTTTGCAGTGACTTCAGGCGTAGTAAAGTGAGGCGCCAGTAATTCTAAATACTTGCAGCTGCTGTGCTGGTGAGTGATGCAAGAGGATACAAAGAAAGCAGCTAAATGGAAAACACTTTTTTGCAGCAGAATTATATTGTACTGATGTAAATGTTCCCACATTTATGTAGTGTCTTCGATGAATAACAGATTGTCTAGGATTGTTTGTCTTCTTAAAATGCCATGTGCTGTATTTTTTCTCAGTTCTAAAATTCAGTTTCCTGAGTTTTCATAGTTTCTCTTTTGTCAGTACATACTAGATAATTAATTCTTTTGTTAATAAGTGGGTGTACACAGGCATGAAATTTTAGTATAGTTATTGAAATTTTAATCAGTTTGATTTATTACTTGAAATTAAATCCTGTCAGAATTTTGTGTAGTGTGAAATGATTACTGATTGATTGGTTGGGTGATTGATTGCCTGTTAACACAGAATGTGAAAACATACTTGCCTGTAGCGCATCGTCCTTCTGACCGTCTTCTGATGGCTTCAGGTGCAAAGAATGAAAATGAAATGGACTAACATAGGGATTCCCTGACTGGAGAAAGCCGCTCGTTGTTGATGGCCTGGGTGTTGCTGTTGGATGGTGTGT
Organism: Norana najaformis; assembly: GCA_964023275.1. NCBI lineage: Eukaryota > Metazoa > Annelida > Clitellata > Crassiclitellata > Hormogastridae > Norana > Norana najaformis. Next base: position 8,736,072 of record OZ029922.1, read on the forward strand.
TGTGAATGGCTGACTACATCAGTTTGCATTGCAGGACCTGCTTCCATCGGTTGCGTCAGATGTGGGTAATGTGGCGTAGCCTTTTGTTCAGTGCTGCTCTAACCCTAGTTCATTCATTCATTCATACTGAGACGTGGACTGACCACTGTAACTCCTTCCTACTGGGATTCTGGCAAAGTTCAGCATATGCTGCCTTCAGTCAGTCGTCTACTGTGCTGCCCGACTAGTGGCCAACCAGCCTAAATATATTAGAATATATGGAAGAAAACTGCACTGGCTTCCTCTGGAGGAACAGATATGAGACCCTCCTAGGGGTCACCCATAAAGAATGTCTGCCAACGATTGCCTACATCGGATCCTCCCTTTCCTTTACCTGCATTTGGCATTATCCACCACATCCCCTTTGCAAACATCTGCACTCAGCAGAATACTAAGACCTAGATTAGGCTACCCTGTTGATTTGCAGGGCTAACTATGCTATGGGATGGGGTGTTTTGATACTGTCCCGTCCAGCAAAGAAATTCTTATTAGATCCAACTCAGTACAGACAGTCTTTTGTCTGACAGATGTTGGTGTTTGAGCACTGGCTGTACTGAAATAACAGTACCAAAGTTAGACCTGGACGTCTGCATTGGGCATAACCCCTTACCCGTATCTGAATTTGGCTGAATGCCGCTCTGAGGCCGTCCTTCAAGGACGACCCCATGTGCATCGCAGTTACACCGTAGGTGGCTACAGGTCACTAAACTTTCTTGGATTTGGTACAAGAATTTTGGCCACTTAGAGCAACTGATTTTATAAGAAAATACGAGGAACTTTGGGAAAATACACACTGGTATATTTCATTAGGAATGCGGAGCACTTAGTGGTGCATAATTTTAGGAGCAAATTTAGATTTAGATTCATACTTTTGTATGAGAAATTTTGGAAGTTATAAGCACTTGAGAGCAACTGGATATTTTGACGCATAGAATTACATGTAGTTATTTTGTGATAGTTAATCTGAACATAACACAGCTATGTATAGCGATTTCGACGCATTCTTGATTTAAACAAATCTGAGCATTTTGTTTACATGACTTAAATTCAATTTATTGAAAATTTGGACAATTATTTTGATGCGTCATTGTAAGAGAACATATTGGAGTTCGAATTAATGGGTGAATGGATATACGAGTCACTGTATTTATAGGCCTACATGGCAGAAATATCAATGACGTGCTTCAACCCCATGGAACAAGACCAGCCCTTGTCTGCCTTCACCCTAGTGTGCATCTGTGTGCAGCGTTTGCTGTGTCACCCGTTTCTGATGGGAGTACGAGGCCAGTGATGTTGGCTGAGTTGAGCTCCGACGACCGTGAATCACTGTTGGCGGCAGATGCGATACAAGAGCACACAGTAGGCCTGCAGTCGCCAAATGTAACGACTCTGGCATTCATGTCGAGCTGATCAAGCGCCTGATTGTCCATGTAGGCTGCATGTCCGTGTAAGTTCTGTAGCCCGAGGCTTGGCAATTTGTCCCCGCAGTTGCCAAACGGCGTTTTTCGACAACCGTGCACTGAGTAACACGAAATTAAAGCTGGCGAAAGAATGCATTGGATGTAGTTCGCGTTTTGCCATAGTTCTGGCTAGGTCGCAATTCAGCACCAGTTGATCAGGAATATTGTGCTGCATATAATCCTGGCTCATTGCTTTGTTCTCTGAGAATGCCTGCGCTGTTTCTTTTCTGGGTTTTGTGGCTCGTGTTGTCGTGGTCTTCTGGCGATCATGTTTCTTCAGAACCGACTACTGTAGCATCTTCACCTTCAGCTGAAGCAGGCCTCGCTTAGGCAAACACTCATGACCACAAAACAGCAATCGAAGCGTCTGGCACGAGGAGCAAGCAAGCGGTCATGCTTGAGACAACGTCCCAATTAGCACCGAATTCAGTCACATCGGAGTCTCCAGTTCCAGCCTCAGAAGCTTTTTCTAATGTTGTGTTGAACTTCAGTGCATTAACAGTTGAAGGGACAACTGTTGCATCTTCACTGAAAACAACAGATCCAATCGAATTTCGAGTTCTTGTAAGTCTATATCTGAAATTATTCGAATGAATTTATAAACCAAGATTTGCGTGAATCCAAGAACTATGTTATATAGTATAGGCAACACAAGGATAGTCCTTGACTTTTAGTCTCAAGGATAGGCCTATTCTAGATTTAATTTTGCAGAGGCGGGTCTAATGGTTTTATTGCAAATCTTTTAAAGATTTCAAAGTTTCTAATTGCATGAATCCTAGCAGTAAGTTATGGGTGAGCAACTGCCAAGAGATTAAAGCCAGCAGCCCGATCCAGTTGTGGCTCTACATCGTAGGCCGGGGGCACGGCTTCCAAATTTCACGGGCCAGTTGGTAACTGAATATGAATCATACGAGGAAACACAAAAGACACAACTTGTATACTAGCATTGATTTGTACATTATCAAGAGGCCAGCAACGCTGTCTCCCCCACCCATATCTTTTTTGCAACTGGTCAAGGAGTGGGCTTTGGGAATCGGAGGGTAAAACAGCGTCGGGCCGGTGTTATTGGCCGAACATAATACGGATTTCAAATAAGCTGTGGGCCGATGTGGGATGTACAACCATTAGCCGACACTGACCATGACGTCGGGCCAACATTGACCCTGTGTGAGTGTGCGCGCTGGCTAGGCTGGTTGCTGTGAAGCAAACTGTGATTTTTCGATAGGTTGGCTTAAGCTGCAAGTGGGTGGATGGAGATGGATCGGAAAGGAAGTCGAGGGTTTGTCCACATGCGAACTCGGTCCAGTTACTATCCAGAAGAAGTCCTGACCCGATCAGCTGCTGTACTTCTGCACATGAGAACAACATTTACTGGTACACGTGCCTCACTTGTGTACATTACAATAAAATTTACGAAGTTCGCTTAGTTCGCGAACATGTTGTGAATATGAAACAGAAACAATGCAAAGTAATAATAATAACAGAAAAAATAGTCTCTAAATTAACGCCGGTGAGTATACGCTGGTCTCCCTAAAGTAATTTTTGAATGACACTGAAATATTTCGGAGATTTACATGAATGGTTATATTTACATGCATAGCTGTATGTTGTCATGTTTTCTCAGAAGTAATAATCTGATGTTGTGTAGGTGTCGATAGCTTGTAGACTGGAGGACAGCGAACGCGTTCTGGTCTTACCACTCTGCAAGGCTCGTTCCCAGTGCAGCGTTGGTCCACTGGCTCTGAGCTACGGAGGCAGGCAGGTGCGAGGCTATTTCTGTGATGATGCTCAGATGTCAAGTAGCTGGACCGGTCTAACAGCCGACACTTTGACAGCGTCCGGTAGAAGTCCGTTTGACCGTCACCTAGGTGACGGAGAAGAGTCAAGCCAGAGCGGTCTTTCAACATTCCACGGAAGAAAGTCGGAAAACGTAGACGATAATGACAAAGACATGGAGTGGGTGCGAGATGGCAGAGACCACAGTAAAGACCACGACAACAAAAGTAGAGATGGTGATAATCAAAAGGGTGATGATGATGAGGAGGAGGATGATGATGATGAAAATGATGATGACCACGTTAACTACACTGGCCAACACATAATTTGTTGCCTCAAATGTTAGAACTGTTTCTGGGTATATTTGACCTGCTGATTCCAGAAAAGGCACCAGTTTTCTCCCAGCAGGTCTAGTTTTCGAGATATAGAACATTATGCCATATACCAGTCCTTGCCTCTGCTCGCCCATAAAACATAAGGCTATAGCTATAATTATGTAGTGCTCAATTTATTATGTGATACACTAAATAAACATAATAATACAAATACTTAAAAGAAAATGGTAGTACCTGAAACTGTACTTATATGATACCAAACAGAACAAGTTTGTTATAAAAATTTCAAGTCATTCGACACCGAAGAAGCTCCTTTTGTACGATTTCCGAGTGTGGCATCTGCCGGAACAATCGCGCATAATATTCCAGCAATAGTCTGCCATCATGTGTGCATCCCATCTTCCTTGATATCGATTTTCCATTGTTTTGATGTCTTGGTGAAATCTTTCACCTTGCTCTTCGCTGAAGTCACCAAGATTCTCTGGAAAGCGATCTAAGTGACTGTGGAGATAATGGACTTTAATGCTCATGTTGCAGCCAAGCTTGTTGAAATGAAGAAGCATATCCTCTACTAGTTGTGCATAATTGTCTGCCTTCTTGTTGCCAAGAAAATTTTTAGTTACAAGAACAAAGGAAGACCAGGCACAAGATTCGATTTCATTCATTGATGGTATGAAAAGTGGGTCATTCATAAGTTGCCTGATCTGTGGACCATCGAAGATTCCAGCCTTCAATTTTTCCATTGTAATTCCTGGTAACTTGTGTACTATGTATTCGAAGCATGAACCTTCTTTATTCAAAGCCCTGACAAATTGTTTCATCAGGCCTAGCTTTATATGTAGTGGTGGCAGTATGATCCTATCTCGTGCCACCAAAGATTCCTTGATTACATTTTGAGCTCCAACCACCATGTCTTTCCTCGAAGGCCAATCTTTTCTTGTCCAATGTTCATGCTTGGCTCTACTGGCCCAAAGACACAAAAAGCAGGGATACTTTGTGTAGCCACTTTGTTGACCAAGGAGGAAATTTACCATCTTCAAGTCTACACAAATTACCCATTGATGTTCTTTGTATTTTATCTTTTCCAGTACTAAAGAGATGGCATTGTACTCTTCTTTCATCCTGGTGGAGTGACCGATTGGAATAGAACCAAATTTGTTGCCGTTATTTAAAAGCACACATTTCAGACTACGTTTTGAACTGTCGATAAAAAGACGCCACTCATCTGGGCTGTAATCCGACAGACCAATTTTCTTCAATAAGTTGCTGATGTCATTACAGAATACTAGGTTGTTGTCTTCGGTAAAGAATGGCAGCAAATCCTTTTCTCTGTTTCTATAAATTGTAATTTTCGTTCCAGGCTGAAGTGCATTCTTTTCCTTTAGTCTGGACGTAAGCAATTCAGAGGACTCTTTGGAAAGATTTAAGTCCCTGATCAGATCACTCAACTCTTTTTGGTCAAAACGTTCACTGTGTGAAGTTGATTGGAAATCACTGTCACTGCCCCCACTTTCTTCACTTTCGTCATCTTGTCCGATATTGGACATGCAAGTCTCATCGTCTGAGAGCTGAGGTAGTTCGCGAAAAGGTGGAACTGGTACAATATCCGAATGCGGAACAGGTCTCCTGGCTGAAGGTATATCAGAGTAAGACAACTTGTGACGATTATTTCGATTGATGCCTATGATATTAACCATACAAAAGTAACAGTCGTCGAAGTGGTTTATCTGTTCCCTCCAAACCATCGGTACACCAAATTTCAGGCAGCTTCTCTTTCCAATTGTCCAGTGGTGCAATTGTTCAATACAAGTTTTGCATACTGTATGAGGAGCCCATTGCTTATCTTGATCTCCAAGTTTGACACCAAAATAACCTACATATGCTCTTTTTACAAACTCAGAAATCGGTTTCCTGTTTGCTTTTAGTGTGTATTCCCCACAAATGTAGCAGAATATGTCTGGATGGTTAATGCAGCTCCGTCTGGAAGTAGCCATAACCTTAAGGATGTTCGCATCTGAGGAATTAAATGACTAACCTAAAAAATAGTAAGAACATGTAGTTATTTAATGCTCACATTCACAGATTGTTCTTGCGACCAACTCTTAATATGCCCTAAGACGACTGCGGCTGATCTAGCTTTCAGGAGGCGGTTTATATAGGCTATAAATGCTGACTTCAGCATAATCTATTTACATAGTTCGAAACCATGAAACGCTGTATAAGCACAAATAAATTCTAAATGAGGCCATGAATTTAGTGCTGAGTAAGCTGTAGGCTACGGAATAGTTATTTCGTTGAATCAGCAATATCTCAGCACGCGGCAAGATATGCTGATTTTACATTATAAGGATGTAGGCATTATATGAATCAGCAAGAATTATAATTAGCCATAAATAAAGCTTATTATGACATTTTAGTTTTGCCAAAGACATCGTTTAAAGAGTGGACTGGGTTTCCTTTACAAAATCGACGATATCTCAGAAACTAGACCTGATGCACTCAATCCAATGACATTTTCTGAATCAGCGCCCAAAATTACCCCAAGAACAGGTCTAAAACCGAAGGCAACAAGAAAAAAAAATTTTCTGTTGGCCAGTGCTATGGACCACGGGAGAGAGAAGGCGAACGACATACGGCAGTTGCTGTGGAGGACAAGGCGACGATTAGGCCTATGTAGGCAAAGAGACCTCCCCAGCAGAGGCCTCCTCGGGTTTCGACCGGAAGGGAGTTCCTGGGAAAACTCCTTAGGGCCATCGGCAGGTGAGCACGAGCTCAGTGTCAGAATCACCAAGCGATGCTTAAAGATGAAGCAAAAAACAAGGTTTTTGTTGTCAAGACGTAGTTTTGCTGCTTTTAAATACAATTTATGCCCTGGTGATCAGTTCATTACGACAGATGCAACTGAAGATTCTTTAATTTGGTAGAGAATATAAAAGAACTCCTCAAACGCGAATTGCGATAGCCCTACTACGCCACGGCAACGCTCTCTTGTTTCCTCAGACCGTCACAGCACTGTCCGTGTGTAACGATGTTCATCTGCATTTGGTCATTCGGAACAACAAGCGCCTAACCATTTGTCTTACTAGTGTACTGTGTACCAAACTATATGTGAACCACTACAGTGATATTTATGTGGTCTACAATACATGCATGTATACGTAGATTATTATAGTAATTTGACACAGGACTAGTTTAATATACAATCAATGAACATCATTTTATCTCCATCAGTAACATTGCAACAATTTATATCCAATCAGCATCAGTTTAATTTGACACACGTGCTGTGAAATCAGTTGCTACGTGGCACTGCTCGCGGGCGTCGATCTCTATGGGAGAAGGTCACGCCCAAAGTTTCTAGTCTGGGGACTAAAGTGACATGTAGGCTCTATTTCTTCATTTATCGTGCAGCAAAGCCGGCCCTCCTTTACCCATTAACTCATTCAGCCACTCCGTTTCTCGCTCACTCGATGGATCGCTTTCATTTTCATTCAGTCGGTCAACGCACGCATGCATACACACATACAAGCACACTAACACACACGCATGCATACACACACACAAGCACACATATACACACGCATGCATAGCCACACCACACACACACGCACACAAGCTATAAAATCGCTCGTGTTCTTTACATATTAGTTAAGATCATGTGATTTAGACGCCCAACGCTTTAGTTGTGCATGCTGAATGCAAGATCAATCATCGTCGCTTTTAAAAGGCATGAAGCTGCTGAAGCTGGAATCGTCATTAGGCAGTGTTAGTCGCTGATATATATTAATTTTCGGCATGAGCGAAGAATAGCGTTGTTTACTTTTTTTATTAAACATATGTATGACTCCAGTGGAACGCAGCGGGCTCTTTTGAGCGATAAAAGCGGGCTATGCGCACTTCAAAATTATAGTAAAAGACAACAAACTATTGTTTTCCCTACTTTTAAAATATGTTGGCAGAATTACTTAGCTAGAAATGGCCAAATCGAAAGAAAGTGAAGTTGTAGAGAAATTGGTTGGATCTTACAACTGTAAGCAAGGGGCTGTACGTGCAGTTCGCTTTAATGGTAAGTGATTGCTAAAATTCGGCATTTCTTCAACGCAAACAAAAGCTAAGTCCAGAAACCAGCGTAACCACACTAGTGAAGTTGTAGTTATCAGTTCGGTCTCAGTTACAGTTGTATATTTATTACATCATGAGTTAGTTATAATTAGTTACCAGTATTGCTGGAGTTTTAGTTTCAGTTATAGTTAAAATAATCACTTGAACCTTTGACTTTAGTTATTATATTCTGATGTTTAGTAAGTTTTAGTTATAGTTTTTCGATTGTTTTCTTGTGGTGTTTTTAAAATAGATTCGAATTGTTTTAAGAATGTTTTTATTTTGAGGGTTTTCAAGGCATAACAACGTTTAATGATAATCCTAATCTTGAACAACCCAAAAAGGTAAATCGTGGGAACCAGACGATTCACAGGCGCTCAATCAGTTACAGAATCGGGGATGCAGGTGTGGGCAGGCTTGGTTTAAAATGCTTAACAGTCGTCTCCATACACTGAAAATATTCTTTTGAAATGTGTTTGTAACTGGCACAGCCAAACTGTCAAACTGTCATTAGCAGGAAGACCTTTGATGGAGATAAAGTGACCCGATGTCTACCTAAGCACTATTAAATGCAAATAATAAATTTTTTGTAGTAGTTGGGAAATAATTATACAAACTGGATAGCTCAGATTTGTATCCATAAGTCTGTCAAAACTGTGCAACCACTTTGTGTCAAGAAGAGCCAAAATTTGGATGACTGTTTCAACCACCCATACAGTGTATTCCAAACGTGTACTTTCTTCCTTTCGAACTGGACTAGTGGACTGTGTTTTGACCATAAGGCCAACAAGCATAAATGGCCTACTTTAAGATGACTTGCTACTATTAATAGTAACATTTTTGATCCATTCTTTAATGCATTCTGTTATGCTTTTAATCTTTCAAAGGTATGCCAGATTTTACACTGCTCTGCTCAGTGGATTTCTCATACTGAGAGTTGGCTAAGTGAATTTCTAAAAAATAAATTTGCTTATAATTTCTTGATTTTATATTTGAAATATTCCCTATAACCACATGTCCTAAGTTCATTTGTAAATTAAATTTACACTAGTGACACCAGTTTAAGTCTCATTCATTCAACAAACACCAAAAGCCAATTAACAAAACTATGTCCATTGGCGTAGATATAATATAATAGAACTACCAATATGATATGATAGAACTACCAGACCACAACACTGACGAAATGTTGAGTAAATAAGTGAAAATAATGATCATGGGTGAGTTTTTATTATTTATTTACACTGTGTTTTTATGTGATATGTTTTCATTTTAATTCGCACAGTGAGTTTTTGTATTAGTTCTAGCACTTTTGAATTAAAGATTTCCAACAGTTGTTTTTATTTGTGATGTGATAGTAATTGCTTGTTTCTATAAGTTTCAACAAACACCAAAAGCCAATTAACAAAACTATGTCCAGGTTATAGGGAATAAGCTTGTTTCGCCTACGATTCCTCGCTCAGTCGATGGACATATGGCGTGTTAACAAATGCATTACTTACTTACTTACTACTTATAAGTAAATCCAGCCAGCTGAAGGCATCCAACGATGATATATTGAATGATAGTAAGGCAGTACTATATAGAAGAGAAGAATAAATACCAGCAAAATTCCAGCCTCCCAAAACCCCCCTCTTGTGGCACAGCACGGCTTCCTGACCCCCCTCTTTTGTCAGCCTTTCAAAGACACCAGCCAGGTATGCTTGGCAGGGTGCCCCACACCCGTTTCCCTTGGCCCTCTTGCTGGAGTTCGAAGCAAAGGTGGAGGGCGAGGTTGAGGTGGAGGATGCAGGGCATGGCAGAGCAGAGGCAGAAGGTGCTGAGGTGAAGGGCACGGGACAAGGCAGGCTAACAGCCAAGGGGTGCTGCAAAATCCAGCCATCTGTGAGCTGAGTACTGCTTTCACTACACTATGTATATTCCACTTTTGATAAAAATTATTTAATTTAAATTGTTATTGGTCTTTTCCAAATACATATAGCTACTTTGAAAAATTTAAAAAATTTTTGCGCATAAGTTGAACTGTTAAATAAGATGGACCCCTAGAAGTTTGTGTAAAAAACCGTGACTTATAGTCCTGAAAATATAGTAAGTGTCTAGATTCACACCATGATAAAAACTGCCTGTTTTTGACAACTTCAAGAACTCATAGACTGATCTTGCTTATCCGTCTTAAGGGCTCCATCTGGCTTTGCTGACTGCTACACACTCTCCAGGTTGTTTCATTATAATTTTGTGACTTTTTTTCTTTCAGTGGATGGAAATTATTGCCTGACTTGTGGTGCAGATAAGTCAGTTAAGCTATGGAATCCACATCTGGGTACGATGATTAAATCATACGCTGGCCATGGATACGAGGTTCTGGATGCTCACAGTTCAGTTGATAACTCACAGTTCTGCTCATGCAGCCTCGACAAAGCAGTTCTCTTGTGGGATGTTTCTACTGGAAAGATTGTGCGCAAATATCGCGGACATGTGGGTATGTGCATCAGGTTATAAACATCACTAGTTTGGGATTGTTGAAATTAAAGTAAAAGCATTTTGTATCATGTTTAAAGATTGTAGGGGAAGCAGTTCTGTCTTCTTGTCACTGAGCCACAAGAACATATATACCCAAATGGACACATGACTAGGTACGAAGTTCCAAAAATGTTTTGTAAAAGGTGATTTATAAACGTTCACGTACGTATATGTACCTCTAATGATACATTCAGAAACATTATCATAAGTTACAGGAATTAACATTTAACTTTGTAGAATCTGGCTGTAAGGTTTTTTACTGCCTCTGTAGTGTGTTTCTATGTCCAGAGCAGTGGACCATTCGGTTGGATCATATGGACTTGACTAAGCACAATTTAGATGTAATGCAGTTGATTTGTCATGTTTTAGGTCGCATCAACTGTGTTTGCTTTAATGAAGAGGGCAATGTGATCTTGTCTGGCTCACTAGATGGCAGTGTACGCATGTGGGATTGTCGGAGCAAGAGGCCAGATCCCATTCAGGTCTTGTAATGAATTTACACTCATGTGCAATTATGACATTGAATTTATCTACACAGATTAATGTAATTTAGAAGACAAACAAACAAACAACAAAACAAAACAACAACAAAATTCTGAACTTTTTTAAACTACTGGTATTATATTAACATAATATCTTTGAATTATTTGCTTTAGTTAGCTATTACTATCTAACTAACTATGTGTTAGCTGGACAAATGGCCTTTGAGTGGCAATGTGGCAAGTTGTGTGTAATTGTTGCTACTGCTGATGCTTTCCTCTTTGTATTCTGTATTTTTGTGACCTGTGTATCTGCAGATTCAAACACCAACTTCTGCAGCATTTGACTCTTATAGTAGTGGTAAGCCACAGCCAAAATAAATAATGAACCCGAATACTGACACTAAACGCTAAAGTTTGAGCACCTGAGTGAAATGGTTCAACTAATAATTATAGCCACCTCATTCTGTTTATTGTCATAGATCCTGGAAGAAGCCAAGGACAGTGTGACTTCAGTCTATGTGTCAGACCATGAAATTCTGACCGGGTCAGCTGACTGCAACGTTCGTCGTTATGATATTCGCAGTGGAGAACTCATCTCTGACTTTATAGGCAGTTAGTATGCAGGTGACTTTGTGCTTTAATTTCCCTGTATTAAATTCTTTTTAGATACTTTCATATGTGAAGAGAGTTCATCTCCAACTTCAAGGAAGTAACATGTAAGGGTAGTTGATTGAAATTTACAGCAATAACAATGGCTTAAGTATGTGATCAGGCCTGAAAAAAATGAGTCTTAAGTTAGATTTTTCAACCTTTCAGATTTTTGTTCACTAAAATAGTGAATTTGCTTCTGTTTAAAATGACGTATCATTTGTGTAACTGTGATTGCACCTGAGAAAAACCTTACACAATCAGTAAAATGCAAACCGGGTTTGATATTGCACTGTAATTGGCTGGAATTGCTGAATAATTAGACGAAAATCAATTGTTTCTATCACAAATTGTAAAACACTAGAATTTTTTAAAGATGTAGATCTCTTCATGACTACTTTTATAAAATTGCGAGTTTAAGTTTACCATACCCATGACATGATGTAAGTTGCTGTGCCTGGGGGTCGTGCATGTTTACAAATATAGGAAGTTGGCGCATATTCAGACACCTGTGAGGTTGCTGTGATGCCATCAATGAGCTCTCATTAAAATACTGGTTAAGGTGAATATTTACGTGACATGGTCATTTGCATAATAACTGATGCACATGACTTCAAATTAGGGCACCAAAAAGGAACATTTTTCTGTTAAAGGGCATCATAATAAAATTGAAAATACAAATACTTAGACAGTGAAACTGTACATAAAGACTTACAGTTTGATAGCTAACACAACAAGCAATATAAATATGCAAAGAACTGATTTTGATCCATTTTATGCCTGCATGCCTTCTGAGCACATTTCTCGCAAAAATTAATTTTTCTGACTTTGTGAGGGTTTCTCAGGCATGGTCCCAGATATTCTAGGTAGTTTCTTAGATATTGTCAGTTGACTGTCAAATTTATAATTTTGAGAAAGCTGCAAATATCAGTTGGATGTGTTATCTTCTTAGCAATCACTAACCCTTGAATTTAGCCTTCTCATTTGCTAACTCCTTGGAGAAAAATTGTCAGTTTGTTGTTTAAAATGGACAGAAAATGATCTTTCAAACGATGTATAAGTGTCTTTAGCATGATGCTTATCCTTTGTCTAGCTAGGCAGTGAAAGTTCAATCTACATTAAGAAGGATTATATTCTTGAAGACTTCTTTAGATTATTATTGTTGTTGTTGTTATTAGTCTTAGTATTCTTATCATTAGTATTATTATTATATTGCTTATATTATGGGCGCAAGGTCAGTGAATCTGAATCTGAGGCACGAAGCAACTGTGAGTGAAAGAGTTGCACGACGTTCCTAGTAACTTGTTAGTAACTTCTATCTTGCTGGTGTCTAATGCACAAGCATCAAGCTATGGTGGACTATAGCTGTAACTGGGTCAATATTCAGAAGATCAGAGTTTGAGAAATTATTACTCAATTTAAATATGCATAATATGTTGACCTTATTTACTTATTCAGCACCAATTAATTAAACTTATATTATTATCTTATTATTGAAGATGGCTATTTGACTCCTTTTATAGGAGATTTTGTTACATGAAGGTGTCTTGCTTTTTTGTGCTAAGTCTGTAACAGAATTCCTTAAGTTGTAGCCATGGTTTGATAAAGTCAGATATCACATGAACTCGGATATGTTAAGTTACCAGGTTAATAGTTCGAAGCAGACCTTCCAGAAAGAAGTAAAGATCTTCTTAATGATCCCTTGCAGATATTCCTTGTGCCTAGGTGCTGAGTTGCATATAGCTTCAAAATCTAATGTCCGAAGTATCTTAAATTCAATCATCCAATCGCTAGACCAATTTATACTGGTGTTATAATCATGATTTCTTAAAAGAAACATCCAATTCAACTATATCTCAATATAGTTCTCTGTAGAATTTAATGGTTGAGCTTTAAATAATTTCCAAATTGTCCATATCAGTAGACCGTTACTTTCCAAATCTTCTTAATGTCTGTAACGTTCATTCTTTTTTTTATAAAAGAAAAGTCCTGGCTTGATTTTTAATTTAACAAAGCATCATTAGTTTGCATAGTTATCATCTTCATCATGAACTCTGTTACGGTTGTCTTTAGTTGAAATAATAGTGTGCAGTTCTGCTTTTTTATATATAATTATTTTTTTAAATATGATGCTGAATCAGTGTTTTAAAGGTGTTGTTTTAATTAAATTAATCCAATTTTTTGACAGGAGCGAATGCTCAATGTCTGTGTTATTCGGCAGTTTGCCAAAATTCAAGTCAGAAATACAAATTTTCATATCTGCTCATCACATTAGTACATGAAAATCAATAAGCATTTATAAGCATTAAAATTTTTAGATTTAAGTGAAAACATATACATTAGGATATGTTTGACCAAAATATGTTGCAACATCAACGTGCGTGATTTCAACATAAAACATCTTTCTAATCCGTTTCTGGAATTTGAGTGGTGCAACTTAAGACTCACTTTGTCAGAGCAGGTCACGTGTTTGACTGTGTTCTGTCTTTATACCTAAGACTAAATTTCTTCTTTTGGGCACATGTCAGCAGCTGCAGAGATTCGGCTTTAAGAAAGCAGTTCATCATACTGGGTTGACTTGCAATTTGGACTCAATATTTGATTCTGTTTTGTCCTCATCTTAAATTGCTCTGCTTTCAGTCAACCCTCGGAGGCTGCCACAGGTACGAAGATTTAGTGACTTTATCAATCTCAGCATATGAGTGTGGGTGGCCAGTCCTCTCCACTGATGCTTAATCTTATCGAAAGTGTACAGTTCATGTACTCATTATGTAGCCAAATTTGTTAAAATACACTAGTCGAACAGATATCTTGAAATCTCTGGATTGAAATCCAAACTCTGGATTGATAGTCCATCACACTAACCATTAGACTGTTGCATATTTTCTGCTCAGTTATCTTATTTAATTATTCTTATAGCTGCATTGATCTTCACAAGATCAGTTTAAAGATTGTATGTACAGTCTATAGTTTCCTCTGAAAGCGATTGACACGTATTTTAATACTGCTGTAAAAAGTCTTCAGATCTGATCAGATTAGAATGACTGGTGTTTGAATGTATGCAGTATTTGAATTGCTTTGTTCTCTATTCTATCTTAAGCTGCCATCAGGAGTTTGGAATCTTCGTGGTAACTGGCTGTTTATAAGAACTTGTTCTGTTGCATTCATGTGTGCCAGGTCCAGTTACGTGTGTGAATTTGACGAGAGATGGCCAGTGTGTCCTGACCAGTTCCCTTGACAATACACTGCGTCTGTTGGACAAAGACTCCGGAGAACTGCTCAACGAGTGAGGCACAGTCTTCAGAATTTATTGTGGGAAAGTTGTTAATTCTCAGTTATGGGGCTGCTGCACTCAAAACTTCATTTCAAGATTCAAGTCTGTGTGCATTTTGTAAAATTGGTAGCAGCCAAATGGCTGGATTGATAGTCCATCATACTAGTGATAGTCCATCACTCTCTGCTTTCACTTAGGCCAGGGCCTAAGTGAAAGTAGAGAGAACTTTAGAGGAATATTTCAGTGTGACTGCTTTCAGCTCTGGCCATAATACAGCATTAGTTTCGATTATGGTTAAACCACAGTTTTGTTGCAAGCCAAAACTGAAATTCAGTTATGGCCAAAACCAAAATTTAGTTATGGCCAAAACCAAAATTCAATTATGACTAACACCAGAATTCAGTTACAGCTTGAATGGAAATTCCATTATTGTGCAAATCCAGAATTGAGTTATAACCAACACTTAAATTTAGTTATCACCAAAATTCAGTTATGGCCAAAACCAAAACTTGGCTTAAGCTACTTTTTGCAAATGAGACCAATGCTATGGAAACTGTGGCAACTGACTGTGCTTACAATATCTTGAATGATTGGTTGTTTGGGCCAGTGGATTAAATTCTTCTATTTAAACAGCAATTCAGCTAAAATGAGTTGAGTTCATTTTTAAGGATTGCTTTCTACCTAGGCCTTTATTCTGTTCAGGCCTATTCAGTAAATTTATTTTTTTATTTTGGCTAAAGCTGACTGCTAGTATGATGCTGGCAATGACAGATAGATTGGTGGTTGAATCTGCAGATACACAGGTCACAAGAACACAGAATACAGAGTGGAAAGCGTCATCAGCAGCAACGATCGACAGGTTCTGTCAGGGTCTGAAGATGGATTTGTCTTCATCTGGGATCTTGTCAGTGTAAGTGGCTGCATTTTTTCATGACTGTGTCTTCCAGTTTATATGAAGTTTTACAAACCTTGCACCCCCTGTGGGTGTGTATGTATGCCAGTTTATTTTAGGCAGGTGGTCACCATGAGCTTACTGTACTGACCGGACCGTACCACAACAATGGTACCATAAGTTTTGAAACACCAATAAGCAAAAAGTGACAGGTGGCCAAGTTAGAAATGACTGCTAAATATTAAATTTGTTCCAACTTAATTATTTTTTAGACTTTCTGAATGAAAGATTTGTTAATTTTGTTGCATTGGTATAAGATTTGATTTCAAGGGACTACTTTACAATAGCAATCTAAATATCTAAATCAAAATATAGCAAGCAACGATTCAATATACTGATAGAATCCGCTTGCCAACTATTAGGTAAAATAAGTCTGTTAATAGTGCATGAATATAGGGAAAACTTGTGTATTCTTAGTCTAAGTATATAGTTACTGATACAAAAGCAGATTTAGGCTAATGTTCAGGGACTAATGCAGTATTTGTCTGACCACAACAATTAATATGCACTATAAAAACAAAAGTGCATCTGTTATTGGATCTGATGTAATCTCATTTACGGAGGTGTTCTTTTGCACCTGATGCAGGTAGAGAATAGGCTTAAGCAAAACGGCTGTCAGCGCATAAATCATTGCTGTTACCAAGAGAATGGTTGAACAATCCACATTTTCATTCAGTTTAATGAGAATGTAGTAAAATAAAACGGTGCATATCGATTCAGACATTTTAAGAAGTGGGTTAGCGCTTGTGTTCTTTTCCTCTGTGGTCTGGTCCAGGATAGCAATGTATACATAAGTGCGGGCTATACCAAAGGTTTTTACACGTTTTATTAATATCCATGTGTTGTATATGTATGCAGGTTGTATCCATGTGCAGGTTATATGCGTGCAAATGCAGTAATGGTTGCTATGGTAATGGGGCATCTGTACAGACAAGAATGATAGTGATTTGCGAGTATTTGTCATCAGTTATTTTTTTGTTTTCTTCTGTCAGAAGTAATGGACTGGTAGAAATTCTTTAGCATGCTGGACTGACAGACAATCCAGAGGTTATAGGTTTGATTTGCTTGTGAGCAACACAACAGATATTTCAAAATTTCTGTTCTGCCTTTTGTTGAACTGAGGTAAGGGTTGAGTGAATTCATTGGGTTGACACTTGATGAGGTGTGAGACAGTGGGGTAGACGACTTGTCATTACATGCAGAGCCTAAGAAAAAACGGTTTAAGACACTTTGATTTGATTTGTGATTTGTAATATAAAGTTTCTGTTTCTTTACCTTGCCTTCTCTGCAGAAGTTGAGATTCATTCATTCATTCACTCAGAGATGGATGTAAAGGCAGCAAAATGTTTCCTTTGTGGTTATGTTGAGGCTGGTAAATAGTTAACATGTTTAACATATTTGTGCATTTATTTGCCACAGTAAAACCTTGCGCTACTGAGAAAAATTTATTGCCTAAAGCCCTTTTTTGTGATCTCTGATCCCTACTCGGACTAGAGATTTCCTGTGGAGGCATTGATTTTCAATCCAGGAGACAATTTTTTTTAGCTTATTTACTCATGTTGCAGTATTTTATGTTTGTTTTAAACAGGGTAAAGTGGTTGGTCAGCTAGAACATAACTCTGGTGCAGTTCTTCATTCTATCTCATACCATCCTTCACAATGTTGTCTGATAACTGCCTGTGGAGTGACGCTGTATGTGTGGAAGTCACGGCTTGACCAGTCCATGAGCTAGGAGCGACTTCTGTGGACTGCGGGATTTCAGTGCATGAAGCTGTTTGTTTTCACTTTAATTTGTCAGTCATGTTGATCTCGGGGCACTCGTGCCATTCGACTGTTGGCCAAACGTTGGTCAGTGGCTTTGCAGAGCTGTAGGAGGTCAGCGCAGATGCAGTCGTTTTCAGTTGGATAGCATGTTGAAGTACTGACTCTGTGAGCTAATGATGTGCAGGTTTGGAGGTGTTTTCCTGCTCTGTTGTTGCTGCCCATTTAAGTTGATAGGATTGTAAAGTACACAACATACTGTGAGGAACCTCATGTGATGTGCAGAAGCTGTTTTAGTAAGACTGTTATTTTCTTATACTCGATGCAAAAACTTGTCTGTTTTATTGAAGTCATTTTTATGTCCATGTTAAAACTATCTTAATGAAATCAATTGACATCTTAGGACTTTTATTTTGATGCCGTCACTTTCGCACAAGACAAATACACGCCGACATTTATAGCATGCATACAAGAAGACATAGAGCCCTACGAAAAAAATTACTTTAATTTAGAAGACAAAACAAACGCAGAACGAAAATTTGATGTCATATACCATGAAACAGCAAATAAGGTAATGTTTCTAAACTGTTAGTTTACTAAATAAATGTTGTTTCCATTTTGTCAAATTGTTACATTATTCGCGATTCTGCAAAGGTACTCGGGCAATGGTACATTGTTGTATGTTGGAATCAAGGCTAGCAGGCGTCGGTTAAGTTTGATATACTTTGATTTTGATGCCTCTGGCTGTCTAAAGCCGGATCGATAACGTTCTGTCATGATCTCAACGTGATCCTGCTCCTTGCAAAAGTGCTCATGAGCTTGTAGACAGACAGATGATGGCAGTCAATCGTGTTCTGAAAAGACGGATGCCATGCCTCAACCGAATTATTAGTGCATGGTAAACTGTCGTTTATACGGTCGTGCATATTTCACAAATTAATTGGAAATCTTGGATTTCGTCTACAGCTTCTCCTTTGCCTCCCCACGTAGTTGTTTTACCAGTAGTCATTGATTGGTTCAAGTTGAGGGGGGCTGCTTTCCACCAAATCATCAAAAGCATGTGCAATGTTTGCAGCTGGGGCAAAGGTGAGAGCTGAGAGCATTTTAACATGCATGCGGACATTTTCATCATCACGGTAAACCTCAGCTAAACTTGTACTTTTGCGCCACAAACAATTGCCTAGTTGGAAGCAGCATCCCACTAACCGTGCTCTTGGGAAGACGGTTTCACATGCTTTTCGACTGGCTTTCTCGAAATCTCCCATAATACTTGCAGGATTTAGACCAGGATGGAGCTCGAGAATTTTCCGCATGACGCGTCCATAGCCATGCTCTGTTTTATCTGGCAGCAGCGGATAGGCAGAGTTGTTAATTAAAGCATGAATGGTGAATAACTGCAGGCGAAACTTTAAACGTACCGTCGATAAACCAGTGTTCATGTTGCTATAGAAGGTTCCAATTTTAGTCGTTCCAAACACCAGAATGCGAGCATCGTCGTCCATACCTGAATTGAATCCCATAGATGAAAGGGAGTGCCTCTTGTAGATTGTTGCAGAGTTTCTGGAATGGCAATATCATTTAGCGAAGTTACGTTGGCAAAAGGGAGATCGTTTCTCTTTCTCCGTCGTTCGATCGCTCTCTGTGAGGCCGTATACGATGGTAACATACTCGCTGCCTCCAACGACATTCCGAGAGAGCTTTACTGAATTATTTGCCTTGGTCTCTCGACGGTGGCCATGGCTGTTCGACGCATCTCCGCTACGGCCTTCTGCACTTCGTTGCGTTCTGGATCTGGAGCATGGTTGTGTTCAGATATCACAGTCCTTGCGTCTTCTGGCGTTACTTTAATTCGCCCGTTACATTCACATTTAAAGCATCTCCACAATGCACTGTCATCGGAATTTTCTCGGTCTTTTGTATATCGATATCCCTAAGCGATGATATGCTCTTTAGCCTTCTGCGTCTCGGTCTTCTCCATGGTTAAACAAGGTTATTCCATTTTTTAAGATTTTACACGGTGTATTTGGTATTTGTAGTTTTCTTTGTTTATTCTGCGCAAATACGAGCTTTGAAGTCTCTTAACTGGAAACAATAATTTAAACTATTAGTTTCTACTATTATTTTCACATCTGATTGGGTCAACTATTATGTTCACATTGTATTACTGTGTATTATTCACAGTGTATGAAGTTCCCGTCTTTATTCTAATCAATCGAAGTGTTAAAGCGTTTGACCTTTGACGTTATTCAATCAAAGGGTTAATAATAACCTGTGCTGTGTGTGCGCTTTCTACGGCGCTCATTTGACGGGCTCAATTGACGACGCTCAATTGTTGGCGCGCTTTTGTCGGCAGGCATTTGTCGTGCGCGCTAAGAACGGGGTGCCTGCTGAAACGCTGTCTTTACATCAGAGTACAGTAGGGCTGAAATTTGATTATACGTCTCTTAGAATAGCTTAGAGGTGCACTTGAAAGCCAGGCACACAGGAAGCATTACGAACCATAACCAGAGAAGCACCTCTCATGTGAAATACAATTGCAAACATGCTGTATACATCTGGCTTCAAAATTATGTTATATAAACACTATAATGTAAAGATCAAATTATTTTATGTGAGCACAATATTAAGCGAATCTGTTAGTCAAATTGAGGTTGGAAAATGGAATTACTAGTGTTGCAATTTCAAAACATATCAAGGTGTAGACCATTTAAGGTGCATCCACTCCCATTTAAATAATTTCTCATTAAATTTTACCCTAAGTCAGGGTTCAAACCCATCCTTGTACTCTTGGTCACTTGGTGGACTCGGATCCATTCCTTTCTGGCTCAGTTTAAAAGAAAACAAGTTCATTCATTCTTTATCCTGTTCGTATAATCGCAATCTTTGAAAAGATAGGGGAGATACAGACTGAGAGAGATGGAACTGTACAGATAGAGATAAAAAGATGGACAGCAAATGTCTGTCTGAGATTTTAGAGCTTTGCACTATATACAGAAGTACTTGGCTAAATTATATGTGTACAGTCAGGGGGTTGTCCATAAAGGACATCCACAAACAATTACTTGTTTTGACCCATCCTTCGCCCCTTGTCTGCATTTGGCATTACTCTCCCTCCATCCTTCTTTACAGACGTTCGCACTCCAGTGGAACACTAAAAATCTATTAGGTTATTCTGTCGATCTTGCAGAGCTAACAGTGCTATGGGGTTGGGTACAGTGATACTGCCACATCCAGCAAAACGACTCTAATTAAATGCAATGCGATACAGACTGTCAGTTCTTTGACTAAAGTGGTATTTAAGGCACAGGCTCCACTGAAATAACTATGTACCAAATTTAGATGCAGATGTGCGTATTGGACATAATTCTTCTCCCCTTGTCTGCATTTTGTCTGCATCTGGGTAACCCCTCCCTCCATCTCCTCATGCAGACGTCCTTAATGGATGATGCATTAGCTAATGAGAAAAGGTTGCAGAGTAGAGGATATGGAAGGGGAAATGCGCATGGATTGAAGGACAGATGAGACTTGAAGGTTTCAAGGAACAAGTTTCCAAGTGCTGAAGGTGATAAATCCACTTCAGGCGGAATGACAGGATGGAGTGAATGATGGAAGAATGACGTAATTTGGAGCAGTTAGGAGAGCCTTACAAAGTGTGGAGGATGTAGTTTGAAGGATGTTGTACTTTGTATTGCATTTGTTCGGTGTACAAGTATAAAAATAAATACTGAATAAATTCATGCAGTTCAGTGGTATGCTGCAAATTGTGACAGCATGTGAGAATGATTAATGCACTGGTTTTCAAGATGTTTAGGCTACTGACCCTTGGAATATTGGTAATGGCAGGTAATCTGCTATAAGTTGCTAGTGCAGCAGCTTACAGACTTAAAATGCAATGGGCTTCATAGTTAACCACTATTCTTAAGTTTCTAGATATTTAGTTTTACTGTTTTATGCCTGGATGATGTTTCAGTGTTTCTCTTTACCAGCTCGGAGCAATGGAATGTACTGAATGTGATCATTTAATGAGTTTAGCTTTGGGTGATCCTTGTACATACTTGGAGTCCTGCGTATATAAGACTGTAAAAAGGAGTGTATAAGATACATTGAGAACAATACGTCTGGCTTTGGAGTTATCCTAAAGTTCTGTTTGTAATTATTTATCTGTGTAAAGTGTTGTTGAATGGCCAGCTGTCTGTCGGTTCAGTTCAGAGATTTGCCAGGAAGTTGGGTCTCGTGCACAAACACAGGACTCTGGCTCTCGCAACCTAGTATCAAAGCTGCTGTGGATTAAGAAAAGGCCATTCGACAGAGACAGTTTTTCTGAGACTAATATCTGACATTTGTGATGCTGCTTGCAGTTGATAACTTGTGGCATGACCGATGGCTTAGGCTTAGCAAACTCATCACCCCTTTGCTCTTTCCTGAATGAGTGAACGGTGAAGCCTTTGACTTGGACAACTCGGCATAGATATCTCTGTACATCCTATGTTTCACAGGACCTGGTCCTCGGACTGTTTCTGTGCGTTTTGTATATTGCCAGTTGGAGCGGGATCATCAGTGCTCTTGGTGCCCGTAGGTCCATCAATTTGCCCGACGATGTCCTGCTGTACTTGATGTGCCACCCGTCTGACAAAATGCCTTGTGTGCCCAGAATCCAGCAATCGTGACGGAAATCTGTCTTCAGATCGGTTGAGGCAAACACACACAACGGGTACATGTACAGATGGACAAGGAAATTACAGCGATGGCATTCCTGGGCTGGGAAAGCAGCCGGGGTCCGGGACCTCAGTGTGCTGCTGGATGATGTTCCTGTTGGAGCATGTCAAAGCTCTGCACTGGCTTCCGGTCAAGATCCTCCTGATGGGGATCCTTCAATAGTCGTTGCAACGGGTCGTCTATTAAGGACGCCTGCAAAGAGACTGGGAGGTAGAGGTCACCCAGATGCGGACAAGGGCAAGGGTTATGCAGAAGCGGACGTCCGTGTGTAAATATGCTTAATGCAGTTATTTCAGTAGAGCCTGTGCCTTAAAAGCCAACTTCAGTCCGACAGTAGACTGTGTATGTATTGCACTGGATCTCATGAGAGTCACTTTGCTGAACACGGCAGTAGCATAGTACCCAACCACAGAACACAGCCCTTCCAGTTTAACAGGATAGCCTAATCTAGGCCTTTGGAGTGCGGCGTCTGCAAAGGGGGCGGGGCGGAGGATATTGTCAAATGCAGACGAGGGGAGGGAGGAGTCCAGAGTAGGTTATTTATGGACGGCCTCAACCCCAGATACATCAGAGAGCTTTATGTGTAGGAATGCAGTGCTCTGTCAACTTCTAGTCTCTAGCCAGATGGGTCGCGTACGTCTCTCGAACGACGACACGAGCACATATGGTGCTGTCTTGTGACATGTAAGGACTCGCCCTTAAATTCAGAAATAAGAAGAAGCATACGTACATTCGGACATAAATTCAGAACTAAGAAGAAGCATACGTACATTCGGACATAAATTCAGAACTAAGAAGAAGCATACGTACATTCGGACATAAATTCAGAACTAAGAAGAAGCATACTTAAATTCGGACAAGTTAGTTCATTAGCGCGTGCGTTAAGTAACGTCTACATGTATATGGATGCCTGAGTCGTCGTCATGTCATAAGCATGGCATGTCATGTCAGCTCTTCTTACATCTGTTCGAAAATTGAGGAGGAATCAGACATATTAAGTCGACGTTTCAAGCATATCTTAAGAAACTCAGACTTGAATTAAAGTGTGATTCATGCAGCGCATTTTCACAGTTTTTCTGAGTAGGCTTTACTAAACATTATTCCGTCCTTCATTTTCTCCTAAATATTTTGGTTTGACTGCACTCGTTCAAAGTTTGTTGGTCGTTGCAGCCTCCTGCTTTCTACTTGCAGCACATGCAATCGTGGCATCAGCGTAGTCCTGGTACTGGTTTCTTTCCTAATTAGTCGTGTATAATATGGGTCGACTGTGTCGAAGGCAGTTGCCACTGTTGACCCGCAGTAGAGGACGAGCACAAGGCTGTCGGTCGTCACGGGGTCTTTCTGTATTTAATTAATTATCCCCAGGGTAGGTCTGTTGACATTGGTCAGAGTCAGCGGTAGACAACGGACATGAAGTCGAGATGTGATTCGTGATGAGTCGTCGCGTGATTGTTCAGATGGAGTCCGCTTATGAGCCGTGCCAGTTGCGTTCTGCTCTGATGGCGACTGCACCTCAGCAGCTTCTTGAATGCGCACCGGAAGTCCTTAGAGCAGAGCCCGTAGATGAGAGGGTTGATGGCCGAGTTGCAGTAGCCGAGCCAGAAGAAGATGGTGAAGACCCAGTGCGGCGTACAGTCGACGCAGAAGGCGCCGAGCAGATAGACGGTGAAGAACGGACTCCAGCAGAAGATGAAGCATCCGACGATGATGCCGACCGTCTTGGCCGCCTTCTTCTCGCGATTCAGTCGCCGCAGCTGTGTTCGTATCTGGACGAGGCCTTTCCTGCCACCTGCGCCGCCTAAGCTGCTGCTGCTACTGGCCATGTTGTTGGCGTGGCGACATCGTGGCAGTTCTTCGTAGACGGGTGAGCAGGCCGTTCGCAGCAGACACTCGATGCCCGGGGGGATCTTGGCTGCGTCGATGCCATCGCGGGACGAGGCCCTCGACGACTCTGGCGACCCCTGAATATCGGACAGGTGCATGTGGAACCGATGGACTCTGTCGAAGGCATCGGTCGATGGAGACGACATGCTCGAGCTGCAGCGGGGGGAGTCAGGAGGCGCCAGGTGGAGCAACTGGACGCCTCCACCGCCGCCGCGATGGACGCGCAGGTTGACGGAAGTGTCTGAGGAACTGGATGCAATGCCAGAAACGGTGCCGCGCTTGGTGATGATGCCGCGACGGAGGGCAAGTGTTGCTCGGGCGGCCGTTCGGTAGATGCGGACGTAGAAGGAGACCATGATAAGCATCGGAATCCAGAAGGATCCACAGGCAGAGTAGATGATGTAGCCAGGCTCTGAAGTCAGAGCGCACATCGGAATGACGCTTTCCGTCGCTTGACACTCTTCGCCATTTGCCTTAGGCCACGTGATCGCCACCACGTGACCATTCGACGAGTCCATCGTTGCGCCGATCGCTTCGTCGACGTGATGCAGCAAGGAGGTGGAGGAGGAGCTGTGAATGGCCGCCGTCTGATTCCAGTTGGAGGATGACGGTTGTCTGTCTGGCTTGCTGTCTTTCCACCCGAGCAGAGGCGGAAGGCATATGGCCAGGGACAGCGTCCAGACGACGGCGATCGACAGCTTGGCCCTGAGAGGCGGCATCAGCGACGGATAGCGGAATGGACAGCGAATGGCGAGGAATCGGTCGAGGCTGATGGCGCACAGGTTGAGGATGGAGGCCGTGCACAGCCAGACGTCAATGGCCAGCCAGGCGCTGCACCAGACGGGACCAAAGGGCCAGTAGCCGAGCACCTGGTTGGCGCTGGAGAAGGGCAGGACGACGAGACCGAGGAAGAGATCGGACATGGCCAGGGACACGATGAACGTGTTCGTGACGGTGCGCAGTGAGCGCTGAGTGAGGACGGCAGCGACGACCAGACTGTTGCCGACAATGACGATGAGGTCGAGCAGAACAAGGGCCGCCATCGGACCCGCGAACCCCACCGACGTCAGGGACACGGTCTCCTCCTCCCCCTCCTCTACTATCGTCGACCCACACCACGACACATCCCCAGGCACGGCCGCCGTCTCCGCCCTTTGAGAAGCAGCAGCAGTAGCTGCAGCGCCTGTCGTCATCTGATGCAGCAGCAGGGAGGAGGAGGAGGAGGAGGAGGGGAGAAGGGAGCGGGAAAGGAAGATGCGCCTAACGTCAGACTGGCTCATGATCCAAGTTCCTTGGAGTGATAAGACTCAAGACTCTGCTTTCAGTCACAGACAAACGAACCAACCAATTAGCTTCGACTGTCCTCCACTTTAGAGAGTAAGTCTAGGCCCTAGGCCATATCCCGGATAAAAGAAGGCGAGGTTCGGTCAGACATCATGGCGGTTTAAGCGAACGTTGCGAGATGTACGTGTTCAGAACGACTGTTCAGGCCTTTTCCGGATCGTGTTCTGCTGAACGACTGACAACCTACAGTAAAAGACAGCAACTTGACTGTCAATCACCTCCCCCCAACGTTGCGTTGATTTGCGAAAATTCAGGGGTCGTTCCAAACTATGGCGAGTCTAGCGGCGACTCATGGCTAATTAGCATATAACTATAGGCTATGCCTATAAAAGACCAGTTTCGTGCCGACACTATGGAAGATCAGCAATTATAATAGGGTCACACCTCTTCGAAATATAGAGACACGGATACCTCGTCCCCATAGGATACGCCTCTGCTACGTAGCCCACTGTTCGATTATGGATTGTTATTGTAATTTTGAAATTATATAGCGCCACTTCAAGATAGACTCATCAGAGGCACTCCCGACCCGATGTCCCAGAGCTAGTAGGGAATAATGTGGTCTTCAAGCGTTTGCGGAAAACAGAGGTAACCAATGCATTGGCATGAACAGACGTCTGTCAATACAGTCGTTTCAAAACCTGCAGTCAGTTAGTCTCACAAGTTTGCGAACATTTTGGACGGCACCATTATTTAGCATTAACAGCGATAGACCGCATCTTAGAAATATGAACTGTAAATGTACACCACAAAGTAAAATTACCAACAACGTTGTTAGTGGGTTAAAGTCTGATGCTTGTATCGACGGAAGCCGAATAAGGAAAGACAGAACGGGAAGGATAGAATTTAAATGACAGGCTAATACTGCAGAAGCGGTGGACAGTGTGAAGCTGGATATAGTATGTGTAATGAACAGAATGAATTTAGTGTAAATAGGTAGCTTATAGGAGGCATTGCAATCCCAAACACCACCCCAGTAGCTGCCACCACGCTGTCTCTCCGTCTCACCCTTGGATCTTGACCTGAACCGAACCCTTTTGCCTATCAAGTTTGTTTTGACTGAGCGCCTGCGAATAAGCTGGTCCCGCGAAGTGGCTTTCGTTGTAGAAATCTCAGAATTACGATTACGATTACGATTGACGGAGCCAGTGGAGACATGATTTTACACAGTCATCAAGATGGCGGACTGAAGAAGACGCGGATCAGCAAGAAAAGCCAGAAGAAAAATGAAAAATTGGCCTGAGGGAGGGAGCATAGACGCAATTAAAGTTTTGATGGACAAAGCAGGAACGATCTCTTCTTATTCGTTGAAAATGTGAAATCCCTTAATAAAACTCACATAACAGTAGACTCGACTGAGAACACAGAGTTGAAAGCAGACAGCAGCAATGCTTCTGCCCTCTCCATATATTTACATAAAGTTTCTAAATTATGTTTCGATGCGAAACACGAAACATTTTATTTAACAATAGCTATCTAATCTAATCTAACGGCTTCTATAGCGCCGATGTCATACTTCATAGAGCATAACTCGTCTAGTAGACGCTAATCATAGACTCCGTCCTATCCGTCGTTTCAATCCGACCAGCGCAGCGCAGGACACATCAACTGGGCGTCTAATGCGCTCGGCTAATAAGTTATCATATGACGATGAAATTTGGAAATTTGTCTAAAACGCATGTGAACCTTACAGCCAAGTCGCATCTACGTGGTAGTTGAAGATGCAACAACTAAATAGACCTATTCAATATATTTAGGCAAACCCCATACAGCTATAGTCTCATGTGATCTTTCGAGCCAAGTCGTCTCTAGCTGATCAAGCGTGCAAGTTCTAGTAAATGTTTGCTTGAATTGCAGCCAACCTATGAGTTGCCAAATGGTATGCTAGCCTAAAGTGATTGTGTTATTATTAGGCCCGTATTACTGGTTGCACGATGAAGTAGTGGTTCACATGATGGACTGTCGATCGAAAGGTCGGAGTTCAAATCTCGACAGGGCAGAAATTTGTTCCGAGATTTTAAAGCAGAACGACGACGGGAAATAGGAAGACAAGAGAACCGTCGTCCAAAGCAACCCCCTGTAGGTGGTAGAAGACACGTCGGCGCCCAGGCATTACTCGAACCACCAGGCAGATCTCTGACGGACAGCCATCGATTGTTGAACCCTTTCTGAGAAGCGGTCGAAGCAATTTCAAAGCCTCTCCTCGCCTTTCGACGACATGGATAAGTCTATAGGTGTCAGCTGCCACCGTCCGTCTGGAATCTGTAATCCACTTGAATAGAAATGGACCATTCCAAGGTCAAAAGGGTGTTAATCACGAACAAAAAACCGGCCGATAGCTCAAAATCCATAGCAAACTCGCGTAAATAACTCTGAAACGCCAAATCGATGACAGTCACAGTCCGATCAAGAAAGAATTATCGAAAAAATACCGCGTTGAGACGATCTTTAAAATCAAAATCATAGCCACATCATGGCCGCTGGATACGCGTAGATATTACTATCATCATCATCATCATCACCATCACATCGTCATCGTCATCATCATCATCATCATTACTATCACTATACTACTACTACTACCACTACTACCACTCCCACTACCACCACTCCCACTACCACCACCACTACCACCACTACTACTACAGACCTACTACTACTATATTACATTAGGCCCCTATATTATATTATATTATTTATGTAGAGGTTACGTGTTCACGTTTTAAAAGTGACAAATATGTAGCAGTGATGTAGAAGTAAGGGTCACCAGTGATGTAGAAATGACAGTCACCTGTGATGTAGAATCGTAATCGTAATCCCGAGAGTTCTACAGCTCCCAACGAAAGCCAAGTCACA
Source organism: Norana najaformis (assembly GCA_964023275.1). NCBI lineage: Eukaryota > Metazoa > Annelida > Clitellata > Crassiclitellata > Hormogastridae > Norana > Norana najaformis. The sequence goes on from OZ029922.1 coordinate 8,764,220, forward strand.
GGAACCAGCTTATTCACAGGCGCTCAATCAAAACAAAATTGATAGGCAAAAGGGTTCTGTTGCAGTTCAAGATCCAAGAGTCAGGCAGCTACGATGCCTACGATGGGTTATGTTTGGGATTGGAGCGGAAAGAAAGAGGAAGGAGAGCCAGGATAGGATCTGTGAAAGAGAAATGTTTTCAGTTTTGAGTGAAAGGCCAGTGCAGAAATTGCAAGCCGTGGAGCATAGATGAGTTTTTATGATGGGTCAGATAACTGTCGCAGTTCTGGGGAGTGACAGTGACCTGTGATGTAGAAGTGACAGTCACCCGTGATGTAGAAGTGACAGTCCCTTTACTACTGGCCACGCTATTATATATTGTTGTGAGCTGAAGAGGGAATGACGGTTCAGCCTCATTGTCTTAGGCTCTAAGTCCAGCTTCAAAAGGACTGTTTCCCACTTCTATTTTTCAACGTCAACTCTTAAAACCATCAATGCAGACAAGATTAGACTACTACACTCTTGAATCCTAAAACTCGTACTTTATTAGTCAACTAATTACAAGGAGTGGTCACGTTTCAATAACACCTTCTAACAGTCCTTTGAAAACAGGTGCGTCAACTAAGAGTAAAGTAAATCAAACTTCAAGTACTTAAGCAAAGGTAAAAGTACTACTCATCAACAATTTTAATTAGGTGAAAGTAAAAAGGTATTCTTCCAAATATTGTTTCTAAAGTAAAAGTACTAGTACGTGGTACAGAGAATGTCACTATATAAAAATAATTTTTCATTTCAATAGTAGTCTTGCTTCCATAGTTGAATCCACTTATTTAATTGTCAAAACTAAGCTCTCAAAGTGTTTAAAACTGTGTTGGCTGTATTCCGTTCTATGCTGTTGAATATAAATATCGGTGACAAATATGACCACTGGTGTCCCGTATTCACGATGGACTCCATATCACTCGTTATGAATCGAGGAGAAGTGTGATTAAAACGAATAAAACTGCTAAGCAGTCCTCACTCTTCGACTGAAAACTATACAAGTGCGTGGTCCCGTAGGACCTAGGCACCAGCGGATGGGCGTTTGCCCAGCGTCCACGATTCCAGGCGCTGGCTGAAAACTGAATCGGAAATCCTGTTATTAGTTCATTAATTTACAAATGGAGTGCTACTTAAAGGTCGATGGGGTGAAATTAGACATGCTGGACATTCGAACGAGCGCCATCTTCTTCCTCATTTGTCACTTCGCATCTTACGGGCCTTGTACTAGTCACTCGTTTCGTTTCTGTCTCCCACTGCAGTATTCTGTTCTTCATAGATCACCTGTTACTTAGTCTGCTACGGTGACTATGCTAAAAGGTCAGATAGGACTTCAACCACTGCTGTGGGTTTGCTGGATAGGCCTACGCTTTCTAGATGGCGACTCATGAAGTAAGAAGTAAGAGCAAAATATAATTAGCTGGTGATATCACTTTGCAATAGAAGTTGTAACTCAAATTCATTTATATCGTTAGTCTACAAGAACTTAAACTGTGCTAGTAGTTCACACTGAAATTGCAGAAAACGCACTTATTCTTTACACCCCTCTGTGGATATTAATAAAGAACTGTAAAAATGGACCAGAAATTGACCTTCTCTGAACACGTGAAGACAGTATATGTCGTATATGCCTATACGATCTTCGTCAAATCCGCACCACACGCCACTCGCCCTCTATCGACGCTGATTCTACCCTGATGCATGCATTCACTTACCCTGGGGTTGACCATGGAATTGCCATTTATGCGGCGGATCTGCCTATACGAAGACGCACTGAGTTTAATTCCGATCCTCTTGTTGATGCGCAGCTGCCTGGCCAGTTGTGCTCTATATTATCTCAGGAAGCTACGTATTGCATATAATGGCCACGTATGTCTTCCGTACCTGGCCGTAGATCTCCTCGCTGTGCAACACACAGGGTGATCTGATCGTTTGCCCATCTCGAATTGCCACAGTGCAACATGGAGGCTTCGCCTTGGTTGGCCCCCTCCATCGGGAGCAGACTTCATTGCAACCTGCTACATGAGTTTCTGCTTCATATGCCTCCATTTCGCCGGCCATTAAATGCCATTCTATTCGATTGTGGTCTTGTATTGTCTTGTGGTCTGGAGCTTCTCTGATAAGTTTTCTCGTAGACACGCTATATAAACTTGCACTTACAAATTACAAATTACGATTAATTATGGAAGGCCTCGATTCTGCTGCCTGGCTTTCACTTGTGCAGTTGAGCATAAACTGTTGTCAGCTTTTATTAGGTTGTGCAGCACCTAGACTCACGATCCGCGCTGGCAATGTGGCCGCCCCAAACTGAAATCCTGGGTCCGCCCTTGTTTGATTATGTGACGTTTAGAATATTTCTTCAATTCGTACGGATCGCTGTCTCGGTCATTCTCTTTCCTTCCTTCCTTCCTTCCTTCTTCCTTCCTTCCTTCCTTCCTTCTTCCTTCCTTCTTCCTTCCTTCCTTCCTTCTTCCTTCCTTCTTCCATCCTTCTTCCTTCCTTCTTCCTTCCTTCCTTCCTTCCTACCTTCCTTCCTTCCTTCCTACCCTCCTTCATTCCTTCCTTCTTCCTTCCTTCTTCCTTCCTTCTTCCTTCCTTCCTTCTTCCTTCCTTCCTTCCTTCCTTCCTTCCTACCTTCCTTCTTCCTTCCTTCCTTCCTTCCATCCTTCCTTCCTTCCTTCCTTCCTTCCTTTCTACCTTTCTACCTTCCTTCCTTCCTTCCTTCCTACCTTCCTTCCTTCCTTCTTTTCTTTCTTCCTTCCTTCTTTCTCTCTCTCTCTCTACTGTTTTCCTAGAAACAGGGATGGAACGACCTTGACCGCTATTGATGAGACAAATGATCTGGTTTTTTCTGTTGGTGATGTCGTCTGCCTACGCTTCCTTCTGGTCATCCTTCGGTCCACCTTTCTTCCGCTTCCTTCTCTTTATTCCTTGTTTTCTCTGCACCTCCTCCGCCGACTAATTCATCTTGTCATGACTCTAGAATGTCATCGGCATTCACTTGCCTGTTGCCCCATGACGAATCAGGCTACGCCTTCTAAGAGCGTTCGCCTCGTGTTTACCCGTTCATCAGCCGCAATTCCACCTCTTCTCCAACTTCAGCAGCTGCCCGTAACCCCACCCCACCCTGGCCTCGCCCAAATGGAAAGACCTGCAAAGCGCGGCCAATGTTAAGAGCGTTTAGCAGAAAATGGTCCCTGCAGAGAAGACTGACATACCGACCTACGTCTACACAGAGCCTAAGGAGAGAGAGGAAGAGGCAAACAAATGCAGAGATATGCACCGAGAGAAACAAACACAAAGAAATAAAAGAAGACAAAACAATTGTCGTAAAGCAGACATAGAGAGAGAGTGAGAGATAGAGAGATAGACAGACAGACAGACAGAAAAGAATATGAACAAAGACACTCAGCGAGAGAGAGCCACAGAGCAAGCAAGGGGGGAGAAAGAATGAGAGACAAGCAGGTAAAGAGGCAGACAAATGGAGACACAGAGACAGAATAGAACAAAGAAACAGTGAGAAATAGGCGGAGAAAGAGAGACGTAAGCTGCAGGCAGCCAGAAAGCATCTGTATTTATAAACACTTGGCCGCTTCAGTCTTGACCTTATGTATTTATAGGCCAGAAGTTCTTGTTAGTTGATCAGAGTAGATTGGTAACTGCAGGCTGCTGCTGCTGCTGCTGCTGGTCTCTGCTTCGCTGTGGCTCCCTCTGCCTATACTGCGGCGCATCCTATATTACAGAAGAACTTTGAAGAAGACGCAGAACGCTACTTAGTTTCATGTCTGATTGTAAATATACAAATCTTCTAATTACAACTCATTTCCCCGCGCATATTCTTCCCCAGGAAACACGCTTTCACATGTAACAGGATGACAGACCTATATATATGCAAACCATACTGGCGAAAACAACATGTTCGCATGCGTATGGATCACATTTATGTAAGATTCGGTTCAATCTTCGAGATTTGGTTGTGAAACACGGACCATTATAGGAAATTAATTGGCCAGTTGGCCTGAAAGGCCTTCTTCCAGCTTAATACTTGGAAACAACAGCGATAGTGTGAGAAGGAAGGAAGACAGACAGACAGACAGACAGACAGACAGACAGACAGACAGACAGACAGACAGACAGACAGACAGACAGACAGACAGACAGACAGACAGACAGACAGACAGATACGGATGGACGGACGGACGGACGGACGGACGGACGAGCAGATAAAGTTAAGTTGGCCCGAGGAGATGAACTGTGATTTAACGGGTCAGCAATCAGAGTGAAACGGAAGATGATAAGATGACTCTGATGTGCGCGAGCCTTCGTTCCACAGAGCCTCCGAACCTCTCGATCATTGTGGGCCAAAAGACAACTACGACCAAAATATTCATCTCTGCTAAGCGACCTCCGCTGTATCACTCGACGAAAGTGGCGCTATATCAGTGCTCGAGACTAAGGCATGTGATGGCTATTGAGATCATAATGGGATGCATTTGGACAGAAGTATTTTGTGGCGCCATTTCAGAGGGGTGGGGTGACTGCTCAGAATCACGTTCCGACAAAGAAGTTGTTCCCTACCTAGTCATTCCGCATACTTCAGGTGTTGTTTTTTAAATGTAATTTGGTAAATGATTTTCGTAATCAGGTATTTTCTCCCGTGCGGAAGACGCTTTTGCGATTGAATTAATGCGGACGTTGGCGAATGGTCGGCCGAGTGGAGGCGCCTGTGTCGCCAGAAGAGGTGACGTCTGACGCATACTAACGACGACGACGACGACGACGACGACGACGACGATCCTCTGTCTGTGGCGCAGGGGCCGTCGTCTGTTCTGCGCTCAATGGACTATAATTACGACCGATATAAATGATCTCAGTCTATCTGAGAGACACCGAAGGGATGGAGATGCGGCGATGCTATTGCTAAGCCCCATACCCAGAGTTAAGTGACAAGAGCGATTGTTCTGCCAACGATCTATTGTTCTGGCATCCCGCCATCGTCTGGCCAGCTGCTGCTGCTGCTGCTGCTGCTGCTGTGAGCGTTGATTAATCGTATAGAAAATCTTTAATATTCTCTTGGCATCTGCAAACAACCCAAAATACAAGAAAAAACTCAACATAACCCTTCTTCTGTTCACGACTGACATAATTATCTGCCAATCTAGCCACCTAATACCAACCCACTCGCTTGCACATCAAACTACCGATCTGCAAATCCAGCCATTCGGCCAATCCCACATAATCCCGCCTACGCCCCAAAACTCGACTGAAAACCACCGATCGACTGCCCACACACCAACCCAACCGACGACCATCTCACTGACCCATTTAAACCCACCTTCCTATCATCGAACAAGCAGCATCGACTGCCCATCTGTCAACCGTTCTGTATTCCGACAGAGTGATCTACCCACCCAATCACCCCCAACAATCCCCACACGCCCTAACATATGCACCGACCGGATGGCCAACGTAGCCAGAGTGTGGCCGACAAACTGAGCGAGTGATGACGTCTGCCAGCGCCATCTTTTCTCTTCCTTCGATTGGCCTACTGAACAACCAAACCCACTTAACCAAAGCACACTGATACGACTTTCCAACATTATATTATATATATATATATGTGTGTGTGTGTGTTATATATGCAGATATATAACATGCTGGACCTGCTTAGATGTTGCTTATATACAGTAGTATATTTATTGTTCTTTATAATGTATATATTTATCCAGCAGAGACGTATGACTCTCATTTGTTGCGGTTGATTGCTGTCGAAAACTTTTGGCCGTGGCAGCTGCTATTGCAGTCAGATGCATGCGTTTACTGTATGGGCAGCCATTCATTCAGTCGGTTTTCTTCTCGGCTTAGAGACCATCAGCCTATGCCTTCGTTCAGATGTACATCCGTTTTATATGCAATATTAAGATTAGGAAATTTATAATCGGTTGTCTAAAAATCAAATTTCAGTTCTAACAACCTGATTCATAATATTGCAGATTCTAAACCTTACCGATAGGGGCTGCGCCAGCCATACAATGTCATATAGACTTCGCCTCAAAGGGAAATACTGAACGCTATCAGGTCCCACTCGGAAGCCGGGTATTCTCTGCGCCTGACTTTTAAAAAAGACTGCCACTTTCTGATGTACAAATCAACGAATGACAACGGCAATGCATAATATGAGCGTCGGCCATGAAGTTAGCCATGCGACTGAAATCGTTCCGCTTCAAGATTCTACTGACCCTCATATCAGACGACAGCACTGATCGTAAACAATGAAGAGATTACTAGAGCGGCTGAACATAGGCTTTGTGCTAGGCCTACAAGTAATAAGACAGCCGATATGACAAGACTGAATGCCAGGTCAAGGTGTTAAGCCTGCACATGCCAGGCCTAGTGACAGCACTCAACGAGAGGTCTAGGTGCTAGGCTTGTAGGCCGATCTGCTATACTAACATGATTTGACTGAGACAGGCTCCGGGCATGAGGGAATTAGGCCTGTATGTCAGGCGCGGCAATGCATAACATGAGCGTCGGCGGCCATGAAGTTAGCCATGCGACTGAAATCGTTCCGCTTCAAGATTCTACGATTTTCCCGAATGAACTGCATCACAGAAGCTGTAGATAAAATTCAATTTCGAAGCGATGAGAAGAAAATGCACAGATGTCTACTCAAACGCATCATCTGTCCATTAAGTAGGCCTACGTAATGATATAGCGCCAACCAGATCCACCTATCTTATGGCCAGTCCGAACAATTATTATTATAAATCAGGTATTTATGTCGCGCTAATCTATAAATTCACCTCAAAAGCCGGGTATCTTGGAAAAAGACATGTCTTCACTTGTTTGAAAAATGAACTGAAAGATAAAGAAGTGTGCAAAGGCACGGGAACTTCCCGTCTTTGTTTGGGAGAAAGGGACAAACAGTTGGCCAGGGAGTCCGATCTGAAGTTTGTTCTGGCTGGATTAAGCGTGATTGCAGCGCACAAGTCAGCAAGACATGCAGGAGTTAGGCCTGCTACATCATGAAGTGCCTTGTATACAACGAAAGCAACTTTAAACTGGACCTGAGCTGAAAAGGCAACCAGTTTAAATTCGAAAGCATTAAGGATGTGACTAGAGATCTTGGTAGAACACGCAGAATAAGGCAAGAAGCTGCATGTATCACCGACGTGAAGAATTTATGCAACGCTAGTCTAGAACTGGCAATGCACAGCCTAGCTTGAAATACCCAAATCGTCTGCTGCAGGCCACAAGGAATAGTTCAGTTGAAGTCGAGACCATTCAACACGAAATCTGTTCACAATTTATACCAACTTCGAGGGTTTGGTTCCCTCACCCTGAAGTGCCTGTAAAGCATCGTGCTACAGTACGTGCTATGTTAAAGGACCTAAGGACTTAGATCGTTCGTTTGCCTGCTAGGCCTCAATGTTAAAGGCAGAAAACACAAGATTGAGGAAATTGAAACGGTTGTTCGTTAGTGCGTTTGATCTGAATTTCTGCTTTCATGTGGAGAAATAGCATTTGCCTGCAGCTACGACTTGTAAGGTACAAACGAACCCTGCATCTTGTAACGATCGTCTGTTGCAGCCAGGGCGGATGCTGGATGGTGGATCGCGGATGTGAAGTACATGGTGGGGCGAAGTGACCCTAGGTCTGGAGAATTGTTAGCTAACAACGTCCTTCACGGACCACTTACTAACTGACTAACTAACTGACTAACTAGCAACACCAGGTGACCCCAAACAAACGCACGTAGAGTTCTCGCCATTTTAGACTATAGTTTGACTGCTTGCATCTCGGCCAACTGATGCTTCGTGCTATCACGGGAGTGTCTCCTGTGCTGTTGAGAAAGACTTCCGATGTAGGCACGTGATAGAGGCCTGGGCCTACATATTCCTTAATGAACTGGGAAGTAATGAAACTCTCTTGTTATGCGTATCATGCAATTTCATCTGATGTCATATACTGTACGTGCATCCGCTATATTCGCTTATACGGGATTTCGAAGGCGTTCGTTCGAGTTCCTGATGCAGAGGCCCTCGTCTCTTATGTGGTGCTTCTTCGTTACAGAGCCACTGACAGCTGCGTGCATGTGTCGTTCTCATTAGTACTACATTTAGATGGATTTGCATGTTTCTCACCATCGCTTTTCTTTGGCGGAATCGACAGTCTGTCGGTCGGTCGGTCGGTCGGTCGGTCGTTCTATCGATCGGTGAGTCGGTCGATTGGTCGGTCGGTCGGTCGTTGTGAGTCGGGTTTCTTCTTTGATGTATCTGGATAATAAACGTCTTTTCATCCGGGCTATTAATGAGCGACCTTGAGTGTTGAAAGGTGGACATAATTTAATCATCCGAGCCATAGAGTGTCGATGTCTCGTGTAGATCGTGTAGAAAGGAACCAAAGCATGAAATATAGATGAGGGGTGAATCTCCAAGGGAGGTCGTCCTGCTCTAGCAGACCTAGACGTCATCGCTCCAATTCTGCGATTGACTTAATAACTTAATGGCGTTTCATTCGATACTGTCGATTGCAACGATGCACGAAAAGTCTAGGTATCAAAGAAGGCTGCTGTAAACTGCCCCCAAATCGCCTATGGCCGTACAAGAGAAACGAGGGTAGCCTATACTAGGCATTTCGCAGAAATCATTGCAATCGCTACAAGAAACGTTTGCGTTAAGTATTCATGTGTTGCTAAGCTTACGCAACAGAAAATTAAAGTAAGATAAAGGGGCATAGTAAGCCGTGTCGCGTCTAAGGCTTTCCGTATGCTTCAGTTGGTCGCATATATGTGAATATAGGATCATTTTCTAAATTAGATACCGTGAAAACCAAGACTTTCTTCTATGTATTAAAATCGCAGACAGTAATATTCACACGAGCAGCGACGAGTATTTTAGTTTGTCGAAGTTAATAAATGACTCGTCTTTGTGTGAAAGATGCTCGTGTTTAAGCAGCATATGTTATGTTCACCTGGTTCCAAACGCAGTCGATCTACTTGCAAACAAGTCGTCTAAAATTTTTGTAGTGGCGTTTTATTGACGTTAGGAAAACATTTGTAAACTAACCGCTACTTACTAACGTTTCGACAACGTTAACCGGACTTTCACAATGTAACGCAAATCATTATTTATCGGGCCCAACTAAAAACAAATGTTTAAAAAAGTTTGAGTGCTCCTGGAAGGGCCTCTAATATTCGCTGTCTTCAGTTACTGCGTCATAGTAATTCGTAATTCCAAGATTTCTACAGCGCCCAACGAAAGCCGCGCCGCGGGGACCAGCTTATTCACAGGCGCTCAGTCAAAACAGGCAAAAGGGTTCGGTTCCAGGTCAAGATCCAAGAGTAGAGTTAAGAAAGACCAGTCCGTTCGATTTGAATAAGGTAAAGAGAGACAATGACAAATTTGCATGGGAACGTTTCATTATCTTTATCGTAACGTTTTTAACGTTTGCATGTAAGCGTTTAATCAACGTTGCATTAGCCAACAAAACAACGTTTCTGGAAACGTTTTATGACAACGGTAGATTACCATGTCGGCAAACCATATTTCAACGTTTCATTGTAGTTTACAAGACATTGAACTCTGGACAACCACAATACTTAAAATCAGTCCTCACTCCTCAAACTCATCATTATTCAACCAGGTCATCTGAATGCCTTTTTCTTGTTATGCCATAAACTAGAAATGTTCTTGGTAGGCGAGCTTTTTCGGTTGCTGGACCGAAATTTTGGAATTCTCTTCCTGCATCTGTGTGTTATGCCCATTCGATTTTTTCATTTCGTTCTCGACTTAAACCTTTTTCAGTTGCCTTTTCCGCCATAGGCTGCCTCTCTGTCTTAGTGGACTGATCTTCTGGATATTGACCTGAATGCGGCTTAAATTTGAAGCGCCATCGGTTGATGCCTTGTGCATTAGACGCCGGCGCTCTAGAAGTTTCTAATTAATAATAATAATTAATAATTAAGTTTGCTGCTTTGGTCGTTGTTATTTCATAACATAGCGGCAACCACCCGGTGACAATCGTAAGCGTCAGTGAAATCAACGAATCCAGTCAAATCCACGCAGATGACTCAGCAGAGACAACGGAAGCAGAACAGGTCGCAAAATTTCTCCGATTTCAAGAGATCTTTCAGAACAAACGGCTTAAATCACAACAAAAATGCTCATTTCTTCGAAACTGAAACTGGCGGTAACCGGATCGAGTTAGCGAATATCGGTTATAGATTCACGTGATAGGCTTAGGTCTTAGATCGGCAAACATTTTATAATTCATCAAACGTGGATGAGCAATTAGACCACTGCTGCCAGAGAGTCTGGAATTGCAGTACTCGAGTCTTGGGAGAATGAGGCTGAATATCGATCATCAGTTTTCCTTTTATAGTACAACGATACTTTCGGATCCTTCGAATCTCGGGCTGGCACGGTCCGTACATGGGAACCTTAAATCCAATCTAAAGACTTCTATAGCGCCCGTTATCGCAATGCCCAAGACACCAGTCGATGGCCACTTCAAGTCAATATCCAGTCAAAAATCATAAACTGTTGGAGAAACTGGGTTGAATTCCAATAGGTCAGAGAAATCAAAAGCTAAGCAATGGTGGGTAAGCAAGTTGGAAGAGATGTGTCTTAAGCTTAGACCTGAAAGATATCAAAGAATTGGCAGAACGAACTGAACTGGGCAGTGAATTCCAAAACTTTGGACCAGCTACTAAGAAAGCCCGAGAGCCCAACACTGTTTGGGTATAGGGCACAGCAAGAGTCACAGTGTCCACTGCTCAAGTACAATGTCGACTAGTGTTAGGGGTGAGCATGGAACGTATCTAGATAGGTCGGCTGATTTAAATGTAGTACCTTGTGAACTATAAGACAGATTTTGAAATGAATTCTATGTTCAGTGGGCAGCCAATGCAACGAATCTAATATTGGCTTAGTGGACTGATTTCGGGGTCTTTGTTATGGCTCTGGCAAGACAGTGGCATCCATTCAAACTGGCAGCGATGGTGAAGGATCTCACCCAATAAAATGATTGAAAAATGAGAAGCGGGGTCGAGGCATTCGATTTCTACAGAAAGCCGTGTACAGTTACATTTCTGAGGTGAAACAAGTATGTTCCAGAAGTGCATCTACTTGGGGTTTCAGAAAGAGTGTTGATTCGAGCATGGCTCTGAAATCCAGTACACCGCAGGATGAGAAGAGTAAAGAGGATGCAGTAGAGAGTGAAAGGTCGTGCACTGTAGGAACATGGCACTGATTGCTGACGATTCGACATCATCGTCATCATCATCATTGTATCAGAGTGATAAGGTAACCGATTGTTTAGAGCACCGGCTTGTAACGCGGAGAGGTCCGAGCTTCCTCTGTCGCACTGATACCTTGATACTGATACCTTCACTCACAATTATTCAGTGACATCGATTGATGCTTAGTTTAGTTCAAATAGCGGCGCTTAATAAATGCAGAAATAATCATCATCATCATAGTCACCGTCGTGGACGACGATGGTGGCAATCCTTGTTTTTTTATTGTTCGTTTTCATATTCTTCCTTCTCTTTTTTCTTTATCTTCTCTTCATCATCTTCAACTTTTTCCAGTTGCTCCTCCTTTTTCCAGTCATCATCATCATCATCATCATCATCATCATCATCACCACCACCACCATCATCGTCATTATTATAATCACGACCACCACTATCACCCACAGCATCAGTCACATTGCCTGAACGATGTTGAAGATGCTTCTTCATACGCACACGCACCAAACAGTCTGTGGTGGATGGCATTATTCGACGAAACGAATCTTGTCTGCATCAGACGAGCCTTGTCCAGACAGGCACGTGATTTGGCTTCATGGCACATCCGACCTCACAGCCTCAGCCTCAGCCTCTTAGCATCTCAGCCTCAGCAGCATCTCACACCTTACGTCATTACCAACCTGTTTCTAAACCCTCGCTTAGAAGTCACTTGCACTGTGACGTATGCCAACTAATCCACTGAACCAGTACAGCAAAAGATGACCTCAGCCGCATCATAAGTCTGCCTTTTCTGCAACCACTTAAATCGAAATCTTCTCGAGTCCTCTGTCAACCAAATTTTTTTCATCGCTATACATATAGCGATGATTTAACGCATACATACATACATACGCACACATATATATACACATACACACATACATAAATACCCGCATACATGCACCCATGCACATACACACATACATACATACATACAGAGTAGTGCTGGTGACTAACGTCTATTCCTCGCGTTGACGAAAACATGGCAACAGCAATTATGCAACCACTGTTGTTGTTGCAAACCCTATTGTCTGCGTGGCTCAACAATAAATTCTTGACTTCACACGAGAGACAACAATGAATAAAAGAGACGAAATATCGTTGTCCGAAATATTGGTCACGATTCGCCATTACAGTTGTCTACTATGGAAGCCATGCAACACAAAGAGTATCCGTATCTCTACATGGCATGAGCATTTTTTGGAAGGAAGCAGGACCGTATGGATTTTAAAGATGATGATGATGACGACGACGATGATGATAATAGCTCTTATAATAATAAGCAACTTCTGTAGCACTGTCCAATGCATAAGGCATCAACCGATGACGCACCAAACTACCAAAAAATCAGGCCACAGCATTCTTCTTGAAATTGTATGGCTCTAATAAGGCACGGTATAATAATTTGTTGCCCTGTGCCTTCTTAGAGCCACAAACCGCCACCTATTGTTGTGTTATATAGGTATCGCCCTATAAAACCTGAACATCTGATTGATTGCTGAACCTCCGAAGGCAGCAGTTCGATTCAAAATGTAGACCTCTAGAGTTTATTTCTCCACAATTCAGTCTTCCTCCATCAGGCCTATTCAAGGCAAAACTCAACCAAACATGTTTGAAGCAGTTAACAAGCATTTTGCGACTAAGTTTGGTCACGCAGCTAGCCTTGGTCACACAGCTAGCCTTGGTCACACAGCTAGCCTTGGTCGCACAGCTAGCCTTGGTCACACAGCTAACCTTGGTCACACAGCTAGCCTTGGTCACACAGCTAGGCATGGACACGCAAGCAAACTCATCCAGCAGCTAAATAAAGGTCATCGCTGTGAATAAAAGTAAGAAAACGAGAGAGAAGACGAAGAGTAATCATTATTAGCCCAGAGTAACGGCTTCAGTGAGTATAAGCCTAAGAATGAGATGGGAAGTCATTGTCGCTGGCCAGATAAAGAACGGCAGAAAGAACATCAAACGTCTTTAAGAGTGACGCTAAGCAGTTAAATCGAAAACTATTTTCTATTATTACCAGACATTACTCTATACGAGCGCCGTGTATGCGAGCGAGCGAGCAGCCTTCACTTCATCTGAACGACGACGAAAAAACCTGTTGGTAATCAGTTGCCTTTCGACGGAACAACAAAACCTAAGCTGAAAAGAATTCAAAGTTCCTATAAGTTGTCGATAAGATGCCTGCAAAGCATTCCAGTCCTTTGTTGTTTATCATATAGCAGTCAGTCTAATTAGGTCCATTATATAAACAACAGTTCTGTAATAAAACAGTCGTCGCATTGGCCTCTGCAATCGGTCTAATCACAGACTGGAATCATCTGTTCCTCGACTCAAAACGGATGATATGAATGCCTACATTCTCCCGCCTTTTTAGACGCATAAGAAAAGTAGCACTAGGCCTACGATTAGCCTACATACCACTCACTCGTATATCGCACAGCTAATCATAATCATTTAATAGGTCGAAAATTCTACGCATATATAATGAGTATAACGAATTCGTTCCAATAGAACAATAGCATAAGCATATAACATGCTATAAACATGCTGTAATATGGAAACGGACTTTCGTTGAAGCTTGTCGATTCCCGACCATCTACAATATCTGTATATATGCTTGTATATTTGCTTGTATGTATGCTTGACTACTCTTGTTTATCTGAAGCATTCCCCTCTTTTACATTTTTGTCTAGAGCTCGTGTTCTGGGCGTTATACTTGACTGTAACTTTACTTTCGCTGACTATGTCTCGAGCTTGACTCAGTCTTGTTACTATCAGTCAAGGAACTTAAAAGAGCTGTGCGTTGTTCTGTCTCCCGCCGTCTTTACTACTACGATTCATGTCATGATAAGTGGTCACACTTATTACTTCAACTCTGTACTTGTTGCTTGTTGGTTTGCACCTAGGCATCGGCTGTCCTCGCTTCAATCAATGCTGAATTCTGTTACTAGGTTGATAGTATGCCTTTCTCATTTCTCTCATATCTCATATTACATGATTCAGCACCTTCATTGGCTACCTATTGTATCATGTATTCAGTTTAAAGTGTTGTCTCTGGTACTTAGAGCTCGTATGGGCCAAGCTCCAGAGTGTCTTTGTGATCTTATTTGGCTCCCACACTAGAGTACCTTATCCCGTCCTCTACGTTCTCTAGATCGTCTGGGGTCCTAATGCTGGAAGCGCTTCTGAGTAATTCGCTCTGTAAGAAGCGCTATATAAGTTATCAAATACGATACGATACATCATATTATTATTATTGTTGTTGTTATTATTATTATATTATATTATTATTATTATTAAACAGACATTTATAACTCGCGCAATTGACAACAGCCTCAAAGGCGCGTGCAACGATCCTAAAAAGGTCCTACCGAGTAATATCGAGTGATATCATGCTTTATAGATCAATAGGAATGCACAAAAATCTAGGAAGACCTATCAAACATGTAAGTTTTAAGTTTCTTTTTAAAACTTGTTATTGAAGAGTGTTATCTTTGATGCTAGTCGGTAAGGCATTCCACACTGTGAGGCAAGAGTAACAAAATCCACGAGAGCCAAATATAGAGTAAATCTTTGGAACTATAAGATTTTGGTTGGTTGCAGAACTCAAGCAAGATCGACCAGGAACTGTCGCAACCGGAATGCAGAACATGGATAGGTAGGATGGAACCAGTCCATGCTGGCATTTGTAGGCAATCAAAGCTAGTTTGTAGTCAACACTTTGTGGAAAAGACAGCCAATGTAACTGCTGCCTCATCAGATCTGACACACTGGCTGAACTTGGCAGACGGAGTACGAGTCGCACGGCAGTACGCGACAGATTGAAGTTTGCTGTATAAATGTCGGGGTAAACCTGCAAGAAGACCGTTACAGTAATCAAGGTGAACCATAACCAAAGCTCGCTCAAAGGCATGCGCAGTCTCCAGTGAGCGACGAACAGCAGGCAGTTGACGCATATGGTAGTAGCAGATGCTGGTCAAATGATTGATATGCGGGGTTAGTGATAAGTGGTTGTCAATTTAGTGGAGAAATATAGACATCAGATAGCAGCACTGGATTAGGCAGGCAATCCTTAAGATAAAGCCGAGAGGTAAGCCAGACTATTTCTGTTTTTGATGGATTCGAACAGAGTCTGTTGCTAGGCATCCACTTCAGTATTTCCTACACACAGATCGATAGTTACATACGCAAATGTATGGCTTGCAATCGACACACGCACACTAAAAATACACACACACATATATACAGCTTCTTCATGTAGAAACTAGGAGCTACATGGTATGTATGATTTATAAATTGTCTGTTGCAAAGAGGGAGGGAGGGAGGGTGGAGGCGGCGGCGGCCTAGTAAATACAGATTGTTACGACGTTTCTAAATGAGGTCTCATTATGGAAACAGCAATGACGACTTAGTCAACAACAATTCAAAGCAATGCGCGTCTTGTCTATGAACGACGGACCAAGAACCTCGTTGCACATAGAGGCGCCTTTTGGCCCCCATATAATCTCACTAGAGCGTTTGCATGCTTGCCGTACACAAAAGGGCGCCTGTAGGCTCCCATTAAAACGCACGAGCTCTTAAAAGGGTCTATTTTCTGGATATATGTATATATGGTTAAACTTGCTCGCCTCCATTCACCTATTCCAGTTCCAAAGCCGCTTGAGAGCCTTATTGCTTCTCTGAACTCTGGAAATCGGTGCCTCGTTTTCGCTAATGCCCACCGTCTCCCTCCCGTTAACTTTCTGTCTTTTCCCATGAATTTAAAATAATGCTTGAATTCCTGATTAAGTTCTTCTCCTTCTGAACTTATAATAATGGGCGACTTTAATATACAAATGGATGCTCTGGACTATGTTTCATAAATATTCGTAACAGCAGAACTCTCGCTTTGATCTTATGCAGCACGTCTCCTTTCCAGCTCATGACATGGGGGAGGGGCCATACACTTGATCTCCTTATAACCCGGTCCAGCTGTTACGAATAACTCTCCTTCAGTCACATTTGTCTGACCGAACTGCCACTATTGCTCAGGTTTCTTTCCGGCATAGGCCACCTCCTACTTATTCTTTCATCAGTTACCATCCTTGTAAAATGTTCATTGTTTCCACTTTCAACTTTATGAATATACTCTCAATTTATCGTATTAGCACAGATGAAAAAATCAGAATGAGACATATTTAACACATCAAATACTGACATCCTTTCTTACATCCTTGCCTTCCTCTGAGGCTGTGCACCGCACAGACGTCAACTCGTTTCTGCTAAGTCTAAGAGGTTAGCCGCACGCCCTTCCCATCCCTGGTACAACTCAGATATTTCCGCTGTTGGGAGACTGTGCGCTCGGCTTTCAGTGGTGTTGGCAACGCTTCCATTTATTATTATTATTATTATCAATGAATAACTTCCATCGCGATGGTGTCCAACATTTACCTTTCCATCTCTTAAATTCAGCCGCCAGTGTCGTAATATATGTGTTAACTCTCGAACCCTAAGACTATTTTTCCAAAGTTCTCCTGCTGAAGAATGCCTCCCCGCCAGTTTTGCTCATGCAGTTTAGCATCTTCGTAAAAATACCGTCTATCAAACTATCAAACTATCAAACTATTTTCCAAAATTCTGGAAAAAGTAGTTGCTAGTCGTCTTTCGTCGCACAACCTGTACCTTCCCTTCCAACCAGCCTACCGCAAATAACATTCAACTGAAACCGCACTACTTGCTGTTCACAGTCACACATCAACTCCACGTAACTGTTCTTATTCTCCTTGACCTATCTGCCGCTTTTGATACTGTTGATCACGGCATACTCCTTCATCGCCTCGAGCGTTGGTTCGGTCTTTCCGGTCCGGCTCTTCGTTGGTTCGCATCTTACCTGCACCCTCATACTCAACCTATCCGTATAAACCAATTCACTTCTGCGCCTACTTTCTTGAATTGTGGCTTTCACAAAGTTCTGTATTGGGCTGGCTCTTGTTCACACTGTACGCGACTTCACTGACAGCTCTCTTGACGACTACTTGTACGCTAATGACACCCTCACAGCTATTCCTCACATTCGACAATTCCACGTTTAATCCTGCTTTCCAGCTACTTGCTTCGGTTTTCGGTGATGTTCAATATTGGATGGGTAGGCCTAGTGATAAACTTCTTCTGAATCCCTCAAAAGCCGAATTTCTTCTCCTAGTCACTAGTCAACAACTCCGTAAATTTGATTGCCTTGTGTATATTCAGTCGGGTAGAGAGTGCTTGTGAATCATACTAAAGGCTCACTTGCTTACTAACTACGTGTCTCAGCTGTAGTAGGGTAATTGTCCTTTATTGTCGGATAATTTATTTCTAAGAGCACAAGCGTCTGTTCTGCGTGCAGAGCATCGACCCCTGGAAACGCATAAGCTGCAAACGACCGTCTTACAAGCAACGAGTCGACGACCAGCGATCCTCAATCAGCCTCTGTAAACAACAGAATTCTCCACAAATGAGAATAATTCGACACCATAACAATTACCTGAAGATAACGACGGCGGCGACGGTGTCATTATCCGCGCATGTCCGGTCATGCGCAGTTTTATATAACTTGTTAGATCATGAACAACAAATGCCGTAAAGGTGAAATGATCGTGTCCTCCTACATCTCCTGCTCTAGCTTATCCGTCACACTCCATTTCTTCTCTTCATTATCTTCCTATGCCTTCTGCATCTTCTTCTTTCTTCATTTTCTTTCTCTCTTTTTTTCTTTCAATTTTATTTTCCTTCTTGCTAGCTGTTCTTCTTGTTTATTCATGTTCGTAATCTTCAGTCGGCTTTTATTACATCTGCCAGGACATGTGATCACATGCACCTGCATGCAGCTGTTGCCGTTGGCCATATGCTGCCACAGTTTACTAACCAACTTGTTTACGTATTGGAAGACTGTGCGAAATCCTGCTTCCATTTGCCTGTGTCGTTCTATTCTACGGACGAACGAATCACTGAAGTCAGTTGCACGAGCGAATTACAGTCGGGAAATTATTTGGCATCGGTTCCTATCTGCAACCGATAGATTGGTTCTAGTTAGCTGTAATCTAGTAACTAATCTGGGTGCCTTTTACCTGTTTGCATTTGAATATGGGTTCTGTCAATTAATGCTTAATATCACAGGTTCCAATGCCGCTGTAATATTCTTCGAAGTCAGCCAACTAATAAATAGATCATGCAAACAATAATTGTTCTTAGTTTGCTCTTAGTTCTCCGGAGAATTTTAAAGTTATAATGGATCATTTCTGCCTCGGATTACAAAAACAGTAAGAGTGATTTTATTATGGAAGTGAAGTTTATAATTAGCATAATTATATAGCATTCTATAAAAATAGCAACAAACTGAAGATGTTCTTCTGATAGACAATAACAGAACCAGACAAGCGCTACAGAAATGCCAAAATACAGGCATCCTTACAAGTTACAACCAGTCAGCCAAGACCGAACCCTGTGCCACATCCAACATCCTAGTTAGCACCAGCAGTCGAAAACACTGTTCACATAAAATCTTTCATTTAATGCCATAAATTTTGAAATTGCAGGTGAGAACTTCTGGATGAGTGCGCCATCAAGTCAAAACGACTGCAAGGAAAAGTGCAGAATGACATCTCATGGCTTTCAAGAATATCCGAATCTATTTCGGAATTAAACGTATCAGCTCATAACTTATTCTTCCCTGAACACGTTTTCTATTACCTTTTGCATGTTTCAGCACACAGATTCCCATATATAAAACAGTACAGTAAAATGCAACGCAATACAATAGGGCCAGTTGACCTTGACCTCGACATTACGTTCTTCTTTCACAAGTTCAAATTTTTAATTCCCGTAATTCCGGGCGTCTCTTGCAGTTCTTCAGGAAATCCCGACCAACAGGTTAGCTGATCCACAATTCTTCACATATGAACCTGTGACCTTGACCGCCTTGCCTTCTTCCGTTCTGGCTATCTCCGTCGATGGCCCTTCGGATTCCCGTGAAACGCCATGACAAAGCCCTGCTGGTCAGTCATTGACCTCGGTTTTCACTAGCATTCGACAGAAAACGCTCGACTATTAATCACATTAGTTTCTTGGATGAAAGTGCATTCCTTTCGGCCGAAAAAGTCGCATCAAGTAGCGGTAAACAGCATCGTTATGAATGCATTAATGCTGGTGATGTTCCAAGACTTCTGCTTCTGTAAAGGTCTCTGTTACGGTTTTCGCTCCTACTTTGTCACGATAGAGAAGACAGTTGACAGATTCTTTCAATCAGAATTGATGTTTGTTCGCATCTTGCAGCCAAACACAATCATCGTCACAATCAATCGTGTTCTAGTAAGTAAGAAAGCATCATATCTAACTCTACTACTCGTGTGTTCTTGTCAAAAACTGTCTCTCCCGTCTGAATCGGCTTCGAGTCTGCTTACAGTATGCTTTTCATCCGACCTTTGCCTAGACAGGCAGTCCCATATACATATACATATCCCCTATACATTCCTACAGCCGATACTAGGAAGGTTCTAGGTATTTCCAGAAGCTGTTGAAGCCTATCAAGAGTCATTCATTTCAAAAGCGCGATTGTCTTTAATAATAAAATACATTAATTTCTATAGCTGTGAATATTTATATGCTGCTGACATCTGTTGTCGAATAGCGAATTCTAGAAGGTGCCAGAATGTCCTAGCATGTTCAAGAAGACAATCTGTAGCCCTGAAATTCCTCGTTCACCATGGCGACAGCTGGCGAGTATCTGTAACGTTCCTCGTCTTCGCAGTAAGCAGAGATGACATGGCGTCCAAGCTGTCAGTAAGCCGACAGTTTAGTTTTAACTAAATCAATCCGTTTGGATGCACGAGCGACACAAGTAGCATCAGCCTTATCAACCGCATCAGCATCGAAGAACAGCATCAACAGCACAAGCAACCGCAGCAGCGACAGCATCTGTAGCAAGCGGTCATAAATAATAAGACAAATGGACGAATGAACGGGAAACAGCGGCGACGATCATCGATCATCGACCGAGCGAATGGTCGACTGGACGGCGATAACCGGCCGACGAGATGGCGATTCGATGATTTGAGATCACGAGTCATCTCTCCTGCCTTCCCCATCTAATCATTACCCCTATTCTACACATCGTTAAGTCATGCCTGATGTAGTCTGATCCACTGAATATGATGTTAGTCAATCAATCAATCAATCAATCAATCAACTAGTCAGTCAGTCAACTACCCAATGAATCCATCGGTCGTTCGCTCGGTCGGTCGAAGCATCTGTCGATCTCGCCAAGTGTACTTCGGTGGGGTGTAGGTAGATTCAAAGGTAATGTAATTAAATCGAGCGTCACCTGAAGAAACTCGATAGTGGCTCCTATTCGATGTGGAACGCCTTGGAACGTTTATCATCAGCGCTAGCAAAAGCGCTAGCGCCCGCAGCGACAGGCAGCAGGGTCAGCCGCCATAACAACAAGGTCAACGGCCATAGCAATAGGGCAAGCGGCCCGACATGCTCTCATCTGTCACGACTGTTTCTTGACCGTTTACCATATTTCTTGTCCGTCTTCTTCTTTCCATCTTTCATCTTCTTCTTTCTGTTCCTCTCGACTCCTGTTTTCTCTTCCTCCTAGTCCACTTCGTCTCCCGCCGCCGACTATTTGTTTCCTCCTTGTTGCCATCTCTGCATTCTCTTCTTTCTCTCTTTCAGCCATCTCTATTCCTCGTTCTTCCTCTACTTCGTCCTCCTCATGCTGCTCTTCGTCTTCTTCTTGCTTCTTCTTGTCCTGCTTCTGTGTTTGTCGTGTTCCTCTGCCAGGAGGTGGGTTGTGCCATCTCATCAGTATGTTGGACGGAGTTGATTCGCTAATTACTAGTCAGCAACTTCGCGCCGTAGATGTTTGTCGAGAGACGCTCTGGTCCTGTCTCGATCAACATCGGTCGACACACAAACCCAACAACTGTCAACCAGCGACACAAGGCGTCCAACAGTCACCCGCCTACACAGACGATGACGACAACAAACCTAGCGACGTCCGT
This sequence comes from Norana najaformis, assembly GCA_964023275.1. Lineage (NCBI taxonomy): Eukaryota > Metazoa > Annelida > Clitellata > Crassiclitellata > Hormogastridae > Norana > Norana najaformis. The sequence continues at coordinate 8,785,553 of OZ029922.1, forward strand.
CCGTCCGTCCGTCCGTCCGTCACTCTGCGTCCAACACAAATCGCTCTTTACTCTCTCGTCACACATCCATCTTTACGCTCTCTTCCTTCTGCTCCCCAGACAAATTCCCCTCCCTTTTGAAACACCTCAATTCGCCCCTCTTTCGTAGCCGCCTCATTCAAACACCCCTTCACCGTCCCCGGGTTCGCTGGGCTTTAGTTTTTAGCAAAGAACGAGGAAGAAAGACAGCAAGAGAGTGAGAAAGAGGTAAAGACAGAAACAGAGAAAGAAAGAAAGGCATAGAGAGAACAGGACGAGATACAGATAGATAGATAGATAAATAGATAGATAAATAGGTAGGTAGTTAGGTAGGTAGGTAGGTAGGTAGGTAGGTAGATAGGATAGATAGATAGATAGATAGATAGATAGATAGATAGATAGATAGATAGATAGATAGATAGATAGATAGATAGGTAGATAGGTAGATAGATAGATAGATAGATAGATAGATAGATAGATAGGTAGATAGATAGATAGATAGATAGATAGATAGATAGATAGATAGGTAGATAGATAGATAGATAGATAGGTAGATAGATAGATAGATAGATAGATAGACAGACAGACACACAGGTAGGTAGGTAGGTAAGTAGGTAGGTAGGTAGGTAAGGTAGGTAGGTAGGTAGGTAGGTAGGTAGGTAGGTAGGTAGGTAGGTAGGTAGGTAGGTAGGTAGGTAGGTAGGTAGGTAGGTAGGTAGGTAGGTAGGTAGGTAGGTAGGTAGGTAGGTAGGTAGGTAGGTAGGTAGATGGATATAGGGAGATAGAGACAGAGAGAGAGAGGCACGGGTAGTAAATGCTGGAACGGTTGCACGTAGCGTGGATCGAACCTAGGCTGATGGCGCTAAATAATCGGATGAGGTCAAAAGGTGAACGAGACAACGACGACGACGACGACTAGCGAGGCTTTCCAGTGAATCGGTCACAGGTCACGTGAGCAGCAACCTCGACACCATTGCTGTTGCATTACGACGGCAACAACAACCAGAAGAAGAGAAATTCTGCCGAACTTTACCTTCATCATAGGGCCACGGAAATTCTACAATGTCTGCATGAAATACATTACACGATAGCCTTAAAATTACCACTAGTAAGTCGAACGTGTTTTATCATCTGCTCCAGATTCGCGCAATAAGCCGTTCGCTTACAACTCAATCCGCTACTACGGTGGTACACGCATTTAGGTGCACCAGGGTTGACTATGACAATGCTATTTATGCAAGGCTAGCTCTGTCCCGCATTAATCAACTACAGTCTACTTGAACGCTACCGTCCGGCTCTTTGGAGGCATACCTAGGAATATAACTAGCTTCAAGTGGGAGAAATTGCACTGATTGCCGGTGCACAAACTCTTTGAGCTCTAGATGCTTAATTGCCTGTCGACCTGTGGTCTCCATCTTATCTCAGGAGTTATGTGTCTCCGTCTCATCTGGCCGGCCGTAGATCCCTTCGCTCTACTGCCTCACAGGGTCACCTGGTTGCTCACTTGATCCAAACTTCCACGGTGTGTGTAGCTTCGCTGCAGTTGAAATCATTTTGTTCGATCTTGGTTTTCTATCGTTAGGTTGGGAGCCCTTTTTTTGAGAAGCGTCTCTTGAAGAGGCGCCACATAAGTCTTCGACTATAATTACATATTATACAATTACCATCAGATTAATACTTTCAAATTACGAATGTATTCAGGTCCTAAAAGGTTATAGAGTGAATCTATGAACTTAGCGTAGGGGCAATTTAGTCGCGTTAAGTCTGTATACAATATAACACTGGCTGCACCATCTCTCTTCTCGGGCGAGTCTTTACTTACAAAGTTTTTGAGCACCGTGGAGTGCCCAACATCCGAAATTCAGTTTTTAACGGGTTCAGAAGGAGTTTATTAACCGCCACCCAAGACTGTACCCTCTCAAAGGCAGTGGACTGGACAACAGCTGTACAGAAGCGTGACAAGACAAACTGTCAAAGTAAATGCAAATTTGAGGATCATCAACAAAGAACTGATATTCTAGTGAAAGTTTGTGTTATGTAAACAATAGAGGACCAAACATCGAACGTTGTTAGCAAAACACTAGAAGAACAATTGCCAGTTAAGTGTACTGACTGCGTGCGTGGACTGAGATACGTAGCAAACCATTCGAGTGCTGGACCAGAGACCCCAACCAATGTTGGAGGTAATGAAAAAGAGGTGAACGGTTCACAGTATCAACAGCAGCACACAAGTCAAGAAGACCAAGTGCTGTCACCCTACCCAAGTCAGTATAGTGCATGATGTCATTATGAACATCAAAGTGTGCGGATTTCGTTGAGTGAAACTTATGATATGCTGATTTAAGGAGGAGATTAGCTTGTTTGAAGATAAATGAGTTTGTACACCCTTCAGTACCAGTTCAAGAATTTTCGATACAAAATGTAAAGTTGAGATGGGTCTGTATTTAAAGAGATCATCCGGGTCAACAGAAGGTTTCTTCAGTAGGGATGTACTACAGCATGAGCAAAGGTATATGGAAAGGATCTTTCATTCAATGAGAAGTTAATAGATGCAGTGGTTGGACTAAAGTCATCAAAGCACTCTTTCAAAAGAGATGTAGGATATAACGTGCATGAGAGAGCTTTTGTTCGGTGAGGAAAAGTTGAGTGTACGAACCTCTTTCAAGTGTTGCCGGCTGAAAGCAGTTTAAGACAGGAGGTATAGAATTAGGATGGAGAAACTCACTGATACTGGCAACAGACCCAATGTTAACATAATACCGAAAATTTTATCCACAAAGAATGCCAGGAATTTCTTGGCAAGCTATTGAGTAGCCGAGTATACAGTAGGGACTACGTTTAACTTCTCATTATGCAACAATTTATTCTCCGAGAGCAGCCTTGTCTTCAGGATGTTATCACGCCCTATTCCACGACTCTAGACCACGTGGTTTTCGAACAGCCACGTGGCCATCTCCAATTGCTTGGCTGTCTCTCTGTTGTCGCTCACAAGACTATCCGATGACCGTCTTCTTGTAGAGCACGTGCCACAAGTCCCATGCAACACTGATACGCGGCAAGGTTTCGGTCGACAGCTACATGTAACTCCAGGTCTGGCAAAAAGTAAACCGAGAAGCTAATTGACGTTATGCGGAAGGATTCTAGAAGCATTATTTGGTTGACATAAAACGAAATGAGCAGAACAATCGTCCACAAGTTATTCCGATAAACAACCAAATTTCAAATGAGAAACGCTACGGAAACGGACTCCGACATAAAGTGATTTAGTTAAACGAAGAAATTCACAAGCTAATTAGCAGCTCAGGAACATCGGCACTGCTTGAGTTATCCTGGTTAAGTACTGAAGGTGGCCACCTGCGAACAGCGCATTTTTCGGATGAATTTGCTTCAGACCAACCAAAATTCCGGCCTAACGCTAATGGCCGCCATCTTCGTCCGTCTGCCTGCAATGCAAGAAGCCCGCGTAGTTGCTTTGCCGAGTTACAAGTTGCTGCTTGCCAATGCAAATCTTTTATTCGTTTCCGCAAATGGCGATCCACGGTCTGCTGGGTGGCATCAGCTGCTAACAACATCAGCGAATTCTTTGAGTAGCACAGGCCAATCTGAGAGCAACGGATGCGCGTGTGTTGTGAACCTTCCAGAGCCAGTGTTGTTCAAAGTACGGATCAAAGTATTCGAGTAAAAGTAATAGCAATTCTAAGTCCTTAAGTACCTAAGTAAAAGTACTCATCAGCGATTTTACTTAAGTAAAGGTAAACTGTACTCTTTGAAATAATAATTATAAAGTTAAAATACCGAGCCTATGGCGAATACACACCTATGCTGTACAGATCAACACTCTGTACAAAGCTCATCCTCTGAGGTTCATTCATAAAAACAATGTCTAGTCGGCGAATGAGAACTTTTATCTCTGCCACTCGTCATGTTCTCCCATCAACGAAACGCTTAGAACACTGACCACGGACAAGAACAATTTGCTCAATGCAAAAATTGTTGTACCCGTATCGTTATTCAGAATTTTTGAATCCATGTTTTGTCATAAGTAGACTAAAAGCATATGACCGCTTCAAAGTCAAAGTTTAATATGCAAGACGGAACAAAATCGTATTATAATTACTTTCTCGACCGCTATATACATAAACCTATACTACAGTAATCGCACAAAAAGGTCTTCGCACCATAGAGTCTGATTGCGTGATGCGTAATGAGCCTGTGCTACCCACTGAGTTTGATTGCGTGATGCGTAATGAGCATGTGCTACGCATTGAGCCTGATTGCGTGATGCGTAATGAGCCTGTGCTACCCACCGAGTTTGATTGCGTGATGCGTAATGAGCCTGTGCTACGCATTGAGCCTGATTGCGTGATGCGTAATGAGCCTGTGCTACCCACCGAGTTTGATTGCGTGATGCGTAATGAGCCTGTGCTACGCATTGAGCCTGATTGCGTGATGCGTAATGAGCCTGTGCTACCCACCGAGTTTGATTGCGTGATGCGTAATGAGCCTGTGCTACGCATTGAGCCTGATTGCGTGATGCGTAATGAGCCTGTGCTACCCACCGAGTTTGATTGCGTGATGCGTAATGAGCCTGTGCTACCCACCGAGTTTGATTGCGTGATGCGTAATGAGCCTGTGCTACCCACTGAGTTTGATTGCGTGATGCGTAATGAGCCTGTGCTACCCACTGAGTTTGATTGCGTGATGCGTAATGAGCCTGTGCTACCCACTGAGTTTGATTGCGTGATGCGTAATGAGCCTGTGCTACCCACTGAGTTTGATTGCGTGATGCGTAATGAGCCTGTGCTACCCACTGAGTTTGATTGCGTGATGCGTAATGAGCCTGTGCTATCCACCGAGTTTGATTGCGTGATGCGTAATGAGCCTGTGCTACCCACCGAGTTTGATTGCGTGATGCGTAATGAGCCTGTGCTACCCACCGAGTTTGATTGCGTGATGCGTAATGAGCCTGTGCTACGCATTGAGCCTGATTGCGTGATGCGTAATGAACCTGTGCTACGCATTGAGTTTGATTGCGTGATGCGTAATGAGCCTGTGCTACGCATTGAGCCTGATTGCGTGATGCGTAATGAGCCTGTGCTACCTTGAAGTACTCACAAGTGTACAGTTTTTCCATTACGAACATACAGAAACCGTCAACACTGCGTGGCCGATGTGTATCGTCGGTAACACCAGATTCTTTCTTCTTTTTACGCGTGTATATAGGAAAACTATTTTTGAGATGTCTTCAACATAGCATTAGTCACATCTGCCTAAATACGCCAACAAAGACCTCGTGAGGCCAGACCTGCTGTCTGCTCACTGCTCACTCCATTAACTGCCCATTCCTGCTTGGATTTTAACGATCAACATGTCGGGTTCAGACCCCATGCGTTCCAAACAAAACCCGCTGATAGAAACAATGCACGTTCGTTCGTGTTATTTGATTACTGACGTTGTTCAGTGCGGCAGGTACGTCTATTCTGTATCCTGCTGGGTCTCTACTCCAACGATTCAAAGGGTTCGAGTCGCAGTACAAACCCTGGACAAGTTGCTGGCGAACACTGTACTTGTCTCTTGCTTCAGATTAATATTTACCGACCTTACTCGCGTAATAAGTGCAATAAAAATAATGAATAATAAATTGGTAGGGTATTAAGTGATCATAGGCGAAGAATACATATACCCGCTTCACTGACCTTGCAACAGAAAAGAAAACAGAAATGTCTATATTTTATTAATAATAGCTGCCCCACCATTCTGGAATAAACTCCCCCCAGAACTGCGACAGTTTTCTGACCCATCAAACAAACTCATCGATGCTTCACCGCTTGCAATTTCTGTATCGGCCTTTCACTCAAAGCTGAAAACATTCCTCTTTCACAGATGCTGTCCTGACACCCCTTCTTCCTCTTATCTCTCCCTCCTCTCTAACCCCAAACACCATCCCCCATATCTCCCACGCTGTCTCTCCGTCTGATTTTGGATCTTGACCTGGAACCGAACCCTTTTGCCTATCGATTTTGTTTTGACTGAGCGCCTGTGAATAAGCTGGTCCACGCAACGTGGCTTTCGTTGGGCGCTGTAGAAATCTCGGAATTACGATTACGATTTCGTGAAAAGGGAAACCTGAGAGAAAGACGAACAGAAGAAGGGCTGAACTCACCGCTGCCTTGTCCAAGGCTGCTTGCATCTCTTTCGTGGTCGATTCTTTTACTCCGTTCCCTACGTTTAACAGAATTTCTCTCCACTTATCAACTACGTTAGAAGCTTCGTCAGTCGGTTGGCTGGTCGGGTTGGTTTGTGCGGCCGTCGGTCCGTGCGTCGATATATGGAGGTTTTTTGTCAGTTCCACATAAGCGTCAACTGATTGGCGACTGATAGGCACCAGACGATGCTTGTTAAGGTGTATCAAACTCCACCGTAGTAACCGCAGCAGCAGTAGCGGCAGATGATGGCGACGGAATGGACAGATGCCAGCGTTTGCATCAGCTGCATGCAGTGGTTTCAGCCAAGCGCAGCAGCAGAATCTCAAATGCATCCCCCGCAGCCGCACTCATTTCGAAATCAACTCCATCGTCGCAATTTCCAAGAACAAATCTATCACTATCTGTGGCAGGGCCTTAAGCGTCAGACTGTGTTCATCAGAAGCGACAACAGTGGGTCTGCAGAACGCTATGGACGCACAAAGTATCTCGTTATTAAACTTAGTGATGCTCTTTTTCGACGACCTTTCCGGGTTGTCAGTGATCGGGATTCGAACCGTCGACTCATCCGATTCGTATCTTATTGTTAACGCCAGTAAAATACAGTCTTTGATTTTGGAATAATAATTAAACGAACAGTTTCATAACAATACCCTTGTAACTCAAACTGTCAACTTTGTTCACCACAGGCTAGTGTTACAAATCTTCGCGCTCTGTCAACAATGCATTGGCGTCTACGTATATAGGCCCTTTCCCGCCAACACAGCAGCCCAGCATAAACTGGTTTAGACCGGCCTTCCTCTATTGCGCAATAGTTGGCTTTTTAAAATCCGCCGATTCATCACAATATAGGCTGCGTAAGAGCCCACTCGATAAAATAAGCTTCGCAATAATCACCGCTGATGTCATTCCTCCTGCCAGCAAGGCTCCGCCAGCCAATCACATTATCCCCATCACGCGCCTGACGCGCGGCAACCGCAAAACACGTGATTAGCGCGTACAAAAATAAATCAATAACCCGGTAACTCATGGAAGTCTCCCATACAAAAGCGCACTCATAATTTGCTGAATAAGCAGCGCAATATTAGGCCCACACCGTTTGTATAATAGAAAATATTCACCAGTCATCGCATTAATAATTTATTTGTGCACGCGCGGATCATATACCCGACTGATGGGCAGCGAACACATGGTAGGGGTGATGTGTTTGAATGGCGGTGCACTGCCTACAGGCTGGATGACGTCAACAGTAATTATTGCCTAAGAACATTTTATCACTTGGGGGCCCGCAATAGAAAAAAGTCAAACCGGCAATGTGATGAATCAGCTGGTTTTTGGGAAATCCCACAACTTGCAATAGTGGGATGCATGTCGAGGCTTGTCTACTACTAGGAAACAGCCTATTGAAAACGATTGCGGCTGCCCTGTGAGAAGCGAGCTCAACGATTTTGTTACAGTGGTCTGTTGTGTGTTAAGTCGAAAGTTTAGTCACAAATGTCGCTGATATATTCGTGCGTTTAAAATTATTGACAATTCAAATAGTGACTGAATGTGATTCCTTAAATCAAAGACCGTGTGTCTTTACACGAGTTAACGTTACGCTACGAATCGGGTAAGTCGACGGTTCAAAGTCCAATCGTTGAAAGCCATGAAAGATCGTCGACAATGATCGTAAAGGAAGTGTTCTCCTATCAGACAATCAGGCCACATGAATTCGTGCATCGCCAGCAGCTGCATGATGAACGTGGCTTTGTTTTGAGGCGCTGAGTGAATTTAATTTGCTCGCATGAGATAATCCTGTGTGCACTTGCGAAGCGAGTGATTGCGACTTTAATATTCACTTTGATGGCCATGGGCGCAATTACGTCTCAGGGATCAACACATGGCTGTTTCCCGTACGCATGAACTATCGGGTAGATGGAGGCAAAGGGTTTGTACGGAAACATCTGTTGCTGGGCAGTGCCGATTGTGATAAAGCTGCATCCAGTCCAAACTGCGACACATTGGTCTATCGGTGACCGGTTGGTCAATGAACATATGGTTGCGGTTTCGAATTCTTGTAACGAACCCGGGCAAGTTGTTTTCTTACACGTGCTTCTGTCACCAAGTAATAAAATTTAGTAACGGCATAAGATGGAAAGTAAACGGCAAGTTCTGCGATGCACTGGCTCCATGTCCAAGACCTTTCGATTCGTCCACTAGCAACTCAAAGGCCGAAGCGAGGGAAATGAGCGCCTTCCAACGTTTCTCATGGGACATTGGAGCTTTACTTCTTTTACTTGCAGCCGAAACTTAGATGACCCTGGAGGCCGAGGGTGAACGTTAGCAAAGCCAGCGAGTATAAAAGCAATTCAGCCATCCATCTTCGCATGAATGAACCAGCCAACTGCCATTTTGTCTGCACGTGCCCCAACAATGAAAAAGGCAACTGCAGGATCAGCGACCCTGCGATAATCGGGCCTTTGCCTTTGGTCTCACTCTTTTCTGCTTTCTTCGACCTAACGTCATGTATGCATCGATCTATCTGAACACTGAGCGCCATCCTCAACAACAAATGCGTCCTCAGCAATAATCTGTCCTCAGCAACTAATTCGTCCATTGCGTCCTCAACGCCCGATGCGTCCTCAAAAACCAATTTGTCCCCAGCAACCAGTTTTGAATTGACCCTCTTCAACCCATGCGCTCTGAACAACCAATGTGTCCTCAACAACCATTGCATCCTCACCAACCAATGCATCCTCATTGCCTTGATGGAGGCAGGGAGGTAGTCTACATGATATGTTGATTTTAATTTTATCGCATTTTACATAAATTTTGTCGTTTTTAACCGTTAAATTATCAATTTTGGTCTTAAACTTTTTATTTTAGCTAGTCTGTTCTTTTCTTCTGCTTCTGAGATAAGTTTTAATTACTTCTCTTTGTATCAATTTACTTGCCGTTCGTGCACTAATTCCTTGGCTAATCTCCTCTTCCTATGCTTCATGACTTGGATGGGCACAGCAAGCCCCCCTCCAAATTCCCGTAATTTTACGGCTTTAAGTAAGGTCCACACTAACATGTCTGGCATTCTCTGCATTATTATCTGCGTTCATGAGTTGTCCGTGAAATCTGTTCTTTTCTCTTTAGGTCACGCCTTTTTAAGTGACCAATATTTTAGACTTATTGTGCCTCATTTTTCTGTGTTTAATTTCTGTTACAGTGGTTGCTAATTTAATTTCGGTCACAGTGGTTGTGGCTGCTCCATTGGGTTGCTTGCTTTTACACTCTGTACATTGTTCATATTATTCCTACTCCTTACAAAATCTGGCGAAGACAGGTCTGTTAATGGATTTGCACATCATCGCTGCAGTTTGGTCTATGTTGAACCTGGCTCAAACCCATTCATTTTACTTGGTCCATGGTGTTGCATTTTCAATTCAGTCATACGTGCTATTGTCAGATGATACAAAAACCCTGGATTCGATGTAAATTTATGTAGAATATCTTCGATCGCCTGTCATGGTCTTTATATCTGCTTCAGTTGTTTCTTTTGGCTGGTGATATTGAAATAATCCTGGACCAATTAGATTTAAGAATCTGAATATTGGTCACTTAAACATTTTCTCTCTTCAAACTAAAGCTACAGTCCTACAATAGTTTCTTATTATATTTTCTTAATATTTTCTTCATGCCTTAGATATCCTGATGACTCGTTCTGATTCGCACTCACTTAATTCGGTTACCTCCACTGAGGCATATCTTTTAGATCACGCGGCCATTTTCTCAAAGTTGAAATTCCCATTCAAACCACCTTCAGTTAACAAGACTGTTAGATTTTGCTCTTGATTTGAATAAATTAATTAATGATAGTTTAGCATCTCCGTTATGGTTATCTCTTAAAACAGCCAGCCATGCAGTTTCAGTCCACTGCAACTGAGTTTCTTGGCAGGCGATTTCCTTTTAGAACAAAGAAAGTAGTAGAGCATCTACCAAATCTCCATATTTGACAAAACTAATTACTGAATGCTCTGCATTATCAAGAACTTTATGATTGGCTTTGAACAAGTTATTATATAGACAGACGTTACATTTATTCTCTGCTGTGTTCTCAGCTACTCAGGAGCTTGCCAGTAAATTCTTGATTTTCTTTGCAGATAAAATTTCTGGTACAAGACTGAAATTTGCTGGTTACGAGGTATGCGATAGAGTTCTTCATCCTAGTTCTTCACCTTTTGTCTTAGACTACTTTCCATCAACAAGTCTTGTAGAGGTTTGCAGACTCATCTTTTATTCCTTTTCTGCCTTTGAAGAGGTGCAGCCTTGGATGGCATCTAATAATCTCCTCCTAAACCCGTCTAAAACTTAATTTCTACTTCTTGGGGCTCCAAAACAACTTAAGAAGATTAAATGCTGACATGAATCTTTAAAACTGAGTGACTCATTTGTTGAGTTGACTGATACTGCTCGTAACTTGGGCGTTGTCTCTGATTCTACTATGTCTCCAACTATGTAAATGGTATTTGCAAGTCATCATACATGTATATTCGTGACATATGCAGAATTACGCGTTATATCCCAATGTCTTCAAGATAGTTCCCGCAGTAGATTGATTACGATGGTAATGATGAAGTTTAAGATTAAGAATAAGATTAAGATGGCAGAGGAGCAGTTGACTTCACGCAAGAATGGTGTAATTTTCTGCAGCGACGAAGCAATCCGCAAACTTCTTTCCCTTCCATCGTCTCTTTTTCCCTGCGATATCTCACTTCGAGATCAAAGGCTTCTTAAGAAGCAGATTCTGGGGTAGGTTCGTTTTCCCACACCCCGACGGACCGTATATAATGCACCTGATGCTGCCGTGGAGCAGCCAGTGGTGACAGGACTTGCTTTTCGTCTTGAGGTCGAAATTCATTATCTCCACTAGGTGTAAAATGCTGAGCCTCCATGCAACGACAGTGCATTACCTGCGATGCAAGAAGCACACAGACCAAGAGAAACTATGGGAGTGCTGCGCAAAGGGCGGCCTACGAAGAAAGGCATGAGCGCCGACTGTGAAGCTAAGAAGGGCCAGACTGTGGCAGCCGCACCGGTGGCCTCGGGACCTGCCAACGGCAATTCTCTGCTAAACAGCGCGTTGAACGCTTTTTCGCTTCCAGAAATAAACATGCGTCTCCCGAAAGATGAGTCTTCTGATGATGTACCAGGAGGTGTATTCTAGAAGACGGGCAAGTACGGCTATTGCAGGCCAGTTACAAAGCTTGATCAGCGGCTGTCGCAATGATACCGCGGCGTCAACGCTTTGGACCGAGCGTGCCTTACTCATGATGAGGCTTACGGCATCCACAAGGACACCGCTGGGCGCAACCACGATGACGACATTCTCGCAGCGGCCGAGTCGAAGAATGCGCTGTCAGAATACGCCTATGAATGCGTGAAGAAAGAAAATGCTACTTGTCAGCTAAAGGCCGGTTCGAGGATTTGGGGATTGGACGCCGAAAAGGTAAGGGTGGGCTGAACAGTGTTATCCGATGAGGGCACGGTGTTGGAGGCTTATTAAGATTGCTCGAATACCTCAGCGGATGCGATGGATGCTAAATTCTCGATAGCATATTACCGCCTTTTAAGTGTCCGTCTGCTTCGTCGCACATGATCAGGTAGTGCCCAAGGCCCGCGAATGAAAACCCATCTAGGGCTATCCACTTTTTCAAATCCAGGGGGCTCGAGCTAGTTTTGGTATGTCGTAAACAGCGTCACAGCGTATACCTGTTCAGCCAGATTCGGTACCTCATTAACAACACAGAAGAGATATAGAGCATCATATCCTCCGGTCAAACTACGACGATGAAGGCGATGCTAACATATGGCGACGACTTCTCCAAGACAGAAGGCATGAACATGTGCTGACAAAAAGACATCACCTCGGCCTCTGAAGCCACAAACCTTGGCTTTGAAGCCCAAAGGCAGCTGAAAATATATCCAGACCAGACTCCATCGGCACCTTCTCGTTCATCCTCATGCTAAACTGCCTATTCGGCTTTGTGTGCGGCATCAAGCAGTTGCTACTGCTGAGCCAGCAGAGGGAAGCCGATACCATCTTCAGGGAGGACACAATATCCAAAGACCGCATAACGCTAACGAAGCTGTCCTGGTTCATGCCTCATGTGATGCCCTCTCTTGAGTGCAAGAGCGTGCTCGTGAAACAGATCGAGAGCAAGGTCCGCGTGCCTGCTCCATTCCGCGCTATACAGTGCGAAAATATCGCCGTACCACAGGCAACCAGGTTCTCGTGGCGCCTGAGCGTTAAGTCGAGCAGGGTAAAGCCTCGCTGGATCCTCGTGGTTTTTAAAACAGGGCAAGCAGCAGACCAGGCTCTGAACCCGAAACGGTTCTACAATGCTCAGGTTCACATCGTCGTCGTGCTGCTGAACAGCGACCGTTACTCAGCTGTTGACATGGACCTGACCTTCACACAGCTGAAGACCTCTCGTGCCTATCAAACCTTCCGCAACTTCAAGAAGGTTACTAAGGTATTGACTCTCCGAATCGTCAAACTAGAAGACGCCCATCAACCTATTCCAGATCTTCGCCCTGGATGAGCTCCGGCAGTCTGAGCGCCTACAGACATCCGTTCATGATATCCAGATCAAGCTCGACTTCAATGCCGATGTCCCGGCGAACAAAGCGGCACACACAGTTCCAATCAGCGAGGCGACCGTCGTTATTCAGCGATGGCCCGAGATAGGCTCTTGTGTAGATGGCGCAGCTGGATTTAGGCTCAGAGGCACATCACCTCCACCTAGCAACTAAACAATTAGGTAAAAAATTCGCCTGACGATAGATTTGCATTTAGAGCGCAGCAGCGAGGAAATCGTTGAGAAATGGATATAGCGGAGGAATCTCATTCGGTCGACGCCACAGACATAAAGAAGGGCGGCTGCAGGAACTGAAGCGTAGAGCCCGATTGCGATTAAATTAGCCATAAAATGAGCCACGACAAAATCCATCGACTGGATGCGTCGAACGAACACAGAACAGCCTTCCACAATAGATGCACATTACAACAACGATTCATTTAAGAAAACCAACCTATGCGACCGAGAGCTATTAGAAAATCAAAAGGCAGTCAGACAGACAGACAGACAAACAAACAGACAGACAGACAGATGGACGGACGGACAGAAATAGTCGCTGCACACGAACACAGAGAGCTAGAAAGGGAGCGCATACAGAGACAGAGAAACAGAAATAGAGGAGCAGCTAGGCAGACAGACACGAACAGATAAACGAACAGATGGCCAATTATTAATATTGCTGATTTTATAATAATCGATATTAGGTAACGAATTAGATGCCAGTTGCACCTTGGAGGAGCTGTAAGGTTATCATCATTGACCTCTGCTGAGAGACGATGAATCTCTGCTTTGTTTGACTGACACCGGAGAGAAGCAACCCGTGTTTTGCGAATAAGGTTGTTGCCGCAGAGCCTCTGACATAATATCGTAGATTCACTAACATCGATGACATCATGTGAATACGAGAAAGTTGATGGAAATGTGACGAATGTGGTACAAATGGGATCTTAACTGCATCTGGCCTGAATACTGATGTAGCAATAGGTGGTTCAGTTGGTTCAGTGAACCAGTGCCCCGACCAAGCAGCCGACTGCAGAGAATTCCTTCTTATAAGCACTCGGCTGAACTGCGTTAAAACAGCAGGTCCTGACAAGACGATTAGATGGGGAATTTGCAACTGAATAGTAATGGTTTCTGATCAACGACGGTGCGTCATAACAAAGATGATCAGCGTTGCCTTCCTCCTTTGTCCAGGCTTTGGACTGGCACCTCCTCTGTAAGGCAGAGTTCTACAAATGAGGCGGGGGCCACAAATTCCTTGCAACACCACCCCCAATGTTTTTGAATTCGGATTCGTGTGATTCGATCGGCATTGTCATTTCACTGCCATATTTTCATTTCATTTGCCGGATTTATGTGTCGCTTTGATAAATCCGAGGAAAAAAATGAGAACGCCACCGGGATCACGAATGCACACTACCTGCGCCCTGACACCACAAGGAGCAACCATTGCTAGGACGGTGGTGCCATGCAACCTCCAAAATTTTGTGGATCCTATCCATAACATCAAAAGATTGTCCAACAGCCCAAAAATAAGTAGTTTGGCGGAATATTTTAATTCTAGAGAGCAAAAATGCATCTGGCTAATTCTATAAGTAGGAGAGCGACATTATTAAAGTATCATACTCACGTACATACTCACAAATATTGTATCATTATAATTTTATACATAAATGTGGTTATATGCCTACAAATTTGGGAAAGAGACAGTCAGATTTGCTTACTGACGAATTCATTTAGAGCCACGTTTCATGAGATTTCAGATCTCCGATTCTCTGTCGTTTTATTGTACTTCTGAACCGCTCGTGTTTGCTGAAAATATGAGTCCAGATCACCAGTAATCACGAACTTGGGGAAATGGTAGAATCTGCAAATTTTGTAAGAAAATGGAAATACTAAGCAGAATAAATCTGTGAAGACTACATGAAAAATATCAGTGTTTTTCATACTAAGGCAGGGTGGGCTCCGAAACATCCATTCATGTGCTGCGGAGATACACTTAGGAAGAGGTTGGAAGAGGGTTCAGCAGCCGAGCTAATTAAACAAGAAGAACATAGTTAACGGTCATCTACAAATGCACGATTATGATACTTAAATGACGGTACTTAAGGAAAAGCGCAGGAACTTAATTAGGAGGAATAGTAAGGAATCAAGAACAGAACCCTGAGGAACACCACATATGAATGGCACAGCAGCGGATAGGCCACGAAATGTCGTTAAGGTAATTAATCAACCTATCATATACACATATCTTTAATACATACATGCATACATACATACATACATACATACATACATACATATATACATACGATTAAGCTAGTGGCGATGTACGTGAAAATACTGACAGCTTCATCTATACAATATCGATTGCTTAAACTTTTTAAATTTTCAAAGTATAGTCGGAGAAAGCAGAGGAGCAGATAAAGGTGCCAGACTCACGGCTACACCGTCCCAGCTACATATACAGACTTCTGGGCGTGTGGCAATTTCTTAACTGAATAGCGGTTTATCCATCTTGCTTGCGGCGGACTTAGCAGCAGCAGCAGCAGCCGTCGCTGCGTAAAACGGTCCTTGCGGACAAAATAAAAAGCAGTTGTCTAAATGAAGAAACGCAGAAGGCCATCTGCTCTGTCAGTCTATCCTTAGAATTCCACAAATTAGCCTCAACCATCGATAAACAAATATCCAGTTTCCACAAAAGTATACGATAGCACAGATGTCAATGCATCTGTCTCTGCCTCTCTCTGTCAGTCTCTCTCTCTCTCTCTCTCTCTCTCTCTCTCTCTCTCTCTCTCTATATATATATATATATATATATATATATATATATATATATATATATATATATATATATATATATATATATATATATATATATATATATATATATATATATATATATATATATATATATATATATATATATATATATATATATATATATATATATATATATATATATATATATATATCGCTTGCGCTCATACACACTCATCGCATATAGGCCTAGAATAGGCCGAAGCCACGTAGCAAGAAAAACCGTGGTAAGGACAAGAAATTTGAGCGAAATACAGGATTTTCTCTGGAAACATTTAGAACTGTCTGAGTGTAAGAACATGGAGCAACAAGTGTAACA
Source organism: Norana najaformis (assembly GCA_964023275.1). Taxonomy (NCBI): domain Eukaryota; kingdom Metazoa; phylum Annelida; class Clitellata; order Crassiclitellata; family Hormogastridae; genus Norana; species Norana najaformis. The sequence continues at coordinate 8,801,524 of OZ029922.1, forward strand.
GTGGGACGACACAATTTGGTAACAGTGTACTATTCCCAGTAGATGATTGCCTTTACTAAAAAAAAGAACTAGAAGAAAAAACATTGCACTAATTTGTGCATGTTTTCCTCGATTAGAATCTTTGACGCCTTCGTTCTTTCGATCGTTGATGCTCATCTTTATTTTTGTTCTCATTCTTTTTGATTTCATGTTTTTCTTATTCTCTTGTTATTTTGTCCCTGTTCTTCTTCTTTCTCTACCTCTCTTCCTTCTCCTCCTCTTCCTCCTTCATCATCATCATAATCATCATCATAATCATCATCATCTTCTTCTTATTCATCATAATCATAATCATCATCGTAATCATAAACAGCATAATCATCATCATAATCATAATCATCATCATCACCTTCTTCTTCTTCTTCTTATTCATCATCATCATCATCATCATCATGATCATCATCATCAACATCATCTTCTTGTTCTTCTGGTTCTGCTTTTTCTTCTTGTTCTATTATTGTTGTTTTTCTGGTTGTTGTTATTATTATTACATTATATAATATTCATTCAGACTCATATTATTATTATTATTATTATTATTATTGTCATTCTAATTATTACTACTACCACTACTACTACTACTACTACCACTACCACCACTACTACTATTACTACCACTACTACTACTACTACTACCACCATTACTACAGCTGCTGCTGCTAAAGCTATTGTTAGTTGATGCAAGTGTAATCCTTCAGGCAAGAAAGAAACACTTATCCGGAGACTGTTAATGATATCTGGAACGACTACGTCTCATCCGGTTCTGGCAGAGAGAAGGTATTGCGAAAAGCAACGGCGTTGAAACGACGCTAAACTGCTACTGAGAGGGGTTGAAACAGATTGCTGGTAACTCGCACATCCCGGAAATGCAAGTTAGGCGGCGTCCCAAATCCGTGCTGAACTCTAGGCCAATTTTTGTTGATATAACACAGGGTTTAAAATGCAACAGGAACAAAGTCATGCTAGAAAGAAGTAGGCTATATTTAATTTTAGTTATACTTATTATAATATTTATTATTATTATTTTATTGTAGTTGTTGTTATCTCGGTTTGTTTCGAGTTTCTTCCAGTAGTTTGCGATTAAGGATGGTCACTCAAAGTCACTCAAAAGACCGGTATTCGATCCCCGAAAACTGTTGGTGGCTAAGGAAGTGGAGGGAGGATCGAGGCATTACCTATCGATCGATCGATCGGGCTGCGTGCCGATCAAGAACCGATCAGGTATCAGTGTTTGCTTCTAGTCGTATGTCGGCCATCTTTAAACTGAGTGTCGGAAGCCCAAAGCTAGACTCTCGGCTCAATCGTAATCGTAATCTCGAGATTTCTACAGCGTTCAACGAAAGCCAAGTCGCGGGAACCAGCTTATTCAGAGGCGCAAACAAACGACCTGAACGAAGATCGAGATGAGGCATGGAAGATGGTCTTCAGAAGTCGACAACAACCATCAAAGTAGCCGAGGATGCAGCCGTTTCTCTCGGCTGATGAGGAGACGAGTGATATAAGTTACAGCGGAAGCATCTTCCAATGAGGTCAGAGGTCAACTGCTAAGACATGGCAGAGACGGAGCAGGTGCCAGCGCCAAACGATGTTTATTGTTCCCGTTGGTCGCCTACTGTTTCATCTGATCATCCTGTGAAATCTCACAGCAATACAATCTTCTCCTCTTGTTTATTTAGCGCCGGAGTCAATTGAGAGGAGATTTTTACAGATCTTTCAAACGCAGTGTATTACGAGGAAGGCTCTGAAGAACTCAATACAGCAACACGCAAACAGACGAGACAGAGACAGAGATAGAGTTGACGCCTTACATCTTGATTTTCATCATCATCTTCAGCAGCAGCAGCAGCAGCAGCGATGCATTCCATGCGAGCTTTATATGCATCATGCCACAACTGGTCCAGGTGCTGCAGTCTATCCATCCATCCATCCATCCATCCATCCATCCATCCAGTCCATCCATCCATCCATTTTTGACGCCCCTTCTATTCGTCAGGTTCGAATGAAGCCAATGACGGAGACCCTGTAGTCCCCATTTGTCCCACCATCCTTTGCGGCTTACCATCAGCCGACGACAACGAAGCCAAAGAAGACGTAGTTCGACCTGGCGCCTTAAGGGGTGACTGCGAGTCGACACAGTAAGTCGTCTGTTTTCGATGCCATCGTCTCTGCCAGCCACTCATGCAGCATCCCTCCCTATCTCACGACATCCTTCCCTTCCTGTCTTCCTCTTTCCAGCCCTCCTTTCCTTCCATCCTCATTCCATTCTTCACTTTCTAACACCCTCTTTTCCATCTTTCCATTCCGCCTTTCATGGTCCTGTCTTTTCTTCCATCCTGTTCCTTCGTTTTCCCTTCCTATCTCCCCCCATTACGCCCTCCATTTTTTTCCTCTCTTCCTCCATCCCTCATTCCCTACCTGCCTCGTTTTAAAAATTTAAAGTTCAGATTGAAGCGTAAGTCGTTTACGCATGAATTCAAATTCAAATTTTAAACGGAACTGTCAGCTTATTTTATGATCATGCTGTATTATATTAAGCCGGTAAATCTGAACCGCGTACAACTTATGCGTGCATTTTGGGACATGTGCAATGTGATATATTTTTACCTCAGAAGTGTCTAGACATGTTCAGGCAACCAGAAATGTATAGACTTGAGTGAGTCTTATGTAAATATGTTCTGCCTGAATAATAGAGCTAAAGTCAGACCCTCGATGTCATTTTGTATCATTATACAGGGATGAGAATTTTAATTTGGAGAAACTGTACGAATTTGTGCGACAAAAGGACATTCTTGAAAAGCAGAAACTCATTACAAATCAAACAGAAGAGAAACACTTGTGATTTTTGTAAAAGTTGGCAACATTACTTTGTACAATATATAAAAATAATAATTAGAAACTTCTAATGCGCCGGTGTTTAATGCACAAGGTATCACCCAATGGCACACCAAAGCCAAGCCGCAATCAGGTCAATATCCAGTATTATACTGTAAGTAGCGCGTAAGACATAGTCTATGAGAAATGGAAGTCACAAGAACTTTCAACAGAAGTCGTTGTCGCTAAATCAATCGATGAATCGATTGTTAAATTTGCTTTGTTAGCAGACTGAGGCTCAGTGGAATTGTAATGCTCACAATTGAAACCTAACACTTTGACAAATGTCAAACATGTGCAAGGGCGAATCTGGAAGAGGGGGCGAGAACCATGGCCCCCCGTCGTCTGCAGTGTTGGCATAGAAGACCAAATTGATCGCAATCGAAATCGTAATCACGAGATTTCTACGGCACCCAACGCTGCTTATTCACCAACTGAATGATGCTTAGTCGCAAGATAGTGGCGCTTAATACACGCAAAAATGAGTTAAAAAAATACATATTACTTCGTTACTTGCATCTTGTGAATACATCACACGGTTAGCTTCCATTGAGTAGATCACACGGCTAACTTCCATTGAGTAGATCACACGGCTAGCTTCCACTAAGTAGATCTCACGGCTAACTTCCATTGAGTAGATCACATGGCTAACTTCCATTGAGTAGATCACACGACTAGCTTCCACTGAGTTGATCATACGGCTAACTTCCATTGAGTAGATCACACGGCTAGCTTCCACTGAGTAGATCACACGGCTAACTTCCACTGAGTAGATCACACGGCTAACTTCCACTGAGTAGATCACACGGCTAACTTCCACTGAGTAGATCACAGGGCTAGCTTCCACTGAGTAGATCACACGGCTAGCTTCCACTGAGTAGATCACACGGCTAATTTCCACTGAGTAGATCACACGGCTAGCTTCCACTGAGTAGATCACACGGCTAACTTCCACTGAGTAGATCACACGGCTAGCTTCCACTGAGTAGATCACACGGCTAACTTTCATTGAGTAGATCACACGGCTAGCTTCCACTGAGTAGATCACACGGCTAACTTCCATTGAGTAGATCACACGGCTAACTTCCATTGAGTAGGTGTCACGACCCTGTCTGCTCTCTCGTGGCGTCGAGAATCGTGACGTGATCTTTTCTCAACCCGAAAGGAAGTTTTCGAATTTTAATTAAATCAAATGACGGATCTATTTACAACGTCTGAGAATCACTCTCTGTTAACTGGCACAGATGAAAGGTTCGTTCGGTTCTGCCAATGTTCGGTCGTTCCTATGTTCGCCAGAGTGATCTCTCGAGTAAGATCTAACCGTTCCTTATATACAGTGAAACCTAATTGCCTACTCGAGATTACGATCTTATGGCATCTACCATATGTCTCTATTACTATTCTATTAATTGGGTGCCACTCGTTCATTAGGGTGTTGAGCGTTCATTAGTGGCGGTCGGCGGATGGGCCCCAGCTTCGTTGACGAAGGCCCGTTAGTCATTCGTTCCGGCAGGTTCGTCGGATGCGTGACGAATAGCGTCCATTTGCCGTCATTAGCACTAGGCGTCGCCGTCCTTGCGTGGCTTTCCGATCGTCATCATCTGGGTTGTCTGCTGCAGTAGCGATGAGTCGAGGGGAGTCTGACACGGCCGTGACAGTAGGTCACACGGCTAACTTCCATTGAGTAGATCACAAGGCTAGCTTCCATTGAGTAGATCACACGGCTAACTTCCATTGAGTAGATCACAAGGCTAGCTTCCACTGAGTAGATCACACGGCTAACTTCCATTGAGTAGATCACATGGCTAACTTCCATTGAGTAGATCACATGGCTAACTTCCACTGAGTAGATCACACGGCTAACTTCCACTGAGTAGATCACACGGTTAACTTCCATTTAGTAGATCACAAGACTAGCTTCCATAATCTCTCAAACTTGAACATTACATGTCCCAGTAGAAAAGAAGGAGGAAATGGAGATGATCTGTATCTAGTAAATTGGAGTGATGGAGTGGTGACTGAGCGCTGAGTGAGCCTGTTTTCTTTCGCCTATATCAGATGGTCACAGATGTAACCTAAGTCCCATGATATGCAGTGTATAAAGTATTGAAATTTGACTGCAGTCAGGTCTGTATAAGTGGATGTAGAGATCATGACGTTATTTTGGAATTCTTGCTGCTTAAACGCGAGAGGAGCTCAGGAACTGAAATAGAGAGGACACAATTGAGAAAGGAAAAAAGAGCAGACGTGCTTTATTTAATTTTGGAATTGGGTCAAAGAAGAGCTACCTGCTGATTGCAGAGCCACCAACAGCTCTTTCAGCTGAGTCTGCAGAATACGGGTTCTGGCGCTGAAGGAGCCATTTATGCTATTACCAGTGTAGGCCTATTTTATGAGACTCGTATGAGGGGTGACGCAGAAAGGCCTAGGCCTACGCTTTCTAGATGATGGCTTAGCAAGTAAGTGTAAATTATAATTTGCTAGTGAAATAACTTTGCAACAGAAACTGTTATTCAAATTAATTTCTAAAGTTAGTCTACAAGATCTTAAATCTGTGCTATTAGTACACAATAAGGGTAGTATACACACTTGCTTAGGCCTACACCCCTCTATATGCTTTAATAAACAACTGCGTTATCCTAGATTTTAAAAAATCAATTAATTATGGAGCCTTCGCATTTCCCTCCCGGAATTCTCTCGACAGATCTTCCAAATATAATGCCACTATTGTTGTTGAGCATAAAATATTGTCATCTTTAACAGGGTGTGAGCACACTGTGTATCAAGCTGAAAATATGAACTAGAATATAATGCAAAAAACTTCAAAATGCAATAAACATAGCACGAAATGATGTATTTCGTATATAAAAACTGCTACCTGACCTCCAACAATGCCGCTCCCAGGACCCAGTCTAAGCTTGAGCTTCGACCGTGCCATGTGCCCCCCCCCCCGGCCTGAAATCCTGGATCTCCCTTGAATATGTGCATTGGCAAAGTAGCTGCTATCGACCTCTCCGGAAACTACAATCCTATCTATTCACTCGTCCATTGGCTCGAATGATCAGATCAATGCATCTGAACGCATTGTGTAGGCCTACTTAGTGACAGATTCCTCGAGTTTTAGTCACTGACGGATCTAGGAGTTGAGAGGGAGGGGCAATTTTACAGTTTTTCAGGATTTCTATGGTGGAAATATATACGACTCATTTTAGTCATCGAGATTTTTGGAACCAAAAGACTACTTTCAAATCGCAAAATGAAATATCCGATGACGTTTTGTCGGCCGTTTACCCCATTTGAATAACGTCTCGCTCTCTTTGCCCTTGATTTCTCCCCTTTTCCTGTCTTATCCCACTTTGTACTTTTTTACGACTGTTATAGCTTCAGTCTGTTTGGAGGCAACTCAGTGGCGTGCTTTCTCAAGAATATAATGAGGGCCGTGGCCGGGTTGCTTCCCTGGATCCGCCTTGATTTCCGGTTGAATCGTGTTCTTCCAGTAAGCCTCTGAGCGATGACAGCAGATCATCAGACTTTCGTATTTGTCATCGTATTTTGTGTTCTTTATCGTATGTGATCACGAAGTGCAGTAGTTTCTCAAGAGACGCATGTAGCTAATTCCTCATCACAGCGAAAACCCCTATCGAAGACAATTTCTTGGAACTGATTATAAGCAAGGAACGGCTGAACCTTCTGCCTTTTATCAATCACAAACAATGGTGGCAGAAAAGCCCGACTGTCGTTGGCTGCAGATCTCAGAACGACGGACAACAACCGCAGTACCTATGAGGTGAAAGTGTGGGTCATCGCTGTAAGGTCAACCAGAGCAGTCCATCCAGTATTGGTAACACCTCTTAGATATTATATTCTGAGGCCGAATGCTGAAGAATGTCCTTCGTTCCTTCAGTTTTCCCTCTTTCCGACGGCCATTGGTCACTTCGCATTTCGGCAGGTGAACTTTGCAGAATGTCGACCGCTATTAGGAAAAATATTTTGGTCATTTGGGGCGTTGTCACATCTGGTCAAAAATCAACAGTCGCCAATCCGCTTGCTTTTCCTGCCAACATCATGTGGCTGTAGCGGCGTCCAATCATAATTAGTATCTAGCGACGGAATAGTCAGCTGTCGCTCGAAAGTGGACCGAATTGCGTCATTAAGAATGTCTCTTCGTGGATTTTATGTGACACTAAACTTACACACACAAACAGAATGAACTATAATTTATTAATAATAATAACATCATCGTCGTCGTCGTCGTCATCATCATCATCATCATCATCATCATCATCATCATCATCATCATCATCATCATCATCATCATCAGTATTGTCATTATTATTTACCCGAGGTAAGTGTAATTCCACAGGAACACATTATTATTATTATTATTGTTGTTGCTGCTGTTGTTGCTGTTGTTGCTGTTGTAGTTATTATTATTACATGCGAGAGGAGGTGCATTGACTCCCGGTTGAGGAGAGAATTAAATTCAAGGTTCCCCTCACAGGGTGGGCCTCGATTGTTGGTTCGGTCTCAAAGTACATCTGAGATATTCTTATTCCTGTTTCGTGGCAGCCGGGTCAACAAATACTGCGTTCTACTACCGATGGAGATCTGATAGTCTCGCGCTGCCAGACAACGGCTCGGGTACACCATGCTTTTTCGTGCATTGGACGCCCTTCTGGAACAATCTTCCTCCAAAAATTAAAACTCTTCCTCCGCAAACAGCTCAAGAAACATCTTCGGTTTATCCTAAGATGCAACTTGTAAGATCTGTTAGGTAGTCATGTTCAGAGCCTTAGTGAGGTTCTTAAAATGCGCTGCATAAGTGCTTAGATGCATTGTCATAATTATCACTATTATTTTCTGTATTACTATTACTACCACCACCACTATTGTCATAATTATTATCATTATTATTGTAATTATTATAATTAGTATTATTATGATGATAACAATAATAATATTATTATTAATAATAATAATAATTATTATTATTATAATTATTATTATTATTATAAAAATCTCAGGATACTGTTGTTATTATTATTGTTAATAATAATAATAAAAATAATAATAATAAAAATAACAATAACAACAATAACAACAACAATAACAATAATAATAAAAATAAATATTAGTAATATTATTAAACAGTATTAAACAGACATGTAACAAGCTCAATTATAATACGGTCTGAAGTTCAAGTGCGACAATTTCATAATAATAAGACAATGCTATTGTCCACGGATTAAAGGAAAGAAGAAAACAAAGCACCTGTACACAGAACAAGTGAACAAATGAGTTTTAATCCTCTCTTTAAACCAGTTGTTGCGAGTACATTATCCTTAATCGCTGCCGTTAGAGCGTTCTGCACCGCAGGACAAGAATATTCAGATCCACGGGGGGGGGGACCAAGCGGTGAAAATCTCCGGAACAATAAGACTTGCGTTAGTGACAGAGCGTCGACTGGACGGACGAGGAACAGTCGCCACCGAAACACAGAACCTGGACAGATAGGACGGTCCTGATTTCTAATGTCATTTGCAGAAGTTGAACTGGAGGACACCTGCTTAGTCACGAGCGCTGCGTCAAATCAGAGCGGTTTTCCCAAGATGTCATGGAAAGAACGAAGTCCGGTTGCCAAAAGACCAGAAAGAGAAGGGGACAGAGCAGCCGTCACGGTAAGTTGTGTTAAGTTGAGAGAAATGGAAAAGGTGGAGGATTGGATGGATCAGGGTAAGATTTCTTGAAAAGGTAGGACCGGTTTTAAATAGAATGCCTGAGCAGTAACACATCATGCAATATGTAATGCCTGATACAATACACTACAATATGATTGTATGTATGTAACTAAAAGTTCGTAAGATGTAGGCATATACGGAATAATGCAATGCTGAAGACTTGCGTGGTAGAAACTTCTGAACTATTCTCCATTTGTCCAGTATATTTTGGTTCCAGGCCAGTATCGGTACATGAGCTGCTTCTTCATAGTGGAAGAGTTTGAATACGAAATTCATTGGGATTTTCATCGAAGGCTTCTGCGTCATTCGAATTCCGGGAAGTGTATCTGGATGTAAACATCTACGACTGATGGGGGGGAGGTGATAAGTTAAAACTGCTGGAAATACCCTCGATCAGAAGAAAAGCCATAAAATCCACAATCTAAATTGTGATCTAGAAAGCATGAAGCAAATTCTTTGCAATACAAGGAACTCAATTCGTCATCTAAGCTGATAAGTTAAAAAAAAAGCTTACGCGAAGTTTATTTCACACGAATCAAAGTGGTTGCCCAGAAGATTTAGTGTCCCATATGACCTCACAAGTGAGACTTAGGGGAAGCGCCGATCATTTCCTTCTCTTTATGCCCTTGAGCCGGCAGTGGACGAATCCTGGACACGGGGCCAGTGCATCGCACGACTTGCCGTTTATTTCTAAGCTTATGTTGATAGGTACCAAATTATACTGCTTGGTAAACAGAGGGACGGTGTGCGCAAACAACTTACCCAGAGTTGTTACACGAAGTCGAACCCGCAACCGCATTATCATTGACCAAACACGTTACCGATAGACTACCGTGCTTTACATGTTTCGTAATGCGAAGTTTAGCTTTAAAGAACTGGACTGAGTTGAGTTCACAAACCCTATACTTCAATTTGACAATTTCTATAGACACAGATAATGCAGAAAAGTCACTCGTGGTGAACGAATATAATTCTGGCGAAACGTGTCAAAAACAAAAGCTAAAAAATAGAAGTCTTGTTCACAACTGAAATTAAAACTGATCTGAAGGTGTAGAAAGCGCTAAGAAACTAGTTACTTACATGTGAAAGGATACAATAGTTAGGAAGTACTTTGTATAGGCTTAAGACGAAAGTCCATCGCATGTGTTGTACAGTAAAAACGAAATTGGACAAACAAAAGGAACAACAAAAGGAGGAATATTATAACACAATATAGTTGTGTTCAATTTTCAATTTGCTCTTTGTCCGTCTATCTCCAATTACGTGAACAAAACCAAGTTCATGTAGAGGTGTTTGAATGCGTTACTTAACATCTTAAGTTAAGCGTGCTCGTTCAGCTAGATTCGACATTAGGCTGCCAAGTATTCAGGAAAAATAGAATAATACGTGTGTCGAGAATATGTGGTCTATACAAATTTCATCAAAATACAAAAACACGATGTATACATATTATGCATTGCATGGTCGACGTCTGTAAAGTCTGCTGTCCATTCAGAGAAGGCAGTTGTGTGTTCGGGAAACACGACAATACAGCAGATGTGCTTCGGATACAAAGGCGATACGATTCGTCGTCATTGCGTGAGACGTGACATGGAAGCCCAGCCGATGACCGACCAAGAATATTGAGAGACTCCATTATTATCTCATAACAATAGATCGAAACAGAAATACGAGATAGATAATGCAGACAACAGAAGACAGACAGACAGACAGACCACAGACATACAGAAAGGGATAGTCTAAGATCTTAGACATCATAGCGCTTTCTTTTCTTCTGACTGGAATTAATCTCTCCTAGGAGAGTGGTCAGCTAAACGGATCCTTCTTTTCCATTTGTTTCTACCTCCAGTATCTTCTTTCTTCAGTCTGAGGAGCTTTAAGTCTTGCTGAATCATGTCTCCCCATCTCTTCTTTTATCTTTTCTTTCTTTTCTCTTTTCTTTCTTTTAACTTAAGATGTCCCCGACTGCGGCGTCCATAAACCTCTGCTTTTAATGCAGTTTTCCTCTTCTCTCCTCCTCATCTGACCATACTATCTCAACCTGGCTTCTCGTACCTTGTCAGATATACATGCCACTCCCAATTTCTGTCTGATATACTCATTCCTTTTCTTGTCTTTCAGTGAGATCCAAGCATCAATCGTAGCAATCTCATTTCTGTTCTCTCCAGCATCTTCTCCCCCTCTCTCTCATCTATGTCCAGGCTTCTGCTCCGTATATCATCACTGGTCTTAACATTGTTTTGTACGCCTTTTCTTTGAGTTGAACTGGCATTTTCACATCTCATAATACACTCAATAGGTCTTTCCATTTTTGCCACGCTGCCTTAATCCTGTTCTTAACATCATGCTTGCATTCTCCTTTAGCATTCATTATGAACCCAAGATATTTAAAGGTTTCTACTTGTTTCAGTGCATTTCCTGCAATGTCCTTGACCACAAGTGTCTCATCTATTTTGGAGCATACCATGGTCTCTGTTTTATTGATATTTATTTTAAGACCCTTGCTCTCCAGTGCTTTCTGCCAATCAGTGAAACGTCCTTGTATCTTTGTCGCTGCGTCGTCTGCCACTATAAGGTCATCAGCATACAACTTATCCCATGGTACTTCTCTTCTCACATTTTCCGATATGGCATCCATTACTATGATGAGCAGCAGAGGACTCAGGCAGGACCCCTGATGTACGCCCACTCGGATCTCAAATTTTACGGGGTTTCCTATATTGCTGCTCAATGAAGTCTGTGCATCTTCGTACTGTACATTGATTTCTCCAGGCAACATACCGCTATTCCCGTAGAAATAGTGTGGCTTGCAAACAAGGCACTTGCGAGAGTAGTACCACAAAAGGACACGTCATTGTCTGCCAGTAAGCGACATTGACTAGGTATTGAAATAGGTAGAAAACTATGTCATCATAGTAGTTTGCATAATTTATTTACTCAGTCTGTACATCCAGACGTGCGTATGTCATTGCTAAGGGATAACAGTAATGATTCACTGGAATGTGCTGTCATGTTCTACTTGAGACGCCAGCTGAACATTATTAGTTTGCCTTTGAAGAGGACAGTACAACCGACTAGGAATATCTTCCTAAGTTGCAATCTGTCATTGGATGCGCATGGATAAGGAAACACGCAGCAGACTGAAACTGGCTAAAGACTGAGAATGGCTACAGCACAGACAATAAATAACTAATCAGACAAACCATTTGATGGTATGCATTCACAGAAACTTTATTCAAGTGTTGGGCCCCAATAGTTAACGCTACTGATTTTACAGTTGATTTGGTTAAACTTATCCAAGTGTTACGCTCTACTGGATAACGCCAAAGATTAAAAATCGATTTTCCACCACTCTGTAGGCCTATTTCTCACTTTGTCAAAAAGAAAAATGTTTACAAGGAACTGGAAAAATTACTTGTTTTCAGTTCATTGGCAACTCTAGACAATTCAGGAAGATTAAGTTGAGTCATGTTTTGAGCGAACTTGTTATTCGTTGGTTTAGAAGATGAATTTCAAGAATGAAACTGAATGCTCATCAGTTCGCTTCAAGCGTATTTGAAGTGATAGCTGCAGCTGTTCCTTGGCTGAAATCGAACGAAATCTCTCATTAAATCTGATGTCTTTCTCTCACCTCATTGGTAGATTATAATCGTAATCGTATTTCAGAGATTTCTATAGCGCCCAACGAAAGCCGCGCCGCGGGGACCAGCTTATTCACAGGCGCTCAGTCAAAACAAAATGTATAGGCAAAAGAGTTCGGTTCCAGGTCAAGATCCAAAAGTCAGAGGAGAGACAGCGTGGCAGCTACGGGGGTGGTGTTTGGGGTTGGAGAGGAGAGAGAGATAAGAGGAAGAAGGGGTGTCAGGGTACTTTCTGTGAAAATGGAATGTTTTGAGTTTTGAGTGAAAGGCCGAAGCAGAAATTGCAAGCGGTGGAGCATCGATGAGTTTGCACGATAGGTCAGAAAACTGTCGCAATTCTGGGGGAGGAGTTTATAGGAGGTCTTACTTTTCGTTGCTACACATAAACTGAGAGCAGTCTACTGCGGAAAATATGTTTAGTCTTAACCTAAAAACCATAATCACACAACTATCAACATCGGAAAAGATCTGAAAGAATATCTGGCCTGAAACTGAAATATCTGCCTGCCTGCCTGCCTGGCTGCCTGGCTGCCTGCCTGTCCGTCTGTCTCGGACAAAAGGCAAATGTCGTCGATTGGTGGCCTTTTATGACTAAGAAGAGTAGGCGATAATGGCTGTAAACGACTTAGGGGAATTTGTCTCGCTTCGATTCATCCGAAAGGCCACACTGTCGGTCTGTGTCTTATGCTTTTTTTGTCTATGTCTGCTACTCTGTCTTTCCGACTGTCTGCCTGCCTGTCTGGCTGGTTGACTTTCGTCTACCCATGCTATTGCCGCCATTGTAGACTACTCAAGTAGGCCTATTGAACATAAGATCTACAGGCTTTAGATGAACGGCCTATTTCGTCTGATAAGGGTTACAAAGTGTAATGGAAACTTTGATCCTCATATGGACTACCTGCGCTAACACTCGAAACTTGTATTGTGAAGAAACAGCGTCATACTTAACACAATTAAATGCATGTATAGATGACTTTATGTAAGTATGATGCGGTTTTCTCTTAGAGACACACACATATACATATATATGTTAATTTGCGCTTCAAGGCCAGATATCGCTCTTTAGAAACATGATGGACGCCATAGTCAAAAATAATCTGTTACGTTTCATTTGGTTTAGGCTGCCTCCTGCATTTCAAATATAATTTTCAACTCGATATTCGTAATGATAAATTCAAAAAATTCGAAAGCGCTACATAAAGCTAAGCGCAGGGCACCAGGCTATTCGCGAGCGCTTCTGCTCAGTCAGAGAGGTTTCCAGCTTTAGAGCGTGGAGAAGAAGATCCGATTGTCGAGAGACCACAGGAGATAGAGCTGCTGTTATAGTCGGTTGTATTTAGTTTGAAAAAACTGGGAAGCAGCAGACTGCCTGAAAAAGGTAGAACGTCTGGAAAGTTAATAAATAAATATTCTTTAGTAAACAAAATATGATGACATTCTTGAATGATTTGAGTGAAATCGCGGTCGATTCGAGGTGGAAGGTCTTCATAGATATGAAACAATAATGGTCCTACTGGATAGCCTACTTCATTCAGGATAAATTGTCCTGTTTTTAACAGTGGTGCGTTTTAGCCAGCCAACAGTTAGGCTGCTGCTCCAAAATGCTGCTTACTAATTAAACAATGGAACTAAACTGCTGTTTAAACGTCATTCATTCAATGCACTCGCTGATCCTGATTTGCCAACGTTGATCCACAGGATGATAATGGAGCCGATTCCTAAAGGCCATTTGATTTGACAGCACATCAGCGACAGCCTCTTATACGAACCTGCAAGTTTGCAGGCAAGCACTTTCTTATGTTGCTATCACGTTTTATCTTCATCAAGGATCAGTAGAACAGCAGAAGAAAAGAAGAACTTCTGTTTGCCTAATTGAAATTTGCGACTAAAAAGACTCCACTGGCTATGTTCCATCTTGCAGAGTGTAAACTAATATTTGCCCACCCTTTTATCTGAGTATTATATTTGTTATCCATTTGCCCATTTTCCTTAGCTATGTGTATATATATATATATCTTACCTTTTCACTACGTTTGATGTTACGTTCCAATTGGTAAGCCTATTGTTTTGTCCGACATCGTTTCATCGCTTTAATAGTCACCTCTTTTTACTGACTCTTAATTTTCCTGTGTTCTGTCTCCCTGTCACAGATACAGCTTGTTCTTCTCTACCCTTGCTGTGGCATCGTTTATCGGGTTGGACGTCATGGATTTTCGCCATCGACCAATGTCTGATTCTTCCGAGTCGAGACTTCCAGGAGCGGTCGATTCCGACGGAGACGTCGAACAGACTGACAGAATGAGCGATGACCTGAGTGGATCACTGTTTGCATCCAGCGTAGAACAGAACCGACTTCCGTGTTCAGTGGTTGTTGGTTGTCTCTTGGCTACGATCGTCGTCTTCGCCGTGTCCTTGTGTGCCGCGATCTACATTCCTCCGAAGCTCAGGTCCGAAGAGCTCCAGTGGTGGCAAACGTCCGTCATCTATCAGATATATCCAAGGTCTTTCCAGGACTCAGATGGTGATGGAATTGGAGACATTCCAGGTAAGATATAGTTTGGGTTTGTTCTTCGGTGTGTGCATGTCGACCTCCCCCGTGTTTGCCGGTTAGAGATGCTCTGTCGGATGAAGGAATATCAACAAAATACTTTCGATCAATAAAATAAAAGGAGTACCAATAAAATACTTTCTAAAGTAATATTTCTTCTTTTCTTCTTCTTCTCTTCTTCTTCTCTTCTTCTTCTCTTCCTTCCTCCTCCTCCTACTCTTCTTCCTCTTCTTCTTCTTTCTCGTTCTTCTCTTTCTGTTCCTGTTCTTCTTGTTCTTTTCTTCTTTTTCTTGTTTCTCTTCTTGTTCCTCTTCTCCTTCTTTCTATTCTTTCTTCTTCTTCGTCTTCTTGTACTTCTTCTTCTTCTTTCCGTTCTTCTTCTTCTTTTTTGCGATCTTCTTTCTCGCGTTTTTCTTCTTCTTCGCGTTCTTCTTCGCGTTCTTGTTCCTCTTTTCACCTATTCTTCGTCTTCCTCCTCTTCCTCCTCTTTCTGTTCCTCGATAGGCTTAAAACCCGTCCTTGTTTTTAGCGAAGGAGGGGCTTTTAACCAATCCTCGCTTGGGAGGTGAAGTGGAACCGGTCCTTATCTTACTATTTACGAACCTTCAATGAGCACCTTGATCGACAGTCTCCTACCCCTTAGGACTGGGAAGACCCACCAGAGGTCTCTCACGCCATTGCACTGACTGTAAAGCACTGCTACACTACTGTACACTTTTTATGTAATAATCATACCTATACATAGGTCTGCTTTAAGTGTCATGTGACTCACGGATATAAATCGTCAGGTTAGAGAACGGATACAGCGCAGTCTGAATACATCTAGACGCTTTAGTCTGATTACAGCACAGTGTTACTTTATTATCCGCTGCAACGACCAAATTGTCCAACCCTTCATAGCATCACCCAACAACTGACGAGCAGGTTGAGTGAGTAACAGAAGGCCGCTTGTCACTTTTCTTTGTACTTTGCATTGGTAGACCTACACATGTCAATAACCAAGTCAAGTCGACTGAAATTATTACGATGCACCAGTTCTTGTCCAAGACTTTGACACGTCGTTCAGATTGCTGGTTCAGTTATAGGGAAATTAGAAAGTCTTTGAGCAACCGCCGAATATACGAAAACTACTGGCAAGCTCTTACTTTCATAATTCCACGCAGTTATTAGCATTTTGCCTGCATTTTTGCGTGAAGTTTAATGCGAAACTATCAACAGTTCATGTCTGCTCTGTTGAAAAGGAATCATTTCCAAGCTAGGTGACCTCCGTGAACTCGGAATTGGAGCCATCTGGATTGGCCCAGTCTATCCGTCGCCTCAGGTGGACTTCGGCTACGACGTCACCGATCACTGCGACGTAGACGCCATCTATGGAACACTTGAAGACATGGACCAACTGATCGACCAGGCGCACAACAAAGGCACGTGACACGTTTCGCACCTGAACTGAATTCATCTAAATATCATGACGAACTGGAGGCTTTTTAACACCAGTCAAAACGGTAATTAATTTACGAGTGAAAAGCAGTGTAAAATGTAGGTAATCTCGGTTGGAACTGATGATCAAGTCAAAAGGTATGATCATACATTAGTATGTGTATTGTTGTGACGCTGTATGGTCCTACAGGCATGCGAGTGCTGGTGGACTTTATTCCTAATCACACGAGTGACCAGCATCCTTGGTTCCAGCGCAGTCGCCGCCAGACGAAGACCAGCGATGGAGTCGACTACAAGGATTTCTTCATTTGGTCGAACGGACGACAGATGAACAGGAGCCGACACAACGACATATCAACGGCTCCTCCAAACAACTGGGTACATCTGCTCCTCTCCAGCTGACCTCCTAATCGCCGCTCTTTCAGTTTCGACAGTTCAGCTACTAGGATCATTAGAAGTCAATTCATCTGAACAATTATCAACGACCTTTAAATTCAAAGTAAAGTCCGAGTTCTTTGCCTCCGTTTCCAATCATCTCGATCTGCCCCTGGCCATCTGGCGACTGCTTCTGCCCCCCTGGCCATCTGGGGACTGCTTCTGCCCCTGGCCATCTGGGGACTGCTTCTGCCCCTGGCCATCTGGCGACTGCTTCTGCCTCTGGCCATCTGGGGACTGCTTCTGCCCCTGGCCATCTGGCGACTGCTTCTGCCCCTGGCCATCTGGGGACTGCTTCTGCCCCTGGCCATCTGGGGACTGCTTCTGCCCCTGGCCATCTGGCGACTGCTTCTGCCCCTGGCCATCTGGGGACTGCTTCTGCCCCTGGCCATCTGGCGACTGCTTCTGCCCCTGGCCATCTGGGGACTGCTTCTGCCTCTGGCCATCTGGCGACTGCTTCTCTCGGACGCAAATGCCACGATCGTCGTCGTCGTTGTTTTCGTCCCAGTGGCTTTCTTTCGGTGACTACGAAGCATCCCAGCAATAAAATTTCTGGTCTTCGTGGGTGCATTCGTTACACTTTGCAGCATTTATGATCCATGGTAAGGTTCTTAACAGGCACTATATAAATAGTCAGATGCACTATCATGCACACATACTTCGTATATTAATGCAAGGTTGCGCTGAGAATGTGCTTCAATTTCAGCTTTCCTAATGCAGTGTTCCGTAAATCATAATTCCGTATGATTATGTGTTTTATAATAATGATTACTCAATGGAAAATTTGATCAGAGGTGATTTTAAAAGTATGCATGATTTTACTGTCCATTTGTGATACCCAGTTGTTCACAGTAGATCCTCTATTTACAGCAGATTCGAATTGCATGATGTAACCATGCACTGAACAAGAATGCCTATAATCCGTCCGTCCGTCCGTCCCTTCCTCCGTCCCTCCGTCCCTCCCTCCCTCACACACTGATGAGTAAGTTCGTACCGACAATGCTATATGCGACAGCTTTCTGCTTGGAGTATTCATGCCAGCAGTGTCCAGGAGAAACTCGTTTTATTCCAAGTGCTTTTCTGCTAATCTGGTGCACACTGGCATCACCTGGCCTCTCCCGTTCTTTAGGGTTTTTCGTGCAAAGAGCACTTAGTCACTGCTGTAGGTAATCACAAGCAGAGTGAGCTTTCTGGAGGTATAGAAGCTGAGCAGCTGGTAGGACTCCATAGTTTAGTTTGCGCTGTGTTGCTGTTGCGCTGGTTGAACTTTGAACTGCTTTTCTTTGCGCATGTGTCTGTAGAGGAGTGCGTTTGGTGGTTCCGCGTGGAGTTGGGATAAGGACCGAAGGCAGTTCTACTTTCACCAGTTCTCTCGTCACCAGCCAGATCTCAACTACAGAAATCCAGCCGTCGTTCAGAAGATGACCGTAGGGCTTCGTTCGGTCTCACTTACTGTCATACTCTGCACCGACGGCCAAACGACGCCCTTGGACGCCGACTCAGAAGCAGAGTTTGTCTTGGGTTCGAATCTCACGATGAACAGACAGTTTTCCATTGAGCAATGCAACCTTTGAGGAAAGTTGGTCTTGCAGGTTCTGAGGCCGATAGACACTCGAAATATATCCGATGTTATGCCTTAAATTATTTAATTTAGCTCGAGATAAGTAGCTAAAATCACGATTCTGTAGTGTATTGCAATAAAAAGATGTTGTGAAGACTGCAAGTTGTTTGAGATTCAAACAATGTAAGATGAATGCCTGTAGCGTAGATTTATGAGGACCTTCGCTGTAGAGAAATCTGTTCGTTGATCTGCACAGGATGTTATGAAGTTCTGGACTGAAAAAGGAGTCGATGGCTTTCGTGTTGACGCCGCAGATTTTCTCCTGGAAACTAATGATCTGAGTCTCAACGAACCTCTCCTTAGAGACACAACAGACTCAAGAGGAGCTGGAGGGGGAGGACCAGCAGCAGAAGAAGGAGAGAATGAGGTGACTCTTGCCATCGTCTTCTTCTTAGTCAACGTCTTCATCTTAATCCATAGTCATTGCTATCCTTAACATAATCATTGCTATCCCTAACATAATCATTACTATCCCTAACATAATCATTGATAACCTGATCATATCCGGGGTATAATTACCGCGACTCCACCTCATCCATTGCCATTACTGACTCTGCAAATACAAGACGAGTTTCTCTAGAGCCATATCTAGTTGGACTTGACATGCATTTTATGGTGGACTCTACACGAAACTCGTAGCATCTAGCATGTGCATGCGCACTATACAATTTCTGTAAAGAGCTACACAGTAGTTAGGCCTACAGAGGAGCACCCTTTTATTGTCTAACCACTTGATGTGACTCATCTCCCAACACAAAACCATCTTCAGCCACAAGCTCAGACTAGACAGAAATGCTGTGTAAGTTGTTGTGAGACAAAAATTTTATTATTATTTTATTGACGTTTATTAATATTAAATAGTAGGATATTTATGGGGAGAGGATACAGCTCTATACAAAATAACTTCTATTTTCAATTTTACAACGGTAACTGTGACTGTTGCAATTGTAACAAGCGTAATTGCAACGACTATATCGATAGCTGTTGCATATATTCTATATGTGTAAGGTTGGCTTTCATCAGCTCAGCCACATCTACACTCAACATCAACCGGAAACTCACGGAGTCTTTCAGCTGTGGCGACAGTTCTTGGATGAATACGAGCAACAGTCGGGAAAACACATGTGAGAAGTAGCTTTCAAAGGCCGTCATAATTTCTAAACTAAGTGCTCAGTCAGAGTCAGGCCGTCTGACGGAGCAGCTTCTATAGAGTCTATAATGGAAGGCAACATAAGAAGCGTAAGTTCTGTCGAGTTGCTTCACTATTCAGGGCAGTTATTAAAGGAAAATCGTATCTTTGATTCCGCGCGGGATTGTTCAGCATTATGGCCTACACAGTACTGACCTAACATGACATAAGGTTCTCTTCCTTTGTAAACTGATAGGAGGTCAAGTCTGAACAAAATTCCGGCAAGTGAATAAGTAAGTTGGTAAATCACACAGTAGCCAGTTGAAACTCGTTCAGTCGTGTAAAGATGCAACCAGTTTTGCTGCTGATTGTCGCCGCTGGTAACATGTGAAGTTCTACAGATCAAAAGACAGAATTCAGCTAATTTAAGTGAAATAGTTTTTGGGTTCCTTTGCTTCAGGAGCATCTTTGCTTCACAATCAAGTATAGCGCTACACAGTAGTTAGGCCTACAGAGGAGCACCCTTTTATTGTCTAACCACTCGGTGTGACTCCTCATCTCCCAACACAAAACCATCTTCAGCCACAAGCTCAGACTAGACAGAAATGCTGTGTAAGTTGTTGTGAGACAAAAATTTTATTAATTTGTTGACGTTAATTAAATGCCAATATCTAAGGACAAAGTATCACTCGGTGGCGCTGAGTAATTGTGCATGGAGGACTTGCTCAAGGGCTCTACGTAGTAACCGTCTCAGAAGAGGGTGGAACCCGTACCACCCTCCGCGTTAAAAAAGTGAGCACTCAAACGCATCGGCTACCGTGTCTCATATGTGTTTGATTTTAATTCGCACTGGTTGTGATCATATAATTTAGAAGTTGCTAGTGTTTCTGGGAATATTTTCTGGCTGCTGTCTTAGAGTTCTGATAGCAGAAACGTTTGACAATTCAACGACTATGAACTGGTGGAAGGCATTCTATGAGAACGGAGCAGTCGATATGCCGTTCAACTTCTACCTGATGGAGCGGACAGATGAGTCGTGCATTGGAATCTGCTTCAGATCAGTCGTCGAGACACTCATTCGCAAACTGCCGAAAGATAAATGGCTGAACTGGGTCGTAGGTTTCAGTTTAAAACTAACCAATTTTAAAGGACAACTGTAACTCCAACAGACATGCGCAGTTCTTAAATGTTATCAGGACACGACAGACTGGTGGTAGGCGATGGAAATTGAATAATGCCGTTATAAACCCATGTAGTTGAGCTCCCAATTGAACGAAATTTATTAAAGCTACATCATCCTGAATCACTTACATTCAACTGCTGTACTGCTAGAAAACTGCATCCTACTATGTGGAGTGATCTAGAAGTAGCTGTCTGATTGCAAATGCTGTACAAACTGTTGTCACATCATTTTATTAGATGTTAACACCGAACTGTTTCTTTCGCCGAGGCTGCATGGGATGGGAGCGAATCGGCGTAGGCTAGATATATCTTAAACAGGCGCTATATAAATCTAATCTGCAGAATAAACAACATGAAGCTAGGTCCACATGATATATGTATCGATACTCAAGAATTGATCATAAGTTTAAGACTTAACTATTAAATTAAAACTATTAAAGATTAAATTAGACTCCACTGGATGAAGAATCAATTCTGAAAGACGGCAAAGAAATTAGTTTACTATAGAGCCAATAGATACCTGTAAATTTTATCCGTGGTTTTATTGATTAGGCCTATTCTAAGTCACGATAGCCTGTGTATCTTGACACAATCGCAATTTAAATGGGTTACTGTGGCTTGAGTCGCCTTAGGAAGTCTTATATATAATATAATATTAAGAACACGTGAACTCGCTAGGTGGCCATCCATGCGTCAGAAGAAGTTTGTGTTCGTTCAGAGTTGAGTGAACATCATTTTGTTTGCCATCAATAGTCTGGTCGGAATGTTTCTCCTACGTTCAGCGATGTTGCTTTAAGAACAACGATTGCGGTCAGTCGCTTGTTTCCTCCTTTCCGCGAACAATTGGAACTCAAAACAAAGTGTAGAGCTTTGTAATGTAGCATATTTAGAAATAGCCCACACGTCGATTAGGGCGATGAATAAGGCAGAAATAGTCGTTTTGTCAAGGGGTAGGCAATTACAGCCACTAAATGGTTGTCTGTTACAGTTGGGAAGCCACGATCAGAAGCGAGTTTCCACGAAGTACGGCTGTCGTTACGTCAACGTACTGAATATGTTGAACTTATTGTTGCCTGGAACTGCGATCACTTATCAGGGCGAGGAGATTGGAATGGAGAACATCGACCTAACATACGAAGAAACAAAGGATCGACAGGGAAGAAACGCTGGACCGGTATGTAGGCCTATCTGTATAAGGAGCCCCATTATCCCTACGCCCCAACTTCAAAGCACGGAGCCGCCCCTTGAAGTAATAGCCTATTCGTAATGATCGTACAGTGCATAGTGAAATTGAAATTTATCGTTTACCATCACTATGATGATCATAGCCACAAGAATGGTAAAGGTTAAAATGAACTATTTCAATTTCAGAGTCTTTATCAACATGCCTCACGTGACGGCTGTCGCTCGCCAATGCAGTGGAGCAGCGCTGAAAATGCCGGATTTACTTCCGGTAAAGAGACTTGGCTTCCTGTTCATCCTAACTACGTCATCAACAACGTTCAGGTGTGTCTACCTTTCGCCCTAAGAGATGTATAGCTGTAGGAACGGTACTTGTAGGTGGTTGGTGGCACAAGACTCTATTGACGGTGTTCTCAAACATCAGGTAAATGCAATGGAAGACTATTCCAGGAGGATGGGCCAACACAGCGGAAGAGCGGAAGGCACACTGGGATAGAGTTGAAGTACCGAAGCGCGACACGTGCACATCTCCGCGAACAACAGAGCGCAACGATCGGCGACCCTGCTAACTCCATAACTTCAGACTGAAACACAGAGCTCCCTGGTGTATGTGGGTGCGGTGCCAACAATAGAGACGCGCGTCAAAGGGAGGTTATACGCCACGCGATGCACTGATTCTACGTTGAAAGACAATTAAACAACATCTGCATTTCTTCATTAACAACTCAACTGGTTTCGTCTATCCCGCAACGATCCTTGCTCCTTTGCATAATACACTCACACACACACATTTACCTGTGCAATACAGGTGCCTATATATAGTATATAGGTATAATTCTGATTGTGGAATAAACTTTGCTTTGCAAATGACACGTGTAATCCATTAGACAGTTTATCGGTGCAGTTGCAGCAAGCAGACACTTCGTCAACCTGGTGGCAATACAGGCGTTTGGTAGAACTTCGACGGCTGCCAGCCTTCCTCTGGGGGGAACTGGAGCTGAATCTGTCTGAGACGACGTCGGAACAAGTCTTCTCTTTCGTCCGATTCGCCTTTGGAAAGATGTATCCGCGCTACCTTGTCATCGCAAACGTCGGGAAAACGCCCTCCATGAGCGACTTCACTGGCCACAACTTCAGCCAAACAGGTCGAATATCATTCAGTTAATTCGTTGCACTTGATTCGTATAATGACGACGAAGGTGACTCGTTGTCGATCTCTACGTTGCATTGTCATTCCTCTGGGCATTTGGTCTACAGGGGCCAAAGACCAAAGCGATGCACTTCGATAATTAGGAAAGGCTCAGTTGATGCCATTTTAGAGGTACAGCGCTGAGGTTGAAGGCTCCTGTCCGCCGTAATTCAAATACTAGAACAGTCCCCAACTAAAGACAACATTTCCCTTAGGTAATCTGAAGGCTTCTGGAAACACAGGAGATAATAGTCTCATAAGATAACGCACTCAAAATGTACGCTGCACGAAGCGGTGCCAAATATGTCACCCAGAAGCAACTGTTCTCCAAGATGTCACAAGAATTCGTCGTTTACTAATAGGAAATGACGATTACTTGTTTCCTGGAGACGTCACACAATGCACTCTAAGATGCTCCTTACAAATCCAGGCCTAGATTAAAAAGCACTTTCTGCCAGCGTAATTTAGTCAAGTGACTTGACACCTCTGATAATATTACTCATTATACGATACATAGGTCGATTTCTGCTCGTAGTAAAAAACCATTAGTTGCCGACACCGAAGCAAGACACATGAACTTTGAGTGCTGTTCAGTTTTGAAAGGCATTCGTTAATAGGAAGAGACCACTCAACAGAATCAGTCGAAAGGTCTCTTACGGCGACTGAGCCCTTTGACTAATTCTGCTCTTCACGTCATAGTGAAGAACATTGGTATGACTCTACATCACTTGGTTTATCAAGGATCATAGCTGCATATCTCTATTACATCTGCACAACAATTAACAGCCGATCTAAACAATTCTATTCGCCGATATCGCGTTCTGGAATTTCGCATTTGCGGCTGGGGTTGAAATTCCGGCTCGTCATGTGAAATTGACACTTCTTCTTTAAGTAGTGCGGAGGGGCCGCTGAAAAGCATTTTCCATTGTTGATGCCTTTCTTGCGCTTCAGCCAGAAAATCCTTCGACCCACGGGCCTTCGCCTCTCCAGGTCAGGACAACTGCTGATAGAGGCCAGTAGTAGCACCTTACTTTAAATTTATCGCAATAGATAACTTTGTTTTATGAAATGCAGCGAGTGCAGCGATGAAGTTGTTTCTTAGGTGTTTATGGCAAGAGAGCTTTTATAACAGGTCTAGGCCTAGCCTCTGTTTAAATGTCTCGACTATAGATGAGTAGAAAACTGATTTGTAATATGGATTTTTTGCTGCCAGCCTTTGCAAATGTTCTTTCAATTTTATTCTATTTGTTAGCGAAAATCTGCGTTACGCTTTTGCAGACATTCCTAAAATGGGCCGAGTCGTTCACCTGAGTAGGCGTGGTTCGTGTCCATCAGTGAAGAAGTGGCCTTCATCGCAGTTTCCATCAACCACTACTAATTCGAAGGGCTATTCTATCGACGAAATGATTGATCTGGAGAGGGTCACTCTGGATGCTGGCGAGGGATTGGTCGTTGAGTTTTAATGCTCCAAGACTTTGATGTGACAGCATCTGACATTCGCTGACACAACTCAACCCGGTCAAACTAGTTGTTTAAATTGTTACGACAGAAAAAATACGGTTGATAACACTGGATCACACGAAAACATTTTTCGCCTGCTACTAGGCATATGTTATGTGTACTGCACTAAATCGAATCTGCTGATTCCAAATCTGAAGTCAGATTTTGTGTAGCACGTCAGGATCTTAAGATATGCAGCATACATGCTAATAATTATGCAAACTCTTTACAGAACTAGTATTTCCTTATAACTGTGTAATTATGCAAACTCAGAGTATTCATAACAAGAAACAAAATGTTATTTTTTATAACTTGAAATTAAAATATGTTTTAAAATGTAATATAAATATATGTATGTTACTCAGATGAAAGCATACATTTCGAAATTTTGTCTCTAGCTTAACTCTATACGAGTTCAAAAGTGCTTTAGACACTTGCTCTTGCGCTTGTGAGTGGCCGCTGTTGCCCGCTGCAGAAACCAGCAGTAATCGCCCATCATGTTGGAATTGCAGTGGCCCTGATATCTTGCTTCAAAGGTGGAGATGTCTTGATGGAATCTCTCTCCATGCTCATCGCTTACATCACCCAAGTTTGGTGGGGGAAAATCCAGATGGGAATGTAAGAAATGTATTTTTAGTTACATCCGGCAGCCGAGTTGCTTATATGCTGTTAGCATGTTGCTAACGAGTTCAGCATAGTTCTCAGCTCGGTGATTCCCAAGGAAGTTTTTCACCACCAACGTACGTGCATCCCAAGCGGCAAATTCCAGTGGGTTGAGCTTGGTTCTAAATACATTATCACGCATTAGTTCGCGGATTTCTGGCCCAATAAAAATCCCAGCCTTCAGCTTAGCATCAGTTTTGACGGCTCCAAATTTATCTCTCAGATACTGGAAGCCTTGTCCAGTACGATCCATTGCCAATACGAAATTCCTCATGAGGCCCAGTTTAATGTGAAGTGGTGGTAAGTACACTTTCAATGGATCAACCAATGGTTCGTGTTGCATGTTGTGCCGACCAACAATGTGCTCAGATCTAGGAGGCCACAGTTTCACTTTGCAATGGTTGCTGTCATCACGACTGTTCCACAAGCACAAAAAGCACATATGTTTTGTGTACCCCAGCTGTAGGCCTAGAATAAGTGCTGCCACTTTGAGGTCCGCACAGATGTTCCATTTGTGGTCTGAGTAGTTGATCACTTTCAAAATGAGTTTCATTGAATCATATGTCTCTTTGAGGCCTACAGCGTTGGCTATAGGAACAGACGGCTTTTCGTTACCATTGTGCACCAACACAGCTTTCAAGCTCGCTTGGCTGGAATCTATGAACAGTCTCCACTGATCAGGAACGCATTCGCAACCTAAATTCAGCATGAGACCGTTCACGTCAGTACAGAAACAGATATCATTTTCCAGTTTGTAATATGTAGCTAACTGTTTGTGACGATAACGGAAGTGTGATGTTGTGGTACCTTTTTGAAGCAAGTTCCACTCCTCTAGTCTGGAGGATAACAGTTCAGATTTCTCCTTTGACAAAGATAGGTCCCTCACCAGATCATCTAACTCACCTTGCCTTATCAAATGCGGCCTACCCTCTTCCAAATCTTGATCACTGGATTCATAAACAGTAACGTCATCTTCTGTATTACCATCAGAACTGTCCGTTTCATCAGCACCCGCAGCAGGCGGAAATGGTACTGGATTCTCTTCATCATGCGGCACTGGCTTTAGAGCGGACTCGCAATCAGGATAAACGATTTTAGACTTATTTTTCTTTGAAAATCCAGCAACTTTAGTAATGCAGAAATAACAGTCTGCATGATGATTTCTTGGCTCGCGCCACACCATAGGCACAGCAAACGGCATTGAATTCCTTTTGCCATTCAGCCACTGTGTAAGCCCAGAGTAGCACACGGTGCAGCAGACATGAGATGCCCAACTTTTATCCTGGTCTCCGATTTGACATCCAAAATAATACTTGTAAGCAATCATCATTCTCTTAGTTAACTTCTTGCGCTGGTCACAAAGAGTATATTTACCACAAACATAGCAAAAATTGTCTGGATGGTTAACACATCCTCACCTATTCATTTCAAAATTAAATCTCACACACTAGCTACAGCTATATAAGAAAACTTCACCTTCGTTCTACGCAATCTCGCCTTATATACTGGTATTGATGCTGGCGTCAGCTCGCTGACATGCCCAATCATGTCTAGCGGCTGCTGCAGGCTTGCTGTTAGGAATATTTCAGGCGACACTTGCAGGCATGCACGTATCACTGGCAGCAATCGTGGAGACACATACAACAGAATGTACAGACATAACCGAAAACGAGTCCTTACGTCATTACTTGAATGCATGCATAACTTAAAATCTAGACGTGCTGGGCAGATTCTGACTTTATATTTGGAATCAGCACATTTGAATCAATATAAGGCACATGCATTACTTTCAGTAGCAAAATCGTTGTGATCCAGCGTAATGAGAGCACTGATCTATGTAAAGATTGCACTTAGCCTGCTAGCAACGACGGCTGCAACGAATTCAGTAGACCCAATTGATTCCCAGCTGATCCCCGTCATCTTAGTATCTTCACATCATTGACTGAGAAGAACTTTTCCTAGCATTTCCCACTTAGACAACACTTTCCATATATGCTTTATCACGATCTGGATAGACCGACCGATCGACTGTTCGAAGCCTTTTATATCATTAGACCGCACTTTTAGTGTAACTTAACTGTTCTTCGTAACCTTCTTCTGAACTATTCTTCATCTAACGTGGGATTTTAGTGGCAGGGTTACTTTCCTTTAGAAACCCCTCAATTGTTGAGCTGCGTCTCTGCATGTGTCTAAGGGCGCCTGTGTGTCTATGCTACCCGCAGGAGTTCTGGGCTTCACGGGAGATAGGGAGGGGCTTACATGTCACAGACTTGTATTTCTTTTCCGTACAAGTTGGTTTACTGCCTAACGAAATTTGCATTGTTCCTGTTTTCTTATAGGGTTTTACATAGACGACATATTTGTGCTAAATACGTGCTTTCTCTGCGAGTCGAGCAGGTTGATTAAGACTGCAGCCGGATGGGATATCCAAACGAAGTTTGCAAGCAGACAAGCACAGCACGCGCTCACAGGCTACACGTCATGCAACACTCTAACACGCCATACGTACATACATACCTACGCACTGTACACGCTATGCACACCATACATACTACAGAAATACATACACCTTAAACAGCCATACTTACATACATACACACGTACGTAGGCTGCATGAAGCCCCTATACGTGTACAACGATGTCAGTCATGCTCTATTGCAGTATACAGCTGATTATACAGAGTTGACTTTGTTGATAATATTTGATAATATCGTTCAGATCTGAAGGACACTTAACGAATACCGTTCGCCTCTTGATCGATTTAACGAGGAAAGAAAGATACGGATCGTCTGGCAAATGGACAGGTAGACCGACTAAGCACATCGTAGGCCATTAGCCCTACGTCGAAGGTTTCAGTTTATGTTTTACATTCAGCACAGATTGCTTCGGGTCTTACCTGCATTCCCATTTGCATGGGCCTCTGCTGCGCAATTTAAGGTATGCTACTTGTATCTGAATCGCTTAGTCGGTTGAACCTGTGCAGTGGATGACAGTCTGTCGATCGATGACATAAGGTGCAGTAATTACTTCTATGGATCTAAAGAAATCTGTTTCCGCTGAAGACGAACTGAAAAAACTGCGATGCGAACTGGAAGAGGAAAAACAAAGGAAGTGAGTTGCCATTTGAATTCAGGTTGCCATCCAAATTCAGCTGCCATCCGAATTCAGGTTGCCATCCGAATTCAGTTGCCATCCAGATAATTTAGGTAAAAGTCTCGCCATGCTTTGAACCATGCACCGATATTTTCTGAATAAATTACGATCCTTGCCCGCTGAACGAAAGTGGATTTGAATGGAGTAGAAGTCTTCATCTGAACAAAACCATTTGCCCTAATTAATTCTATTCTGCTCTAGTCCAGTCCAGTCTAGTCTAAAACTCGTCCATTCCAGTCTAGTAAATTCTAGTCTAATCCCAGTATGGTCCCATGTTGGCCCTAGATCCCGAAGACTGTACTCCAGTTGGCCACTGACCATTAGGGAATAGTCTGTCCAGATAACTTAAGTGCTGAAGTACAAACCTCCAGAACTTCCGAACTGGTTCGCATGATCTGCCATGTTGTGTCATGTAGCGTTGTGTTACATTATATTTGCTGGAGGATCCAAAAGTTGAGAAAGGAGGGTAGCAAGTTTTACCCTGGTCGAGCTGTTGAATGGTGAAAAAGTTCAGACGACCTTCTCTTCAGTCATCGAGACTCTTGGTGGACCGAAGGTATTTTCAGGTCCCGAATGATTCCAAAGACCTTTTCTTCTCAGTTGACTCTTAAAATCGGTTTCAAATCGTCAAAAGGTTTTAATCGCCTTTTAGTAACTCGCATTTTAAAGCGGTTTACCAAGGTTTTTTGATTCTTTTTCAAAATTTTGCGTCTTGCTGCTTTCTCTTCCACTAATTTCTCAACTTTGCTTGTCCTTTTCCCATTCTAGCACAATTTCTAGACTTTTTCGCTTTCACTTTCCTATTTTCTGCTTTATGATTTAATCATGTGATCAAAGCCGCTTTTACTTCCCAATTTTGGTAGGCAACTCTCGTCAAAACCAGTTTTTGAGGGCAGATCAAACCTCTGATCCCTAAATCAAATGGAGGCCGTGGCTGGATTGTTCCCAAATTCGCCCTTGGTTGCATTACTCTGCACTGCATTGTTTTGTGTGCTACTGTCATCGGGCCCCATCGAATCGCATGGCTGAAGCGTCGTTGGATTTTGTTCTATGTGATGTACGTATAGGTCAAGGGTTGACAAAACAATCGACCAGTTGGAGCGGAAGATAGACAATTTGGCTAAACTTTTCGAAGATGACGTCACCGATGAAGAATGTACGTATGGAACATAAGTTGCAGGTGATTTTGGGTTCTTCAGTTGGCACCAAAATGCCCGTCTGACGTATAATTAGTAAATTTATGATGGCCAATAAATTTATTTTAAAAAACGACACATGTTGGCTGCATTTGCTTGTCACAACCTATGACCTGAATTTGCCAATAGTTCAGTCACTCTAGTTGCTATTTGTTGACTTGCATTACTGAGATAATTATCTCCGTGGGTTACGTTTGAAATGCAAACCGCGATCTAAAACCATGACGTCAGCCTAACCTGACGGGAGACATGCATAGATCGAAGGTCTCCATTCAGTTATACAGGATGTAACGGAAACTGATCTCCGGTCTCATCAACATCCAACGACAATAACGTTGAAAAATTTGATGATGAAGAACTTTTCTTTAATCTTACCTAAGGATTCTAGTTACTAGGAACCAATTCTTTCATAGGCCTAACCTAGCGCCATAGTTTCGGTCAGCTGGCTTTACCTTGTGCTTTGATTAGCTGACAACCACGACCTTACGTTAAGCCGAATATTGTTTCGGCTGGCTGATTCTATCACATAACCTTACCTTAAGCTGATCGTGGTTTCGGTTGATTGTCCTATAATAGGTCAGAAGTGGCGAACAAAGTATGAGATGCAGGCTGACTTCAACTGGAAATTAGATGACGAAATTAAAACGCTCAGCCAAAGAGTAGTCGAAGCTAATCAACTTCTTGCAGAAAGTAAATCTATGCAGTCTCTGTCCATTCTATGTTATGCCATATACAAACGTGTTTGCTTTCAACTTATTGATCACTGAATCAGATATCTAGTCAGCGGTTATTTTGCATAAGAAAGATTTGGGTAGAAGTTGCACGTAACGTACGCAAAGACTGATACAAACTGAGACCTTAATACTTTTCATGATCTTTGACAAATGGCGACTTTATAAAAATACGACAAAGACGTTCTTTAACTTTATGCTAAGAAGGTAGCAAATTATACATTGGACTTCAACATGCTTCGAGACCTGAGACAGTTTTGACTCATTAACAAATTCTAGACGTATATGAACTTCAGCACCTTAATAAATATTGAGACAGTCGCCGTTCTACATGCTACGGCGCATAACCTGAGCCAATCCCAGGAATAAATTTTCCGCTTCGCCTGCTTGACATTTAAGTGGCAACCACAGATGCAACATAGTTTTCGATAAATGCCCTTAATAAGGCGAGTAGGGATGAATCCCAGATCATTCACTACAACATCAACCAGTACAGGGCACTCCTCACTTTGTGGTGCTTGTGCAACATCAGCTTCCAATACTGAGAATCGAATATCAGCAGAACTGCCCTGCTGCAAAATCCTAAAAATCTGTGTAAATAGAACTGCAATATTCACCATTTTATTGTGTCCTGCATTTAGAAAATCGTTTAAAAAGAAAATTCGAAGCAGCTGATCAAACACAGAAAGAGGTAGGCCTATTCGAGCTTAAATTGCTTTTCTTGGTTGATCAGTGCATTCGTAGATAGGCCTAGATTGCATACGAATTCTTATGCCAACTGTTTTTCATTCAACGTAGAAATGGACTCCATAGTACCTATCTACAAACATATTTCGTAGAAACTCGTAGATTAGATTAGATTTACAATAAAGTAGAATAGATCAAATTGGAATGGTATGGAATGGATTAGATTAGATTAGATTACAGGGTCTAAGTTTTTGCATTTTATAACAGCTTGACTGTGTCTTATGCACCAATTCGTTGCTCAGTGAAAGCTATTTGGTTTGATGTGATGTTATTTCCAAGTGAGCTTTCTTAACAGAAGATGAAATGCTCGATGAAATGCAATAAAGAAAATTATCGCGGGACATTAAGGCCATCGAGTTTCCTTCTTTCATTCGCGTCTTGTACGATGCCATTTGTCAGTTTGCAGAAAGGCGAAACAGTTCTTATGACAAGAGTGTTTGTTAGTAACAGTTGCCATTATTATGTGATTGATGTGAATGGGTTTCTGTCGTTCATAATTTATGTACGCGAATGCTTGCCGGCTGAGGCTCTTTCGAAGGGACTAGACGTTTTCTCTTACAATTGCACAGTTCTTTACGTTACACAATGCCCTTTGGAAAACTTCTACGATCTAATGGCGCACCATTTCTGTACTAGCCAGATACCATTCGCTCCTTTGAGCTGAGACAACTTGAGCGTGAGAAGCTGATCCTGCAAGGGGAACTGAGGAACGCCGAACACAGGCTGGACAGAGAATCACAGGTATACGAGATATATGAGACACCGTCAGTCCAATCAGCAAACTATACCATCAATCAATCAATCAATCAATCAATCAGTACCTGTTCCATAGAATACCTTATCGATAGAACAACTCAGCCATCTTCGATAAAATATGTCGTCGCAAAAACACCTTATCGACTAAATACCTCATCATAAAAATATCTCCTGGTTTTGAATGACCATTCTAGAGTCATTTATAACCATCGTCGTTTACCAACCAAATGCAAAGCGGAACTGCACGGAAGTCGGGGTTCGAAGACAGCTGCATCTTCAGCAAATAGAGCCGTTTTAGCATTCAGGCATGTATAATGTATAGTCTACTTCGGTAGTGAGCATCGATGGTAGTAGGTTATTGTCACATTAGATTAAAGCAAAACCTACCAGAGGAAGTAATGAGGAATTGACTTCTAAGGAAATTGCGTGTCAGCGGGTTAAACACAGGTAGGCATTTAGAACTACTTTGTGCCTTCGTTGTGTTTTTTTATTGTTTTCCTGAGATAGGTAACACATTTGCAATGAGCAAGAATGAAAGTCGCTTCAACATTGAACATGTTCATAGGTAGAAAGGAATCTTCAGAATCTAGAAACTAATGAAATTTGTGGCAGTAGTCTGAGCCACTGAAACCCTTGTATCATTCAACACCGACTCCATTCTAGTTTTCTCTAGAAAGTTCTTTGCTGTGCACAGACGAAACGGAAAAGGATGAAGCAGAATTAATGATTTCATTTCTCTGTAGGCGTTCCATAAAGCGGACGAAGCATGCAGGCGGATTGACAAGGATATTGGACCACACACAAAGTATCAACCACTGCAGGCAAATCACCACCAACACAACCAGCAGCAGCAGCAGAAGCAGCAGCAGCAGCAGATGATGATCCATCGCCATGGAATGAAGAAGCAGACTGCATCTGGTTCCTCATCTCTCACCTCTTCCTCCTCCTCCTCCTCCTCCGGTTTCACTGGACTCAATAATAACAAGCAAGTTCTAACGTAGTCATATGTGTGATATTTTCCCTTTGAAGTTTCATAGGCACTTCCCCAAATAGAGAAATAATTATTCTGTATACAGAGCGCCTTAATCGCCCTACCCAGTGTAACTACAAAAATGTATATTTATTAGAGGTGGGCATTTAACACGTTATTAACGCGATTAACGCGTTAAACTTTTAACGCGACTAACATTTTTAACGCGATCAAAATTTTTTAACGCAATAAAATTTGTAACGCGATTTAATTTTGTAACGGAGTAACGGATATTGCGCTAGAGCAGCTGAAAGATATGCGCTATAAAATTGTATACTACATGTATTTCTATAGACGCTTGGTAGCCATTATTTCAAATTGCGTGCGCTTAACTGTCTGTGAAGCCTGGCTTTAAGTAATTTTTTTGCGAATATTTAAAATACAATGGATTCCAAAAGTATTTGCTCGATGGACAATTTCATTTAAAAGACGAACATACGGCCATTTGTAAGTACTGCGGTAAACAACTAAAATATCATCGGTCTCACTACGCTATAGTATCATCTTAGAAATCAGCAGACGTTTACGCTTCTTTCGAACACTAATGATGCAACCACACCTGGCTCAACTTCTTCGCAGCCAACGTTGTCTGCCTTTACAAATACCGCAAGGCCTATAAGTAACGCCAAAAGGGATGCAATTACGAATGCTATTGCGCGCTGGATTGCCAAGGATTGCAGACCGTACAGCGTGGGAGAGACACTGGTCTGCAAAACTTACTGCCGTTAGCCATATCCAATTCTTCGTACGAAATGCCATCAAGAACCGCGGGAAGAAAAATAGGTGAATTATTTGACAAAATTAAAACAGACAAAATGTCCATTGCATCGGATGTCACCTAATTAGCAATAACGGCTAATTACTGGACGTCATTGGCAAATAAAATTTATTTAGGAATTTGCTGCCATTTTGTCGACAAAAACTGGACTCTTCAATCTTTTGCCTTAGGCATATTTGATTTCATTGAGCAACACGTTGTGTCTACATGACTGACTGAATACTGAATAGAACTGCAAGGAAATTTGTAAGTTTTAACAGTTTCTCTATAAAAATTGATGTTGCCATTAAGAAATTAAAATATATGAATGTTATTAACATATATGCATATATATATATATTTGTCTGGTATTTTTTTATTTTACCAGACCCTATTAGAAAAAATGTCACTTGAAGATCCTGAACATTTCCAATTTATTTTATTTTAGTAATGCAACTAAAAACATAATGCGATTAAAATGCGATTAATCGCACGATTAAATTTTTTAATCGTGCGATTAATTTCGATTAAAAATTTTAATCGATGCCCACCTCTAATATTTAACTAGTTATTTTTATGTAAGTGGCCGACTTAAAACTATAATTATTTTAAAGTGGCGCTATATAAATTTAAGACTATATTCACAATTACGGTAAGTAGTATAAATTAATATAGCTGCCTATTGTACGAATTGAGCAACAAGTTTAGTTTTCTTATGTGCAGTAACATCTTCAAGATTTTCCATTTTCCACCGCTTTTGTGATCATTAGTTAACCTCTGTCTGTCTGTCTGTCTGTCTGTCTGTCTCTCTAGTGACGAATTCAGCTGAATTAAACATACAGGCATACAGACAAATAAACAACTAGACAGAGAAAGAGAGAGGGAGTGGAGAATGAGAGAAAGAGGTGTAGAGACGATTAAAGTAGAGCGAGAAAGAGGGAGAAAGACGGAGAGAAACAGAGAGAAAGACAGAGGGGACAGCAAGCAACATAGGAAGCTGACAAGAGACAGAAATAGACAGGTAGACATGTAGACAGACAAACAAGACAGACAGACAGATAGAGAGGAAAGAGAGAAGAGAGAGGAGATAAAGATAAGAGAGGAAAGAGAGAAGAGAGAGGAGATAAAGATAAGAGAGGAAAGAGAGAAGAGAGAGGAGATAAAGATAAGAGAGGAAAGAGAGAAGAGAGAGGAGATAAAGATAAGAGAGGAAAGAGTTGGCGTGAGAGAATGATGTCATGGCTTCTCTGTCAATATTGTAGACCTACTTTGACATCTAAAGCAAAGCTGAAGTAAACTCATGGAAAAGAACGAACTATGTCGTGCAGCGTCAAGTAATGTAAATTTCCACACAGATGTTGCATCGATAAATGAACAATTGCATAAATAAATGAAACTAAACGAACAGAAAATCAGAATTTATTACATTTAGACCTACTTCAGTAACTTTTATTCTAAGTCTAACAGCAAGAAAAGAAAAAGCAGTTTTTTTCAATTTTCAGTTTTAACTGATTCGGGCTACTTTATACATGCTGTAAATTCTTTCCATTGACGACCATTAAACGCATTGCAGTCGTATTTTCATTCGTATTAGCTAAAATAAATTTAAGCACGGCAGAATCCAAGACAATGGTTCCCACACTTCTCCTGATGAAATCTATGAAATGCTTTATGCAGCGCCTTTTGGCGACATCTAAACTGTCGTTTAAGGCCAGGTTTCCATAGGCGACAAAATGAGTCGGTAGTGGGCGAAGGGAGACACAAGTGACCGGTTTACTATTCAGTTGCTCCGTACACTTTGACTGATCGATGGGTAATGACCAAAGCCCAGGGTGCATGGCCTTATACAGTCTCGGTCAGCTGCCTCCAGTCACAACATGCGTTAACTGCATCAGTCACGTCAATCACAAATCTACATTTGCCCTGGAAACGCAGTATATGCACAGAATCAATTAATCCTTAGTAATACGACATTTTTTTCATGGCGACTTAAATTTATCTTTCTCTCATTCTGTCTTTATTTTGTCTTTCAAAACCAGTTGCAATTAATAAGGTTACTAATGTCATTTGTCCATCCTGATTGAAGTGATTTCTAAGAAATTTTACTGTAAAAATATGATTCAGCACTAAAAATCGACAGAATAGTTCACGTGCAAATTGTTGTTCTGCTACGAATCAGCTATCAAGCGAAGATCGTAAAGTGCCGAAAGAGGAAAGGATGATCAGTGGAGGAGAAGATCAAAGGAGAGGATCAAACGAGGACTTCGCTGTTGTTGTTGTTGCTCAGTTCTTCTGGTCCGGAAACCGACAGACGACTACGGGGCAGTGGGCGTGGTGGACGACATAGTCACTGACACTGCCTAGGATCGTCCGGCAGAGCACTCCCATTCCTCTCGTTCCCATGACGATCATTGATGCTTTCTCCTCAACAGCCACATTCACTATCACCTGGCCTGGCTTCAGTCCTCCCTCGCATCGGCTCTGCACGTTTCCAACCTATGCACATGCAAAACCAGATACTATGTATATAAAATATGAAACCTGTAGAAGTGCAATTACATAGGATGAATACAGTCTACATGCAATTACACATCTAGCAGCAATCAATAAATTAGCTAAAAACTGAGGTAGGGAACAATCGTCCGCTGCTATTGACATCGGTGCCATGCAGGGTTATGGAATCATTGCTGAGGTATAAAATGCTGATACATTTAGAAACAAATGAACTCTTGTCATTAAACCAGCAATGCTTCACTAGAAACAGATCTACTAGAAGCACAGGAAGAGTGGACACATGCACTGGATGAGGGATATGGGATTGATGCAGGATTTTTATACAATGCTTCACCAAAGACTGATGAACAAAATCAAAGGATATGAGACTCACTGAGCTTTCTATTGTGTCTGGTATCTCATTTGCATAGATCAAAAATAACAGTGGCCCAACATGATCCTTGTGGAACTCCGCTGAGAACTCCTGCCCAGGCTGTTCTTGACCAATCTTCCAACTTATCTAGATCTTGCTGCAAAAATTTGTTCATCTTCCTCACTTTGTATTTTTCTCGATATTTTTGTATCATCAGCAAACATAAGGGAATGGCTGTTAAAATTTATTGCCTGGAAAAAGTACAAATAGAGCTACTAAACTCATCAAATGTCTAGCTTAAATGTCACATGAACAAAGGCTGCAAGAGCTGAGTCTGTTTTCTTAGAAAAAGAAGATTGGGAGCTGACCTTAGTGAGACCTACAAAAGTTTGCATGGAGAATATAGAAGGGCAAACCCCTCAGTGGGCAGCGATTGGACATTTAAGAGGTTGAAATTTTATTGTAAGAGAGTGCGATTTGACATTAGAAAATTCTTCTTCAGCCAGAAGGTTCATTCGAACCGGCTACAGGAAGAAGTAATATCGGCACCAAGTTTGAACACTTAAAAACTTGATAGTTAGACGGAGAGTTATAGGCACTAATAGCCAATTTAGCTTATCTATTCTATTAACGGTAACTGTACAGAAGTCACTTATGTGGTTAGAACACTCATACTTGTAAATGTCTGCCAAAGGAATACAGAGCGATTGTGGCCAATAGTCACACAGACCTTATATCTACGGATGACGCACTGTCACACACACACACACACACACACACAAATGTCTATCCATCTGAGACTTTGTGCTGTCTTGCTAATTGACGTCGTTGGGCTTTCTGGATTAACAAATTTTAGGATTAAGAATGCCAGAAGTATTCGATCTGCGTTATTACAAGCCTATATCCCAGTGTGGGCCTATCTCTACCAACCTTTCAAAGCGCCCAAATTACACAAAACAAATGCTTCCATTTATGCGATTGCACAAGATAGATAGAAGCAGTTTCATCGTATAATTACCACTGAGCGCAGAGATTTCGGCGTTCGCTTTCAAATCGATGCGATATAAGAGCGATAGTCGGCAGCAGTAAACCATTACAGATCGATCTAGAGCATTAGACGAAGAGCTAGTGAGGTTGCAGTAGATGCAAATCATGTTGCTGCCATCACAGCTGGACAAATGCGCTTCAGATGGCGATTCTGTCCGACACTGAAGCCACTAACCGACCAACATCCGATCTGACATGAATAACGCGTTCACAGAAATTCAGCAGAAAGTTGGCTAAATGCAGTTCATTGCTTGGATCGACAACATGCTATGGTTGCGTTGAGGAAGAGAGAATAAATTCTAAAGCGCTACTCTAAAGATAAGAGTATGGCAACGGCCTATTCATGAGCACTGCGTCAAGTCAGAGGGGTTGCCCAAAGATACCTTGTGAAGAACAAAGGCCGGTTGCCAGAAGACCAGAAAGAGAAGGGGACAGATCTGCTGTTACGGTGGGTTGTGTTTAGATCGAGAGAAATGGGAAGGCGATTGATTGAATGGGATCAGGGTAAGATTTCTTGAAAAGGTAAGACCAGTCTTTAATGGAATGCCTAAGGAGTAAAAAATAGGGGGCTTGAACCGATGATGGTGGGTGAACAATAGAAGGAGTAAAGGAAAGGAGATTATGCGAAATTCAGGAGGGAAGTCGTTCCAGAGTCGAGGTGCGGTGTGGTATATGGATCGGTTAGAAAACTTGAGAAGTTACGGGGGCCGGGCAAGAGTGAGGTAATCGGATGAACGGGTAGAGCGGGTGATTGTATGGTAAAGAGTTTGCGAAGATAAGTAGGTTGGGAGTATTGGTGAGAGTTATAGCTTACAGAAAGAACTTTGAAATGAATGCGCTTGGAGATTTTCAGCCAGTGGAATGATTTAAGGAGTGCTATGGTGATGCTTGGGTGTCCTAATAACAACTAGGGCAAGTGAATTTTGAATGAGTTGAGGACGCTTAATTTGAGCGGATTCAATGTTAAGGAAAAGGAAACTAGAGAAGTCAAGCTTCGAATGGGCAACAGAGGTAGCGATGGCATAGGCAATTTTAAAATCGAGCATCGACCAAATACGGCGAAGATCATGAGTATGAATTAAACAGGTGAGCGAGAGGTTGAAAATACGATTTGAAAAACAAGGGATATAGGACAAAGGTGATGCCAAGATTGCCTGCAGCCGAATTAGAGGTGAAATTAGTGGAGGAATTATAAGTTGATAGGTGGATTAAAGGGTCAGAGATCATCTTCATAATCTGATCTGATAGACATAGAACAATGAATTTAGTTTTGGTAGGATTAATCAGGCTAGAGAACATCCAATATTGACTCCCCTTAAACTATTTTGAAGTGGTTGGCTATAAATTTTCTATCACTTTGCACAAATGTCTGATCATTCTGTGTTTCATTTAAGAGTTTACCTGAATAAAGTGCTTAGTTTAACCTTCGACCAGCAAAGTGCGTATGTATCTGGACATTTATAAAGCTTTTTTCAAACATATCTAAGGCCCCAGATTCTTGTGATGGTCAAATTTTGGTGTTGTCATTCGATAACT
Source organism: Norana najaformis (assembly GCA_964023275.1). Lineage (NCBI taxonomy): Eukaryota > Metazoa > Annelida > Clitellata > Crassiclitellata > Hormogastridae > Norana > Norana najaformis. The sequence goes on from OZ029922.1 coordinate 8,840,518, forward strand.
TTTTGTTAAAATGTTAAAAGATGGTTAAAAAGACAAATTCTGTGGGAAATCAATGGATGAGCTACTGAGCATCTGTTAGGCTACATGTCTGCCAGTGCACAGATTAACTCTCAATGCTACGTAGGGATCAAATGAACTGCCTGGTCTGTCCTGAATAGTGGAAGATGAAACGACGGTTGTGTTAAGAGCCTCGCATGATCAAAAGCCTGCAGGATAAGTGGAAAAAGTAATTGTCAAAGAACCAAACAGGAGAAGCCGGCGCTGATTTGCGCCAATCGAATCGCCACAACTTTTGCATCCCATGGCATAATGGATTGCTTCACATGGATTCCTCGATGGTCGTATCTGGTAAGCTGACCTGGTTAACTGCTTCGATTTATGCTTGCGTCACGTCGACTCCGTGCAAGAGGATGTCGGTTCGCATACCATTAAAAACTATTTTTTAAAAAGATTTATATCTGGGGTTAGCGCAGCTGGCACACGGAGACCTAAAGTGGCGCGGGGATCATTCCAACGGGCAGCAGTGGTGAAGGGTCTCACCGAGAAATTCACTGAAAACTGAGCAGGGTCGAGGCTTATCGTTCGCTGTAGAAAAAACGTGTACATAAACAAGTGCACCGGATGCTGTGCTAGACAACGCAACGTATAAACAGACGAGGAATGGTCTTACATTTTTTCTCATATCTATATGAGAAACGCCACCCATGGACTCAAACGACTCAGTCTGACCTGCATCTGCTGACTCTCGGACTACACACGGCCCGGAGACGAGGCCAGAATAGAGTCGGCTGGCAACGGGTAACATGGTGCGGAAACAGCAATGCTCCAGACAGGCCCCGAAGTTCAGTGGGCGTAGATCATCTTCCACTGTTCTTGTCCATGTATGGCGAGGGAGCCCGACAGGTCTCATCTGACCTCTCGGAGGGCCGGAAATCATTGCTTGTAAGGTCCGGGCATGGTCCTGGTCACCTTCGCAGCGCGCGATGTGTCCAAACAGCTTCCTCTTGTTTGATTCATCTCCCTCCTAGAATGTACATCGTGCAGTTATATATTTCTGCGCTGGTGACATGCGCTGTTTAGGGAATGCGCAGTATTTTCCTGAGGCACCACCTCTGGAAGGCATCGAGCTTCGTCTCCAGATCCTTGGTAAGCTATCAGGTCTCTGTTTCATACAGGAGAACTGGCAGTATGTATGCTTTGAAGAGAAGGAGTTTCGTGTCTAGCCGGATGTTAATGTTCCATATTCCTCGTTGTAGGCTGCTCATGCAATTCCAGGCGATGGCTGCTTGGTCGATTGAAAGCCGATACAACAGTTTACGTATTAGCCAACGATGGTTGTCAACTCTATGAGCCGCACTCGATGTAGGATATACACCGTCTCATCGTTTTCCCTCTCTTAGCCTCTGCATCCCCCCTCCGGCGGTTCACTCATATCTCAAGGTTCCAAGGTCAAGGACGTCGATATATTGCCTAGTTAGATGTAAAGGAGGTCCCCCGTCGGTGGGTGGGACAAACATCGAGGGCTCAGTTATCAGCATCAGCAGCAGCATCAGCAGCAGCAGCAGCAGCATCAGCAGCAGGGCAGCAGCCAGCAGTCGGTGGTGATTTATTGACAGCGCACTTGGAATCTGACCGACTCGCAGATGAATGACGATTGCGCATTCAAGTCTTAGGCAACAGGAACAACCAAATGGTTACGAAGATAAGCCAACTGTGCTCTGGATTCGATTAGGAAACGAACGGCATTTCGGATACAGGAAATTAAGAGCATTTGGAAATTAAGAGCATTTTGATTTCGGAAATCAAGGGTGTTCGGAAAAATGGTTTAAATACAGGCAATGAAGGATAATTGGCAATTAAAGGGTATTGGATATAAATACTAAGTAGCATGTTGGAAATATGAAGGCAACAGGATTTTCGGATATATGAACTGAACGGCCATTGCCAAGATGAAAACTGGGGTTGGGGTGATAGCTGAATGGTAAAAACACTGGTGCGAAGATCAGAAGGACGCGGGTTCGAATCCCGCTAGCCCCATGAGGTCGACTCCAGCAAAATGAGTAGCAGTTCCACTGCGTAGGTAACCGTGGGTTCAGCGGAAAGACCTGCCACCTATCGCCGATGTATGGCAATGCCACCTACAGGCTGATGACCTAACAGCGGGACCTTTTAACTGAAAACTGGAAAAGCGACCTCTGTGCAACGACCTTCAGTGATGCTAAGGACCTGTGCAGTCAGTGAAGTGTGACATTGAACAGACAAATTAGATGGAAACGTTCCAGCCGAGTGGAAATGCGTCAGATGCTGGATTCACTGTGCAGAAAGAAATGCCTGGTTCTATGCGAGGAATTCTCGATCAAATTGGAGTCGAAATTTCCGATAGTTTTAGAATTACAAAAATTGGAGATCCGCTTTGGTTATCACTCTGATGCTGAATCTTTGATGAATCACGGGATCCTCAAAATCGTCAATGTCAAAGAAAATGTATCAGTCTGGCCCAGCATTACTCAACAGAATTGAATAGGTTGAAACTGTACCAACACTATTCGGATATAATCGCTTCCATCAAAAGAGCAACGAACTGGAGAAAATGTGGATTTGCACGCGATTTGGATCTCCAGCTGGACCGCTCGAGTACATTTCATCAAAGGGATTAGAGGCATTATAGACTTTGGGTCACAACTCTTCAAATTCTGTTGTTATTGCCAGCGTCTTGTGAAGTTCTTTCAGCAAAATAAAACTTTTCAAGTCCCATTGTGGTCTACAGATGAACTTACAAAACTTGGATTCTTACCACTGAAAATGAAGTAGTTGCTTCCATCAATTTCGGTGAAGTTCTCAGCGACTTTGCAGCTATTATGGCTAGAAAAGTTTTTTTTGAGTTTTTCGGTGTCATAATATTATATCATCGATGAATGTTCAACATATGACGCTTTTATAGATTGTTATGTTAAACTTTAAAATTCTATTGCCATCACTCGCCCCTTGCGCCAAAATACCTAACTACGCCACTGGACATAGAGAATCATATACAGTATGTATCTAGACTTACTCCTTTGGCTCGGAGGACTTCTTCGTAGCGTGTCTTGAGTTCGTGAGCCTTGATTCCCTCTTCGGTCCACATCTCGTGCAGAGCACTCGGCGTCAGATGCATCTGTCCTTTAGACGAACAAAACACGCGATCAGAGTTAGACCGGAAGCACATCAGCAGACGACCAGCAAAAAACGAAGACCACGCCCCCCATTCAATAAAACACACGCACGGAAAAACACACGCACATAGACGTACACAATTACAAACAGAAGCGCTCCCAAACCAACCTCGGCGAAAGAGAACAGTCTTAAGAGAAGAATAGAAGATAGAAGTAAAATCCCGGGGCAGAAGACGTAGAGTAACAGGAAGTCCATTCCAGAGGGTTGGGCCAGCAACAGAGAAAGCACGACGCTGCATGGTCGAGGTGCGAGCGCGAGGCACTAATAGCAGAGGAGCGAAGAGAAGCACGTCCCAAATTGGACCGGACAGGTAGGCAAAGCTCCCTCAAGTAAGAGGGGGCAATACCCAACAAGGAGTTCCAAACAGAGACGATGACCCTATAGTGAATGCGCTGACTCATAGGAAGCCAGTGCAACTCATCTCGCATGAAATCAGAGACATGACCAATTTGACCAAACCTAGAGATGCCACCAATAAGCCGTGCAGCCGCCCGCAACACACGTTCCAGGCACAAAAGCCGTACATCAGGGAGTCCAACATATAAAGAAGAGCAGTAATCCAACCGACTAGTGACAAATGCATGAACCAGAGTCTTAGATGAGGCGACTGAGAGATAACGTGAGACAACACGAAGGTGCAGTAGCTGGTAGTAGCAACTACGACAAAGACGATGTACCTGAGCCTTAAAAGAGAGCTCCTGATCCAACTCAACGCCAAGGTCATAAACAGTGACTGAGAAGGTGATGTGAGGAAACTCTAAATGTAGTACAGGTAGATTGATTTTAGCCAGTTGCTGCCTAGTGCCCAACCAAATATATTGAGTCTTGGAAGGATTCTATATGTTGCGGTTGATTTCGACTAACTATCGAACATCAGTGCTTGTTTGTCAAGACTAACGTCATTCTATCAGTAGAAATGCTTCTGTCTCAAGCACTTATCTAATTTGGAACAGAGTTGTCCATGGGTTGGATGAAGACACGGGTCGGGTCGGGTCGGATTTTTGGGAAATTCGGTTGGCCGGGTCGGGTCAAGAAGGATGTATAAGGAATAATTTAGGCTGATACATAAATCAGCAAGGTGAAGCAGTTGTTATCGATTATCTTTCAGCTTACTCACTTAATTCTTCTATAGCGTAAAATTTCCCTTCCGGTTTCAAGTATTCATTCAGTTTTAAACGAATTTCTTCCTCTCCTTTTGTTGCGGCGTGACTTGTGCGAATTTTTGTAAGTCTCTGATTGAAAGTTAATTCTAATGGAGACAGAAAAAACGAGTCAACTTTTTTCTTGATTTTCATCAACGTTTCTGCGAAATGGCAAAAGAAAGAGTCTATCATGAAAGCTGGTAAATGAGTCGGGTGGGGTCAGAATTTGAGTTTTAATGGTGGGTCGGCTCGGGTTCAGTGTACGATGGGTCAGGTCGGATCCCTTAAAGTGACCCATGGAAAACTCTGATTCGGAAAGTCGTTAATTTCATGGCAAGTCCTGTCTGTAATTGATTGAAAATGAGAAGTACGCAAATGAGTGAATGCTGCAGGTGATGGCTGGTAGGCAGTAGACTGCAGCAGCGTCTCTCCTGGAGCACGCAGGGCGGCTATTAGGTTGCCGCTGAAAGCGAAGAGGTCAAAGCGGGTCATGAGATAGGCTAGCAATGTTCCAGTGAAAACCAAGTAGGCCTACGCCTTTCAATCAGCAAAAATGTTTTATCTTCGACGTTGACTCGTTAAGGAGACGCTAGGGTTAATGTTCCCCATGGCCGCAGTGGGCCGCATAACAGGCAACTGTGCAAAAATTCTGGGCACGTGTGTTCTGGCTTTGAATTCGAGACGAAGCCAATATATAGGCCTAATATTTTGCAATTAAGACTTAAGAAACCTTTAGACCTACACAGTCTAGACCACAACATTTGTAATCGTAAACTCGAAATTTCTAAAGCGCTACTTAAAAGCTAATCGCATGGCACCAGCTTATTTACGAGCGCTGCGTCAAGTCCGCGGGGTCATCCAAAGATACCATGTCAAGAACCAGGTCCGGTTGCCAGAAGACCAGAGAGAAGAGGCGAGAGGTAGTTAGGGTGGATTGTGTTTAAGCTCAGAGGAATGGGAAGACTGATCAGAGTGGGTTTTCTTGAAAAGGTGAGACCAGTTTTGAATGGAATGCCTGAGGAGTGGGAGATAGAATGAATGACGGAAGGGATAAAGAGCAGAGAATTTGAGAAATTCAGGAGGGAGATCTTTGCTATATAAATCTGCATAAATTGCTATTCGTTTTATAGCCGTACTCTATACATGTACACAGCTCTGTTCCGACAGTGGGCCAAAAGCCATGGCTATATATAGCCTCCTCTACTAGACTTCCAATACAACACATGACAACTGATTGTAACTGTATATATATATATATATATATATATATATATATATATATATATATATATATATATACAGGTTCTAATAAGCCTGAGTAAAGGCTTGTGCCATACTGTCGTAACTCACTGGCATGGGCGAGATCTGGAAGTTCAATGACGTGTAGAAGGATGACTCGATTCTCTGGACGATGAATATTTTCCAGATAGTCTAAAACATCAGTTAAAACAATCTCTCTAACGCCGAATCATTTTCTCACTACGCTGTTTCACAATAAATTCGCCTTGCCGAGTCTTTTCGTGTCTGGTTGTAAGCCACGGTGACGTCTGGACTCCCCTTGACTTGCATTAAAAGCATGTGTCAACGATTTGACCCGATAGATCGGAGGAGTCTGTCCAGGCCAGCGTCAACTATGATCAAACGACTCGATCGTCATTGAGATGGGACCCCATTTTGGCTAATTACGTAGTTAATTCTACAGGAGATCTGTACAATTTTAGTAGCATGTTTAAATATCGATAGCCATCATGAAGGGTTTGATGATACGGGAAGGACTGGTACCGTTTCTGTCTGTACCTTTGCGTCTTATGAATCGACGACGCTTCATAGTTGAGCGATGCAAACAGCACATAACTAGGCAAAGGCTGTCTAAGGGTGTTGTATTGGAGCTGGTTTTGTGTCTGTGCTTCAGCCTAACGACCACGACCAACACTAGCAGAAACGACTATGCGCTATATCTTCCATTACTTAAAGTGACATTGAAGTAACGAAATCCACATTCTTGAGATATGTTTGAGATGGACTCGTGTTAGAAATTCTTATTAGTTCAATAAGTCATATTCGATGAACGTTTTGCATGAGTCCGGTGACCCTTACACCTGGCCCTGGCTCTATATGAGCAATTATTTTCACGAAGAACTTGTTTTGCATAAATTGCCATTCATTTTATAGCCTCGCTGTACACTGCTCTGTTCCGACAGTGGGCCAAAAGTGCATAATGGCCTGCATGCCTTTAGAGTAAACCTGCGCTTTATAGATCTATAGGCCTTGACCCAAAAAGGCATGTGTACACGGGCGTCGGCACAGCTTTTGAGATTAGGGGTCCTTTAGGGACTGAAGCCCCTTTGTTTGGTCCAACGAATCCCCGGGTAGGGATTCGTTTTAAAGACGGAGCTGAAGGATTTCATCATTAATTTATAAGATAGTTTTGACCAGTTTAGTAAGGTGCTTATATGGCGTTCGGTTATCCTGTTAACTGACGGCGCTGGATTTTTGGATATGGAGACAAGCGGAGGTCATTAGCTTCCAATGGAACACAACAATCTCACACTAGTGACCTACAATTTGGAGATGGCAACAGGGGCAAGTGTTTAGTTGGGGGTCATGGCCCCTGGCCCTGTCCAGTGAGTGGAATGTACGAAAACAGTCTGAAGTTGGTTCAAAAGCGAGCACAGATGACATGAGGTCAAAGGTCAGGCAAACAACGTTGTTCAGGCAAAGGAATCTACCGCTGGGACCGCTTGCTATGCGTGGGCTTCGAATTTTCAATGTTTATCAATATTAGGAAATTGGGGCCGCGTATGTAAACGTTGCCTGGTGTGGTATAGGAACTTCTTTTGGTTCAGTTTGCCCACTTCAGCCGTTACGCTAACTAACATTAGAGAGTAGACAGAGACATACAGAGACAGACAGAGACAGACAGAGACAGAGAATGGAGCTCTGGTTTGGTATTCATATTTAGCAGAAGCACAGAGTTGCTGCAGGAAGCCACGCGTCCTCTACGATCTTAAGTAACTGGAACGGCCTAGGGACTTAATGGTTCAGCTTGGCAAATGAGAGGACGTGGCTCACCCCTCGCCAGGAATAAGGAAATAAGGAAATCAGACAACTTACACAGAGATGTGCTTACTTGCATAGTCAAAGTCAGAGCAATTAAGGTAAACTGGGTCAGGTTCTATGTCAGGCCAAGGTGCAAAGATCACATACATCTGTGCTTCTGCAGCGTTGAGGTGGAATCTTAAAAAGAGAATCGTCTAAATTATATTGATAAAAATAAATAAACATAGACAAAAATTATTCGTTATATTAGACGCCAAATCGGCGGCGAAGGTTGTTTGACACTCACGGTTGACGGCGTCACTGGCCTGTTTGCTGGCATCGACTGAGAGGATTACTGTAACGCTATGGGGTTTCGATGATGGTTCGAATGCAGCCATTGTAGACACGTCGTGTCTCCTCGGTTCAGTCGATTCGAAGATGGATTCGAATCAAGGAAGAAGAACGAGTCCTATTCGAAACAGGAAACAGCAGTTAACACAACGACAATAACAACTACTGACGACGCCTGCCTGCCTGCCTGCCTGCCTGCCTGCCTGCCTGCCTGCCTGCCTGCCTGCCTGCCTGCCTGCCTGCCTGCCTGCCTGCCTGCCTGCCTGCCTGCCTGCCTGCCTGCCTGCCTGCCTGCCTGCCTGCCTGCCTGCCTGCCTGCCTGCCTAACTCAACAGAAGCAGTATGTTAAGAGCCTCCTCCTCCTCCTCGAATAGCAGCTTATAGACGAATTGACTGGACGGTAGACGGCGGCCAACTACACCTCAGACGAAGACCAGAATCTAAGCGAATCAGCACAAAGCCTTAACAGCTAGACGTGTTTACTTGCGTGAGTGCGTGTGCGCGCGCGTGCTTGTGTGTTTGCGTTCGATGAAGACCATGAAACTCATCTCTGTCCGTCTTCATCGTTGTCTGTATTTATATTCAGACGTTCCTACCCCTTTCCTCTCCTCTCTTCTACCCGCTTCAATCCGTCGGGGCATTCATAGTGATGACGATGGTGGTGGTGGTGGTGGTGGTGGATCGCTTCCTCCCATTGTTAAGTCGGCCTGTGAAGTTGGACTTGGCTCCGATGAGCTTCGTGGTCTTATCTCTAGCGCTGTGTTGTACTTGGGCCTCTCTGTCTCAAGTTACACGCAGTGGGGCGAGAAGGGGTGTGTGCGGTGAGGGCCGCGAGGTAGGCCTCATTTGCCCTACTAGCTTTTGCTTGCCCGGAACAGCCAATTAAAACCCTTTCCGTCGACCGACCGATCGATCGAATTAAACGCCTCATAACAACGGTAAACAGTAGTTGGCGCAACAAAGAAGTGACAACAGGTGCGTGCCTGAGACATACAGGCTGACAGGCACAATGACGGCCAGGCGCACATACGCACGGACCCAGAGACATACACGCAGATACGCACACAGATAGAGGCACACTGACAGCAACACACAAACAGACGTACAAACTTAAGGGCACAAACACAAAGATACATTCATTGGCTAATAAACATCAGGATAAACACTTGCTTTAAACTCATGTTGCACTAGAGGACCATGCACGCAGGCGCTTAACTTTAAACGAATATGACGGCACATTCGTTTTAACTTTAGCATCTGCGTGTAAATGACGACGACGACGACGCCGATGATGATGATGATGATGATGATGATGATAAATGTGCATTCGTCGAGACTTCGATCCGATCGTTCCATCCACAAGTAGGATATTTTCTGGCATTTGAACTGAACAGAAATAAGCCTATTTAAATAGTTCACAGGCACTTGCGTTGCATAAAATATGCATTATATTGGTAGAAAATGTGGGCTGATTGATTGATTACATAAAAGAAACAAATTTCAGTCTCTCGCCACTTAATTGGGAATGACATCAGACTGTCCTAAAGTGCTTCGGAGAGTTTTAAGAATGCGCTATATAAGTGCCTTGATAAATACACACAAGTAGGCCATTAGAATTCAGTCTTGGACTGGCATTCGACGCGAATGTTTGACAGACATACGGACACAAACCGGGTGATAAAGCGCCATCTGCATCCCTGCTAATTAGCAATGACAATAAGGGCTAAGCATTGTATTCAGTTTAGCAGCAAGAACTGCCAAAACAAGTTCATTCGAACTGATTCTCATCTAGGACAACGAATTCCGTCGTCTCCAATGACCGCATTTGAATTGAAATCGGTTTCTTCATCAAATTGTGCAAAATTTATAGCAGATATTTCTCACTTCTCCGTTAAATGTCGTCCGCTATTGCAAGGCTCTAACTATGCAGGATTAGGGCAGGCACAAGTGTAGGGTATGTCAGTTGGGGCCTCACTGTTGGACTGTTAGTGGGTAGAATCAGAGTCGTGTAAAAAAGGGGACAGCAACGCTGTCATGCACAGACCCCTTATTTCGATTTCAGCATTTTCTGCAAACACATCTTTCCTCCTCTGCTCACCTTCTCTGCTTAGGAGTGCCATGTTAACCGTAACAGTAATCGTCAAGTCCGCATTTCTTAGTAGTAGTAGTGGAGGTGGTATTAGTAGTAGCATTAATAAACATAGTAGTAGTGGTATTGGCACTAGTAGTAGTGGTGGTAGTGGTAGCAGAAGTAGTAGTAGTAAGGCTGATTACGATGACGACGACGACGATGATAATAACAATAACAATAATAATAATTGTGGACGTAATTTCTCCGCTATTCAGTCAGCAGGTGATTAGACACGCGTTTTTATTAGAATTTTTCACAGCGTCAGGTCTTTCACTTGTTCGTGCACGCGTGAACACGTGTTTTCAGTTACTGCATGCGGTTACTGAATACGTCAACTGCCACGTATTGATCACGTGCTGGGGATGGTGTGACGTCGTCTGGCGCGCAAAAATTTATCACGTGAGCGCTTGCGCGGGAAACGTTGGGCTTGCGTTACGATGAGTTGTGAATCGGTCTAGACCTGTCTGAATCACCCTGCTGTCATGGCGGGAATGTGCAGTCAAAATTCCATTATTAGGAGAGCGCGAAAATGATTTTGCAGCAGTAGTTTATTATGTGCTCAGTTATCGACGATTCATGTACTGTTGTCAATGAACTGTTCGTTTTGTTGATTATAGGTATACATACATCATGCATCAAAGACCGTGTGTCTGTCATCGAGTTAGCGCCATGCTACAAATCGCAGAAGACGAAGGAAGAGAGGCTATCGATCTGGCCTGTGAAGTGGCGCCTGGAAATTCAGGTCTCGTCCTTCTGACCTACGATGTATCAGTAAATGTTGCGGAAGATATGACCTGCTTATTTATTATTATTATTGTTGTTGTTGTTGTCATTGTTATTGTCGACAACTTTTCAAAGTTGTCAAGCGATCGGGCTTCGAAGTTCGAATCGTTGAATCTCCTGAACTTCAGCGTACACAGTTTAGAGTACAATTAACAGAAGAGTAGCCTACAGTTAACCAGAACACCTTCTTAAGTGTTACAGGGAGGCGAGAGGAGAGGAACAGAGAAAAATGGAAGGCAGCAGTGTTACCAAGAACTGAGGAACAGTTTGTGGCAATAGAATTATCACCTTGCTAGAAGATTGTCTCCTCTTAATTAAACTTCGGGTTCTCTGCAGCCCTGGGGCCGTATGCATGAAGCCGTAGTAAGCTACGAGCCAAATAGCGCCTACTTGGCAAGTAACTACTACCCAAATAGCCGCCGACGATAAGCGGTATGCATGACGCTGTAGTACAGAACCAAGTAGTTACTCGCTGCATCCAGCGAGCGACGGAATATTTCTCACGCAGGGTTCACCGCTTTTGGCTACTGGCGCATGCGCGTTGATATCTAGAGAGGCTTCTTCGATAGTAAGTAAGTAAGTAAGTATATTTTTTATTAACCAACAGCTAATCGCACATCGGTTTACATGTATTTAAGAACACAAGAAAAACTTAATATGCATACAACATTCTAACAATAAAACATTTACGCGTTAAATTATCAGCGGGAGCAACAATACGGTCATGGGTGTGGGGCCGTAGGGAATAACTGAGGGCTTTAACTGGCGGGAGCTGATGTAAAGTGTTTACATAATTGTTGAGTGTTATTGTGTATAAGTAGCTAGAATTGAGAGCAGAAAAAACGGCAGAGCAAGCCAAACTTAACAGATGAAGTGCGGTGCATGGGGGGGGGGCAGTAGCACAATAGAAGGATGAGAAACAATCCAAGTTGCAGGGTGCACTGACAAAACGGGGCAAGGAGGAGTTTAAACTGTAATATTACCTGCATCCCTATGCAAAAGTTTACTACTTGTAGTTATTAGTGTGTTGTATGTTGACATTAATAATAAAAGCTTTACTCTTTTATAGCTTATAACAAATAATGCTCATGTAGTATTTCATGTCACGCTCATGCCCATATCAATATTCTTGCTTGTCAGAAAGCGCTGTTATATTTGGCTATGGATTTTAAATGCAATTTAATCTGGTTAGATTGCCAAACTCTGCCATACACACGTGAATGTGTGCATGCCTAAAGCCCACCATGTGGAAGTTTTGGCAAGGTCTCATCAGCTTATCCGCTTTCAGCTTTTGTAAATGTCTTCCACATTCCCAGTAAAATTTGGAATTATGTATAACCCTGGTCAATGTTATTATTACCCTGATCAATGTTATTATTACCCTGATCAATGTTATTATTACCCTGATCAATGTTATTACCCTTCTCCAAAGATTAAAGAAAGTAGTACAGATATACCAATCACAGCAACAAAGACAGGGAGACGAATGAACTACACCCAAACAGAGAAACACAGTGCAACAAATGAGAAACTTGTAATTGTAATCACGACAATTTATACAGCATCGTCAGTAGGAAGCTGCTTCAAGGGTGCTTTACAATGTCGAATGTTGGCGTGTACGAGTCCAACATAAAATGACAAATGGATGATGTACAAATTCAAAATTCAATGCTGATACTAGAGTTAGACAGTAAACAGAAAATCTTAACTATGAGTTGATAACAGATGGGATCTCAAAAGTCTATTTAAAACAAAAACATTCTCGGCTTCTTGGATGGCTACAGGAAGGCCATTCCAGACACAGAAACAAAGGCAATTGAGGCAGCAACAAAGACTCGTGTACGAGACAAAAGATGGACGCCCACAAAGAATAAGACCCAGGCAGCTGACAAGCAATAGCACAGACCCACAGACAGAGACAAGAAAAAGGACATACAATGATGGACAGATGAACTGAGACAGATAACTGGACGGAACAGTAGAATCAAGAAACTCTCCCGAAATCAGAACCCATACGATAAATCCTGCTTAAATCAGCTGATGAACGAAACATCCAAATGCACAGAGTTTGTTTGCTGAGAAGTGATGCAGTTGGTCATTACTTATCAAATTCCATGACAATACAGAAAATTATGCTGTAACGATTACTGAAATTATAGAAACAACACAATTATGCAGTAATGATTCCTGAAATTACAGAAACAACACAATTATGCAGTAATGATTCCTGAAATGATAGAAACAACACAATTATGTGGTAATGATTCCTGAAATGATAGAAACAACACAGTTATGCAGTAATGATTCCTGAAATTACAGAAACAACACAATTATGCAGTAATGATTCCTGAAATTACAGAAATTGCAGAAATTACAGGCTGTTACTTGCCACCTTCCCTGCAGCTACTTGTGCCTACTCAATGACAGTTTGGGTTATGACTGTAGTGATATTGTCACCATGACTGTCATCGTGGTCAATGATAATGTCGTCAAGGACATGGTTCAGTTGCGTTGAACGTTTGTGCAGGACAACACATGCGCAGACGATCTCACACACCTTTTGTGGTGCAACCCGTAGCTCCGTGGGAAGACAGTGCCAACGACGCTTGAGAACACCAATATCCCAACGATACAGCCAATGACATATGGGAATCCGGCCTTTGCATAGAATTTGGCCTTTGCTGTATCAGCTTCTTCCTGGCTGGCTAGATGAACCCATTTTGGCATCTGTCGCACAAGTGAATAGGTGACATGGCTGATGGTTCGACTTGCCGTTGACTGATCAACGCCAAAGAGCTCTCCAATGACACTTTGGAATGTTCCAGTCGCATAGAATCGTAGAGTCAGCATCACCTGCAATTGTACAATTCCTCCTTGGTTAACAAAACAAAAATTTCTAAACATTATCATAAACTGTAATACAACAAAATTATTTGTGTGTGAATTCGCATTTTGTGTACTGTTATTAGTTATTGCATTGCAGCTTGCCTAAAAAGTAAATAAAAAGGTGTAAATGCAAAACATAAGTCTGTAATTTTTTTGGGTTAACGCAGAAACAGCACCTCAATCAGCATTATTGATGTGTTACAATGCCAAATGAATACTACATATAACCACGCAATAAATAGTTTGCCTTGCCATGTCTTAAAAACAAATCCAAAGAAATTTAAATTAGGCCTAGATGTGGCATGAGTTTGTTTCCACAACAGCTGTGAAGAATTACCGTTACATTTAGCTCAACGTTGATCGTACCTGCATCACGCAGAGACCCATGTCGTGGTACAGCGAATTCCACATCGTCCTCGAGTTCATCACAAATTAACAGCAATTCGTGACGACGAAAACGAAACCTGTCGTAAAGTTCGTCATCCGAGAACGAATCGAGAGGATTTCGACGGTCCCTGAATACTCTTTGACGTCGTAAACTCCGTCGAATGCGTCGAATTATGACAGCCGCCATGTTTGTTTTCTTTCTCTTACGTCGTAGTAGGCCACTTACGCGTGCTAGCTAGGTCAAGTAGGGTTACTTCACGAGTTGTGCGCTACTACGTCTTCATGCATACCGAAATAGATTCGCTGCTACTGAGTAGGCCGAATTTACTATGTAGTAGGACTTACTACGGCTTCATGCATACGGCCCCTGAAGAGGAGAACATGGCGCCGCGTCAGTAACACTGCATACAGCTCAGGCTAACGATATATTCTGCCACTTTGGCGAATGTCTGCATTCATAGGCCCCTATAGGTCGTGTTTCACCTAGCTCTGTTATTTCTTCGTCTTGTGCGAAATTTGCTCAGTAACTCTTTTGTTCGGATATCTACAAGGATTGAGTCTGCATTTCGATGCTTCTCCTTTGGTCGAGGCATGCTTTTGTGTGTTTGGACGGTTTTTCTTCCCAGTTGATCACCTAACCGTCACTGGAGCTGTCTACCAATTCACGGGCGACAGCTCCTAGATGGGCAGTTGAACCTAAGACCCACAGATCTGTATTTCGCGTTAGCAACCAGGAACGTCTTGAATTCGATGAAGAAAAGGCGTGAAGAGTCTTTAGAGCAGCATCAACCTTCAACCACGGAAAGGTTCTACGACCAGTCGAGACAAAGATCAAGAGGTGCTGCTGGACGGTGAGGCAACCGTGTGCCTCGGACGGCGGCGGACTGCATCGCCTGCCGTCGTTTGTTGTTCCTCATCCTCGATGCAACGATGGACTTCTTGAGTCTCTGAACATACGGCGTCATCAGTCAACTCTGGATGGGAATCCGCTGGTTTGGTTCCGCGTGCGTGTGGAGACCGCCACTGACGATTTTCTCGTTTTCTGAACTCTGCTTCTGCTAAATGATGAACTTGCTGTTCGTAATTGCATACAGCCTAGCGTCATTTATGTTAGCGTAGACCGCCTGTTATTAATTTGTTTTGAAGGAGCGCTATTTCTAATTATATTTAATTTCTAATTATTATTATAGTTACCATCAGACAGTAACGGGTAGGTAAGTAAATAAGCTGACTCGAGAAACAAGTGCTGACTGACGCATGAAAATATGCGGAATATTGGTCGACAGAATCGTGCAAATTTCCCCAACTTCACCTTGGGGCATTTCCGTCTAAAAAGAATTGACACCCCACTCATAGTTAATTTATAAAGGCTTCTCTATGCGCTGTTCGTTGTTGAGGATGACGTTTTGTCTTCCAAGTCTTCCAGGTATATCTAAAGGTTGGGAATAGGCGGAGGAGAGGAGGAGGAGGAGGAGGGGAGTAGATTTAACCGCCGGCCACGTATTCTATGGCAAAACATTTCTGATAACCTTTTGTAGTTATTCCCCTTCTCAGTGTCTCTACATTTCGCCATGACTTTTTTTACCCATTTGTGGTCCTTTACTCACTTGTTCGACATTTTTTGCATTCAAGTTCCTACTTTTTTCCTCCTTTATTTCATTTATTATTGTTGTTATAGCTTTTACTTTACTACATCTGTCAACATGTTTTGATGTCCTTGGTAATGTTTTGATGTCCACGCGGCGAAACCTATCAACAAATACAAATACAAATATAAATACATATCCGGATTCCGGGTTACTAGAGCGTCACCTAGGGAAATGTAATGCTTCAACAAAAATGCGTAGCACGAGTCATTGATTGAAACGCTCACGAACGAATTGGAACTGGATTGTTCGCCAAATGTATATCGAACCCATACACCGTCCATATGGGTGTCATCAAATGAATCTATTTCCACTCTGGCAGTCACAGTGCTTGAACACAGAGTCGCCAAAATCCGGAAATGCAGCAGATTCTATTACAGATTCGCCTATAGAAGCAGAATGCACAATTCAGGCCAGGATGGTCATGAGGGTACATAAAGAACCCATACGTGGTCCATATGGGTCTCATCAAATGGATATATTTGCACTCTGGCAGCCGCACTCCTCGAATACAGATTCAAATACAGATTCGCCAAAATCCGGAAAATCAGCATATACAAATACACATTCGCCTGTAGAAGCAGAATGCACAATTCAGGCGAGGATGGTCATGAGGGTACATAAAGAACCCATACGTGGTCCATATGGGTCTCATAAAATGGATATATTTGCACTCTGGCAGCCGCACTCCTCGTATACAGATTCAAATACAGATTCGCCAAAATCCGGAAAATCTGCATATACAAATACAGATTCGCCTGTAGAAGCAGAATGCACAATTCAGGCGAGGATGGTCATGAGGGTACATAAAGAACCCATACGTGGTCCATATGGGTCTCATCAAATGTATATATTTGCACTCTGGCAGTCGCACTCCTCGTATACAGATTCAAATACAGATTCGCCAAAATCCGGAAAATCAGCATTTACAAATACACATTCGCCTGTAGAAGCAGAATGCACAATTCAGGCCAGGATGGTCATGAGGGTACATAAAGAACCCATACGTGGTCCATATGGGTCTCATAAAATGGATATATTTGCACTCTGGCAGCCGCACTCCTCGTATACAGATTCAAATACAGATTCGCCAAAATCCGGAAAATCTGCATATACAAATACAGATTCGCCTGTAGAAGCAGAATGCACAATTCAGGCGAGGATGGTCATGAGGGTACATAAAGAACCCATACGTGGTCCATATGGGTCTCATCAAATGTATATATTTGCACTCTGGCAGCTGCACTCCTCGTATACAGATTCAAATACAGATTCGCGAAATTCCGGAAATTCTGCCTAAACAAATACAGATTCGCCTATATCGAGAAAATGCACGACTCAGGCAAGTGTAGTCATATATGGGTTCATAAGGAACCCATACATGGCCCTTAAGGGTCTCATGAAATGCGTATTGACCTGCTGTAGTTCAAGTACTTCCCAGCACTGCCCAGTCGCCTCTAGGAGTGAGAAGAAAGACGCCCTGCTTGTGTCGGCTGCTATGTCGGCAAAGTCGCTGCTCGGGTTGGACGTTGACCGGATAGAGCGGACATCCGTCATCCTATAATACTATCTGCGTCATGTTTTTTCGCCCTTGACATTCACGCTCGGTGAGATAGCACCCGTATGCCCGCGTTTTGACTCCTTCTGGCGCTATCCACTTTTTCGTGTCCCGAAGTCTCACGTTGGTCTTGTTCTGCTCATATACGCCCAGCAGGTGTCCACGGCTGAGTAGTGCTTGTTTTCACCGTTTCACAGCAGTAGAAGAGCGACGTTGTGTGAATCTAGCCTCGCATGGATGCAACCCCGCGATTCCACCCTGTCACAAAATGCGCTAATGCTTGCCCATTCCTGTTGTAAACGCACCTGGGTGGCAGGAAAGTAGGATCGGCTGTTGGGAACGGTGAATAAGAAGGACGGCCGTACCGAGGGTTGAGGAGTCGCTGGGTTGAGTCAGTTTCTGAGTGACGGAGCGAGGAGAAGATGATTTTCGGGAATTCGAAGGAGGGTTCAGTCAAAGGAATTGGAGGAGCGGTCCGTGGCTGGAGTGACGGGAAGCTTGAGGAGCCGAGAAATGCTTTCCTTCCCTTAATCTTCGTATTCGTAAGTTTGTGTATATATAGTGTTACATTTCAGCTAGTTTAAAATGTATGTATTTCGAGTATATATATATATATATACATACCTACACACTCGTGTTAGTGCGTAATTGAGGAGTCTGCTTTAGTTGTAGGCTACACGGGATTTAAATTATGCATATAAGTCTGGCTATAAGTAAGACTCGTAGCGATATCTATTTGAATAGTTGAGGTCTTAGGTGTCCTATTTGAATAATGGACTTCAATTTTTGCAGTTTGTGTATGCAGATATATTAGAATACTTTAAATGTATATATCTGCTGTATTTAATATCTGCCGGAGATGGTATACTTTGTGCTTTATTTGGTACGCAATTTTGTGGTTTATGTAGGCTTACATGCTGGAAAACTGCACTCATTGGAATTTAGTATTCAAGTATTTTGAAAAAAAAGTTTATTGTATGTGAATTTAGCTCGGTACCCTGGTGGCGTGGGTGAATTGGAGCTGGTTGGTTTGATGACACGGGGCCGTTATAGAGCTTGTCGACTGTGTATGAGGGATGGAATCCTAATCCAGTCAAGTATTTCTGAGTGGTGATTCTGCGAGTGGAGAAGTCGACCGGAATAGGCCAGCGCCAGATGCCTGAGACTTCTACTACTCCCGTAGGACTGTGGTAGTCGCGAGAGTTTATTTTGGTGTCTCTGTGTATAGGATGGCTTGCAGTGTTTTTGATAAGACAGTTATTGGTTATTCTGTTGAAAGGAAGAGTCTTTGTAAATAAAATCTGTAAATAAACATTGTAAATATAACAACTGAAATTAAAAAATTGGCTTTTCCTTGAAACTTAGTTAAACGAATTCGCGACACACCCGAACACGCTTACGCTATGGGCAGGTTCTGGCGCTCGAACTTGCCGACGTCGGACACCTTTACAGGGAATTCGATCCCGGAGAAATTCAGCTCTCTTAGATGGGCACTGCATTTGATTGAACGTTGGGAGTCTTTTCTGCCGGATACATTGCCGACAACACAGTCGACTCAAAGCAGCGGTTGTCTCTGTTTTGCACGTTAATGACATAGCGCGGTCGAATGTTACTGCATGCTGTCGTGAAACAGCCGATGCTGAGCCGTACCTAGATTCAGCGCCTCTACATTTCTGAGTCTCCACCCTGACCCTTCATCTGTGTACTCTTCTCGGCGTCTGAGCATCTGCGCCTTCGCTGCCTTGAGTGCATCTTCGATATCACCCCGCATTCTATAATGGACAAGTGTCTGAGTAAGGTGTAATCAGCATGCGATCGATGTTGTAACACGGCGCTGCTCAAGTATTTGTTGCTATGTCATATAGCGCCTTTGCTTGGCATCGGATACAAAGTAAGGTAAAATACAGAGAAGCGCTACAGTGTGGAATGAACGCGAGCCCAGGACAGTTCTGCATCGTGGCTCAGCCAAAAGACCCGTACCTGAAGATCGTAGGCTGCGAGAAGGGATGCAAAGAGAGACTTTTCATTTAAGGTAGTTAGGAGTGCTAATGGCATGAATTTTATAGGTAAGACCGGATACCTTAAATCTTATCCGGATTTTCGGAGGAATTCAATGGAGCTCGTTTACTATAGCTAAGGAATTTGTACGAGGAAGTGCACGCAGCACCACACGAGCCATGAAATTTTGGATGAACTGAAGCCTTTGAGTTCAAGATCTGAAATACCTCGTTGGCATAATCAAGGCGAGATCAGATCAGACAACAGGTTACAGTTTGTGCCATGTTTTTGGTAAAAAGCAGACCTGATGTGACGTAATGCCCAGATATGATAGAAACAAGATTTACATAAGTTTCTAAAGTGGGGTCGAAATGTGAGTTTGCTGTCCAAAATTACACCAAAAATTCTGCTTAATAGCGGAACAGTGACAGCTAGGTCAATGCTGGAATGTGAAGGGAGAAATCGCAGACGTTGGCATGAGCCAAACATGTTCACCTCATATTTATCTGGTTTTCTGGCCAAACCATTGAAACAGAACCATTCATGAACAGAACAGAGAAATTCACCAAGTTTCACCTTGACTGACTGATCAGTGGGTGAAAGAGCAATGCAAAGCCGATTGTCATCAGCGCACCGCTGTACCTTCGCTCCAAAGTCGTTGGCTATGCGGGTACCTGGTGCAGTGGATTGTAAATAATAAAGGTATAAGGACAGATACTTGTGGGCACCACAAGTGTAGAGAGAATGATCACAGCATTTTTCCGAAATTCCTAGAATCTGTATTTGTATATGCAGAATTTCCGGAATTTCGTGAAACCGTATTTGAATCTGTATACGAGGAGTGCGGCTGCCAGAGTGCAAATATATCCATTTGATGAGACCCATATGGACCACGTATGGGTTCTTTATGTACCCTCATGACCATCCTGGCCTGAATTGTGCATTCTGCTTCTACAAGCGAATGTGTATTTGTATATGCTGATTTTCCGGATTTTGGCGAATCTGTATTTGAATCTGTATACGAGGAGTGCGGCTGCCAGAGTGCAAATATATCCATTTGATGAGACCCATATGGACCACGTATGGGTTCTTTATGTACCCTCATGACCATCCTGGCCTGAATTGTGAATTCTGCTTCTACAGGCGAATGTGTATTTGTAAATGCTGATTTTCCGGATTTTGGCGAATCTGTATTTGAATCTGTATACGAGGAGTGCAGCTGCCAGAGTGCAAATATATACATTTGATGAGACCCATATAGACCACGTATGGGTTCTTTATGTACCCTCGTGACCATTCTGGCCTGAATTGTGCATTCTGCTTCTACAGGCGAATCTCTATTTGTATATGCTGATTTTCCGGATTTTGGCGAATCTGTATTTGAATCTGTATATGAGGAGTGCGGCTGCCAGAGTGCAAATATATCCATTTGATGAGACCCATATGGACCACGTATGGGTTCTTTATGTACCCTCATGACCATCCTCGCCTGAATTGTGCATTCTGCTTCTACAGGCGAATGTGTATTTGTATATGCTGATTTTCCGGATTTTGGCGAATCTGTATTTGAATCTGTATTCGAGGAGTGCGGCTGCCAGAGTGCAAATATATCCATTTGATGAGACCCATATGGACCACGTATGGGTTCTTTATGTACCCTCATGACCATCCTCGCCTGAATTGTGCATTCTGCTTCTATAGGCGAATGTGTATTTGTATATGCAGATTTTCCGGATTTTGGCGAATCTGTATTTGAATCTGTATACGAGGAGTGCGGCTGCCAGAGTGCAAATATATCCATTTGATGAGACCCATATGGACCACGTATGGGTTCTTTATGTACCCTCATGACCATCCTGGCCTGAATTGTGCATTCTGCTTCTACAGGCGAATCTGTATTTGTATATGCAGATTTTCCGGATTTTGGCGAATCTGTATTTGAATCTGTATACGAGGAGTGCGGCTGCCAGAGTGCAAATATATCCATTTTATGAGACCCATATGGACCACGTATGGGTTCTTTATGTACCCTCATGACCATCCTGGCCTGAATTGTGCATTCTGCTTCTACAGGCGAATCTGTATTTGTATATGCTGATTTTCCGGATTTTGGCGAATCTGTATTTGAATCTGTATACGAGGAGTGCGGCTGCCAGAGTGCAAATATATCCATTTGATAAAACCATATGGACCACGTATGGGTTCTTTATGTACCCTCATGACCATCCTCGCCTGAATTGTGCATTCTGCTTCTATAGGCGAATCTGTATTTGTATATACTGATTTTCCGGATTTTGGCGAATCTGTATTTGAATCTGTATACGAGGAGTGCAGCTGCCAGAGTGCAAATATATACATTTGATGAGACCCATATGGACCACGTATGGGTTCTTTATGTACCCTCATGACCATCCTGGCCTGAATTGTGCATTCTGCTTCTATAGGCGAATATGTATTTGTATATGCTGATTTTCTGGATTTTGGCGAATCTGTATTTGAATCTGTATACGAGGAGTGCTTTTTTCCTCCTTTATTTCATTTATTATTGTTGTTATAGCTTTTACTTTACTACATCTGTCAACATGTTTTGATGTCCTTGGTAATGTTTTGATGTCCTTGGTCCAACCATTACGTCAATAATCAATTTCTCGTTGCTTTGAGGGATCCTTTCCTTCTGGTTTTGCTCATGCCATAGTTCATCCTCTGCTAAAGAAACCTTCTCTCGATCCAAGTGACCTGTCTAACTACAGACCCATCTCAACTTTGAATTTTATATCTAAAATTCTTGAACGGGTAGTCTTGAATCGTATGCAAGCTCACCTTTCTTCCAACCCACTAATTTCTCCATTTCAGTCTGCTTACCGTAAATTTCATTTAACAGAATCTGGTCCTGCCCTACACTGGTTTGCTACTTACCTCAGCCCTCGCACTCAATCTGTATATTTAAATGGACATCGAATTTCTTGGTAAACGAGCATTTTCGGTTGCTGGACCAAAATTTTGGAATTCCCTCCCTGTGTCTGTTCGTTCTGCTCAGTCGCTCCTGTCATTTCGTTCTCAACTTAAAACTTACCTGTTTCAAATTGCTTATCCACCATAGGCTGCCTCTCTGTCGTGCGGACTGACCTCCTGGATATCGACCTGATTGTGGCTTGGTTTTGGTGTGCCATCGGTTGATGCCTTGTGCATTAGACACTGGCGCATTAGAAGTTGCTAATTAATAATAATAATAATAACAACCCTTGCCAAAACCAGTCTGCGGCAAACTCAACTGAATAGCCCAAATCAAATGGGGCGGGGCAGATTGTCAGGTTGCCCAGATCAATCTCTGCATATAGTAGTATTAGATTGCTCACTTACTTACTTAGTCATTCCCTTACTTAGTAATAATAACAGTACGGTTATGTTGTGATAATAACTATATAACCTACACTAAAGTTAACAAATTAACACAGTTTCTTTGAGAGATTGCTATGTCGATGTTTAATCACATTTTAAGCCTCATCCACAATTTATTCCACCCATCGAGACCAATGGACAATAATAACAACACCGCACACACGTCCACACATCAGCTAAATGCAACTGTTTCAAGTGTTTAACACTAAAACAACAGCAATCAAAACAGGATCGAATAATATAACAACAATTTTTTTTGGTTTATAGTCATTAAATCTACAGTGGTTGTTCATAAGCTTAGGGTACGATACCTAAGTTGTTATCTGATTCTTTCTTCTATCTGAAGATGACAGTCTGTTAACAGTGGGCTCAAACATTCTCTAAATATTCTCTATAGGTCTTTTTCTTAAACCATCACAATTCTCTACTCAATTTATCTCACCCGCAAAATCATATTGCAAAAGGATTAAACTAATTTACTGTTATCTGGTGCATTCTATGCAGCAGAAGAGATATGTATTTTATATATAACCAAAGATTTACTGAGCAAAATGTTTAAAACTAAAATGTTTAACTTTGAAACATTTGTTAACTGAGTTAAAGGAAGACAAGCAGTGAACTGAAGAAAATGACTGACAGCTTAAGATACTTATTAAACACTTTCATCTAGTGACTGATTACTTTTGTCCGTATGCTGGTCAAAAGCCCATTCCACACTTGCAGCAGCGACATCTGAGGGCAGCAGAGACTTGCAATGGTCAACGGACAATATTGCCTCATAGTCACTTTGACTAGAGAGCATGTGTTATGGTAATATGTCCAATTGTGGGCTGCAAAATCTGCATACTCTACAAAGTTAAGTCTGCAAGAAGACAGTATTGCTGTAGATAAAGAAATTGTCTACAAGTGGCATCAATAAGGCTTTTTACATTAATTAATCAGTCAAGTTTCTAGTTGTAAGGCACAGTGGCACAGAATGGTCTACAATGATCTGACAACAGCAATACACCAGTAACCAATATGGGGTGATATTCCACAATTCAACTATCACAGATATTATTCACCAAAAACGTGAAATAATTAAGAGCATTCTGGTGGAATAGTTGTTTCTTTTAATAAACAATATATCGTTTGCAAGGATAAATGTAATTTAAAAACTCAAAATTTCTCCTGCACTACTAAAAAAGGAAGGCATGAAAATACAAAAAATAACACAGTTGAGTCATCAGAAAGATTTATTCAAGGAGCAACTGCCAAGTGACACCTCAAGTATTATGACAACCGCTCTACAGAAGCCCCCAAATTAGGTGAAATAAAATGACAAGCCACGTTGAAGAGAAAGGATGGACATAATAATAAGCAACGCAACAAATGAATTGTGAAGTGTCATGCTAGTTTGAAACATATGTGATACAGTTATAAAAAGGGATGACGGTGGGAATTGAGTTATATCTACCACTATGATCAGCAAAGAAATCTGAAAATAATGATGTATAATGGGAGTATTATGGATTTTTATGTGGAATTTAGAACATGGTGCACCTGAAAGATGTGATTTTCAGTAAAACTCATTTAAAAATAAAGCCCGTAGGAATTCCATTTGTTGGAAGTTATACAGCTTGCAATGTTATACTAGCAATATTCCATTTTCACGAATACATGTAGTTGT
The DNA here is from genome assembly GCA_964023275.1 of Norana najaformis. NCBI lineage: Eukaryota > Metazoa > Annelida > Clitellata > Crassiclitellata > Hormogastridae > Norana > Norana najaformis. The sequence continues at coordinate 8,864,720 of OZ029922.1, forward strand.
GATAGGTTAGTAGTCGAAGGCGTCCTCTAGCGAATACCAGTGAAAACCCAGTTTGATACTTTGATGGACGAGCATGCTCAGAGGCCGTATCTCCGTAAATAAATCCCATGTCCTGGTCCGTTTTCACAGGCCGCACCACATATAGCAAAAACAACTTCTGGAAACACGGATCGTTTTGCTGATAAGCATATAAGAAGGCCAAACCAGAACCGCACAGTTAGACTGAACAAAACAAGAGCAGCAAACAAATGGGCGATAGATGAGGATCTAACACGTTTGTCAAAATGTTTGCAAAAGCTACAGGTATGAATAGATCGAGGTGAAAAATGTAATACTTCCCTTGAAGACAGGATTAACTAACAACTCATATGCCACAAAGAATAAATGTAAGCTAAGTTAAAAATGTGTTTAACAACCAGTTTAACCAGCAAACAATGAAACACTAAAATAATTCTATAACTGTTGACGTGAGATTGATTTCCAAATCCAGAACACAGATATTCTGAATCCAGAGCATCTAAATATGCACCGCTGTAAATAAATCTGGCACAAATAGCAAAACATTCAGTTTAAAGTAACTGCCTGAACCGCCGTGCCAGTGCTGAGTGATCCTCAAAACTGTGAAGTATTGTACTATTCAGAATGGCAATGCAACCAACGGGTCATAGAACAAGTGACTGCATGACACACAAGGTTTGTATGTGGCTCACTAACTGCTCATTAGGGAAAACGTTTTGAAGTTTTTGAAGTCTTTGAAGTTATCAATCAAAAGTTAAAGCAAAAGGAGAATCATTACCATGATGCACGTAGGTTCTATAAAGCAGCAGCCTACTTGATTGTTACTATGTTTCATAATGTAAGGCTAGGTCAAACACATTTAACTAACTAACAATTTTCATACGTAAATATAATTCAGACCCTGTGTTAATATCTACGTCCCATGACACAGTCACAGAATCAGATACATCTTTTCAGTGTAGCTATAACATATAAGTCAGTCAAACATTGAAAGTTTATAAAATCCTACATGTCAACATTAACAGAGTATGAAGTGTTATCAGATCCGTTGAGCAAATCATCCTTTAATGTTACTGGAATTAACAGACTCTGGATAACTTCAGGAGACAGAAGTTGTCGAACAACTTGTAAACACTTTTCTCTTAGCAGGTAAACTGAAAAAAATCATTATTCAGTTAAGAGTCAGAATCTGTGCTAAATTGGCATCTATAAATTTATGATTACATTATTTTCATGGAAATTATTCCCAAAGTGGTTCTTGAATGTGATTATCTGTTCCTAAAAAAGTAATAGTGAAAACCAGTTCATTCATTTATTATTCAAGGCATTTAATACATACTCAAGCATGTACATTTATACACTGATCTTTGAAAGTTCTAAGTAATCTATTCATATGTAAAGTTGGTTATTTTAATACTGCAACTGATCCTATTTTACTCAGGTATTAGTCCACTGCTATTTGGATAACTGAAACAAAGTGGATACACTTCATAACTCCATCAAGATGCTGATGCTCTGCCAATCAGTTCAGTTATTATACAAGTGTTGTAAAAGCTGAATGCTTTTCAGCCATCAGCCTACTACGACCACCACTTAAGTAGGACATTGGCCCTGGCATAATTCGTTTCACTTGGACAGTTACAAAAACCTACAGAGTCATGGAACTGCTACGGCCTGTGATCCAATGGTTGCGAGTTCGACCCTGCTCAGCGGAATCCACAACTACCCTGGATAAGTTGTTCACGCACATTTGTCTTTCACCTTAGATTAAGATCTCCCGAGTGCCTAAAAACTTAACTCTAACAAATATCTACTCATATGGTTTGACTGTTCCTCCAGTCTCGTACAGTGCACCCACCTCTCACTCTCTAATTCCTCCTCGTTACTCTCCTGAGAATCCAAAAGCTTCACTCTGTGCTAGACTCAGTATCACTGAAAAACACTGATACACAGCCTTATTTTGACAAAACTTGGCTTCTTATAATTCTATTCTCTGTGGTTTCCCTGACTGCACACTTCTTCCTTTAACTAGAGTCAAATACCAGACTGCACAACTGTGTCTTGGACTCTCTTATCACATATGCTCTTTTTTCTGTACACTGGCTTTCCGTATCTAAGCTCACTCGCTTCAAGTTGGCACTCCTCATGTACAAAGTATGTCATCTTACCAGTCTGTTTATGGGTCATAATGTTTCCTGTTGCCCGGCTTCGATGTGGTTTTTTGAACTATGTAAAAGGGCATTATCAAATTTCAGTTGTATTATGGTATTGTATTCACAAAATATACCTGGAATGCCGATTATTACAGTGTCTTGCTGGCCGCCGTCCCACGGTCGAGGCCAGAAGACTTCATTTCCTTGGCTGGTCACTAATTTATCTCCAGTATTGTTGTCTCTAAATATCCAAGGGTGAGTTTCGTAGGTAGTAAGTGGAAAATGCTCTCCATAGTTGAGTACTGCGTAACGCACCCGATGTCCATTGAAATCGATCCAGTAAATTGCTACTTGTCTCCTCGTACGACTAATAAACGTCACCAAAGACATCAAGTCCGACCTTAACGACCGAATGGCTGGCGAATTTGATGGCATGTTTTGAGATTCAAATATTACAGGATTTTTGATAAAATACTTAAGTGACTCTCAACGAAATGGGAAGTAGCTGAACGAGCCGATGTCTATTAATAGAAAGAGATCACTGACCAATGGCTAAATATAGATTCCTTGATCACTGACTAAACCATAGATGTTGGACTAAACTACAGATCATCTTCTTTGTGTGGTTAAACAAATCTCCTCTTGGATGACATCTAATCTCTTATGTCTGAACCCATCTAAAACTGAATTCATACTTATCGGCCTACGTGACCAGCTCAAGAAAATTCCTGACCCCTCTATCTCCCTCAGCCTGGACTCTGCCTCCACCCACACCTTTAATACTAACTCTTCTGTCCGTAATTTAGGTGTTATTTTCGACCAGAACCTTACTTTTTCTGATCATATCACCGATCTTTCCCGCTCTTGCTTTATGCATATCCGCGACCTTCGCAGAATCCGTCCTATGCTTGACTTCAAAACCGCATCTATCATTGCCACATCCATAATCCATGCAAAACTTGACTACTGCAATTCACTTTTCCTCAATATTGACACAACCCAGATAAATCGCCTACAAGCTATCCAGAGTGCTCTCGCACGTGCTGTCACCAAAACCCCCAAACACCATCACATCACCCCTGTTCTCAAATCACTGCACTGGCTTAAAATACCAGAACGAATAGAGTACAAAGTCTTATCCCTCACCTACAACACACTTCAATCCTCCCAACCCTCCTATCTTCGTCAATTATTTACTATCCAACCACTCCGTTCAACCCGCTCCTCGTCTGTCCTAACACTTCTTCGCCCTCCCGTCACCTCATCCTTAAAATTTGGAAATCGCTCGATAGCCATAGCTGCCCCACCCCTTTGGAATAAACTCCCGCCAGAATTGCGACAGTTGTCTGGTCAATCATACGAACTCACCAACATTTCACCTCTTTCAGTTTCTGCGCAGGTCTTTCACTCAAGACTGAAAACACTTCTTTTCCAGAAATCTTATCCTGATTCTTCCTCTTCCTCTTATCTCTCTTCTCGCTTCAATTTCAAACATCATCCACCGTAGCCGTCCGACTGTCTGAGTGCCTGACTCCTGGATCTTGACCCTTTTGCCTATCGATTTTGTTTTGACTGAGCGCCTGTGAATAAGCTGGTTCCCGCAACTTAGCTTTCGTTGAGCGCTGTAGAAATCTCGAGATTACGATTACGATTAAGATAAACCATGGCTCCTATTTAGATGACCGTGACTAAACGCACATTAAAAATTAATATTCATATAATGTCAATGAATGAAAACACATGGAACACAGATTACATATAGGCAAGATATGGAACACAGATTACATATAGGCAAGATACCCGGTGGGTGATGCACCTCTTAACTACGTTGCACCACAGTGCACTCATGTGCATTAGACCTGAGGCGGTATCCGTATTTTAAAGTCGGTATCGTTTCATTATCCCTTTCAGCTTTCGCTCCTGTACCAGACCATGAGAGCACAAAGTCCTATAACTTACCTACAACAACCTTCAATCTTCCCAACCCTTCTATCTCCGTCAGTTTTCTTAATAATTCAACCACCCCGTTCAACCCGAATTTAATCTCGGGCTAAGCGAGTTCCGTACACCGGGAACTTAAATGGCGTGGCGCCCATTCAAACGGGCAGGGATGGTGAAGGATCTGGCCCGATAAATTCATTGAAATATGAGCAAAATTGAGGCCATAAGGTCACTGTAGAAAAACATGTAGACCTACATTTACATTACATTTTACCCGCTCCTCTGCTGCGCTGACACTTCTGCTCCCTCCTGTCACCTTGTCCTTAAAATTTTGCTATCTATCGATTGCCATAGCTGCTCCACCTCTCTAGAAAAAGCACCCGCCAGAATTATGATGATTATCAGACCCATCATACGGATTCGCCAACGCTTCGCCCCTTGCACCTCTGTGCAGGTCTTTCACTCAAACTGAAAACTCTCCTCTTTCATATCTCCTGTTCTAATTCCCCCTCTTCACCTTATCTATTTTGCCGCCCCAATTCCAAGCACCGTAGCCGTCTGACTGTCTGCCTGCTTTACCCTTAATGGATCTTCACATGGAACCATACCTGACCCTTCCTGCCTATCGATTTTGTTTTGACCGTGCGCCTATGTCGAGTATATCCTAGTTACAGCTACCTTGAAAAGTTGATGTTGACAGCAGCGCTACTTTGCTATTTCGAACAGGCTTTCAAATGGCTTCAGAACCGGGTAGGCCTAAAGTTTATCAATTTCATCATAACGTAATTAGCATTTTGGAAAGATTTGAATAAATTTCATGTGAACAGAATATTTAATAGGCCTAGCGTTTATTCAAAAATAAAATTCAAAAATTCACTCTTTTGCATGAATGAGCATACTGTCTACAAATAAACAATATTCGGCAAATATATTCAGATGATTTTGTATCTGATTGTAAAAAAGGCCTACTTGTAAATAAAGTAAATGTTGTGGGCCTATGAAAATGCAATATAGATATTTATTTTAAATTAATATAGTGCCGAGATCGTAGTCTCTTAACAGAGAACCCCTGAGAGTGAGAGGTACTGAACGTCTATAGAAATGTCCTGTTCCGTTACGCAACACTCCTTTGTCAAAACTGCAGAGTCTTCATAATATGATGGACACTAGGCCATAGCGTGACAAAACGACAGATCATCAAAACATGATAGGCCAATTAACTCGTGGCCTCAGTGACTTTCGAGTTACCTGGTTTAATACTGCAATATACACATTTTCTAATCATATAAACATTATGGTTTACAGTCACAGGTTATAATTATGATTAAGTGCAGTGTTATCTCAATCAAAGCAAATAGCCAAATCAGCTTCATCATTAATCATATTTCTCGAAAGTCTTTCCCACCGATTCCCACGCAGTCAAGCGTAGGAGTCGTTGGCTGGTAAGGTCTTCAGATGTTGATATGCTCCATCTGTTAGCTGTGATGTCCATGCAATCAAGACAGCCGGCTGATGCGACAGGTTTCAGCAAGCAGATGCTAACCTCCTAACCTCCCTCGCAAAGTTCCCTCTGCTGCTTAGACATTAAATTTGTGACTTTTAGACATAAACTAAAAGGCCATAAAATCGCTTCGTATAAAAAGAAAAGACTAAGGACAAGTGGAACTTCTACCAGAGAGTCTCTCCTATGTCAGTATGCTAATGACTGATTGCCAAAGACGACGGTACACATGAAATACGCTGATTGTTTGACCAGAGTTAAAAGGTGTTGATTCGTATCACCCAGTCTAGACGGTCAGCCTGCAGTCGATGACGCATCTTTGCCTTCGTTGCATCCATAAGGCTGAAGCTGCGCTCAAGTTGCACTCTAGATGCGTGGCATTTGGCACATACATCTACGTGCCCATTGAGTTCTTAGTTTTCCAGGATGTAGGACACCACATCGTCAAATGTCTTAGTCATTGCTGCCTTAAATTTCTCGATTGCAAAGTACAGAAGGCAGGCTACTTTACTGCTAATCTCGCAATCTCAGTTTGTTCAGCGTCTCAGCTCTTTGCCTCTGCCAACGCAACACCTTCTATTCTACACCTTCGTCTTCGGGGAATTTGCAATCCAAATGGTTGCAGACCAAAGTTTCCTCTGAGCTACGCGAGGGTGAGCGCGCACGACTTTGGAAGATAGCGCGCACAACCATTTGCTGCTGGCCCACAAATTTTGTGTTTATACTATTTCAAAGTTATATTTAACTCATTTTTACAGCTGATGGCGTTATTTCTACTACGGGTTCAGAAAACCAAAACAATGTATCCATGTCCCACGTTGAGAAATCGCAGTGAATGCCAGCCTTGGTTGTGAAGAGTCCACCGAAGTTTTTTGTTAGAAGAAACGCTACGCTTCAGAAGGCTTCACCCTCTAACACCCTGACCAGGAGCTTTGCCCCTGGGCCCCACTGGGGGCTACACCCAGACCTCCATTTAGAAACGCGTTCCGCGCTCGCTATGTGCCCCGTTTGCTGAAATCTTGTATCCGCCCTTGTTGCCACGTGGGCTTCATATGCTCTACATATGACACTAAGCACTGCAGGGATTGTTTTGACTAAGCGCCGATGAATAAGATGATTCGATCCCACGAATTTACGATTACAATTACCGTGAATTACGACGATACGGTGGAAATGGAGACAGCAGCAAGCCTCTCAAAAAGCATCTGCTACCCAACTGCCCTACTCCACGAGGCCCCTATTAGAAACCGAGTGCGTGGTGGACGACCGAGTACTCGTCGAGTACTCTTCCCAGAGACAAAGAGTCTGAAGGACGGACGGTGGAAGACATGTCTCAATAAAAACACCGGGAGGAAGGCAACGGGAAACCACCTCTCTAAAGTTTCCCGAGTGCACTGAAAAATGGCAAAATTTGTGGAGTTGCGAACCTGCCCGGGAACAGAGAATTTGAGGAAGATATAAGCTATCCATTCATTCATTCATTCATTCATTCATTCATTCATTCATTCATTCGGAGTATTAATATGTCATCACAACAAGTCATCCAATCAGCCAAGACACTCGAGCTCAGACCCGGTCTCCGGAGAAAGGGGTTAATAAAGCATAGCAGCAAACTTAGACCTATACAAAAGGTAGATTTCAAATCACTCGGTCATACACTAAGGCGAGTAGGTCTATGTTGTGAATTTATTTCAACACTCCAACAAAACTAGTTTGAGTCTTAACGCGCGAATGAACGGATACAGCCGGCTAACAGCACGTACAGAGTATAGGCTCTACATAAAGCCAATCCATAAGCTGTAGGCCTACCAAATCTAACACGAAACGCACACAGCATCCGATCCCTAAGGGGGGAATTTTCTACTTTTTGCCCAACTTGAAATAACAGTATAATCTGAGTTTGATGTAAATTCCTGTTATGATGCTATAGGCCGAGATCCGTTAACATTCGATCCCTCTGCGGTCCGAGTTCTGAAAACACTGTGTGGAAACCTGAATCGATTCGTTTTCAGTGCCCTATCTAATGCTCACCGAAGTATCTTAATAGATCCGTCAACTGAACACAAAGGCGCTACATAAAATGTTCTGAGAGATATGCATATAAAGTAAACTGCACATGTAAGGTCTCTTGACCTTTAGACCAATCTTAACGCTTTTAACAGGTCAAACATGAACGTATAGTTTTTACATATTCGAGGGCGTCGGCATGGTTTTGACAGCGAGGGGGTATTGAGAGGCAGATCTAGAAAAGGGAGTCAATTAAGAAAGATCGCGCTTTGTATCGCTAAAACTTTTGAAGACCATTCTATAAATCGTCCATGATGACATTTCGCCTATTTTCTCGTCGCGGTTTTCATGGCTTATCAAGTCACCCCTCACCCACCTACGTTCTTCCCCCTTTCCTTTCAAGCAGGTCTCCAAGGATTTCATCCCATCTGGAAAATTAAGCACAAAATTTTGCCTTTCGGGTCAAAAGTGGGGCTCTCCTGTGCAGACCCCCTTGGATATTTTACAGACGCTGATTACAACCATGCTATATGGTCCATGTAAATTGGGAGCGTATGAATAAAACCAAGGATGGCGGCCCTCCCCCGCCCCCTCCCCGCCGCCCCTCCTCCCGCCCCTCCTCGCCGCCCCCTCCCCGTTGGCCGGGAAGTGGACGCGCAGAGCAAACAAAAACAAGAGACTCGAGGCAGCTCATCTAATACACACGCACGAAAAGACACAGATACCGAGAGCTAGACAGACAGATGGACAGATATAAAATAGCTAAAGAGACAGATGGACAGACACAGGTACAGAGGGCTAGAGAGACAGGTGGACATAAACAAGATCAATAGAATGGATAGAAAAGCGCGAGGAGAATGACTTATTGTAATCGTATTCACAAATTTGTATAGCGCCACGTAAAGAGAAACTCCTCAGAGGATTCCCGACCTGGCATCACAAGACCACAACCAGAGAGAACGGTTTTCAAACGCTTACAGGAAGTGGCAGAGAAAGACCAAAGAGTTCACGCCACAGGTAACTAGGCAACCTGTTCCAGAAAGATGGACCGACCACAGCGAAGCTTCGATGCTTCTCTGAGCAATAGGCCTATAAACCTATAGGTTACACTGGAGACCGATCGATAGGTGCGCCCAAGTCGGCACATAACGAGCGTAAATACAGCAATAACTAAAAGTAATGAATATGCATTACTAATAATGAATATGCATTATAGGTATAGTTCCCTCCATATCTTGCCTGGTTTAAACATAAGTTGTCTTTCATGTAGGTTCCGATCGGCGATCTGAGAAATCCCACAAGGCCATTGAAAAAATCGAGGACAGGCTTCTAAAATCATTCGTGTCCAAGTCCTAATAAATTGTAGGCCTAGAACATAGGCCAACTGAGGTCAAAATCTAACATTAAGCTCTCATTTCATGTTCCAGTGAGACGAATAAGTCGTTTTGTTGGTAAACGGGCGGAAACGACGAGTTTGGACCACGAACAGTTGTCTTCATTCGACTTTGGCCTATTTGTGCTGGAATGGAAGTTACTTAAGTTTTGGCAAGATGTGCTTACTTGGAACGAAACCCATCAATTTGAAGTGGCCTTAGTCTCAGATCACCGACCCAGCTAAGCTTGTGGCAGATGGGGGTCAGCACCCGAATAAGGTGAGGAAATTTTGGTCTCTCAGCCTAGAGCAGAGTATTTGTAAAGCAGGATAGTGTGTAGGTAGCCACGTGCTTCTGCGTAGGACTTAGATATAGGGTATTCGTGTCTAAGATGATGACTATTAAGGTTTCGCACATTCTGACAAGATCTGTTGTTCGTAAATGAGAAGATTAGCAGTTGAATCCATGAGCGCAACTTGTTTTAACTGATGACGACCATCTGCTCAGCTGCTTTCCGAAACGTCAGCAGCAGCAGCAGCATCTGAGCTCTCACCATCCGTCGGCTGACTCTGCCTCTTCTTACGCACTTCCTGAGCATGACGATCCTAAAACAGCACAGAGGATGTCACCTGCAATGAATCACGTGCCCCGTGGTCTTCAAATATCATCGCCATCAGCATTATTATCTTTACGATAATTGTCATCATCATCATATCGTCGTCGTCGTCGTCATCATCATCAGCCTAATTTGCCACTCAAGGGCCTTTATATATCACTAACCCGAGAGTATAGACGCAGATGTGAAGGGAAAATGCATTCGCAGTCTGCCAGCCGAGCCGCCATTAGCGCAAACACGTCACAACATCAAAAGATGGACTGCGTAAGGAGTTTCTTTGGCACAAATCCTCGTTATATTGCAGCGCTCCTCCCAGCAGTATAGCATTTGTCTGCGCAAAGACTCCGAATCTGAGGGGAGTCTGTCATCTGCCAGTGGGTCATGAAGCAGTGGGCATCTCAGCATTTTGGAAACTGAAACACTTCAAGGACTTATCCCAAAAATGAAGATTTCGGTGCACATTTGGAGCAAAATGAAATGCAGAAGTACTTTAATTCTCTTGTTAATATAAGATCCATGGTATTGATTACAAATAGCACAAAATTTAGACTGTTTGCGAACTATAGCAACATTTTTCAAGATCCAGAGGGAACGATTTTGCGCAATTCCGCTCCGATTATTCCACGCTGTGACATGCTAGAATTTTGAATGCAAGGCCCACTCGAATCGCCCTCTGCATCGATGCTAGACTTACATGTTCTTTGATGCGTTCCAATTTGGCCATTTCTTGCGCTCGTTTCTTCTCTTCGAAGGCTTCCATCTTTTCAGTAAGTTTCTTCTCTGCTTCTCTGGCGAAGGCTTCGTTCAGTTCCTGCGCCTTCTGATTCGCTTCCTGCAGGCGCTCCTTCTCCTTCGCAATCGACTGCAGTTTAGACGCCTCGAGTGACTACAACACCGTGCACATCAACATCATCATCATCGTCACAATCACCTACTTAGTAGTTCATCGATCCAAAACAGCTGCACGTCTTGCGCTTCCTTCGCATATATAGTTGCTGGAACGAAGACAGATGTGCTGCAGCATAATTTCTTACTTACCTTCATCCACTTTGGTCGCGAAAGGTGCATTATTGCATAGGCCTTCTTGGGGTCCGTTTGTACCCCAGCATTTAGAATGAGGCTTCGAGTGATGTCTGCCTTTCGACATAGAAAATAGCGTAAGTTCTCCTTGAAACATTAGAACGCATAGTTTTGATTAAATAACTCGTCGTAGAAAGAACACATTTATTGCACCAATCAGGTCAGTTTCATGCGACTGTACAGTACTTTGCAGCACTCGTGAATTCGAAATGTTCAATGTAAGCTTAACTTTGTTTAATTCAAGAAAGTCATTTGTATGAAGAAAGTTATAAAGCAGATGCTACCCTGTTCAGTTCATGTCTTTTAGGTATCATCTGTTATAAACACCGCGCGCACATGACGCCAGGTGTCGAATGATCCATACAGACATTTGTGCTGCAACCAATGCACTCTTGTTTCACCTTCATCTGTCAGCACTCTGCGGACATATACGGCAACGACGCTCTCTAGAGGAAGTTTCATGTCGTGGTTGCCTTCCACTTCAATTTGTACACTTGTATGTTGACCCGCTTGATAGCAGTTCTTACTTCAACTAGCATAGCTCTGGGATTTGCAGCACGAACAACAATTTGTTCTTGAATCACTCACGGCCAACTGCAAGATGAATAGCCGATGGCGGCTCACTATACCAGACCCCCCTCTGGAGAGTTGCATAGCCAGATAACAAGGGCTGCAATGCAAGCAACATCTACTATGTTAAAGAACAATGATAAAGGCCATCGTTTGAACTTTCGTTTGCAGGAATGTGTCTACGTTGTCAACAGCGCTATTCTTGGAATTGTATTGAAGTATGATAAGAGGCTTGTGATCGTCGCCCGCTGTTGTGGTGCATGTAGCAAGATGACAGCCTTTGCCTTCTTTGGAACATGTGAAGCCAGAGTGTAATTCCACCTAAGCCGAAAATTGCTGATTTTTCCTCTCTGATCCTCTTGGCTTGCATTTCTTCTGCCTCTGGTTCTCTGCCCTCAGACAGGTTCAAACGCCTGATGACGCCACTCCTCTCGGTGCTGGGCTTCTTCTTTCAGCCTGCTGTATCCGTTCATCATCATCCAATCCAGCAGCATCTGTCTGGGTCTTCCTCTTTCTTCCTTCCCTCCATTCTGCCATCAAAAACGGTTCTCAAGAGTTAGTCCCCTCTCAATATGTGACCAATCCATCTTCTCTGTCGCCTATTTATTGTAACTGTCATAGGTCTTTCTTCTCCAAAACGAAGAAAACGCAAAATATCCCCGAAACCATTGATCGACATTGTTGCAGTAAAGACTTGCCGTTCATGTTCGCTTGACCACACGTCACACAGAGACTCCATTTTGGCTCTGACAAGGATTCATGTCGGTTGTTGTAACCGGATTCCTCTTCTAGATATTCTCTGGATGAGCAAGAATCTGGAAGACTGGGTCGCTCCACGATGACATCCACGTCCACTTCGGCCACGTGCTGTGCCACGAGTTACTGTTCTGACACGAACCTGTGCTTCCTGTGCTACCGGAAGTACGGGTTCATCAGCAGGCTCGAAGTTATCACTGTCAGTTGCTTCTTTCTCAGAAACATAATCGATTTGAGACTATTCATAAACCATCTCCTCCCTGCTGTCTTCATTGCTCTAAACATCGCCTTCTTCCCCATCAAATATTATATGCAGAGCTTCAGCAGAAGGGACTTTTATGAGTCCATCTAAGTGCTCTGTGATGAGTGCTAGGTTTCACAAATGATGCAGCGAGATACAACACAATAAAATGCAACAGCATTGATTACAATTATAAAGTCAGAATCTTTCTAAAGACGCGAATGAAACTAGTAGCAAGCAAGACATGGGAGGGATTGCGAGGGAGAAAGAGAGGGAGCGAGAGAGGAAGGAAGGGAGGAAGAGATCAGAGGAAAGTCTAAATTCCGCTCATTTTCGCAGGATTGACTGGTAAGTATTACCCCTACAATCTTGCATTATAAGGTTCTCAAGTCGGAAAAGATTAAAAGGTGTGATGGTTTGGTTTTCCGTGTACGGTCGTTTAGAGTTTCCGCTGAAGAGCTTACGTTAACCCCCCCCAAAAAAAAAAAAAACCAAAGATCCTGTAGAGGAATGCAAATAGTGCATCACTTTTACCTGCTTTATTAACCTAAACCAAGGTGGCTAATAAAACTGAACATTATAATGTAACGTAATGTAAAGGTGGCTAACGTCAACAGAACGTTTATTTAGCGCCTTTCAAGCACCTAAAATAAATGGTCTCACGAAACCAATCAGTCTGTATCTAACGTTGCAACTTTATATGTTTGACACACAGTGAAGACCATAACTAAATCATCCGTCTGTCTGTCTGGATTGCCTGAGACACAGTGCATACTCGTGCTGTCCAACACTACAGATAGCACAGGACTAGCTGTGGCCAAAGACAAATCCAGCTCAATAGGCGGAGACACTCTGAGAAGTATAGAATTGTGGTGAATGTAAGACCCATCTAGGCGCATAATAAATGATATTAACAATATATGATCTTTTATTTCCGGACCTTATTGAGACAAGAAGCAGCCAAATACAGTGGCTGCAGCATGAGACACGAGCTAAGGGCTGCTGAATGCATCAGTAACCTGGTATGCATTCTGTTGGGTTGAAATGCAGTCTGACAATTTCGCTGACTCTAGTGTAAAAAAGCAAAATAAAGAGCGACCGGAAGAGAGTAGAGAGTCCAGAGGTACAGCAGACCGTCAGATATCGAGCAGAGCAGTCGGCAGAGACAGTAAGTTGGAAGTAGATCCACGGGTGTGGGGGGTGGATGGGGGATTCGAAGTGCCAGAAAATGGCAGAAAACTAACGAGTCTGCGTTCTTCGGCTTCTTTGAGTTTCCTGTCGATGTCATTCTGCGACAGAGGGCGTTCCTTCGTCGGTGAACTCGGGTGAGGGATCGGCGGTGTGTCGGACGTAGCCGGTCGCAGGATCACTTCGAATGCCACTCCCTTGTTCTTCGACTCCTTCACATTCTCCATCTATAGATAATACAAAACACATATACACGACATCCTATAGCAATCCATGAAGTGCACGCACTGCGCATAGACCAGACCTGCGAGAGGGATCTGTTGTGGACCTAAGTCCTTAATCTGAAAGGAGTCTTGTTCCATTGCAGTGCGGTACAAATCATGTGTTGATGAAACCCCTGAGGTTTATCAGTTCGATTGGTCTCATACGGCAGCGTATAATCTGCAGCCGGAAAATGAAGCCACTGATGTAAAGAGTAAAATGGCGTCGCCAGCTGAAGCCTCTATTTCCACTCATCCTATTCCAGACGAGTCATCTGCCATCCCCTATATGCAAATTTTTAGGTACAAATGAATGACTCTTGTCGAATTATTAACTAAAAGTGATGCAGTTTTTTTCTCTCTAAATTTGCTCGTAAAATACCAGCAAATCGCTGGCCGCATGGCACTTCATTCTCTTTCCTGCAACCTTCTTTTCTCGGTATATCCTTCAACTTGTTGACAACTGTTGACTATTGGTAATGATTTAATACATTCACTAAGATACTTATTAATATTAATAATTCATTAATATTAATAAGATATTTATTCTTTGTTGCTCATGAAGTGAAATTGCTTCATAAAATCCACGAAAAAACTTTAATTTGCTGAGATTTGAACACAGCTGAATAAAACTTGCAACGTATCAAATCTGTTGATTGTAGAAGTCGAGATACTAAGCCCATAAAAAGAAACTGTGCTTCAAACTCGGAGTTGGCTGCCCAAAGAAATGTTAAATTAAAACGTGCGTGATTTTGCTGTTAAAGCGAGAAACACGCGAAAGTGGGATAAAGAAACGGAAAAGTCAAGAAATGGAGACAAAGAGACCGAGAAACTCTGCAAATAGGAAAAACCAGTCGAAAAAGACTGATGACTAAAAAGGTCATCAGAAACTTTGTCGATATGGAGCCTTGAAATCAGCTGCAAAAGTGGTCGAGGACTGAAAAAGGTTATCAGATATTTTCCACCATACAAGACCTCAACCACGGAAGTATGGGCCGCTTCTTTCTCGATCCTTCCCCAGTGTTCATGAAACGCCTAAAAGGTGTTGACTACAAAGCCTTTAATACGAATTCGATCCGGTGACTGGATGAAAAGCAAGCGTTTGCTTACTCGCAGGAGAAGACGCTGCCGAATTGACCGGCCTATCACACCAATCAAATATTGCACAAGGGACCTGTTGAAGGCTTTAGCAGAATGTGCTTGGAGTGCATTCGGAGTTGGTTTATACTTGGAATGCGATCGGAGTGCACTCGGTGTATACTCAGAGTATACTCCGGGTATACTCGGTTTAAAGCTGGATCCTGGTTCCTGATTACGCTATAGTGTTGAATCACACATCGCCGCTTTGAAGGGATGCAGCGGCTAGCACCTTAGGCCCAGATGAATATATTGATGCTGCTGCTGCATGCTGCTGTGCGTGGGATCGATGGCTAACGGCCCGTGTGAGTCTGTGTCAACTGAATCATACAAAAAACAAAAACAAGTTATGGTTATGAAGTGAAGAACGATAGAACTATGGCTACGTTATTTTTGCTCCTCTAAATGTAGACATGTTACCCAGTTCCTTTTTAAGCAGTCCGCATCCTTATAGTACACTTCTCTTCGAAAGTTTTGTGGAAGAGAAACCAGATGTTCAGAACAGAATTTGGCATCGATTCTGCATTTAGGACAACTTCATGACGTCATCTATCGGAATTAGATACATCCATATGTTGGACTGCGTCCTGAATACTCATACTACAGATCCGATAGGAAGGAAATAGGGCAAATGAGGGGCCAAAATTAGATGGAAGAGCAGGTCGATTAATTTCATGATTTCACAAGACAATTCTGCAATACATCAACATCCATCGTATGCTATTGGCGGTGAAATAGAAGGCCAACAGCAAAGCAGATATGTATTTTTGTTACTGCTCATCCATGCCTAAGAAAACTTCAATGGCCGTGGCCCAAACAGCAAAGTGGGCTGGTCCCACGGGCCAAGTTAGGATTTATACTAGGGATCTGGGGGTTCCGCCCCAAAGCCAATGTCGAATTTAATAGCATTTCGGGCTGAAGAAAAAGGGTTAATATGAAAACGGAATGTGGCATGCAATTCAAAAAATAATATTCTTTGCATCGCCTGTCAGCCTTCCTTGTCTGGCTTCAAGAGTTGTTGATCAGCTGCGTTTCATTTCATTTCATTCACAAAACTGCCATCAGAGTGGGGCTTCAGTCTCTCGACAATAAGCTCTATGGTTAATAGTTAGCTCGCAACCAGCCGCATATGCCGGCCTGTCTTTCTTGAAGAGTCCTATCACTTTTCAAGCGTCTCTTTCACTTGTATTAGCTCACTCCTACCTCATAAGTGCTGTGAAGTCAAAGATGGGAACATTTCTTGATCTGATTTATAATACGCCTTTTAATGTTAATCCTGTAGATTTTTGATGGGATTAAGAGACTCGTTGCACAGCAGCTTTGCACTCAATATCGCAAAACAATGTTTCTGCGTATTTTGGTTATAAATGTCTTTCAATTTTCACTTTTATAAATTTGATTCAGGAGACAAGGAACAGAAGCAGATGGTGCAGCCAATCCTCGGCTCGAGGGCGGTTGAAGATAACACAAAAAGACAAGACAAAACAAAATGGATTCTGTTATTATTAGATATAGAGAACCACTAGAAGTATAACAATAGAAGAGAAATATACAAAACCAATTTAATAACTTGACGCCCTGAAAATGTGAAGAAACGCTGAAACCTAAAAAGAATTGGTCTGTACTCAAATGCCGGCATTCTAAAGTCAAGTCAGGCCGCCGGCCAAATGAAAAGACACTTGCGGACCAAATATAGCCCGCGGACCCGAGTTTCTCCAGGCTAAGTGCCGTCAGTTTTCTCTGTGCTAAGTCAGCCAGGACGATGAGTAATCGATGATACATCGTTTTCACCCCATAAATCGCACAATCCATCCATCTATCCGTCCATCCCCAACCAACCACCCACCTACCCTCCTACCCACCCAACCACCCAAACATCCATCCATCCATCGCTCTCTCTCTCGCTGTAGGTGTAAGAGGTACTATGCTCAGTCGACGAATGACAATCTGCCAGTAAGTCTGTCTTTGTGTATGTAGAGTCGAAGTTGGTCTTTTCAATATGCTCTCTAATTTGGCCCGATGTGCAATTTAGTTTAACATCTCTACACGGTAACCCATGTCTCTAAAAATATATGTACATGTGTATAATATGCATATATTTATTTATATGCATGTATGGATGTGTGTATGCATATATGTGTGTGTATGTACATATTCATGTATTATGTATGATAAGTTCACAAGATAAGTTTAACGCGTCGGCTTTTTACCCCTGCGACGAGGTTCGAATTCCTGGTCCCCGTCGTGTGATATCGATATGTCACATATTGATATTGCAGCGTTAAGCGACTCGTAACCTCGTAGGTCAATCAGCATCGTCAGTGATGATGTGCCTACTTCTTAAGTCCAACAAGGTAAGATAAGCGTAAAGCTGCTCATATATCTTTCTTTCTTTGCATAGGTCTTTGTTGTCTAGACGCATAAAATCATGGTGCGTACAGTGTACTTACCGTGTCGATAGACTTGACTCTACAGCCAGTTAATGCAGCACCAGCAGCAGCCGAATGAGAAAGATTCAGCAGTGGATGATGAGGAAGACGATGACCAGCACTGATGACGAAACCGGCTGGAAATTTCCTTTGTGTGCTGCCCAACCAGCAGCTGATATTCAGACCTGAGCCGAGGTCTACACGTGAGCCTTTTATATTGCAGCCGCACTCGGCTCTGTGTAGCGCCGGTGTAGAGATGTTCAGAGCCACAGCAGCAGCAGCAGCAGCCCGAAGTTGATGCTGTGCTCTTCTCGTGTGGCGCATCTGATAAGAACTGCGACAAAAAGCCGGTGCTCTGCGGACGATGGGGGTCCTGCAGCTGCTGTGCTGCTGCTGCAGCCGTGGCAGATGTTGATCCAGTGATGCAGCCGAGGACTGACCATGACGGACCAATCGATACAGCAGCGCATCTGCGCAACTCGTCATCCCCTCCCCTCCCCCGTCATCGCAGGCCACGCATGACTCACCACAGACTACGACGGCGGCGACGGAACAGAAGGAGCCGTCTGATCTGCTTCTCGTCTGGCTCTGGGTCACCCTCCTCCTATTGTCGTCGTTACACTTGGAACGGTGTGTTGTCCAGCTTCGTCGCTTTCCAGCTCCGGCCATGAGCGATGAACCACAGCTAATGGGAAAAGAGACAAACAGACAGATACAGAGACAGAGAAGGGAAGAGGCACAAAGAGACACAGAAAGATACGCACACACAGACACAGAGAGACGAAGACAGAGGGAGAGACAAAGAGAGAGACAGAGAGAGAGAGAGAGACAGACAGACAGCGAGAGCGAGAGAGACCAGCCGACTTGATTGCTTTGTCAACAATATTATTTCATGTTTATTAAAAAAGCCTACAGCGTCATCGACCTATCTCTCAAGTGTGCTTCAGATAGATAACTCATGCCCCAGATCACTCCACGACCCGTTTGTCTGATTATTATCAACAAATGTATACAGCCACTGATACAGTATTATTAGGCTGACACAGTGGCTTAATTAACAACAAGCTATACAAGTTCAGAATTACTAAATCCGTATTCTCTCTCAGAAGTTGGCGCAACGCATTACAAAACACTTAACATTTTATGAATGAATGTTAGCGGCAATAGGCAAATGACGAGCGTTTAACCCAGCAAATATGAAGCTTCAGCACTTTCCAAGCCTTAAGGCCTACTTTAAGTCTGATAAACTGCGCCAGCAGCATCGTTTGGAATAGGCCAATCTGAGCGGCCTATTTCATTTATGCCAATTTGAAATATTCCAACAGCGTCGAATGTCTACTTCTTAAAAGTAATTAGTTACAGTAACTAGTTACTGGGCAGGAAAAGTAACTAGTTACCATAGAGAGTTACTTAAGAAAAAGAGTAACCGGTTGCTGATTAAAGCTACTTTCTAAAAGTATATAAATATAATTTAGTTATTACATATCGGAATGTTAACGTCAAACTTGGATGTTGGATCCCGTTAGCCATGCTTTCCTGTCGCTGTCCCTCCCTCCTTGCCTCTTCTTCCCTCCTTCTCCCCTCCTTCTCTTTCTCCCTCCTTTTCCCCATCCTCTCCTCCCTTAACTCCCTGCGTTCCCTCATGCCAAACTCTGCTCCCATCCATCCCTGCCTTTGTCCCATTCCTCCCGCCCTCCCGAGCCATGAATGCAACCCCGCAGCCAAACAGTTTGTGCGAGTAAGACGAGGTCTAGATAAGCGATCGATCTTCATTGTGCAGTGAATAACCAGGAGGAGAGTGCATTCAGATAGATGGACTGTTTGTGGTTGAGAGTGAGCTCCATGTTTCTTTTAAAGCAGTATCAGATGGCCGGCAACTACAGACAAGATCTCTTTTAATTATAGAATTTTTAGGGTTATAAGGAGTCGACCGATTGTTATATGTAAAATTTTCCCCTAACGTGGATGTTCGTTGAGCCCACACTGGGCCCATAGATAGCCATCAGCTGTGAGCCCAATAAGCGTGGCTGCCTCTCATCTTAACTGGCCTAGTTAAGTTCACTTATAAAAGCCTACGTCAACGCGCTTCTGGGCGTGAGGATGCCGGTTTGCATACCGATCGTAGCTTAGGCCTATTTAAAAGATTCGATTGTCGGCCCAGCACAGTCCGTACACGGGGACCTTAAATGGCGTGGAAACCATTCAAACGGGCAGCGGTGTTAAGGATCTCACCAGATTACTTCATTGAACATGAGCAGGGTCGAGGTCATACGACCGCTATGGAAAAACCTTTTATTGCGATCGTAAGCTTATAATACCTCGACCCTGCTCATTTTTCATTGATAATGAATTCGTCGGGTAAGATCTTTCATCATCCCATGTATGGACCGCGCTAACTCGAGAGTCAACTCTCCAAAATAAGCCCTAAGTGGCTTACTTCGTGGCGATGGATATGCGAACAGACATTCCCACGCCCAGAAAAGCCTTGTTGAGCGAGTAGTCTGAATTATTTGTTAGGCGAAGCGCACACAGGCTTCTAGAACGAATACTAGCTCGTTTTGGCACAGAGTACTGGACTTGTATACTTGTCGCAAAGATCTTAGAGTCGTAGATCTTTGCTTGTCGTAGCTATTTTAACTTTTAAGCTGAGCGTTGATTATGTCAAGTTTACGATTACGCCCTTAAAATGAGTTGCTCTACCGTGAAAGAGTGTAACAAGAACACGAATTAAGCGCATAAAGCGGTTCCGAAGTAGATTTTGGTTGGGTTCGGTTGGGTTTCGACTAATGTGGTACTTAGAAAAGTGTTTAATTCTACTTTATATTGTACCGGAGCAGGGGTAAAAAACAAGGTTGAATTTAAAGATTTCGAAATTCATGACATTGTTTTAGTTTTAGTTTATTGTTAGATTGCATGCTAGTAGTCTGTAAACGCTGCGTTGCCGGTCTAGTCCTTAGTACAAACAAACGACAAAATAACTAGTATCGACCTAATATGCTATTCGCGATTAGTCAGTTTCAGATTTATTTTATTTACGCGACGAAATTGTTATTAAAATGAAACATAAAAGGGGTGGTTATGCACTTTTTCTTTAAGCTGCAATTAGACGATTATGCTGACTGGTGAAAGAATTGGGGCAAATTGTGCATACTGAAAACTTGCCCAGCGTCTGTAAGATGTTGGTTCAAACAAACAATCTCCGATATAAAAATATCCATATGAAAACGCTACTGGCTTGGTGACTTCATACTGTTGAGACATTTGTACAACTTCTTATAAATCACATTATTGAATTCACATTATTTCAAAAATTTTGTTTGACAAAAATTATAGCCGATGTATACTGGGAACAAACTTGTCTTCAGTGCAGCACGAACCATTAACTATAAACCAGTCGTCAGCCAGTCACAGATGAGAATCTGTTGATGCTACATGTGCAAGAGCCTGTCAGTTTTTCCTGTTATTGGAACATCATTTGCATACTGGACTATAACGTCATTTAGGCTAGATGGGAGTGCCACAGAGGCTTTTAAAAAGTGCTGCGTAATATTTAAATATCCATATACACATGTACATACAGCTTTCAGGCATGCTTCTTGTATTTTTTCATCATTTATCATAACATGCCTTGGCTATTATAATTCACTTCTTATTTAAAACCATTAAAAAGTTCAGGACTATCTCCCAAATATCACATTAATATGATTAATATTGTGCATATAAAATTTATATCATACACTAAGAATTCAACCTAGCTCCTCCAATGGATTATGATTTTTGGTTGCGATTTTGACTTGAAGCGACCATTGACTGATGCCTTGGATATTATAATGGTGCTGTAGAAGTCGTTAGATTAGGTCACACAAAATGTGTTTGCAGGCAGTGTGAAATATTGCATTTATGTTGCTGTCACTCCTTTATGCTGCAATCAGTACACTGGCTTAATAATGGGGAGGAAGTTCAAAATTCTGATTTCAAAGTTCTGTCTTACAGTTTTTAATGGCCTGCTTTTAAGTCACTTGCCCTGTGTTAAGCATTGCTAACTCAAATGCAACCAGGACAATGCTAGACACCTATGCTTTCTTTTTTGGTTAGTTTATTATATGAATATTAATACCTAGTTTCGAAGCTATCTGCTGCCTTTTCAAACTGTTTCTGTCTCATTTAGAGGATGTCAAATCGAAGAGGAAGGGTGTACAGAAGAGATGACAGAACTCAGTCTCACTGGGATCAACAAATTCATGACAGAAATCAAAATACGGCATCAGTGGAAGAAAACTGGGATAGTGGTTCCCATGCCCAGTCTAGTCAGGCTAGAAATCGAAATTCTGTCCATGGAAATGAAAACTTTCAAAGCATTACATATGCCAAGCAAAATGAAGCATTTGTAGAGGAAAAGTGGGATAACAACAGATGTGCCCAGACCAGTCAGAGCTGGAGACAAAATGTGACACCTGTAGAGGAAGACTGGGATAACAATACATATGCCCAAACCAATCAGAGCTGGAAACAAAATGTGGCACCTGCCAAGGAAAACTGGGATAACAATTCCTCTGCACATGTTTCCAGCTGGAACATAGGCGCTGGAGGGAGCAGGAACTACATGGATGAAAAACCACTTAAGGTAACTGGCTCCATTGTATGTTGGAATAGGTGGTGCCCAGCTTGGCAGTTATAATATTGTGTTACTAGAAATTTATATAGTGGCTTCCTAGAATATGCAGCATGATGATCTGTTTGGTAGAACAGGCTAAGTGCCAGCTCAAGATTCCACGTTCAAACAGTGGGCAAGTTTTATTCAAGCATACTTGTCTCTGTCACCAAGCAGCAAAAGTTGGTTACCAGCATAAAGCTGGGAATTAAAAATCGCAAATTCTGCGATGATCCTCTGTCCAAGACCTTGAGGTTCATCCACAGCCAGCTGAAGGCCTAACAGTAGGAAGTGAGCACCTCCTCTACATTCCATTATGGAGCATGGGAGGTTTACTTTACTTTTGAAAGCACTTGCTATTGATATAAGCATATAACTTTGAATATTTTTCTGGATTAAGCCTTCTGGACTTTGGATGTATGCAGTTTCCTTCTCATTTGAGTAACCAGGCCAGCTTTGATAACCTCTTTGAGATAGCTGTATTCTAGGTTGTCTGTGCTGGCATAGGTACTGATCATCTTGTATATGCAATGATGTAATGCAGTTCAGTAGTATGTGTCTGTAATACCTGTGACTGTGACCTACTGGTTAAACTGTTTCCACCGTGTCCAAAGGTTCATCCAGGAAGCACACAAACTTCAGAAATGTCTAGATTTTGAAGTTTAATGATTACATCTTATAAACCCTTCAGTCAGAACACTTTGTGCGTGCGCAGACAGGTCCACTATACTCCATGAGGTCTTAGCTTTACAGGTTTGTACAGACCACCGCTAGACAGTGACATGCTCTATTACAAATGTGCAATAATAAGCATTGACAACTCTGATTGGTCACTCACTGTCCAGCTATTTACTGACCATTTCATGCAGAAGCCATATTAATATACACTTGACTAATTATTATGCAGACCACTACTGTCTTTGCATTACTTTTTCTGCTTTTTAGCTGCCAAACTAGATTATCAAAGAACATGTAAAAATAATTTATAACATGCTTAGATTAAGCTAGTGGCTGTAATTTTAGGAAGCTGAAATTTAAATTTGGCACACTTGTTGTGTCTTGTTTTCTTCACAGGATCATCAAGATTTTAAACCATCCCAGTCATTCGGAGCAACAGGGTACAGTTCTAGAAATGACTGGAATTCAAAAGCAGTAGAACAGGATAACTGGGATGCATGGGATGACAAGAAACCATCTAATTTCTCACAGCACCATGGAGGTTCGTCTGCAGTAGGGTCGACAATAGATACAATGACGTTCAGCAACAGTCGTGAAACCCGAGATGACCACGGATCCGGGGGACATTGGGCTGGTAGGTCAGATGGCAGCAACAGAGGAGCTGGTGACATGGAAATCAAAATCTCATCAAAACTGGTTGGATTAATAATTGGCAAAGGTGGTTGTAATATACGTGACTTGCAGGACAAGAGTAGCACCAAAATAAGTGTTGACAAGAACAATCTTGATAGCAGTGGAAGGGCCTCCGTTACTATTACTGGAAGTAGCTCTGCGCAATCAGAAGCCAGGAGATTGATTGACGACCTGATTGGCTCCGAGTCACAAGAATTTAACCGCAACAGACAACATGGCTCTTTGTCAGATCAGTTTGACAGCAGAGACAAGGCACCAAATTCTGGTACCTTAAACATGGAAGTACCGTCTCAGTGTGTAGGAAAAATTATCGGAAAACGTGGATGCATGATAACTGATTTGCAGATCTCCAGTGATGCCAGAATAAAAGTTGCAAGAGACAACTCTGGTCCAACAACGCTTATATCAATTATAGGAAGCAGTGAGGCACAAGCACGAGCAGAAGAACTGATAAAGGAACTGATTGCAGATTGCCATAATTTCCAGAGTAGTTCCAAGCACGAAGAAAGCACTTCTCAACAGGGTAGATCTGAATGGGCAGACATCAAAGCACCAAGTGCAAACAGATCTGAATGTTCAGACATCAAAGCACCAAGTGCAAACAGATCTGGATGGTCAGATAATAATGCTTCAAGTGCTAACAGATCTGGATGGTCAGATAATAATGCTTCAAGTGCTAACAGATCTGGATGGTCAGATAATAATGCTTCAGGTGCTAACAGATCTGGATGGTCAGATAATAATGCTTCAGGTGCTAACAGATCTGGATGGTCAGATAATAATGCTTCAAGTGCTAACAGATCTGGATGGTCAGATAATAATGCTTCAGGTGCTAACAGATCTGGACGGTCAGATAATAGTGCTTCAAGTGGTATTAGGTCGGCTGGATTGTCTGATCATAATGTACCAGGTAGTAAAAGATCTGGTTGGTCCGATGATGAAAGTGAGATGCAAGGTGCAAATGGTTTTGGAAGGTCAGATAGTTGGAGACGCCCAAGTAGTCCTGTGAAAAACAGATCTGTTAATTATGCATCTGATGTTTGTGGCAACAGCCTCAATAGAAATGGACAAGACAACAACTCACCAGGTTTAATTGACTGGGACAGAATCAAAGAAGCAGATGAAGAATTCATGAAAATTAAGTGGAAAGAGTACCCACCAGTCAAAAAGGATTTCTACATCGAAGATGTGGACATCGCCAACCTTGAGCCACACGAAGTGGAACAGATTCGTAGAGACAACAACAAAATCATGGTACAGCACCTGATTGGAAATGGTGGGCACATTCCAAATCCAATTCGGACATTCCGTGAAGCATTTGGTCATTATCCAGAGATATTGGATGAATTACGAAAAGTTGGATTTGAAAAGCCATCACCCATACAGATGCAGGCATGGCCAATTATCCTCAAGGGGCAAGATCTAATTGGGATTGCACAGACTGGAACAGGGAAAACACTGGCATTCCTTTTGCCTGCCTTCGTCCACATTGAAGGTCAACCAGCCGAACGTGACAAGAGAGGTGGAGCCAATGTTCTTGTACTGACCCCAACCAGGGAACTTGCGCTGCAGATTGAGGAAGAGGTGAAGAAATACAAGTACAAAGACATTAAATGTGTCTGTGTGTATGGAGGTGGAAATCGCAAAGAGCAAATAAACATCGTAACGAGTGGTGTTGAAATTATTGTTGCCACTCCAGGTCGTCTGATTGACCTTATCAACAGCAAGATAGTGGACGTGAAGAGCGTGACGTACCTGGTGTTGGACGAGGCTGACCGTATGTTGGATATGGGATTTCAGCCAGACATCCGAAAGATTCTTCTTGACATCCGACCTGAGCGTCAGACAATCATGACAAGTGCCACTTGGCCGGTCGGTGTACGATACTTGGCCACCAATTACATGAACAACCCTGTCCAGGTTTATGTTGGCTCCATGGATCTGACGGCTTGCCACTCTGTCCTGCAGCGAGTGGTCATGGTTGAAGAAGATCAAAAATATGAGGAACTTACAAGTTTGTTGGAAAGAGAAATGGGTGAAAATGACAAAGTGATTGTCTTTATAGGTCGTAAGGCAATTGTGGACTATATATCAACACAGTTTGTCTTGAATGAAATTGACTGCCAGTCAATTCATGGTGGTCGCGAGCAAATCGACCGAGAGCAGGCACTTGAAGACCTAAAAAATGGATCTGTTCGCATCCTTCTGGCCACAGATGTCGCTTCCCGAGGAATCGACATCAAGGACGTGACACACGTCATCAACTACGACTTTCCACACAACATAGAAGAATATGTTCATCGAGTTGGTCGAACAGGTCGAGCCGGCCGAAGTGGTCAGTCGATCACGTTCATGACAAGAAAAGATTGGAGATATGCACAGGATCTGATTCAGATAATGGAGGAGGCACAGCAAGAAGTACCACAGGAGCTCTATGACATGGCTGCTCGATTTGCAGCCAATCAAGAACGAAGAAAACAAGAAGGAGGCGGCGGCGGCAGAGGCTTCAGAAGAGGCGACAACTTCCGAGACGACTTTGGTGGCTTTGGTGTCGATCAAGGTGGCCGAAGAGGAGGAAATAAATCATTTTCATTCAGTACGGACGGCTTTTAGTGTTCGTGTGACTCTGGAGTTAATGTTTACTTAGTTAAGGTTTCAGCAGAGATTTGACTGTTTCATGGTTAAGTTGTTGGTTCATGATGAACACTGATATTCTTGTTTTGTTTAACTGGACCCCTGTTCATTTGAACCAGTGTTGAAGAAAGAAGCACTGCCACAAATATTCTCACATCTCAAGTCAGAGCTCTGGAGCTTCAAGTGCATGGTTTTACCAAAGAACTTGGCCCCTATACTGTGCACTCAAATTACTTGAGCTTTAGGACTTTTGTTACACACTTTGTCCTCTGCACTTAGATATACCAAATTCTTTGCATTTCTTAGCTGCTTTGAAATTTTAGCAAACATTTATATGGCACCATTAAGGAAATGCCAATTAGTGGCAATTGTTGCATTTGATATTTTTGTACCAAATGGTCTTGTATCATATTGGCACTTTATCTGTGCGGTCATTAGTTTTGGTTTCACAGTGGCAGTGGTTTTAGTTTCCAACCTTTATAGCACAGAACAGCAGAGGTTGTAACAAGCCACATTTTATTTTTGTTAATTTGTTCAATATTTAAACTTTTGGCAATGGGTTGTTCACTTGTGACTACAGTATTGACCTTTCTGTAAATTTTATGGACTCATGGGTAGAAATGAGGGTTTGTTTTTTTGAAATTTGAGAACAGGCTGTGATAATTGTATCATCTAGGCTTAACTATAAAAATTTGTGCATTGGGGTCTTAATGACCTTACAGTGATCCTGCAGGTCATCCGCTTAACAACTCAAATACAGTGTACAGTGTCAAATACAGATGGTAGAGCAGGGTTGACCTTATTTATTGGCCTGTAAAGCCATACAATGTCATTAAGCTCCTGTGACCAACAGAACGTTCAGGTCTTGTTCTCATCTTAAAACAGATGGATAGCACTTAACACGCACAGGTTTTGTTGGGCCATTTATCTGTTGACCTGTACGTGTTTGCATGGTTGCTTTGGAGACTTTGTGGCAGAATGTTGTCGGTCTGTAATAAATCCTCAAGTGATGAGGTAGACTTGTTTCTTTTCATGGTTAATACAATACTGAAATGCAGGAATATAGAACAGTTTGAATATAGTAGTACATGTCATCTGTCGTGGAGTGATTATTTGTTGATGTTGCAAAGAATTAATTTCTGTTGTCTTTATTAAATCTGAGAAACTTGTTACTTTCTTCATTTACTGCAGGAATCACAACTGTTTTGGCTGCATTTTCGTTTGTAGGCATACATGTATGAGGATTTCCAAAAGCACGCTTTACTAGTGATAAAGTGCAGCACTGCAGAATATACTTCACTTGATCATCTTTGTTTCCATCTCATTCTTCACCAAGTGATGCTTTAGAAAGCTGGAACTGGCTGTGGAGCAGTTTTTGTCACTGAGGCTCATGTGCCAGGGTAATCAATCAATCAGTCAATTGATCGATCATTTTTTATTGCCACCAATAATAACAATCAACATTAGTGTTAAGAGTACATGTACACACATTCTCAGATACAGGAAGCAAAAGGCAGCTCCAAAAGGATAAAATCCTGCTAAATGGAGACACCTATGATATAATACAAGATATAGTAATGAATGAGTAATCTGAGATATACCAGTTACAAGAATTAAAACAGTAGAACAAAAAAAATGATCACAAATATGTAATTAACTTTAATTAGTAAATATTGTGTTCACATAAACCCGCATGCGCTTCTTAAATATTCGTAAATTGGCAGACTATCCCAGTAAGAGGAGCCCATGCATTTAATAGAAAACATCCTAATGTTGGTTTGAGCAGACTCACGGTAATATTTATCCTCAGATCTAGCAAGATTCTCAACGTTATGAAGTAGTCATTGAAGGAAGAGGGATGCAGATGATGTCCATACCAGTACATAAATCCACATATTTGAAATCTATTAATTTGACTGATTTTAAGAATATTCAAATTATTAAAATATTGCTCAGTATGAGAAAAGGATGATATTCCTGCAATGACTTGGACAGCTCATTTCTGAAGTAAATTTAATTTATTAAGTTGAGTA
Organism: Norana najaformis; assembly: GCA_964023275.1. Lineage (NCBI taxonomy): Eukaryota > Metazoa > Annelida > Clitellata > Crassiclitellata > Hormogastridae > Norana > Norana najaformis. Next base: position 8,892,679 of record OZ029922.1, read on the forward strand.
CGATAATTAACAGCCCAAATAATATTGCAATAAGATAAATATGGGTAAATTATAGTATAATAAAGGGCAAGTCTTATTCATGGAGGTAAAATGTAGCTAATACGTGACAGTACACCTATACTTTTAGCAAGTTTAGAAGATACATGTTTGATATGTTCCTTCCAGGTTAAATGGTCATCTATATACACACCAAGGAATTTGGTAGAAGTAGTTTGTTGAATTAATTTATTATCAATACAATATTAAGTTGAGGAAGGGGTTTACAGTTTGAACAGAAAATAATATAGTTGGTTTTCGATAAATTAAGACATAGACGGTTAGCCTTGAACCAATCAGCAACATGAGAAAATTCAGAGTTCAACTAGTATATCCAAAGATTTAAGAGAGAAAAACATTGGTATTGTCTGCAAATAATACAAAAAGTAGGTTAGCTGAATTAGGTAAGTCATTAATATAAATAAGAAATAGAAGCGGACCCAGAATAGATCCCTGCGGAATACCACATCGTATAGACTTAAATTTTGATAGACACCCATTGAAAAAGACCTGTTGTTGTCTGAGATCCAGACAGCTTCAAAACCATGATAAAGCGATGCCACGTATCCCATATCTTTCAAGCTTTTCAAGTAAGATATTGTGATCAACAGTATTGAAATCTTTAGCCAGGTCAAAGAATAATACTACAAAAAATTGTCTACTGTCAATGGCCTGCGAGATTTTGTAATGCATATTTATCAGTGGTAGAGTAGTGGACATCACAAAGTACGACCTATTTTGGATTCCTCTCTCCCCTTATCCGCATTTGGCATTAACTTCAAACCCCTTTGCGGATGTCTGCCAAGGGGAGTTTGATTATTTGATCTTGCACGGATAATGGTGCTATGGGGTGCAGTATTTTGCCCCATCCAGCAAAGGAACTCCTGTTATTAGATCCAGCACAATACAGTCTGCCACAGTCTGATTTAAGTTGTTCAGGGCACAGGCTGTACTGAAATAACTCTACGACCAAACTACCAAATTTAGATGTGGACGTCTGCATTGGGCAAACCCCTGCCTGCATTTGGGTGAACCCTCCCTCCCCTCTGTGGATGTCCTTTTTGATGATCCCTTAGTGACAAACACTCAGTTTTACACTTGGAGGCACTAAACAACCCTCTGTTGTATAACATTTATAAGATACCTGGGATAAGTAAGTTTTTAGGCACATTGAACCTGATCTTGAAGGCCTCTCAACAACAGAGTGCTAGAAAACCAATTGAGTTCAAAAGCTAATTGTTGTTGCTCAAACGGTTTCACACACTGACCGAATCGTGCTTTGTTTCTTCAGTCTGCTGATTTTGTTTCTGCTGCGCTAGTCCCGAAGTGACATCTAATAAATACTAGAGTGCCAAGCTTAAAACAATGGCTTGAAATACCTTAGAACTATACTAAGCAATACGAGTGAATCCTATTCATTACAAACGGTTTAGGTGCTGTAATGGATTTTATGAATCTGTTACTTTTTAGAACATGTGATCCAGTAGGAAAAGCAAATGATTTTCTGGTTGATGAGCGGCCACGATTCGATGAACTGTGGCAAGCTCCACCACAGCATATGGGATCCACATTTGGCATTACCCTCTCTATCCCCTTTTGCAGACGTCTGCACTCCCATGGAACACTAAGGCCTAGATTAAGGGTCGTCCATAAAGCACCTCTGCAAAAAATGACCTGCTTTGGGCCCCTCCCTCCCTTTGTCTGCATTTAGCACTACCCATCCTACCCCTTTTGCAGAAGACTGCACTCCAATGAAATACTAAGGTCTAGATTAGGCTACCCCGTTGATCTTGCAGGGCTACCAGTGCTACAGGGGGAGGGTACTTTGATGATGCTGCATCGTGGGAAGGGACTCTAAGTAGACCCAATGCAGTACAGACTGTCCGTGTAACTGAAACTGGTATTTAAGGCACAGGCTATTCAGTAATAACTATGTATCAAATTTAGATGCATTAGGCGTAACCTCTCTCCCTTTTCCCATTTGGGTGACCCCTCCCTCCCCACTCCGTGGAGTCCTTTGTGGACAATCCCTTATACATGCCACATCATCTCATATTGCATTGTCACACGTTTGCACTCTGACTTTACATACACTGTGGCATTTGGACTTCTGTGTCTGTTTAATATGTTACACATCCAATAGTCATGATTCAAACCCAAAATTACATATGTTGATAGGTTGTAATAAAAAAAGCAATCAATGATCAGCACTTATGTAACATGTTTAATTCTCAGCTGTTAACAGATCCTGGAACAATGTAAACAGAATCACATCCAGAAGTCATGGTATATACCCAGACAAGAAATATCCTAGAGGTTGAGAACTGGGTGAGCAAAGTAGCTGATGCCATCAGGTCAAGTTACTAGTCAGTCTCTAAATGTTAAGGAATGTACAAGGGTGTTTGTGCACTTGCAGCGGACATATAGACTGGACAAGAGGCACCTGGATTAGCTGGCCAGTTTTACTGACCACGGAATGTGAACATATCTGCATTTGCTGCCAATGAACCAGCGGCCGGTCACAGCAGATGCAGTACTGAGCATCTGTTAGAACATCTACAATGTAAACAAAAGCTGCAACATTAGAACATCTAAAATGAAAACTAAAATCATGCAACATAACAGAAATTGGTCCAGCCTCCGTTAAGAACCTGCTCCGATGACAAACTATACTGCACGGTCATGATATCTGCTTACAATGCGAGACATCATATCACCAAATAAAAAGTACAAAAGGTATTCCAGGTTATTGTGCACAGCACCTTTGAAAGGTTCTTTAAATGTGAGCTACGGTACAAGTTATATTACTAGTTATAAGCAGTTGGCTATCTCTCAAAACCCAAAAGCCCATCATCATCAATTCATTTTTTTCTCCAGTTATCTATGGATTTCCTCTTGCCCTCAAAGTTATAATTCCAATTCGATTCATTTTTGTCTCCAGTTATCTATGGATTTCCTCTTGGCCTTAAAGTTATAATTCGATTCATTTTTTTCTCCAGTTATCTATGGATATCCTCTTGCCCTCAAAGTTATAATTCCAATTCAATTCATTTTTTCTCCAGTTATCTATGGATTTCCTCTTGCCCTCAAAGTTATAATTCCAAACTCCAAACCGAACTTTTCAAACTCTCTGTCACCATCCTGCAAATATCCCTTACCCAATAAAACCCTTGAGTATACTTGCGATTCAACCACCACCATTTCTTGCACTACCACCATTCCCTCCACCAATACGTCCACCTTCGTTCTTCTCAAATCTCACCACCACCATGAAGAAGCCCATACTGGAGTCTCATTACCAAATACTAATACACACTTTTAAATCCACATGCTCCATCGCTACATAATGGACATTAAAATAAACAAATGACGCTTGATGCTAAGCATCACAGACCTTTTAATGACTCTGGTATGTTCTCATGTTGCCACAGAACTTTGTTTTGCAGAAGGCAGATGGCTGCTTGTTCGAGCAGTGAAGCAGCGTCTCTCCTTGACTGATGCTCTGCTGCTATTGACCCAGTGGCCACATTGACCAACACTGGACTATTTAGTGATGGACTGATGAAGCAGTTGTTCTCCACTATGCAAATGACATTCAAATTTTTAAGAAACACAAGTAAAATTAGTTTGCAGGGACTTGAACCTGGCACAGGGTCAAGTCTACTCTGCATTCGAAAAACCACTGTAATAATGCACCAGTTGCAACAAATCAATGGTTGCATCTGAGTAAAAGCTAAAAGTTAACATGAATGCTAACACAGCTTGACCATCGGTTCATGCACACACTTCGGAGTTGTCCATAATGGATGTCTGCAAAAGATGACCTACTTTGGACCCCTCCCTTCCCCATGTCTGCATTTGGCATTATCCTCCCCAAGCCCTTTGCAGATGTTGGCACTCCAACGGATTACTAAGGCCTAGATTATGTTACCCTGTTGATCTTGCAGCGTGCTTGATACTGCCACGTCCAGAAAATGGACTCTAATTAAATACAGTACAGTATACACTGAAGTTGGTGTTTAAGGCATAAACTGTACTGAAATAACATTATGTAATAAATTCAGATGTGGACATCCACCTGGGCATAACCCCTTCCCAATGTCTTCATTCAGTTGACCCAATCCCCTCCCTCTTAGCAGACGTCCTTTATGAATGACCCCTTAGGAGTAATGAGAGAAAGTTCCTGTTTACAATCATTAACATAAAGTGTTCCTTAGCAAATATCATGCATTTAAAATTCATGATAAGAGTATAAAAAAACAATTTCAAACCAACTAAACCAATCTGTGCATCTTCTGCCAAAAAATTTCAAAAATGAATTAGTGTTTCAATGTATCAGAAATAAGTTAGTTAAGAACTGATTAGCTGTTCGACGGTTGGACATTAGCCACTGTTACATTATCGTGTAATAGGCTGCCCTAAATTGCGGTACCTTGGCCCCTTTTGGGTAGACCTTTGCATCCAAACAAGTGTATTTTTTTGTTATTTGCAATGTTTTTATTCTGTTCTTCTTTGGAGCAATAAACTTACTTACTTACTTAAACAGAGCGAGAGTAAACATGAAAACCCATTACCCAGAATATGACAGCCTCGGAGTGATGCGATCGTAACAGGCAAATAGCGAAGAAGGTTGCCGTCTACAGACAAGAACTGAAGATTGAAAAGCTGACCAATACCATCTGGCAAATATCGCAGCCTGGATAAAATGCACAGAAAAGAACGGATAGTTGCTACTGTCAAATGACAGAAAATATCTGCAGGGAAGATTGCCAATCTCATCTTGCTAGTGGCTTTTAAAGAACCCTTACAATACAAACCCTTACAATACAAACTACATGTAATCTCACTGCACTTACTATCCACCACAATCAATGCCAGCCTTCAGAAGCACAGGATTTGGGTTGCTAGGCCAAAGCACAAATAATAAAAACAGCAGTCCAACATCAGATTGCATAATTCAACACCAAACTGCTGATTATATGTTGTCACTCCTGAACTCTGGCTGCTACATCTGAGTAATTTCTCAGTTTCTAAAATGAACTGAAGTTAAAAGCCAATGCATCTAAATCAGTCACTTGTTTTTGATTCTTCTGTGGGCCTCAGAAGGAGCCCGGTGTTTGCAGCAGAATCTGAGGCAGGCACCACAAGAGCTGTCCATGTCCTCTGGACAATCAGGTGAGGAGGCAATCTGGCGATATATGGTAGTTAGGCAGTGGTAATCCTTGGCAGTTACCACAGAATAAAGATGGTGATGGCTGCCCAAAACACACAACTTGCATCAGTTAAGAAGCTAGTCTATCAACGTTGCTTCTTTTCCAGTGAGCCATGTGAAAAGGACAATCTGTTGTCAATCATACAGCACATATGGAAAAGCCGTTAGCATCCAAAGAATTATCGATTCAAGGTGAAATGAATGATTTATACCACCTCACCACAGAGGAGCAGTGGAGGACTTTACACTTCAGTTACACATGTATATCCAAATAAGAACATATTTTTGACTTTTGAGTGGGAATTGGTGTTATGTTTACCGATTTTTGGACAGTTGAACGAAGACTAGTTGGAAGCATCGGCAGACGGAACGTGGCAAAGAAACCAGCTGACAGAAGCTGGCCAGGAGGTGAGTCAGTCGGATCAGCCTGTTCATGTTCTCTGGCAAACAGACCAATGGATTGTTGGACACGTTCAGGACCTGTTCACAACGCAAGCAAACCGCACTTTAACCTCTAGCATACATAACAGTTCTACAAAATGCGAGACCCCCTTAATGGAAATGTATGTATCTATACATCTGTTTATGAATCTGAACAATTATACAGAACCTCTTAAGCAACAATCAACGGTGCTGAAACTGGGCTGTCCGACAGCTCTAACAGGAAACAGCTTACAAAACATTTCAAACTGACTGTTACTAAGTAATGCATCTATTCACTTAAAACATCTTACATGGACAGAATGCAAGAATTACAGAAATTAACTGGACATCAGTTGATTTATTGATTGATTGACTCTTTTATTGATCCCAAATTCAACATATCAAGTTACACATAAAACATACAGTTTGCCAGGATACAAAAGGCAAACCGAGAAGGGACCAGGATCCCGCTTAAATAAGGTCACATTAATTTCATACTTTCATCAAAGTATCTGCTGCATCATGTGGCCTAGGCCTGGCACACTGCATTAGGCCTGGCACACTGCATTAGGCCTAGGCACACACATACTCACTCACACACTATGTGACAAAGAAATACAGGCAAACATAAAGGTCTTGCAAATACAATGACAACTTGTAACTAACAGCATGCACAGCTGATCACATTTGTAAATTAATTTAAATAAAAGCCTAAAATAAGTTTTATAAATTGTGTAATAATGAAACCTAATCATATTATGAGAACTTAAATTACGCACATGCACTAATACACTAGTGCCATGTCATTAAACCAACAGCAAAAACGCTAATATCCTAAACGTAAGCACAAACTATATTCACTATCGGAACTCACAAGTAGATTAAAGATGTTGCAGAGACTATCTGGCAGCCATGACAGATTGTTGAAACTGAAGACAACAGAAAAATCTCACAAATAATGACAGTGTGAATGTACTTGTCATTTCAAGGATAAGCCTTTTGCAATTTCTCAAAACTCTGCATGAAGATTTTCATCCATGGCCTCATCCCATCTGCAGCGCAGATTCCAGTCTTGGAGACAAAGACTTTGGCCCATCAGATGCTACATGCATACAAACCAAGCACCTCATGACCCTGGCAGCACACGCTGCAGCACACGTGACTTTCGTGTAGTAAGTCCACTCCAGATTGTGACCATAATTCTGAGATTTTATTATAAGCTGGATCATACAATCACAGGGATCTAAAGATTGCATGGTACCCATTTAAAAGGGTAGCAGCAGCAAAAGGTCTCAAAACAGAAATATCTGACAAATAGCTATGGTCAAGGCAACGAGGTCCGTGAAGAAAACTTTAAATACATTAAGTTTAGGAGCAATTCATCATAAGCAAAACATTTGTCAGTATTTCAAGAAGCACCTCAGACACACTTGTGATAGCCATCACTCTTTTCTTATGATTTTTTCCTCTGAAAGGATGCTTGTTGGCTGATAATCAGCCTGATCAGGCATAATCAAAACAGAATTACAATCTGACTTTGCAATTACATTTCAGAAAGTATTATACAGTTCAATGTAATCAGGAAACTCCAGCTCAGCAACACTCAAGTATCATGCCCCATCAGCAGTTTTAGCACAACAGATACAAATGAGTTACAATAATCATGACGCATAATTAAGCGATCAGATTCTTGCCTCAAGTCAAGCAGTTCAAGATTGTGCAGGTGACAGATGTCAGATGGCAACTGAGTCAACAAATTGTTATTCACCAGAAGTTGACGCAAGCAAGTCAGCATCGTCAGCTCGTTGCCAAGAGATACCAGTTGGTTGCACTGCAAATCCAACTGTGTAAGTCTTCGTAGATTTTGAAATGTCTCCTGCAAGAAAGATTACGATTGTTTCAGGAAGTTAAGGTAAGACAAAGACAAGAAAATCACTTATTTGATCAAGAAGTCTCTTTTACTGAGTGACCGAAAGTTGGGCAATGTGTTACTTAGGTTTTAAATTCTGCTGATTAAAAAGGCTTTTAAACACATTTTCACTTTAACTTGAATTCATAAATTTATTGATATTAGTCAGTAGTTTTTTAAGGAAGTATCGTGGTTTTCATCTTGACCTGTTGATACTTGCTATTTATCAGATAATATGGCTGGCCTACTGTTCTCCTCCATTATCGCACATTCATGCAAAGCACTTGGCTTGGTTTATTTTACGTTTTTGCTACATACAGCAAGCCCCTCCTTTTCTGTTACCTGAAACCTAACATAGCTCCAAAACTAACATACATGTAGACCAGGCACCCTTTAATTGTGCTGCGCTTATGATTCGGTCCATAACCTTAAGATTTCTCGACTTGTCTTCTTTAGACTAAATAAAGGTCCATCTAAAATACTTGCTGCAAGTTGTTTGGACTGGTCTTTTTGTGCTCATCAACAAAGCTGCCTGGCTTCTCACAAGCTGTCGTTACTATAGCTTCTCAAAGCAGTATGACATTATACACCTCTTTCACCAGAGTTATCTTTTTTTGTCCCTCTTTTCTGCTCACTGTCATACATGTGTAATCAGTCTCCCTAGCCATTGCTTCATGTTGCTGTTGAAACAAACTCAACTATTTTATTTCACCATCTTTATGACATATACTCTTTTAGTATTATTCAACTGGCCATGTCTAAAATATTCATATGCTTTTTTATAGCCTGTGATCTGTTTCTTCATCGTCCTCCCAATTCTCAAAACTGAGACCTGGGTCCAGAACTCATTGGAGTTGCCTGTCGTTAATTCACTTTCTGCTGCTTCTGTCTGGTGACATTGAGCTAAACCCCCATCCCCATCCTTGCCATCTTGAAACAACAAATATCAGCCACCTTAATATCCATTCTATCCAGTTTAGAAGTCTCATTCTCTTCAAAATTACATCTTGGATCATCCAGTGGATATTCTTTGTCACCACTAGGCTGACAAAGGGTCACATATCCAAGTGGTTTGGCTCAGGTGTATGCTGGCTTTTGTGCAGAAATCCTACAATGCCTACCATGGACGTAGCACTGTAACCTTACTCTGTGACTCCTAGTTTAAAAATTGCTCAAAATTCACCCTAATTCATAATTAAAAGACAAATTCCTTTCTCTTCCTTTAATATTGAAAATAAACTTTATTTAATTAATTAACAGAACTATGCTTTTTCACATCTACAGATAGTCACAGTTAAACAATAATTTCACACAGTCAACACTTCTCAAAATCAACCTCACAGACTTAATTTTCCATATTTTCCTCACTATTCGAATTCCATCTATGGCACCCAACTACAAAAAGAACTGGATCTCCTCCTCCAACTCGTCAATCAATGCCTTCCTCTCCAAATTCCTCCTCGCCAGACATTCCTAGGACGCCTCGGGACTCTCACGTTGGCCTTTCGTCTTCTATCTCCGCTTCTTCACCCTCCGTCCTGCCAACGCTGACCCAGAATAACATCATGGGACTGAGGCTGGGGACGCTTAATGCTCACTCACTGGGCAATAAGTTTATGGAGATTTCAAACCTCATCTCCCATCACTCCATGGACATTCTTGTCGTCATGGAGTCCTAGCACTCCTCCGCTTCTGATGTCTCAGTTTGCCACTCTACTCCTAAACTCTTTTCTACTCTTTCTTCGACGTCCCTCGCCCTGCTGATGCTTCACATGACCCGCTATCTCAAAATTATGGTGGCATTGTCGTCTTCTTCTGTGATCACCTCCGTATCAAGAAGATTCCTCCTCCCTGTTTGCTCTCCATCTATGAACTTCTATGCCTTTCCTGTTCGACTACTAGAGGGCCTCTCACCATTCTCGCCCTCTACCGACCTGGCTCATCTCCGCTCACTCCGTCTTTCTTCTCAGAGTTCTCATCTCTCCTGGAAGTCTTCTCTACATATAACTCCCAACTGATCATCACAGCAGACCTCAACATCCATCTCGAGAACCCCTCCTCAACCTACTCTGCTTGCTTCTTAGACCAACTCGCTCAGTTTGGTTTAACTCAACATGTTTCAGAACCAACCCACACACTTGGTGGAAGACTCGATGTAGTCATTTCTTGTGATGACTGTCCTATCACTGACCACCTCGTCGAACCTCCTACTCTCTCCGACCATGGTCTCATCCTCTTCAATGTTCCCTTCCTCTGCTCCCAACCTTCCTTCGCTCTTCGCTCATCTCGTGGCTGAAGGAATCTTGATCGAGAAGCCTTCCGCGCAGGTCTCCTCAGTAGCTCTATCTACGCTGATCTCTCCTCCTTAAGTGAGTGCTCAATCGAGGATCTCCTCACCCTATTCAACTCATCGGTTCTTCCTCTCATTGATGCCCACCTTCCTCTCCGTCCACATTGAATTCTCTCGAGACCACTACGACCTTGGCTTGACAGCCAATGCCGCGCTTTACGTCGGAACACCAGACGTCTAGAGCGCCGATATCGTCGTACTCGTGATCCTGCTGATCGCCTTACCTTGGACCCATCACCTTCGAGATATGTATTCCGTTTTCCGAACCAAAGAAACTTTGTATTGGGAGTCACTGATAGACAGAGAAAAAGGAAACCCTCGTCGCCTTTGGTCATCACTTGCTGACGTCCAAGGTCGTTCCTCACCTTCCTCCTCCCACTCTCAACATCCGTTCTCTGCAGACGACTACTGGGAATTTACGCAAACCAAGACTGACTCGATCCGTCGTTCTACTGAGGATTCACCCCACTGTCCTTCCATACCACAACTGCCAACCTCTCTTGCTGGGAAACCCTTCAACCGGATGTCCTTCGTCGACTTATACTGGACTCCCCCTCGAAGTCATGTGAACTTGACCTACTTCCTCCATTTCTAATTAAGGAATTTGTTGATGACTTTCTTCCTTTTCTACATTTATTATGTAATTCGTCAATGAGTCAGGGTTCCATTCCAGCGTCACATAAAAGGGCAGTTGTCTTTCCCTCCCTCAAGCACCAAGGTCTGGACCCTAACTCTCCTTCTAACTATCATCCTATTTCTAACCCTTCCTTCCTCTCGAAGCTCCTTGAAAGATGTATCTCTCTTCAACTAGTTGAATACCTTGAATCTAATTCTCTCATGCCTCCCTTTCAGTCTGGTTTTAGGAAATTCCATTCGACAGAATCACTCATCACCCACCTTCTAGCTGACATCTTTCATGCCTTTGACCATGGCCATGTCACTCTTCTTGCTCTCTATGACGTCAGTGCTGCCTTCGACACTGTTGATCGTTCCATTCTCCTAGGACGACTGTCTAAATCCTTTGGCCTTGCTAACTCTGCTCTTCTTTGGTTTCGCTCATTTCTTTCTGATCGCTCCCTTTCTGTTATTTTTGGGCCCACTCGCTCTGCCTTGACTCACATTCCCTATGGTCTTCCACAGGGTTCGGTACTTGCACCGCTTCTATATATCCTATATACTGCTGACCTGGCCAGTATACTTCTTCCCTTGGGTGTTTCGTCTCACCAATATGCTGATGACACTCAATCCTTTACTCATGGCCCGGCTGCCTCAGCCACTCTGATGGTTGATCAGATCCTTGAGGCCACCTCTGTTCTAGATCTCTGGATGTCTTCTAACCGCCTCTGTCTTAATCCTGATAAGACTCAATATATCTGGCTAGGTGGCCGTGTCCAGCTTGCCAAAATTGACTTTAGTTCCCTTTCCTCTAATTTCCCTCATATCCACTTCTCTTCCTCAGTCCGTGACCTCGGAATCATCCTGGATCAAACTCTTTCTCTGACTGACCATGTAAATAATATCTCCCGCTCTTGTCTTTACCACCTACGACAACTCCGCTCTATTCGTCACTCGCTTCCTCTTCATGCGATCACTACCTTGGTCCATGCCCTGATTTGCACTAGGATTGACTTTGGCAATGCTGCCTATATTGGACTTTCTGCAATTAACACCTCCAAGCTTCAGTCTATACTTAATGCTGCTGCACGCCTTATCGGTGGTCTTCCAAAGTCTGCCCATATATCTACTTTTATTCGTGATTCACTTCATTGGCTTCCTGTCAGTCAACGGATCCAGTTTAAGATTCTTATCCTTATGCACAACTGCCTTCTAAGAGACCCTGCTCCGTCCTACTTAACTTCTTTTTGTATTCCGGTTTCCTCGTTACCTGCCCATGTCTCCCTTCGCTCGGCTACCCGTGGTCTCTTGGTAGTCCCTTGCGTCCGCACTACGACTGCTCAGTCCAGGAGCTTTGCCTCTGTTGGCCCCTCCAGCTGGAACTCCCTTCCTCTTGACCTGCGGTTTCAGTTACTTAGTCTCTCTCCTACCCAGTCTCGCAAACGCCTGAAATCCTTTTTGTTTGTTCAAGTCGGGAGAGCCACTGTTTCTTAAGTGGCGCTTTATAAATGTTCGTTTACAATTACAATTACAATTAATTCAAATCTCAGACGTTTTGTCTGCTAATGTACAATCTTGATTAATACAACAAAATATACAGTTTATTAAAATGCAAGAAATAAGACACGAAAACTAGCCGCCTCCGCAGGTACACTACACAGGCATCAGCCAATCAAGAAGTGAGCCGCAGGCCAGCTCTATCCCTTCCCCGTAGTCAACAGGCAATGCGTCCACGAGTCAGCGCACACCTGTGCTAACATCAGCTAATCAATATTTGCCCCAGCAAACAGCTGTACACACACTCTTCATGCCCTGCCAGGTATGCAGATGAGAACCCACCAAGCATGACTGAACAATGGAGCTGACATTCTTGTTCTCAGTGAAACTTGGTTCAACCCATCGGATATTACATTCGTTGCATTGGCTGTCCATTGAGCAAAGAATCCATTAAAATCTTATAGTGCCTTATATTTCACTAGATACTACATTTAAATCAACTGACCAATCTATGTTCCATGCTCACCCTTCACACTAATAGCTGAATTAAATCTGCAGCACACAGTTACACTTGTGAACTTTGGGTTATGTGGTGTCAGTTTGGAAACAAATTGGCTTTTAACCATTGCATCGATGGCTTTAACCAGGTAAAATTAAGTCGTAACCTGTTGGGAAAAGTCTGTCAATTGCATGATTGTTGATATGTTCATGCTTCAGCTGAAAGATCCTCCTGTAACTCCATCACTGCATCTCAAAGGCGTAAAGTTTACAGAGGTACATAATGAATGCACCATAAACTTAACTTGTATTCGATATGTTTAATGTTTGTGCAATTACCTATTTAACCTAACAGTTAACATAACTAAAAATTAAACCAATAATAAGCAATTTAACAACTAGGTAACCATTTCTTGTGGGTGTAATTTGTTTGACAATATATTGTCAATACATGAGGCTCTTAAAATGCACTACATACACAGCCCGATAAATACATACAAAGTTACACACATACAGACACTGGGACGTGAGCCACGACAACATAGGCACAGGATGAACATATTAACACTCTGCTTCCATTTACATATTAATAGAGTAAATAACTAATCAAAACTTAGTACAAAAAATACCAGCATACAGGAAGAGAGTGCAGTCGATTCTGTCCAAGATATAATTCCTCTAATCCAAGCAGACAACCGATTTCATCAGGAAGAGTCAAGAGACTGTTGTGCGAGAGATTCAGACTGACTAGCTGAGTTCCAAGAAATCCAATTCGCTTTGGACATTGCATCAATCCAGAATAACTAAAGAAAAGACAAAAAGAAAGAAATGATTCAATCTGTATAAGTAGGTAATAGCACATAAAAAAAATTATTGTTACAACATTCATCATAACTGGCTAATATTACACTGCCATGTAAATGATCAACATGTTCATATAAGAAATGAATGATATTTCAAATCACACTCCAGCATGCATGCAACAGCTGACAGGCAGACTGCTACTGGCTTTGTTGCGACTGGAATAGTTTGCCAAGTCACCTCAGGCAAGATCTTCTCTCAGTTTCATTCCATCAGCTATTATCAAAGGCCACCTTGTTTGCTGGTTGTCCAGTAGGCTACTGTTATGGCTGAAGACTATTGGCCTTGAAGTAGTCATGTGAGCCGTCAACTGCAGAACTACATCAGACGATCACTTAACTTTACCTAAAGCGAGAAGGACAATATCGAAGCCACAGAATGAAAAAACTGTCACCTAGATTTTTAACTGGAACCAAAAATTACACAACCACCTGTGGCTCTTGCAGATTTGATTTAAGTACTAGTAAGTCAGCTGGTTGCCTTTACTCAGCTTTTTGTGTGGTGTAGAGGAATATTGTGATCTACATTACATTTCGTGTTACAACTGTGTCAGTGTTTGATGTGGCAAAAGACAAGACAGCATCACTTCAAAGGTACCAAACCTCTTATCATAATGAATTAGCTGTTGCTGCTGCTGCTGCAGCTGACTAGTGTAGCTCTGACCAGCAGATGGCAGGACACAAGCATCTCCTGTGTAGATCCGAGACACAGGTGGCTGCAACAACAAAAGTAAAAAGAAATGTCACAGAGATCATAAAAACTATTTCCACAAACTGTTTCTTAGGCCTAATATGTTTGAAACTACACAACCAAAGGTGACCAATTTAGCTATAGTTTTAGAACCAATAAAACTGAAGTACGTAAGATTTAGTTTTCCTTTAAAGGCTTTACCTAATATGATGAGCATCTTTTGTAACCTCCCAACTGTGATGCTTACTAAGATAAGTTGGTGGGTATCATTTGAACACATCATCCCAAGGGCTTGAGGAGTGACTGACCTAATAAACGTTCTTCATAGACAGTTATCCATCTGAGTACTAACCACACTTGGCATTTCTTAACTTCACTATGCTTGCAGGATTGCATCCACAGTGCCACACCAACATCATAATGTGTCAATGTGTCACACTAAGTACTCAGATTACTGGTAATGATGAGATAGTTCTACGAAACGGAAACAACTCTGCTGGTGAAAGTGGTTCAAAGATTCAGCAGGTTTTGCTAAGTGGAAAGAAAGCCAGTTCATCAGACCACAAACAAGACACCATATGCCAGAGTTGAAGAAAAGAAGAACAATGTAGGAAAGCCAAGACTATGATAGATAGACAACAGAAATGAAGACTTAACAAGAGTCAGACCAAACATTGCATTGGATTGGATTTTATGAATAACCAAAAAAATGGACATCATTCATTCAAACCCATAACTGTATAATGGTTGGCATCTGAACTGATGGTGCTAATGATGGTTTAATTATTTAATAGTTTTGAATTTTCGAAATGCAAAAACTACATCCTGATTCAAACAAAAATCATCCACAGTTGCTCTTCTCTTCATTTCAACAGCTTACCAGTGGCAATAGTTTAAACTTGGTTTTTCTTTCATGTCCAACAAAGCGAAGTTGTGAGAATCAGCTTTTGCACAGGTGCTAAATCACGAGACAATCGTTACCAAGGCAAAGAATGGATTAGGTTCAAATCATGTCTCTGTTTGTCCAATTATCAGATGACTCTTAGAAGATCATACATCCGTACCTCATTTCGAGTGAAGTGAAACTGAAGAAAAATTTAAAGAGGGATTACTCCACTGGAATTTACTCCTTACCAAACTCACATGGATCAAACTATTGGAACTACTTGTTAAATAAAAATCTAAAACACTTAACACTCATTCTAAGCAAAATGAATGGCAAGATAACTGCACCATAAAGAGGTTCCTGAAGAGTGTCATGCAAATATCCTGATACAAGCAGAGAGATGATTAACGAGATTAACGGCTTGTTACCTGACTCTGCTTTTCCAATGGAATGCATTTGGAAGTGCACTGGAACTCATCAACAGAGCTGCTTTCCTGCCTAATACTGCTTAACAATCTCCTAGTTTTAAGACGTTTTGACAGTTTATGTTTTACTGGAGCGGCATTCAGACCATCTCTTGTCGACAGTAAAGCAAAGAGCCTCCAAATGATGCTACAGCACAGAGATCCTGCTAAAGCAATTGTTAGAAAAACCATCTGCGCATCACTGGTGACGAAAACAGCTACAGACTCTGTCAAATAACTGCGTAGGCATAACATTGTGGATCAGCTTTCAAATTCCTTCTTAAACAAGAATCCAGAGTAGAATTTCAGATGTCACATGTCCAGTGATACAATGGATAATTACCGTAAGAATGATGACAGGAGATCTTTGACAAGGTGGACATGTCCACCAGACCTAAACAGTTCAACAAAGACTTGTTTCCAAAAAGCACACAGACTCCAATTACAAACTTTTCTACACACATTCTGCTCAGCTGATCCCAAACAAACCTTTCATAATCACCGGCTCTCCCAGTGTTTAAGCTGTTTTCAGTGTTGGATTTGTCTCAAATTCACTCGTAAACATATTACAATATGATACAGGGACAG
The DNA here is from genome assembly GCA_964023275.1 of Norana najaformis. Lineage (NCBI taxonomy): Eukaryota > Metazoa > Annelida > Clitellata > Crassiclitellata > Hormogastridae > Norana > Norana najaformis. The sequence continues at coordinate 8,908,708 of OZ029922.1, forward strand.
AACAACCACTGACAGATACCTCACACATTATCACAGAGGCTTACAGAAGGTCACAGATTACAGTAAAATGTTTTAGCTCCAAGATAAAGTATATAAAAGTTACAGCAGACACAAGGCATAGTGAGTAGAAGACTTTCTACCCACTATGGACACAAGTTAGTGTGGTGGCTTTTGTCAGTAGACATGATATTAGCAAGAACAGGTCCGTGGTGGATAAAGCTTACCACAGCATTCAACATTCATCACAAATTTGTAATGAAGGCTAACGCAGTGATCTAAAAAGGGAAACTTTACAAGGCGTTCATAAGACTTATATCAGTAAACACTTTCAAGACTCTCCATAAGACCGATTCGAGCGTGTCTGTTCTTGCATTACGATGTACACATATTCCTCTGACCTACTGCTCCATAAATATAAACGACGACGCTGTAATTTGGCCATTTGAAAAATCTGTATGTAAAGTATATATAATGCATGTAAATATATGTATGTAAAGTATGCATAAAGTCTAATAATTCAACATAATAAGCTGTATTTTAAATCAAAACATCCAACGCCATATAAATTGTGTCCACTGTGTTTACGTTGATGTCGCTTAAAACATCGAAATCCAGTAGCAATCAACATTTTAGAGTTGTTACAAGCACTGTCGTACACTATCTGCAGTAACTACGATCATTTAACAACAAAAGTGGATTTCAGTAGGACTTGAATTTGGAACAAATAACGAAAACATTCACTCGGTATTGGACAGCCTGACATTTTCCTCGCAGCCCTCAATCTAATCCATCGGCCACGGCTCTCTACAATGACATGCTCTACTGATGCTGTATTCCTTTGGCCCGTTAAACTCATATTTACAAGTGCAGCATTATTTTCTAATTGGCAAGTCGTAAAAACGAGAAAATATAATCGACTTCACAAGCTGATTTTAATTAAAATGAGGTTAAAAAATAGGATTTACATTTACACGCATATGGACTTAAACTGGAAATAACCGATTATTGTTGAAGTTTAAACAAAGCCTCAGTGCGTAAGGGGTTGGATTTATAACGAGGTCGCAAGAGGTTCCACTTCTGGCTGCATAAAGTTGTTTAAAAATCGGCCTGGATTTCGAGGACGAATCCAAAGGGGCAACCCGACAAAGAATCCTCTAGTTTTTAGGCACATACCAATGCTTTTCCAAGTCCTCGTCAAAACCGGTTTAGAGAATTTTGTATCCAGGTTTGGAATTCGTAGGGGGCCTACCAAAGATCTTAGAGTCTACGACTCTAAGATCTTTGGGCCTACTACAAAAGGACACGGAATGCCGAGAAAAGTATAAAAAGTGCTACTAAACCCATCAGAAGTCTAGCTATGATGCTACACGAAGAAAGTCTTCAAAAGCTGATTATTTTTTCCTTAGAAAGAAGAAGATTGAAAGGTGACCTTATCGAAACCTACATTTTACATGGGCTCGAGAATAGGCCTACAGACCAGCCAACTTTCCAGAGGTCAGCAAATTGGACATTTAGGAGGACACAGTCTGAAACTTTACCGTAAGAGGGTGCGATTGGACATTAGAAAATCATTAGCCACAGGATTGTAAAGCACTGGAACTGGCTACCAGAAGAAATAATATCTGCACCAAGTTTGAACAGTTTAAAAAAACTTGACAGCTGGATGGAGAGAAATGATATAAGCACTAAAAGCCAGAAAAGCATAGGCCTACTTAACCTATTAGCCTAACTGTAACTGAAACTGGAGGCAATTCAATGGTTATAGAAATCTATATAAGCCTAGAATAAGGCTTAGACATGTACGTGGTCAATCACTAGCTCCGCAAGTAAATGAAATTACACTAATTAGCTGATTAACCAGCATATTCCCGATCCATAGCTCAGGTATATCCGTGAATGGAGGAACTTCGCTGTGTAAAGACCTTTCCCGTATGGATACATTCCCTGTCTCTGATTTGATATAAATTTGTGAGACATTCATGAGGAGCCTGGTCGACTGCCAGACCTTCCTGTTGTAGTACGCAATAACCCATTTAGGCCTAGTCCATGGTTCGACGCAGAATGCCGTGTATTAAGTCGCCATCTGGTGATTGGACATCTTAGATTCATTCAATCAGAACAGTGCATTCCATATGCAGGGGAAAGAAGCGTGTATACAGCAGACGATCATTAAGCGACAAGCTCGTGACCCGAGAAAACTGTGGTCGACAATATCTTGGGCGTTCTGAAGTGGCGCGTTCGATCAACGGCCGAGGAGTTCACGGAGTATTTCACCATCCAGGTCTGTGATGGTGTTGAACTTTTAGGTCTCCCACCGAATACGATCCAGGCGATATGGTCAACTACTGACCTGTATCAAACATGAAATTCTTGTGAGCAATTATTTAAAAACTTGTTGCTTCCCAAGTAACGCTTTGTGTAGATTTTAGCAGTTTGATTCCGGTCAGTCATTCAAGTTTTAGGACAAATCATTCCACTGAGTCCCTTCTGGTTCGCTTGCTTTCGGACATATAGGCTATGGTTCCGTGGATTACCTGCTCAGGTCACCCTTTTGGCTCTGTCTGATGTGAACGCGCCCTTTAAACACGGTCGATCAGGACATTCTTATTCGCCGATTGCATTGTCCGTCTCATTTGGCATATCTGGCAAACCGCTTAACTGGCGTTGGCTCCCTTTTGCTTGGGCTCACGTTCTGCACTGTCTTTGGGCCCACTCGATCCCGCTGGGCTGCCACTCCATTTGGCTTGGCGCAACTGCAGTGGCCAGACCATTCCACTATAAGCGTCGCCTGGTCTCGTAAGTGCGGTGAAACATCAAAGCAGCAAACTCTGCACCGACCATCGAGGACACCACGAGGACAGCAACAAGGAGTAGCCTAGAAGCTGGTCCTGGATGAAGTCGAGAAGTATGGGGACCATGAAAGATGAGGTCTGTCCGAGATAAAAACGACATAAACGAGCTCATCAGGGGCAGCCGACAGTAAGCCCGCGCCTCGTTAGTCAAAAGACTCAATGTCCGACAGTCCAGTTGCTGTTCCAACGCCTCATCTCCGTCGCCCAACTGGTAATTTTAGGCATTAAATTCCGTTATTTGGCTCTATTGACGACCATTAACTGCTCCTCTGTATGTATGCGTATGTAGGCACAACAGCAAACAGGCCGGCCTCGTGGCGGGCTCGGCCGGCGTATTAAACCCGGGCCGGGAAACATCCCGAAACTGGAACTGGGGACGCGGATGACGACGGCAGTGGCGGCTTTTATGGCCATACGAAGAGGGTGAAAGAGACCAGAAAGAAACCCCCATTTTACATCTATTATAGTTAGAGGCGACAGAGGCGACATATAGCGCCATCTCGTAAACAATGAGAACAAAGTATTTTCAGAATATCTGGCGAATAATAAGATTAAAGTGAGAGAGAAATAGGGAGAGAAAGGAAGAGGGGGACATATTTAGGCATACAAGCTCTAGAGATTCTTAATAGGTTTGCTGACATTGTGCCGAACTGGCGTGCAGACGGTGAGAGGGAGAAAGAGGGGAAGGGCAAGGAGAGGAAGAGGGAGAAGGATATAGGGATGGAGGATGGAGCGAAATAGGGAGGGAGGGAGGGAGAAAGGGAGGAATGCATGGAAAGATAGGGAGCGAGGTAGGCAATAAGGGTGGAGAGAGGGAGAGATACAGAGCTGCAGAGAGAGATGATGGGAAGGGAGGAAGGGAGGGAGGAAGGAAGGAAAGGAGGTAGGGAGGGAGGGAGGCAGGCAGGCAGGGAGGGAGTCAGGCAGGCAGGCAGGCAGGCAGGGAGTCAGGCAGGCAGGCAGGCAGGCAGGCAGGCAGGCAGGCAGGCAGGCAGGCAGGCAGGCAGGCAGGCAGGCAGGCAGGCAGGCAGGCAGGCAGGCAGGCAGGCAGGCAGGCAAACTATCCCACGGAACTAGCGTGGTATGCGTTCAAGAGTTTAAACCTGAAAGCAAATCAATGTTTAATGAAATATATAGAAGTTGTAACGTAATGTTAACTTGTAATGTTAACTTATAGTGAAGTTTATTCCATACTTCGTGGTCAAATAAACTCCTTCCATGGGAACTGCATGAGCACTTGCAGGTCGGGAGCAGCGAGTCAAATTGCTCTGTGAATTACATTGTATTATATAAGATGAACTGTCGCCAAAGGATCACGAATGATTGGTCGGCGGTTGAAGAATTAGGTCAGGTCAGTAGTAATAGATGCAAAGCATCCATCAATCGGCTGGTTGGAACTTAGCGGCGGAAAGTAGGCGGAACTAGCGATCAGTGAATAGTGAAACAGCCCTAATCCTACAACGCATGAACCATTATTACCCGAGATCGGCGGCAATTCGGTCTTTCATCGGCCTTGATGTCAGAAACCGTCCATAGGTGCCGATCTTTTGCGCCTGCATCAGTTTGGACTCTGGTGTCTTCAGGAATTCAACTTTAGAGGTGAGTGTCAGGTGCTGCTGTAGAACTGAGGTCTATGGTACTAGCCTAGTACTCTCGATTTATGCATCGGTCACTGCGTTTTATGGCTTAGACTCAGTCTGAGTGTACGTGACAGTTGTTCGCTTCTTCGTTAGTCTTTGCGTCTGGTCGGTCTCTCGTTCGTCGGCTCAATTGAAGGTCGTCTCATCGGCCAGAAATGGATGATCTTCTGTCGTTCAGCATAAGCAGAATTCTCGGCCTCCATTCTCAGCAGTCATCGTCTTCTGGCGGCAACAGTTCGTCTCTTCCAACTGCTCCCTCTTCACAGCCTCGTCTTCATTCTCCCACTGCTGCTGCTGCTGCTGATGCTGATGCCTTGCTAGGACAAAGCTCCGAGACCACAACGGCCGAAATGGAATCTGATTCCATTGATGGAGGAATTAGGTTCAAAGGAGAATGCACAGAAGGAGAAGGGGACAGAGGACTAACAACAAGAGGAGGAGGAGGAGGAGGAGGAGGAGAAAAAGGGGAAGGGGATCCATGTGACCTAGGCAGCTGTATCTGCATCCGATGTAGAACTGGAAAGAATTCGCCTGACGATGGTATTCGTGGTAGTGAGGAATGCAAAGTCTGCGCTGATATCATTAAGAGGAAGGCAAGTGATGGCCAAGTAAGCAACGCACGGAATTTCATCGATGCATGCCTCACCTCTGCAGCATCGTCGCTTGAGAACAGTTTCAATCGTGGCGCAGAGACAATCGCAGCCAGGAGTGCAGTGTGTGGCACTAACTGTGAAAGAGACGAACGTTTTAGTGCGCATTTCTTCGTTGGGCAGATAAGATCATCGTTTGCGCAGAGAGAAGTCGCCGATGTTCATCGGATGCTTTTATCTCGTCTTCCAAGCTCAGTCGGTGAAACCAGCGCAACGAGATTTACCCATGAAATGGACCTCGACGAGAATCATGAGGAAGAAGTGACAAGTCATAAGACGGCATCCAACCCCTACCCATTGTCCCTCCAAGGCCATCAACTCCCCAAAGGCCTTCAGTCGGTCGATACGACTTCGTTGACTGCTCCCTTGAAGCCTTCTTGCGATGGTCGAAGCCACTTGTCCCGTGGCTGTTCGACGGAGGAAGTCAAAGCGGCGACGCGCAACTGCGGGGGCCTGAGATCAGCGCCAGCGACCGATAAGCCAGCGTTCAGCTACAACACGCTGATCATGATGGCGATACGCAGCAGCCCAAGGAAGCGACTGACGCTGCACGAGATCTACGAGTTCATCGTCAAGCATTTTCCCTATTATCGGTCGAATCGTCACGGTTGGCAGAACTCCATCCGACACAACCTCAGTCTCAACAAGTGCTTCGTCAAAGTGCCACGCCATCACAACGACCCAGGCAAAGGGAACTATTGGATGATCGATCCTCACCAGGTCGATGGACCGCCATACAGCCGCATCCGAGATGAACAGCAGCAGCAGGAGCAGGAGGAGGCATATGACAGTGACTGCATTCGTTTCTTAAAGACAAGGCAAATTCGAAGATGCAGAACTGATGACAACCACTACAGCAATCAATTCATTCGCCCGAATGGAAAACAATTTCCATTTCCTGCTGGCAGTGGTCCTCTCCATGCTTCACTGCATCCGTTTTGCCTTACGCAGCTTTCAAGAACGTCGCTCCTTTCGAAACACCTGAGCGTCGACTCTACCAGTCTCCTGCCACTCCTTTGGCCTCCAGCGCACTCCATGCCGTTTCTGCCGCGCCCGGTCTTCCCATCCACGGATTACCTGCATCATTCTTTTCTCTCTTCCCCCGCTCCTCCCCCTCCTCCTGCTGCGTGGGGAGCCAGATTGCTCGGTCCTTCTGTCTCATCAGCCAACGTCTTACGGTCGATGGATGGAACAGCCACAGCGATGACGATCAGACAGCCGGCAGTCGGTCTCCAAGTACTGCGCAACAACACTCACAGACGACTTCTTCGTCATGTTCATGTCCCCCATCTTCTTTCTATTCCTGCTCCTGCTCCTCCTTCTTCTGCTACTCCAACCCACTCGGCTTTGCCCTCTAAAGCTGTGGCTGTGGAAACAACATCAGCAGTCGTCGTGCCATCGAGCTCGGATGCAACTGATCATCATATGACAGGACAATAAGAGCCGTCTGCTCGTATGTGAAAACAACATCATCGCTCACTCATTCACTTAACAGCGGGACATCTCGATGATACGCTAGAACAGTACAGGGTAGTTAGGAATCGGTCACTTCTGGCCCACCGCTAACAATTCACCGCCAAACGAGGGTCACTTTAAAATCACTGCTTTTAAATCATGAGTGACTGCCGCTTTTAAATCATGAGTGACTGCCGCTTTTAAATCATGAGTGACTGCCGCTTTTAAATCATGAGTGACTGCCGCTTTTAAATCATGAGTGACTGCCGCTTTTAAATCATGAGTGACTGCCGCTTTTAAATCTTTTAAATCATGAGTGACTGCCGCTTTTAAATCATGAGTGACTGACGCTTTTAAATCATGAGTAACTGCCGCTTTTAAATCATGAGAGAGAGAAAAGAAAGAAAGAGACTCAGCCCATGTAGCGCCAGATGTTATGAATTGTTGTTATTTTTTTCGTGGTGCAGGATAGTCCAGTGGTTAGTATGCTGGATTATCAACCGAGTGCTCGGGGGTTCAAATCCTCCCAGGACGGAAAGATATTTCTGCTCCACATGCGCCTCTAGCGAAATCAGCTATAAACGATTACACGGACTGTTCACTGTCGGTGGAAAGAACACACGGCGAATGTGAAGACTGGCCACCCACACTCATATGCCGCGGCTAAGAAAATGAAGTCGCCAACACGTCACACCCATGGCTGCTTCTCTGTGCTAGCTTAAGGGCCTGTCCTTTTCTTGTTCTTGTTCTTCTTGTTCTTGTTCTTCTTGTTCTTCTTCTTCTTGCACACTGTCACGTGATATTGTAATCTAACGCATTTAAATTTGTACATAAGGCATAGCCCTACTTGCACATGAAGGCCCTACACATTTTGCTATAGCGACCATATGGCCTCGGGCCCTCGACCCTGCTCATTTTCAATGAATTGATCTGGTGATCCCTCACCACAGCTGCCCGTTTGAATGGGCGCCACTCCATTTAAGGTCCCCGTGGACGGGCAGTGCTAGCATACGATCCTTAGAGCCGAATGTAGGCTATCTACTGTAGCGTATGTCGCTTCATTTTGTATACAATCCTATACTGTCTCGTAGTCACCTGGCAGCGATTTAAAAGCATTGATTCAAAGGCGATGATTTAAAAGCGTAGATTTAAAAGCATTGATTCAAAGCCGATGATTTAAAAGCGTAGATTTAAAAGCATTGATTCAAAGGCGATGATTTAAACGCGTAGATTTAAAAGCAGTGATTTTAAAGTGAGCCTCGTTTGACGGTGAATTGTCGGCTGTGGGCCAAAGGTGATCTATTCCTTAATACTTCTGCTGCAGCTGTAAAGAAAGAAACCTTAGTCTCGTCACTGTATAACGACAACGAACGAATACTGTTGCCAACTATCCCGCCTAAGTCATGTGTTTTCACTTTTCAACATAACATAGACACACACATATATATATATATATTTATATTTCCTTGTATAGCATCTCATTTAGCTTTACATTTGCTGTGTTTTGAGCATCATTCATGCAACGATGATATACGTTATAAATATGAACTGCACAGTTTCTTTGTTGACTCAGCACTTCACTTACCCCACACCTATAGACCAACACCGGAGCAGGACAGAATATAAATACATGCATTCAATAGTGTATATACAACTGCTATATATCTATCATTAGCCTATGTATGTAGCTTACATGTGTTGGAAAATAATATTAGGTCTCTGTTGGCGAAGATCAATTACGCGGGTCTATTCGCAGGAGGCTCTAAGAGGCCAGTAATTTACCTCACTGCCAGTTAAGTCAAAGCGCCTTCGGCTTTATAATTGATAAGTGTCTACGGCCAATTATTCTCAATTTGTTTATCGCCTTCAGTTTATAACAATAGTCTCTTATTGCGTACATTAGAGGCAATTTATCAGCCTAATTAAGCCATCGCAGGAGTAATGGACGTCCACAGTTAGGCTGTAAACCTATAAACATTTGGCCTTCAGTTCTGAGTTGGGATTCGAATGCGATCGAGTGGGTCCCTGGCATTTTGTAAAATGAAGATTTCGGCCACTAATGTAGTTTCTGAGTTTAAATGGACGTCGACGTCCTGTTATGTCTGTCTTAACATTTATGTAGAGTCTTTCGAGAACTTCGCAAAGCCCTGTTACAACTTCATCGTTGTTTTCACCAGTCGCTGGACTCTTTCAACTTTAGGACCTATAGGGACTAGACTTATGAGACATCCAAGATTGCTATTTATCAAAGCAACGATGCCAGTTCAAATGCAATGGCCTTCTTATGTAAAACCGACTAATGATCAGGGAAGTCGATACACCATCTACAAAAATCAGTTTCACGACACAGTTCACCTCGTTTCGAACGGCTCCTCTATCCCCATTTAGGGAGAAGTGCCACATGACACACCCCTGCTAAACTCAGTCCACGACACAGTTCCCCTCGTTTCGAACTGCTCCTTTGTCCACATTTTGGAAGAAGTGCCACACGTGTGATTAGTAACAAAAACTTGTTAGTGACCCAGTAGATACATGTAGGCAAACAGAGCCGGCCTAGTCTTCACTGGTACACATGCAGCACTAATGGCTTTTATAGGCAACTAGGCCTAGGCCTATAGCAATACGTCTTAAGTTACATCATGAAAGCATGAAGGGAAAGAACCGTCAGCCAGTGACAGATTGATTAATAACAAGATGGTGGTACCAAGGCTGAGCACATCAAAGCAGCGGAGGAGCTGAGTTGGGGTTGCGTCTGTGAGGCATTGCTTGTCAGGAGAAGACAAGACGAGTGACCGGATTTCATCCAAAGTTCCAGGAGCAAGAGAATCAAGAATGGGTGGCGGAGAATCAGGATACGAAAAATCAACAGAGACTGGAATACCAGAGAATTTCCGCCTAATATTAGATAACTTGTAACCAAAGAAGTTAATGTGAGTAACAGTCAGAGCGGATGGTGAGGAAGAGTTAGGTAGTGTGAATGGTTTGTTTCTATGGAGGGATTTCCAAAAGAGAGACATAGAACAAGAAGAATTTATCCGCCTCTGATTAAGCCTGTCTTAAAGAACTACTCATGTCACAGCCATTATGGCACTATCGATTTGTTTCGTCGATAAATATAGAGGCGTTTCACAAATGATTTATAATAAATATAGGCATATGCGTATACGTAAAGGCCTAAGCCCCTTAAAACTCTGCTGGCCTACTGTATATTAAACCATCTAAACTAAGCGAAACGCACACGAAAGTCGGATGCCAAGGACTTGATAAGGGCCTTATACCCTACATTTGCAGTAACCCAGGGGCCAGATTAACCACTCGGAGGGGGCCCATGCAAACTCTACACGGCGAGTCCTGTCGTAAGCTACTACGCATTTGATGATGTAATTTGATGGGTCAATGCTGTATACTCGGCTGCTAAAGTCAGAAGTCAAATACAAATTATTATTTAAAACGAAAACTAACAATTGTTTTCCTACGAACAAATGGCACGAATTCTGTCATTTTTTGTCACTGCAGAAATGTTCTCACTGCAGTCGGGGGCCTCTGTCAAGCCCAGCGCTCAACCAATTGGCTACCGTGCATAGGCTATGGGCCCCCTATATCTCAAACCACAGAGCAACTACTCACTGCCAATATTACATGATGCCCACCATCTTGAAAATCGAATCCCATACACTGCTGCGAAATGTCGTTAACAGCTGGGCAGCCGTCATGCACTTAACACGTCGAGCCCTCCCAACTGAAGCCGCGCAAGATACCCGGTTAACTAGAAAAGACCAGAAAAGCGACAGACAGGGTGACACCGACGGATAGACAGACGGACGAAGAGAGAGACAGGCAGACAGAAAGACAGACAGATATCGTGACAATTGACAAATAAGCTCGTCCAAAAATAAATATTTACCGACTTGAATTACATTGATGGTAATGGTCGTTGAATTGGTCGATCGATCGGCGATTACATTGAAATTGAGGTCGTGTGAACGATGTTTTCGCAAAACGATTGGCCAATTAATCTCCTAATAAGTCCTCTGATCTGCGCGCGCGACATCAACGGACGGCGCTAACTTTCCCAACGCTGCATCTGTTGTCGATGCCACAAAAGCCTAAATGGTTAATCAGCAAAACAATGACGCTTGAAAAAATAAACTAAGTAATTGTTTCCGCAGTCATTCCAGTGAGCCCACTTCCTCAGAATATAAAGGCCACGGATGGCCGCCGATCTACGTAGATGCCTATTGCACTAAAGCCTCACGGAGGATTGTCTGTACGTCTCTTTTTGTCTCTCTACCTTATGTCTGTATGTCTCTTTGTCTCTCTCCCTTATGTCTGTATGTCTCTTTTTGTCTGTATCTTATGTCTGTATGTATGTCTCTCTATCGCTGTTGTTCACGGAAAAGTACTTTGATCCTTGAGTGGTTTTCCAGCTGCAACTGAATGCTCGAATCGCTGGTCAGTATAAGTCTAGGCTGCATGTATTCCTATTGGAATGCAAAATCCAAGATGCCTTGATAGAAGCCGAACCCCAACAAGAACTTCGCATGTAGGACAAATTATTTGCCTATGTTGGACCTAATAGCTGGAATCGCCTTTCCCGAGAGCTCCGGCTTGAATTCCTCAGTTTGTCCCTTCCACAGTTTCGCAAGCGCCTGAAGTCTGTATTATTTGACAGTGGTCTCACTGGTTCGGGCCGGGAGCGCCTCTGATGAGTCTATTCTTGATGTGGCGCTTTATAAATGTCAGATTACAATTACAATTATAAAGCCATGTGACAATATCCCCATACGGCCTTCGTGTGTCCTGCCACATGGGGATTACAGTATATGTAGGATATTATTTAAGCCGCTAGTGTAAGACCTCCATATGCTTTGTAACAGAACTCTTAGTGCAGCCGAATCCAGAGCAGAGCGAAGCTCAAAGCATGTTTCGAAAAATCACAGCAGTTTGGAAAGTGATGAGCAGAGCACAACTCCTAGAACATAGACAGTGGATATGCATTCCAGTCTCAAGAAGTGCAATAATAATGCAGTAGGCCTACTGAAGAAAAACCAAAACCTACACCGAAGTCAGTATCCAAAAAATCAGAAAAATGCCAAAAAGTGAAGATAAAAACAGATAAGTTGGTATAAAAAGAACACAAATATCAAATTATTATTTTCCCTTACAAATATTATTTTTTATTAAGTGAACATTCCTTAACATTGTTGAGAGTTTTGATATAAATGATTGTAGGCCTACATTAGTGTTCCGTTACTCAAGTCTTGTCACCGAAAAGAACAACAGAAACGCTGAAACTCTATGCTAGAGTATATGTCGAAGTCTTATGTAATGGAAGTTGTGGCATTGTGCACCTGGGCTGCAGACTATTTGAGCCAATTATTTCAATAAGCGTTTCTATTGGAAAATTTTCCAGGCAGTAGATAAGCCACAGACTTGCTCGGCAGAACTAGAGATCTGTATTGGACTGTAATATTAAGGATGACATTTGAACAAGGCGCTTCATCCTACAGACATTTTAAGAAGTGATAACACATAGGACCCTATGTAGTTTGAACACATAAAATACAATTTTAATTTTTAACATAGTCCATTATCATTAATTATTATTGGGTAATAACTTTTATGATGCCAATGTCTAATGCACAAGGCATTAACCAACGGCGCACCAAAACCAGGCTGCAACCAGGTCAACATCCAGATCAGTCCACTAAGACAGAGAGGTGTTTTAGGGTGCATAAGCAATTTGAAAAAGTTAAGTCTTAAGTTGAGAACGGAATGACAAAAGCGACTGAGCAGAATGAACAGGTACAGGGAGAGATTTCCAAAATCTAGGTCCATCAACAGAAAAGCCCATTCACCAAGAACAGGTCTAGTCCTAGGTAAGACCAGAGAAAGACAGTCAGATGACCTGCTTGAATAATGATAAGTCTCGGGAGTGAGGACTGATTTTAAGCATTGTGGTTGACCAGACGTCAATGTATTGTAAACTATGAGTAGGAGTTTATTAGCAGCCATCCAAGACTGCACCTTCTCAAAGCCAGTGGATAATGGCTGCACAGAGGAGTGACAAGACAAACTGTCAAACATAAATTTGAATATCAGCAGCATAGAAACGATATCCTAGTGAATGATTGTCTAGCAAAGTAAAGCAACATACCCTGTGTAATGTAAACAAAAGAGGACTAAGCAAAGAACCCTGTGGGATGCCACATGTCAACAAAGAACTAGGAGGATAATTACCATTCATATATGTTTAATGAGTGCATAGACTGAGATAAGTAGCAAACCAATTTAGGGCAGGACCAGAAACCCCAAACCAGTGCTACAGACAATAAAAAGATGAGAATGGTTCACAGTATCAAAAGCAGCTGACAAATCTAGAACATTGTGAGCTGGAAGATAGGTGAGTTTGCATACATTATCATAACCACCTGTTCAAGAATTTTAGATAAAAATTTCAAAGTTGATATGGGTATGTAATTAGGGTTAAGAGGTTTCTTTAGTAAAGGCACTGGCACGAGTAAAAGCAGACGGGAAAGATCCCTCAAGCAACAAGAAATAAATAATCGATGTAATGGTTAAACCCAGGACATAAAAGCACTCTATTCAGAAGAGATGCCGGAGTGATATCAAGCAGACGGCTTTTGTTTGATGAAGAAAAGACGAGTTTGCAAACCCCCGCAAAAGTTGCTGGCTGAAAGTAATCTAAGTCAGGAAGTGAAGAAATTTATCACATATCGAGAAGCCAACAAATTTCAGTCGTATAATTTTATTTGCAAGAAGATGAAGAATTTACTGGACAGCTCTTTGGTAGCCAAGAACACAGCAGAGGATATAAAGCCAACAGCCATCCATAATTAAGTTCTTGGTGTTGCACAACTCTCGGCAATTAATTAATTAATTATTAATTGTTAATAATTAGGCAGATCTGGCATAAGAAACAAATTTTTGCACAAGTTTGCACTGTGGCTTAAACCCAGTGTGATCCAAGGGAAGTCGAGAGCGGCACCATATTTGGCGAGTTTCCAAATTTGCAAGAACACCTGTACAGCAATTTTATTGTACAGTTGCTACATATTAGTAACTACATGAACACAAGTTACATTTAAGAAAGAAGACATTTTCAGAATACAAAATAATTTTTAATTGGGTACTTCATGAAAACATGAATCACAGTGACAGCATCAAAATCCATGACAATTTTACCATCAACCGTTCAAAATGACAAAACGTTACAATGACTTTATTTTGTTATTTTATTCAGTCAAATTTTAATGGCAAAACTAGGAACTCATACTTTTTAAAAATCACCTAGATTTTATATAGAAATACGAAGATTCATCGGAAAAGACAGATTTAAAATAATTTTTGGTTCTGGTGATTTGGCTAAAGAACTGATCCTGCAAAGAGGATACACGCTTATAGAAATTGAATAGAAAATGTATTAAAGCATGTCTCGAGTCTTAGTAATTGAATGACTGAAGCTGACTCGGATTTTAAAGTATTAGTTATCTTCTAAAAGTGAATAACAGTTATGTAAGGTAATATAGTAATTATAATAAACATTAGCAGTTGTCAACTCCTAATAAATATGAAACAACTGCCATCTGATTACACTCAATTTGAAGTGCATTAGACATGATGCAACCTTGGCCCCTTCAAACACTCAGACAACAACTACCTTGGAGAGTTCCTCACTTCTTACTGTCAGACATAATAAAACCAATAAAAAAAATAAATGTGCAACTTTCATAAAGCCATTTGGCAAATTTTTAAAACAGAACAGCTGCAAAGAGTTACTAACTGATAGCACTAAAATTTGCAGAAAACATATGTGTCTCCAGCACAAAGGCTTCTTTAAAGGAGAAACATTCAACAGCATCACAGATGTTTGCTGTGGACACCAATGAACTCATGATGATGGCTTTTACAGACAGCAGAAGACGCCTTGCGCTTCTATCGATTGCCTTCAACATATATAAAGCAATTACACAGCACATTGCAACGCATAAAAATTCATTCAAATAACAAAAACATATAACTTGGAATTTAAAAAAAATTGAACAACAGGGTCACACTGAAACAGATGGGCTAACCTCAAAGAATTGTGAGCAACAGTAAACAAATATATACATAAATATCCAATAAAGAAAATGCAGTAGCAGTTCTTCAAAAGTACATTTAAGTGGTCCTGTGGAAGACAGTTGTAGCCCATGTTGAATACCTTGAAGATTTTCAGTTCAGAAATAAAATTAGCCTCCCACAAATGTTAATATTAATCACCCTAAATTCAATGATTTTAAGTTGGTGTAATTATTTATTTTAAAATGGTATTTAAGGTTAATTGCAGTATTTTAGCAGATGCCTACATAATCCCTGCTACCTGTAAACTGAGAGCCATTTTCAACAAGTGGCAAGGTCCTTTGGACGTCACTGTTTTCTACAATCTATGTAGTGCTTAGTTGCATTAAATTATCGCAGAACCTTTTTTATCCGACTGAAGTTTTTCAGTCTATCCTGAGGTTTATTTGGTTGTCTGTGGCAATTTTCTGACAACTGGCTTCTCCATTCAATATTACTCATCCAATACTTTTAAAGAAGTCTGATGCATTCCACTGTCCATTATTTTGCCTCCATATTAAGATCCTCATGCTGTTTAGTAACATGCAACACATCCCATGCGATCTGTTTTATGGAAGAATGTTTATGATTAGCTCAACCATCATCAGTGTTCCTAACACAGTGCAATTTTTCCAATCAGACTTCTATCTGTCAAGCATCCATTTATAGACTGAAGGTAAGAAAGACTCCTTTGTTTCATGTCTAAATGGCAACCATACCTTCTCTGAGTGGCAGCATCATAGGTAAGTCACTTTCTCTACCAGCTTTAAATGCTTTCGATGGTTCAAATCTTCTCTTTCCTTCCAGAGCATCCAACTTTTCAGTCAATTGTCCAATCTGTCGTTTGTTCTTGCACTCTTTGTCACGCAACATTTCCACTTCCTGCAACCAGCAGCCGAACAACAACATGTTCAAATTAGTGCTGCTGCTCAATTTGAAATGTAACCAAAATTACCTACTTATTCATCACACATAGAAAATGTTTTATTCTTAAAATGCAACCAGATGTTCAACTGATACTCACTGGGAGGGGTACAGATTTGCTTACCTTAATTAGCTGGGCTGTTTTATGCAAATCGGCTTAGTCACATTGCATGGCTCAAGCAAAGTCATTTCTTATTACAGCATTTTGACAAGGCAAAAAAAGGTAAAAGATCATTTATCAACGCAAATTCTCAAAAGAATGGTGAAAAAACAATTGTTCAAATGAGACAGTTGTGCACGGCAGATGACAAATATTCCCCAGCTGTCAGGCCAGGCATGAAAGAACACAAGTTTCACCAATCCAGTTGTATGTCAATGTCAGTCTGTGTTAAACTTTGCAGGGTTGGAGAACAGTTGTCAAGTTGGTAGAACATCTCTGAAGCTGGCTTTTCATTATAATCTAATTTAATGACTTCTATAGTGCCATAATCACAATGCACAAGGCATCAACTGATTGTCGCTTCATGTTACACTACAATTCAAACCACAATCCATAGGGAAGTCTAGCTATGTTGAAACAGGTGAGATTGAGTTTAGACCTAAATGCCAATAAGGACGGGCAGAGCAGACACAATTTGGCAGTGAATTCCAAAGCTACTGAGAACACATAAAATGTCCACAAGCCTCCTCTTGTGAGAAGTACACTAGGAGTAAACATCACACGGTCGAAAACAAGACAGTGCAGGCTGTGTGTTCAACAGACAGTTCAAATGCTACATTATTATTTTGTCTTAGAGAGATTTATTGATAAATCAGCCATGGGACTAATTACCACAAAGGGCCTTCATTTACTTTCTATGCCAGTTTATGTCAGCAATTTTCAGGAAGCAATTTCACCAGAAGTAAACACAAGACCTGACCTTCTTCAGAGCAACATTTTCTTCTTTAAGTTTGAGTATGTGATGGATTTTCTGCTTTTGATTCTGGTGACCAAGAATTTTGGCATAATCATGGCTCAGCTTCTCAATCTCTATCTGGGCATTCTTGCTACGGCCAAGAAGCAGCTGCTTTTCCAGCTCAAATGCTTCTAGTTGCTCCTGTTAAAACAATACAGATCAAATAAATCAATTTTTTTCTGCACGTACTTATGCATCTTAGCCTGTGCCTTTCTCCATGTCTCTTTTTGCCACTTACTCCCATGATCACCTTCACGTCTTTCTCACAAACAATGAGCCCTTGAATGTTCAAGTTCTACGCGAGCAAAGCAGAAAGGCAAAGCATTTGAAATTTAAAAAGTCACAGGCATTTCATAAATTTTCAAAAAACATGAATGAAACAAAGAAAGTACAGAAAATCTAGATAACTATAAAATAATGGTCTACAGAAAAGAAAACAGGGAAGTTCTAAAACTAATTGCTGAGCAAGAAAAAATCAAACCTTGAAAGGCTGAACTTTATTCCAGAGTTCTTCATACATTCTCCTCCACCTGAAAGCCATAAGGCCTTAGAATTGTATTAAAGTTATATGATATGTCAGATACCAAGCAATGTGCAGTCGTCAAATAGAATGGTTTCAATCGATCACCAACAGCATAACTCCTATTTGTTCAAAGAAATTATCCAACAGATTAGAAAAGAGAATGTTGTATGTATTTGAGTCCCTAATGATGACCCCTTCCCTTAATATTTCCCTCAGACAGCAGACCTGTTACTAATTCTGTAATGCAGCCCATGCCCATATAGAATACTACCCATACGCATTCCTTAGTGGAAGGGTTGACATTAGCCTAATCAAGGCATCTGATTCAAAGCATCTTAATTATTACATAAGGCATAACTTCCATGGTGGAAGAGATCTTAAAGCTATGCCGTATATGTAACAATGAATTTCCCTAACATGCATTTGCATGAATGCTATTGGCTGCCTGTGAAAACAGTTGAAAACTCCAAACTCAAACATGCCCACAATGTTACTAGCAAACGGGAAATCAGCAGACAGGAAAGTGATGAATTAACAACACCATTTCGAGCTGAACTTATTTTGATAATTTCTAATGAAGTCCACAGAGGCAAATACTCAGCTACAGTTCTTTGTGTGCACAGAAAACACAAACCTAGATAAAGGTCTGGTGGCTTTATAACCATGTGTGACCTTGTCTGAGAAAACCCTCACGAAGTTGGACAGGAGGTGAGTGCTCAGGAGGTGAGTGCTCAGGAGGTGAGTGCTCAGGAGGTGAGTACTCAGGAGGTGAGTGCTCAGGAGGTGAGTGCTCAGGAGGTGAGTGGTCAGGAGGTGAGTGGTCAGGAGGTGAGTGGTCAGGAGGTGAGTGCTCAGGAGGTGAGTGGTCAGGAGGTGAGTGGTCAGGAGGTGAGTGCTCAGGAGGTGAGTGCTCAGGAGGTGAGTGCTCAGGAGGTGAGTGCTCAGGAGGTGAGTGCTCAGGAGGTGAGTGGTCAGGAGGTGAGTGGGCTTAAAAGGAATCAACACGAGTTCTCTGCATAGTTATATTCCATGCTGAGTTAGCTTAAGTCCTTATGGAGTTTTGCTGTCTACATAGTTTTATTTTCAATTTTATTACGATGCCCTGTAACAGAAATTTAATTAACATGTCCCTTTGGTGCCCTAATTTGAAGTCATGTACATCAAATACTATGCAAACGGCCAAATCATGCAAATATTCGTTTTAACCAGTTTTTTATGCAGATTACAATGATGGCAACCTCAAAGGCAGATGAATATGCTCCAATTTACTGCACACAAAAAGTCATGAACCCTAGATACAGTCACTTAGGTTGCGTCACAGTCATTATAAACTTAAACATGCAGTTTCTCAACAGTAGTTGCAAAGAGACCTACACCTTAAAGTATTTTTAACTTTTTACTACTTGTTTTACGTAATTATTCAGCAATCCCAGCCAAGCCAGTGTAATATCAAACCCAGTTTTGATTTTTTCCAACTTTGTGAGGGCTTTCTCATGTTAAGTCACATTTTCATGTTCATTTAATTCTTTACCTCTGGGCTTCTTCCGTTATCAGCGTAACATCACTATGCTGTTGTGTTTTCTCTTCTAACATTCTCTTCAATTCAGTTGTCTCTTGCTGATGCTGGTGACTCAGTTCAGTCAGCTGATCACTGTATCTATTCAGATAAGAACACAGCCAGTTTCAAGTGTAAAAGCTAACTGAGGAAGTACATGCATGCCAGAGCTATGCAAGGACTCGTGTGTCTATGGCACGTTTAAAATTTTCTACTGTTCACTAAAGGATCTTTAACAAAACTGACACTGAATCTTTCTCCATTCTGAACAACAAAATGGATGAAGTCATTATTTACATTTTATCTGTAGATGCATAGCAAATTTGAGTACACATTCGGTTCATAGATGACAATGGCCAACAATGTTTCCTAGTCTGAGAAAGTGTTCCAGATGCCAACTACTCATGAGGTACCTGGAATTTGAATTTGGGTTGCAGAAAGCTACAGATAAACATAGCCTCCTAAGTCTAGTTGTGTCGTAGTGGGTTTCATTCTTCCTGGGATATGAATGGACTGATAAATGAATTCTTACTAACTATAGTTACTTGACCAAGGGCTGGTTGTGCCATCACGGATCAAACTTCAGTTTAACTGATCATGGATGGATGAATGATTTGCGCCACTGATCAAATTAAATATGTTACATCAACTAAACCCAACAGCAAAGGTCAGCTGTCAACAAAATGATGATAATATGATCCTCAATTTTCATAAGACTGACATTATTTGGCTAAAATTTAAAAATCATGATCAACATAACAGCCTCATGTTAATCAAACTGATAAACAAAAAGTGTGTGTATGAATGAAAGGTGTCAACTGCTGAACAAAATCCGTGTGACCGCAAATCAGTTTGTTTTCAATCACCTTTGAACATCAGCGGTCATCAACATTACTTACTGGTCGAGGGTCCTTTGTTGCCTTTGAATTCTGTCAGTTGCTTCATTCAATTCTCTGTAAGAAAATATAATATTCTGGATTTACTAGAAAAGAAATGCTTCTAAGATAACTTTATAATCCTTTACAAGGGCAGAAAGAATACTAAACTGAGAAACATGTTGGTTATCTGTCCCACAAGTAAATGCTGCAATGTTGATTTGAAACACGGCATGCTAAGCACCTAAGTTATTGGGTGCAGCCTTAACCTTACCCGAGCTACTGTCTATACCTGATCAATACTGAGTAACGATGACATTTATAATATTTATTACTCATCAGCGCACTGTCACATTCTGTCATCTGTGAAAAGGTCAGGTGTTGCTAACAGGAAGATCAACAACATTTGGTTCAGCTCATAAAAGGTACAAAGGGTAAATCGGCACACAATACGCACCAGACCCTCCTTAGAAAATGCTTCATTATCAAATGGATTCTGATATATATCACAGTTGAGCACATGGATCCCAAATTTAGCCGAGCTTTAGAAAACAACCTCGTTATAGGAGAGCCTCATTATAAGGCAATCTTTGACATGCCCCCCCAAAACAGTGTTATATACCAAGGTTCCAGTGCAATATAGTTTGATAGCATTCTAGGCCAAAAGGGAATGACACAAAAGTGGCCCATTGTTCACAAGATAACAGTACATGCAGTGCACATTTTTACGCAATGACTTTATGCTTGAACAACAATGTGCATTTTGTTCAAAGAGGCATCTGATAACTGAACAGTAGTTTACTGAAGTTTGACATTACTAATCATTACCATGAAATCAAGTGTGCCTGTGTTTTTTCCTGGAAAAGTCAGTTCCTTTAACAAGCATCAGCTGCAAAAGAACACTGACCTTGTCTTTGTATCGAGTTGCCACTGGATTCGGTCTGAGCTGGCACAATAGTCCTGCTGCATCACCTGCTGCCTCTGGCGCTCCACTTCTACCCGACTCCTTTCCTCATCCAGTTTTTGTCTAAGACGTTCCAACTCCTTTGCCGAATTGGTCTCCAGTCTTCAGAATAACAAACACACACTGCAGTATTTCCCACTGAACAGCTGCTCAGGTATATACCTGAGCAGTGTTCAAAATGCATTTACATATAACCGATAATACTATTTAATACAGTCCATCATGATCCAAATGAAAATGAAGAACAATGCAATGGCTTGTGAGGATCATCGAACAATCAGCCTACTTGAACATACTTCCAAGATTATGCTATAGATCATTACAAAAAGAGTACAAGTCAAGACAGAAGAGACCAAGTATTTGGGAGAAGACCAGTTTGGAATCAGGAAGGGTAGAGGTACAAGAGATGCCATTGGAGCACTAAGAGTGTTGACAGAAAGAACCCTTGAACACGATCAAGATGTTTACATATGTGTTGTGGGCTACGAAAAGGCATTTGATAGAGTAGATTGGAAAAAACTGATGCATGCACTCAGGAAATGGGGAACTGATTGGAAGGATAGAAGACTCACTGGAAACCTGTACATGGGCCAGAAAGTTAGAATAAGAACAGAAGGCGAATATTCAGGACTGGGAGTAGTTGGTAGAGGAGTAAGGCAAGGATGCCTGCTATCATCACTACCGTTTAACATCTACACTGAAGAACTTCTATGAGAGGCGCTAGAAAATGCAGACGAGGGAATAAAAGTAGGAGGAAGACTGGTGAAGGCGCTGAGATTTGCAGACGACCAGACAATGCTGAAAAATAGACAAGAAGGTCTACAAAGGATGGTGGACCACCTGAACCTAATTTTGATAGAATATGGTATGAAAATAAATATCAAAAAGACAAAGGTCATGAAGATAAGCAGAAAAGAAGCAACAACAGTAGGAATAATAGTAAATGATGAAGAGTTGGAAAAGGTCAGGCAGTTTATATGTAAGTTTGATTATAACAGATGCAAATTGTCATAATGGAATAAAAAGGATAGCAATGGGAAAAGATGCCTTTATGAAAAGGAAAGAATTAATTAACTGAACAGGAACCTAAAGAAGAACAAGGTCAAAACATTGATACATATATAGAGCATGGTCTTTATATCGATTGGAAACACAGACCATCAGAAAAGAAGACATCAAAAGACTGGAGGCTTTTGAGTTATGTTTATGGGCAGAATGGAGAAGGTTAGCTGGACAGAGCATAAAACAAACGAAGAGGTGCTTCAGCAGGTGGAGGAGAAAAGATCTCTGAAAGCAACAATAAGAACGAGACAGAGGAAATGGATTGGACACACTGAGAGGTGATTCCCTTCCGAGAAATATCACAGAGGGAAGAATGGAAGAAAAGAAAGACCAAGATAAATGCTACTAGACTGGATCATGGAGGATGGATATGGTAAACTGAAGGAGAACCAACAATGTCAGGAAGGGTGCCATTGGATGTTCAAACCTGCCCGGTGGCAGAGAACTTAAAGAAGAAGATAATACTATTTAAAAGCAATCCACGTTCAATTACCAGTTAACCTGAGTTTAACTCAATTTCACAACCACTGCTTGTTAATCTGTATTCAGTATTTTTGCCTTTGTACAAAAAAACATTCTCCAACCTTCATCCAACAAATTGCAGAAACAGTAATCTTATTAACATTAATTAAATGATAATTATAATACTTACAATTGATATCTTTCTTTAAATTTTTCTACCAGTAATTCACTTCTTTTGAGATCTTTAACTTTGACAGACATTGTCTCAAGCTCAACATTTCTTCTGCAAATTCAAAACACAGAAACATTCAGAAATATAAACAGCAAAAAGGAAATGGCAATAAGTGAACACGTGAAAGCTATCAGACAATAAAAGGAGTGCAGCTTTATGCATTGTTAATACTAGAAATCAATCAAAAAAGAACTACCATATTTTCACACATATGAGCTGCACATGCCTGTAGCCCACACGTGCATATAACCTGCAAAAATTAGTCAAACATGTATTAAAATTTGGTATAGCCTGCACACACATACAGCCAGCAGGTCTGCACAGATTATAAAACACAGAATAGTCTGAAAGCGCTAACTCACATCTTAAAACATCTTAAACGATATGCACGAATTATTTTTACTACATTCTCATTAAACTGAATGGAAATATGGTTGTTTCAACGTTTCTCTTGGTAACGTAGCAATGGCATAAATGCTATAGGAGTGTCGGTTTTTTCAGGTGACAAACAGGATGTATCCTGTAATGAGATTGCATCAAGAGCAATCACGAGACATTTAAGCTGTGGTGCCAGGCAAAGACTGTACGAATCTCTGAATATTTGTATCAGTAATTACATGCTCAGACTTACAAGCACACAAGTTTTACCTACACTCATGCAATAATAATAGACTTATTTTACTTTAACAATCTGCAAGTGGATTCTATCAGTATTTAGCATCTTTGGCTGCTACATTTAGATTCCTTGGGCCAGCTGTCATTGTAAAGTAGCAACACGAAATAAAATCTGAAACAAATGCTACACAAAACACAATTAAGAAATCCTTAATTTGGAAAGTGTAAAATATAATTATGCCAGAAAAAGCTTAATATCTAGCAGTCATTTATAATTTGCCACCTGTC
Source organism: Norana najaformis (assembly GCA_964023275.1). NCBI lineage: Eukaryota > Metazoa > Annelida > Clitellata > Crassiclitellata > Hormogastridae > Norana > Norana najaformis. The sequence continues at coordinate 8,931,882 of OZ029922.1, forward strand.
ACAAATTCATTTATATACAGTAAAATACAGTAAGCTCATGGCGATCATCTGTGTAAAGTAAACAGGTATAACCTGCACAAAGAGATAAGCCGCAAGGGGAATGTGGGTTTATAAAATCTGATATACCTGTTCGATAAGAGAGAAAATACAGTATTTCAGAGAAAGCACAGAGAAGGCTTTGTGTTTTACCTCTTGAGTAGTTCATGACACTCGAGAACTTCTAACTCAAGGTGCTTCTTTGTTTTGTACAGGGTTTCTGCTTGAGATGATAGCCGAAGTTGTTCTTCAGCAACACTTTTAAGTCTTAGTTGGTGGCTTTGCTGAAGTTCTTCATTGTTGCGATGAAGTAAAGTCATCTGCTCTTGGACACGGTTCAGTTCATTCGACAGATTCTCCTTCTCAGACTGCATCTGTGACAGATGTTCAACTGTTTCATCAAAGTTATTTCTGAGCATCACGAGAGCCTGAGTCAATTCTTGGTACTGGACTGCCTGTCCTGCATACTTGGCTTCTAAGCCTATCCTGATTTCTTCTGCCTCATTTATCTTTGTCAGCAACACTTCCTTTTCCTTTGTTACCACTTGTAATTCTGTGGTCTTAGTTTCTAGCATGCTTGTTGAATTGTTTAGCTGCAGGGTCAAAGTGTAAATTTCATCTTCAGATTTACAACGGAATTGTTTTAATTCTCCTAGCTCTGTCTGCTGCTGTCCTAACTTCAGAGCAAAATCATCGTTCTTCTCTTGGCTCCTGTGAAGAGCTTCTTCTTTATCTGCTACTACGTTCTTTGCCTCGACCAAGCAGCAGTTCAGCTGTCCTATGACTTCTTCTAGACTCTTAATTTTAGCTAAACTCTTCACGTTGTCTTCACTGAGCTTTTCATTTCTTGCCTCCATTTCGTCTGAACGATATTGCACTTTGTCCATTTCCTCAGACATTTCCTTCAGTCTCTCACTGACTTCGAATAAGTCTTTCTCAGTGTATGCTTTAGCCACTTCAAGCTCTGTCCTGGCAAATTCCGCCTGTTCCATTTGAAGCCTGACTGTCTGAACTTCACCCTGGAGCCGTGACACCAGATTCTCTGCTTCTTCTTGTTCAGCCTTTACAAATTCCAACTCATGAGACAATAAAACATAGGCGCTTTCTCTTTCATGCAAAAGTTCTTCTGTACGAGCATGAGATTCTTGTGACCTAGACAGTCCAGTTTCAAGCACTCTGACAGTAGATTCAAGTTCAGCTTTTCTTTGAGACAATACATCAACAGTCTCCTCCAGATCTTTGCATTTTTTATCCATCTCACTACGAAGCAACCTCTCTGCCTTCTCTAGGCTCGTTATCTTCTCTGCATCCAAAGATAACTTTTCTTTCATTTGCTTAATTTCCTGTTTATGCTTTGTTGACTGTTCCTCGTATCCAGCTGACTGGTTGCGCTCCTCCTCCAACTCTTTCTTTACCTTCTGGTTGTCTTCAGAGAGGCGCTCCCTTTCAGACAAAACCTGACTTAGCTGTTCTTTTGTCAAAGCAGCTTTTTCTTCAAATTCCTCCAACTGTTTAGTTGCCTTTGTCAGTTCAGCGGTTGCCACAGCCTTTGCCTCTTCGTGGATCTTCATCTTCAACAGCATTCCATCTCGCTCCTCCTCAAAGTTTCTCACCTGTGCTCTAGTTTCTCCTAGCTCAGCAGACGACTGTAGGCCAGCTTCTTCCAGGCTACATACCAATGCCTGACATTCAACCAGCTTCAATTCCAGCTGATCCTTAAGCTGCCGCAGCTGATCCTTTTCAGCATGACAGTTGTTCAGCTCTTCTTCTAAGCACATCAGTTGTCTTTCAAACTCTGCCATTTTGGCTTTACAGTCATTTAACTGACTCTGCTGGGAAGAAACAAGGCTCTTCGCTTCATTCAACTCCTCAACAAGTTTTTCTCTCGCAGCCTTGGTTTCTTGATTCACTTTGGACAGCTGAGATTCAGTTAGCTCATATCTTAACTGAAGGCTCTTCAATTTCTCACTAGTTTCATTCATACCGTTTTGTCCTCGCTGCCACTCAGCTTCAACTGCTTCTAACTTTATGGCTAACTCATTTCTTTCCTCTTCGAGTTGCTGGTAGGTAGTGTCTTTTAGCTGAATGAGTTCACTCAGTTCCTCAAACTGCTTTAAATTGTTCTCTAATCTGTCTTGTTCTTCAGTTGCATTCCTGAACTTCCTTTCGAGTTCAATATTTTGCTGCAGAAGGCTTTCCTTCTCATCATTTGAACAGCAGACCTGTTTCTCCATAGACAGAATTGTCTCACTGAGCCGCAAGATCTTGACCTCAGTGTCTCGGATCTTTCCCTGCAGACCAATCGTCAATTCCTTCTCATTTCTCAGTTCAATTTCCAGAGAAGTTCTCTCAGATAATAATCCTTCGGTAGTTGACTGGATTTCTTCATATCTCTCCTGTAAAACAAAATCTCAGTAATTTTTTATTAAAATATTAACAGCATACTATAATTCTTTTCTGATTAAGAAAACCTGTTAGGATATCGGATAATGAGTTGGCATAAGATTCTCTGTTTCATACAAGCTTTGGGAAGATTGTTAGACAATCTGTTCACAACTGAACAGCACTGCTCACAGACCCTTCAAACCACTGTTCTGAGGAGTTTCTGTGGACGTGTGCCAAGAACTGAGAACTGATACGCACGTCACCTTATATACTGCAACACAGCAATGCAAGACAATATAAGCTAATCTTACACCCCAATGCAAAAGGCTTTCCATTCATTCTTCTTGACGACACAGCACTTCTAAAATGTGCTAAATAAATATATCAGATAGCATTATATTACACTATAGCGAGTCATGGGAAAGTGCTCAGCAGTCTGATCCCCACACTTATGTGGACAATGAGAGCAAAGCCCTCATGTAGCCTACAAAGCCTACTACGTCTCGGCCAACTGACCAGTCACTACAGTAACAGAAGAGACCAGCAGCTGACCTTTTCCATCTTCAGAGACTCCACTCCTTCCTCATAAAGTTTCTGTAGTTCCTCCTTCTTCTCAGTCACAATTCCTAGATGAAAAGAACATCTTCATGATATAAAAAACTCAATTATCTTCAGTATCATATTTTCTCCTTTGGGCTGACAGCAATGCAAACTATGTTCATTTGCAATAACATTATATAGTTCAAACAGATACATATTTCAGACAAGTCTAATTTTAAGAAATGCCTTAATGACACATAGTCAAGTTGACATAAGCCAGGTTTGTTCTTCTGTCAGGAATAACTTTCATGTACCTAGACATCTTGTTACATGACTCACAGTCTCAATGGGGATTATTTAAAAATGTAAATGGAAAACAGGTTCATCCTATCAACCCTTGACAAAAGTGTAAAGGCAGTTTGCAACTTGGCACAGCCGTTCTCATGAGAAATGACAGCACCTTTTGCAAGCAATTCCTGCAGATATCCTGCCAGTGACAGTTTAGATATGGTTCATTACAGCCCCCAAAATCATGCAGCTTGATCTCTTCTCTTTTATCGCTTAGTCTAATGACATAATTGAAGTTGCCTATACCAGTGGTTCTCAAACTTCAGACTGTGGCACACTTGGCAATGCAAATTTCTGTTGCAACACACGTTCTTAATGCTGGACTCTCATGTAATTAACCGTAAATTTATACAATTTTACAGTTTGCCCTACATTGACTATATTCAAATTCTATTACAATATAACCAATGTTACATAAATATTAGGCTGACGAAAGCCTTTATCCAAATATGATTGTATAAATAGGAAAAAGTGTGCTGTAATTTAGACAAAAATATTTTTTACAATTAAAATTTGGCGGCACACCTTTGGCTCTCTCGTGGCACACTGGTTTGTCGTGGCACACAGTTTTAGAAACTCTGGCCTATACCTTCAGAACCTTGGATCGGTATTAACATAACTATGAAGACTGACAGACCAGCCATTCAAACAAGCAAAGTTAAAAAGCAGCTAAATGACATTAAATCAAACTTGTAACCAACAGATCCTTCAGTCACATTATTGCACCTGATACTATGTAAATTAGTACATATCTTCTCTGCCACTTACACCTATGACAACCAATGCCTGCTAGTAATATGTGACCAACTCTGACAAAACTGGACCACGCAGTTTTCCAGAAATGGGTAATGAAGGTGTTTTGGTTAAGATCACGCATATCGACTTTGTCAAAAGTTATAAACTATATATCTATACATTATCAATTAAATTTAACATATATTACAATTAAAAATGTGTGAATTTAATTACTCTAATGCATTAATTGCATTAAGCAGAGATTAAAAATCCTATTTTAGTCAAATTTTGACAATCATTTTGTCGCCCTCTGCTAAACAACACAGACATTTAATACATTGTTTAAAAAACTGTCTGCCCAATTTAAATATTCAACTGAAACAATTATTTTTCCAGGTGTGCAAAAATGAGAAAGCTTTAATTAAGAATAAAATTAATAAAATTATGAATAAAGGTAAGAATAAACATATTTGCATGTCAGCCTGTTAATGCATCATGTGTCATAAAGGCAGTTATTCTACTGGACAGCTATATGTCAGTAACTAATGGAACCAAACGAGTGAGGTGCAAAGTGAACATCAATGTTTGCATTTTTAGCGATTTAATCAAATTTATAGCATTTATACTTCAAACTTGTAATTTTTTCAAATGTTGGTACGTGCTACTCATATTTGTCTCGTAAAGTCACCATGCTGTTCCCAAGATATCTGCCAAATTTCCTATGAATATGCGCATTATAAGTAAGGACTGCTAAGAAGATTTCGTGATCCGCCAATAATCTCGTTTTTCTCAGAATTATAAATTTGATGGTCACAATATCCCCAGAAATACTTGGAATATTTATAACAAACTTGAATGCACTATTTAAACAAAAATCAGAAAATGTGAAAATCAGACTTAAGATTCATTTTGTCAAAGTTGGATACAGATATGTGAGATTAAAATATATCATCTTCGATGAAACTGGAGATATACATATATAATCAGTAGTCAGTAAGAGGCTGTCAGAAATATCCACTGCAAAACATTTTTCACTGAACACAATTCTTTTGACTAATTCTAAGTACAGCCTCAAACAGGCCGCTAAGAGGGCTGTTACCTAGGTTGTCCTGGAGTTCTTTGATTTTTTCATTTAATGCTGACACTGACTGCGTAAACTCTTCTTCATTTCTGTTAAACATATCAGAAGCATATTAAGAAAAACTGATCAACCACTGCTTCAAATAAACTTGTAATTCATTTAATGTACTCTCCTGTTTACAGATAAATTTGGATAAAATGCTGACACATACCAAGCATGTCAAGATTTGAAGGAAAGAGTAGCTAAAAGAGACCAAAACTATAATGAACAGACAAGAAATGGTGCTGTGACAAGACACATATGGAGATCACTTGTTAACACTAACTGCCAATTCAATGCCACCCAATGGTTGCCATAAAGAAGAAAGATGACAAAGTAAATCTGTACTTTTTCCTCATAATCCCAAAAGTTTACCGAGTACGTTTGACTAATTTGAATGCTTCTGCTGAAATCTTGCTGGCTTTGCTCTCTTATAATAATGCACAATGTATTAATCGACAATGCACCAAAGCCCAGGACGGTGCATCGGTATAGGGTAGAAATAGTTTCTGCATCTGAAGGTGCCAAGTAAGTTCACTATACAAAATAATCAGGTGCAATTTTATGTGAATTGGAGAATATTTAGAGGTTGCACAGGCTCTTGGAAGTTTCAACTAGTATGTTATTTTGCCTTCCTTCAGTCACTCACTTGGCAAAAGTAGTCTCTCTTGCTAACAAATGCTGATTTTCTATTGTCATAATATGCAAGATTAGTTTTTCAACCATTACAACACGGAAAATGGAACTAATAGCCAGTAAGACTGAGTCCGAGCAGCACACTGCGAGAGATAAAAAATACACGGCAGTCCTATACATCACTGTAGAATTGGAATTAAGCAGAAGCAATAAGAACACAGCTGATGAAGACACCGACCCAGCATGCTAATGTATCAAAGAGAATGAGAAAGCAACAGTCAACTAGTAAAAAGTTCAGCAAGAGTCCTGTGTCACTAAGCAGGTGGCTGCAGCTTTGGACTGAACTAAAGTTGCTGACTGGGAAGCACTACATCTGTTGATTGCAGCTGCTGCTCATGCTTTAAGTCATAATATGTAAGATTAAAATGAAATGAAATTCATGTCTTATTATTGAGTCAAAGTGTCATTTGCCAAGCAGAGATTATATTGAGAAGAGTCGGCCAGCACCTTGAAACTTCAATTTTTGTCAAATTCTGTATTGGTTGTTCATTATGGTAAACTGTTGTTAAGAAGGTGAATCAACTCTGCTGTTGTCTGGTTGTCTGCCATTGGTTGTTCACTGGAATGGTAAACGATTGCTAAGAAGGTGAATCAACCCTGTTGTTGTCTGGTGTTAGAATAGAGTAACTACTTGGTGTCCCAGACATAACTCCAGCGCCAGAGAAGGTCAGGCCAAATGCCTCGATCTAATGCCATGAAGACAGGAATATGCGAAAGGTCAAGCACATGCACTTTGACATGACAACCAACAATACTGGTCACCGCACTGGTGCATGTACTTTGATAATAAAGGCACTTGGCCAATCTACTTCAGCTAGCTAGTCATCACCAAGTGATGGAAATCATAGCTGAAATTAACTGTCCTTAAAATTTCTGCTTCCACTGGTTTCAATATTGTCATATTTCATCATTTCCAGTATAACTGACATTGGTCTTGGATTGATGACAGTAGTTTTGAGACAGCAGTGGATCCGGCCGAGATCACCAAGCTCAAGGAGCAAGTTATTGTGTTTGCAGAGACAAACCTTGAAGCCCATAATATCTACTGCTGTTCATTTACAACACCTGATGCCATGGGTTTATCCTCAAAAAACACTGAAGCGACATTAGAACGTTGTCAACAAAAGGCCTTTACCAATGGATAACTTTTCTCCTACCTATAGAATACTAATGTACAATAACTTTAGCACTATAAAATAGCAAATCTAGAATAATTTAGTTAAAAATCAATACTTTGCTGAACGTATATATATGGCTCCCCAGCCGCATAAAGGCTCTGCTATGACGTGTATATATACAGATTCCCAGGCAAGGGGTTAATTTCAAGTGCAACAACTTTATATTTCAACATAAAGTTGTTTTTGAGCAAGCATTTGCTAACGATGGCCACATATTTATGGCTGTCATTATCAAATGTGCTTACACATGTTCTTACCGGAAATCTACGCACGGGCACACCGCACCCTATTGCCAATACAACCTATGTTTCAATACAAACTTTTGCCATTTTTGCATCATTGCGACTTAGAGTGTGGAGCACCTTACAGTGTGGAAAAAATGGTACTCTGGGTTCTGGAGCCATGGATCTGCATCTAGCCAAAACTGAGACAAGACAATACAGCTTCTGGTGATAAACACGTGCATTCCCCAGCTGGCATTCAGTGGTACAGGTGGTCAATAAAATACACCATGCACAACAAAATGCCAGAAATGACCAAATTCGGAGATTCCACAGACATGCAGCACGTGTTCCAGCTGCCCAACCTGCTGTCTGAGTGCCTTTGGAAGGCTTTTATGGTACAAACAAATCTAAGCAAAACTAACAACAGACTGACAGACAACAGTTTCTATACTTACTGTTGACACTTAACCAGCTTAGAAAACAAAGTCAGAAGGTCCTGATGAACAGACTCAATGGCACTGACATCAGTAACAGCTGCATCAATCAGCCTGTGCACTTTCAGTTTAAGATCGCTGTATCGTAAAAAAACAGTTTTAATGAAAACAAATATAAACATAAAATCTGACAAAATGGTCTTCTTCACCAACAGAATAGCAGATGAAGGCCCTTTGACAATGGCCTTTAACTGTTGCGACAAGAGACTGAATCCCAGTAAGTCAGTTCAATTCATTGTTGAGCTGTGCTAACCATAAGAAAATTTTTTCTGTTCTTGGACTGCACTGTCGTTGTGATTGTGCCTTGCCAGCGATCAATGTCTCTTCTGCTCATAAAGGCACATGAAAAATGACAGATTACCTAATTTTACAGCCCTGTCACAAAACAGAACCCCAAGGAAAGGGGGCTGAACACACAATGACATTTAACAGTTAAATGTCAAAGTGAACAGGAATTTCATGTCATGAATTCAAAGTGTCAAATGATGGAGAATTCTTTACATTCTCAGGAAGACTGGCACTGTATGTTCAGGAACTGCAAATGGCATTCTCCAAAAAGTTCATGTTCATTAACAGCATTGACAATTGCATTTCATGCCATGTAGAGTGAACAGCATGAAATTTGAAGGAAACATTAAACGCCTTCCAGCTTTAGCAAAGACTGTCTCTGGTGAAACCTAGTGTCATCAACGATCTTGCATTTTAGGTACAAATTTTTTCAAAGTTCAACAATTCTCTCCTGCACTTTGGAAGTGACTAACTGAATTTCAAAATATGGCACATTCAAAGTTGGTTGAATGAAGCATATTCAGTATCACATGTGAAATCAGCAGAGAACCAACCAACCCTGTGAGATTTTCCGCATCCATCTTCTGCAGATGGCAAGATTGCAAAGACGTTCTCAGCAGACTGATATCCGATTCCTGCTTAACTCTAAAACAAGAACACAGCCAAATCAGTTGCCACTCACACCCTATTCTTCATTCCCATTCTTTCTTTACTTTTCCTCACTAATTGTCCTCATTAAATCTAAAATTTTAGTTTTAAAATTCTACATTAATACAGCTTTCTCAGTTAGTTTAAATAAATAAGGCAGCCACTCATTTCTTACCTTACAGCAGTCCTCAGAGACAAGGTCCTCCAAAAACAAAACAATTTCCTACCCAAAGCACAACCCAATTAAACGAAGAAAATATTTTCCTTATCAATTACATGGGCTGACGACAGTTCGCCAACTTCACATGACTCACTGGCATTAGAACGCCAGATACACAGGTGAAAGACAAATACATTGGCACTCTGGAACACCATGGATATTGGAAACTTAGTAAGTTAACCTGACGAATCTAATGAACATGAGAACTTTGTATGCTGCCTGTCATAATAATTTTAGTCAATTCTAAAAAAGAAAATTCTAAGTCCTTGTGAAATTGACAAAAGTACCTGATTTCTTCAGATGTTTTTGTCCATAAGTCAGGCATCTGTTGAGTAATACCCTCTACGAGATTCTCCATTTGCTTCTGGAGAGAGAGACAGCGACAGAACACTAGCTGCATTCTGTCACACTGTGCTACCAAGGTTGCCTCCTCCTCTACAAATTTCTAAATCAGCACAAAGTCATGATACAGTTATTTTGATTCACATTCTTTAAATCACAATGTCTTACAGATTACTCTTTGGCCTAGTCAGAAAAAACTCAAAAGAACATGGCTATATCAAAGAAGGGACATCAAACTATTCTCTCCTGGGTCTTCTTCCATGCACTGTTAAATTCTAAGAATCGAAACCACATCACTCAAATTCTCATTCACTCAGACACAGTTTTCTCCTGACCTTTAGGGCTGGGTTTTGTTAAGTCCGTGGAGTTTTCCTACAGTCAAGCATGTTGCAGGAACATAAAATCCAAACTAATTCGAGATGAAAAGAACAGGACATATGGGGCTCCAAAATACATAAAAATTAGAGTAATCAGAATGAATATCCATAACCACTGCCATACAAAAAAGATTTCTGAACAAAATATGGACTATGTTATTATTGTAATGATTGCCAAAACATCTGTCTGTGGAATGCACAAAATGTGTGTTCGTTTATTTTATGAAACAAGAACAGTTTAGACACCTGATTACGGCTTTTCAGTTGCAGGATCTGTTTCCTTAGCATATCCATTTCAGCTTCATATGCGCTGCTGTTTCCTAAAAATACAAGAAAAGAACAAAATGAAAATGGCAGTTACATAATTAACTTCTTCAACTGAACTCAGTGATTTAATCAGTGGAGAAGTTCAGTGGCCATGAGGTTAGTTCCCACTGCACAGAATCTAATTCAAAACAGCTAAAAGTGAGTCCTCCTCTTAACCTCTTGCATGTCTTTTTGTCTTTCAGTCTAAGAACAGTTCTTCTATGTAAGGCAAAACAAGGTGACATACAGGGGAACACATGATGCACCTCAGCATAACATCGCCTTGAGTTTCGTGGATTCATCAGATCAACCCTCAAGCAATCAGGCAGTTCTTTGACTGCTCCTCACTGGCTCCATCATCCATAAGACAAAGGACAAGAAGGGATATATAAAAATATCCAAACACAAAGAAACTGATAGAAAACAAGATCACCATAAACTAACCAACAAGAAGCCGAAGCTGTCGAGACTTGTCTTCAATTTCCTTCATTAGTTCCTTGTTCAGATCACCTGAAAACAAAAGAAATTCAGAAAAATCAGGGTAACATCATTAAAGACGAGAACTCTTTTCACCTAGGCCCAGATGACAAGTGATTCTTCCATAAGTTGGCAAGTTTTTTGCTAGCCAGTGGGAAAAACAGCAAAAATAGTTTTGCCAGCAAAAATACTTTTTACCACATTAAAATTTAAGTAATATTCTTAGTACGTCAGCTATCAATCCCCACAAGCTCTGCATCTATTGAACTCATATTTTCTAACTGGGTATATTCACAAGATTCATGCACTGTATACTGAAAGAGAATATTGGAGTTATTAGTGATGAACTAAACAATCACAGCAAGACAACCAATGCTGATACTGATAGCAACTACCTGACATGTTGGTAACAGTCACCACAGGTTAAACATTTACTAGTCACTACATGTATTAAGTTACAGTACTTCAAGTCATTTGTAGTTTTGTAATGACACTAACGAATAAGTACTGAGTGACATATACAATGAATCATTTCAGCCTTTTCAATGCACAGCTGGATTAATCCACTTTCTGTTTACGGTTATATAATTTCAGACTTAGAATTATACATGTGGTTTCCTGCAGTCAGTAACTCAGTACAGTATAATCTAAAGACTAAAGGAGATTAGGCATGTGAAATACGACTGGGAAATGTAATGGTGATGCATTTGTTTTAGTTTCAGCTTTAAGAAAGAGTTAAGGAAATGCTGTTCAAGAGAACAGGCCAACTAGAGAAGCACTTTGAAACAGTTAAGTATAACAACACGCTCTGACTCATGTAATTCAATCAGGAGAGCAAACAACAGCTCAATTCAAGCAATCATATTCATTGATTAGTAGGCAAAAAAGAAAGCTGGGATATTTTATAATACTGACACAGAATCAAATATACCATAGTTTTATGTTTAGTTTTGCATGTTTTTAAAGAATTTGCCATGGTTCCATAACTGCAGTCTGTGAATACAGTGAGTTTATGCCACAGCTTTTGCTGGTTTTTTCCATTACCCAGGGCAAAAATACTCTGCCAAGGCAAACTGTCATTTCTGACTTTACCATAAAACACTCTATACATTAATCAATTTTGGCTAGGAAAGTGGCAGCTGTAGCAGGTGGGGGTCACAATTACCACAGTTTATCTTAGTAATACTAATGACGCAGATCTAGTACCTTCATCACGTCTGGGGGCATTTGCAGCTATTTTAAGTCCTCCTACTTGAATACATGGTTTGAACAGCCAAAAAGAAGACTGTACACTTGGACGTCACCAGATGGGAAATATCGGAATCAGATAGATTACATACTGATAAACAAAAGATGGAAAAGCACGATAAGGGATGTAAGAACGAGACCAGGCGCGGATTGTGGAACTGATCATGAATTATTAGTGGCAACAGTGCAAACGAAATTGAAGAAATTGAAAAAAGGAGAAAGACTGAACACGTATGACTGCAAAGGAATTACACCGGAATACAGAACGGAAATAAGGAATAGGTTTGAAATATTAGAGAGGGACGAGACGATGATAGATGAGGACACGAACCACCTGTGGGAGAAGGTGAAGGGAATAATACTAGAAACTGCTGAGAAACACATTCCGAAGAAAAAGAAAGTCACAACAACTCCGTGGCTCTCGAAGGATGCTATCAACATAGCTGTAGAAAGAAAGGAGGCAAAAAAAGAAGGAGACAAAAACAAGGTACGAGAAATGAATAGAGCATTCCAAAAGCAAGCACGTATAGACAAAGAAAAACATCTAAATGCAATGTGCAAGGAAATGGAGGAAGAGGGAAAGAAAGGAAGAACTAAAGAAATGTTTTCAAAAGTGAGGGAAATAACGAGAAAATTCACACCAAGAATGGGATCAATGAGGTCAAGGGATGGACACATAATCGCAGACGAAGAGGAAATGAAGAACAGATGGAAAGAATACACAGAGGAGCTGTACAGTGAAGATAGGAGAGTAATGAAAGAACGAATCGATACATCAGAACATGAAAAGGAACCGGACGTTTTGGAAGCAGAGGTGGAATGGGCAATTAGACAACTGAAGGACAATAAAGCACCGGGTCCGGATGGGATACCAATAGAAATGGTAAAAGCAGGAGATGGCACAATGACAAAGACAATAACAAAAATGTGCAATATCATATGGACAACCGGAAAATGGCCAGAGGATTGGAAGAGCTCAATCTTTATCCCTATATTCAAAAAAGGAGATGCGAGAGAGTGTGAAAACTACAGGACCATAGCAATGATATCGCACATAAGTAAAATACTACTTAAAATAATACATAAAAGAATGGAGAACATAATAGAGAGGGAGCTTCCAGATAACCAAGCAGGATTTAGGAAATCCCGTGGAACTCGTGATCATATCGCCAACATGCGGTGGATAATGGAGAGACAAAAGGAGTATGGACAAAAATTATACATATGCTTCATTGACTATAGTAAGGCATTCGATTGCATTGATCATGAGTTGATGTGGAAAACCTTAATAGAAATGGGAATACCAAGGCACTTGATACAACTTCTCAAGGGATTGTACGAAGAACAGATTGCGGTAATAAGAACTGAATTTGGAGATACTGAAAGAATCAAAATAAAGAAAGGAGTGAGGCAGGGATGCATTCTGTCCCCATTCCTATTTAACCTATATGCAGAAAGGATAATGAGGATGGCGGAAATGGATGGAGCAAAAGAGGGAGTAAAGATAGCGGGAAGAACACTGAATAATCTGAGATACGCAGATGACACAACACTATTAGCAGGTAAAAAAACAGATCTGGTAGAACTGATAAGAAGGCTGAAGAGAGAGAGCGAGAAAGCAGGACTATACTTCAATATAAAGAAAACGAAGATCATGACAACAGCTGAGGAGGGCAGTTTTATGGTGGATGGAGAGGAATTAGAGACGGTAACAAGCTTTACATTCTTGGGATCAGTAGTAGAAAGAGAAGGAAAGTGCGATATGGAAATAAACCGAAGGGTGGCGATTGGAAAAGCCGCAATGAATGGACTAGAAAAAATATGGAAAGACAAACATGTGAGCACAGACACGAAAAAAAGATTGGTGAGGGCCTTGATTATACCAACAGTAACATACGGCAGTGAGACGTGGACAATGACCAAGAAAATAGAGAAAAAAATCAATGCTTGTGAAATGTGGATATGGAGGAAGATGCTGAGAACATCATGGACGGAGAAAAGGACTAATGAATGGGTACGCAAGGCGATTGGAATTGAGCAAGATGAGACGTTACAACAAACAGTGCTAAAATCAAAGCTGAGGTTCTTTGGACATGTTATGAGATCAGATGGATTGGAAAAAGAAATGATGCTGGCTTGTGGAGAGGGAAAGAGAAAACAAGGGAGACCAAGGAAAAAATGGATGGACAAGATACACGAAGCAACTGGAATGAACTTGGCACAACTAAGGGACGCGACATTGGAAAGAAAGAAATGGAGAAGATTGATCATGACGGTCGCTAGAGCTCAAAGAGCTGACAGCACAAGGTGACAAGGTGTGACTTGAAGAGCCCTGCCTGAGGCAGAGCTTCAAGCCAACTGAAGCTGATCATCACTGTTGCACGCTCAGTGTAGTTGACATTGGTGGAATACAGTTCACAAATTTATCCAATGACAATGTTGTTAATGATTATCAAATTATATACAATATTTCAATTAAAATAAACCCATAAATTATAAACTCAGCCTTATTAACATAATTCCACTAATTGTGGCACTTTACACAGTGTATTTCTACATTTGGTATCTTTTCTAACTTTGGGTGGGATGTATTAAAGTACTGTAGCAGAATGGCACCATAAACAATATGCATGTATCCAGGCACGAGTATAGCGCGTTTTAAGGAACTCACAAAGGCGCTGCAGGGTGGCTATCGAAAGTTACCGAAAATATCAAACAAGGCATTAAACAAGTGCAACAATTTTTATCTCAACTGAGTTTTACCACATATAAATGTTTCTAAGAATTATGCAGGTAATTTTGCCATCAGACGTTAATTCCTCAAGCATTCGTCAATTTTCATGGCCAGAAAGACCATGCCTCATCGTGGTTCAGTTAAAACTGTGTTCTTAAATGTCTGATTCAAACGGTTGATTTTTATGTTCATGTCCCAATTCTAAAAATATCTTCCACTTATTTCTCTGCATGATCATATTATCTTGGCATAAATGATGTAAAGTTTAAAAAATATAATGTCTATCATAGGCCAAAAACCATCAAGAAAATAGTACCTGCCCAACAACTTCTGCTGCCTGCTCGTCAGCACTCCATGATGCCTTCCACTGCCTCCATGTCCACATTGGGTGAGACCAAAGTTGCAAACCGCACTCTTAATCAGTTTCTGTCATTTTGTCAGGAACATGGCTGGATAATATTTAAGTTTATTCAGAGCAAAATTCAAGTAAAAGTAAGACTGTTTGGTAGAAAGCTTTTTTCCAAGCTGAAATACAGTGGTGATCTCTGTCTCCTGAATTATACCAATTGGCATCAAATTGTGTACATATAACATTTACATTTACTAAACAACTACATGTTTACAAAAACAGAATTTTATTAATCAGGTGTTCACCTAGTTTGGTGTTGGCGTGCTTTAAGGCACAGATCACAGAGTTCTTCTCTTCTGTTTCAGATCTGAGTTTGTCATGCATGTCGGACACTTCTTTCTCCTTTTTCTTCAGTTTCTCCTGAAGATGAGCTATTTCAGCTTGCAGCTGTCGCAGTCGGTCAACATTAAACTCCTGGACCTAACCACAACATAAATCATATTCACTGATTCTCTAGACAGCTGTTGGCCTATCAAAACATATTTCTTTAAACTTTACACATTCAATGCCTTGAGTCACCAGCAGATACAAAGTCTAAACAACTTTTTGGACAACATGTTCTTCTCAGACGATTTAGATGAGCCAGGAAAGTGAGAAAGATTTAGTCCCAATATTTCTTTCACCGATCTATATACACTTCATAGGGAATAAACTGGACAGTAACAGCACCCATACTTATGCAGTAGCTTATTTTCTTACAAGCAATAGCTTGTAAGCAAATAAGCTTATGATGGGCCTTAAGCAAGTTATTACACCAGGAGAAGTTAAATTTATCCCCTGCTGGGTGCTCAGTTACCCATGATCTTGCCAGTAAATACTTGACCTATTTTACAGACAAATTAATGGCATAAGACTTAAATCTGTTGGATCCTCTGCATTAGATAAAATTTTTTCAGACTACTTCCAGCTAACAACTCTTGTGGAGGCTTGCAAACTTATCCCAATACAAATGCATTGGCAGTACATGGCACCAAGTCAGTGGGTGGGTATTGTTATAATATCGACAGCTGTTGACATAACAGTACCTTAAAACAAAAAAATCATTTAGACAGAGGCAATACAATCATGCATAAAACATGTGGAAGATATTTTTAGAATTGTGAAGTGGCTCTGGAAGTTGAGCTATGTGTTGTTTTGATTTTAAATTTTGCTATTACACACATTATTAAATTAGCTTAAATTCTATAAACTGATAGATTTTATAGTTAGTCAAGTGTTTCATCCAGGAAGAATTTTATTTTTACTACTTTTGGTCTAATATTTTGTATTTTATTTAACTAGTTTGGCAAGTCTCCTGTTTCCTCTATTTTAGCCTGTTTATTCACCCCAAGCGAAATGTTTACATCTCATACTCCATTGCATAAAGCAACCCACTCCTTATCTCCAAGAAAATTCTAACATAGATCCACAATCAATCCAGGCCTGAGTTTCCAGTCAAATCACCTATTTCTCTGCAAGTTTTTCACCCATACAGAATAAAATTAACATGATGCTCTCCACATTACTTGCAGCGATTCTCATCATTACAGTCCATCTCTTCCGTTCACCTTTACATACACACCCTCAGTTTATCCACCCATCGTCTCACGCCATTATTGGAACTAATGTCTCTATTTTATTTCACCATGCTGCTGAATCTCATTTCATTAACCTTATCCAACCAGCTATGTCCAATATTCTGGTAAGCTTTTTCCTGATTCAGCCTGTTTGCTCACCATGCTCCTATTTTTCCAATTCAGCACCTAAGTCAAAAGCACACTGGAATTACTAGTTGCTAACTTACCTTCTGTTGCTTCTTTCTGGTGACAATGAGCTTAACCCTGGTCCTCACCATCTCGAAACTATTAATTTCTGCCACCTTATATCCATTCTGCCCGTAATAAGCCCCCCTCTTTTCAGAATTACGTCATGGATAATCTCATTCCCCAGACTTATCTAGTTTTTGCAGAACCAGCAAAACACAATTAGACGACCAGGTTGAATAATAATTCAGCTGATAGTCTTTTTCCTGGTTGTGCAAAAAACTAGAACTGCTCTGAGTGGACAAGCTTTTTCGGTTACTGGACTTAGGTTTTAGACTTGTCTTCCTGTTCATTCTGCTCAGTCTCTCACGTCATTTCTGTCTCAACTTAAGACTTGCCTTTTTCAGTTGGCTTACCCCATAAGCTGCCTCTCTTTTTCAGCAGAATGACTCTGGATATTCACCTGATTGTGGCTTGATTTTGATGCGCCCATTGGTTGATGCCTTGTGCATTATACACCAGCGCTACAGAAGTTGTAAATTACAATTACAGTTAAGTAGTCCTAAGGTCTGTATTCAGAACATGTGTGTGCACATGACTAGAAGTTTGGTACAGTTTTTCTTATACCCAACTGCATACTGTAACATCAAGCAGTTGCCAGTTATTAGAATGCTAGCTACCTTCATCTTGAGTACTTCATTGCCTTTCCTAAGATCAGCCAGTTCCTTTTCCATGGCTGCTAGGTCAGCAGTCATGGATGTCCGGTCCTTGAACGCCTGTTGAAGACGGCCATCAATCTTCTTTAGCTCTTCATCCTTCAACAGAACCCGGCGATGCAACTCATTGCGCTCCTGGACCAACAGGCGAATCTAATCACATTCCAAAAACATGTCCATAGTTAACACTAATCCTTAAGTCACACAAGAAGCTATTAGGAACAGATTCAGAAGGAAAATTGTATGCATGTACGTATGTACCAAAGCACTTGTATAGGATCTCTTAAGAACATCTCAAAGGTGTTGATACATGGTTATCCAACTGGTCTATACTGACCTGTGACTTAAACTGATAAATGGAGAAAATGGAGGCTTTGCAGAAGTGAGCAGTCAAATAATTTCTTGTAATCTGGCTAATTCAGAAGCAAGCCCGTAAAAATGGAAAGCAGAAAGTAATTAAGCAAATTAGGAAAACCTTACAAACTCAGGCAAGTCTGAAAGATACACCTTTAAACTGTTACTTAATGTACAAAATGTCAATGGCTCAAAAGTATCATTACATAATGATGGCTTTTTCACATTTTGGCCTTTAACATTCCCATACTTAATCACCATTTTATCATTAAAGAATAAACTCAGAATATATCTCAGGTAAAAAATAAATTAATAATAAGAATTATCCCTCAGGAAGCAAAAAATATGTTAAGGGAAGAAATTTCATTTATGCAAAATCAGGCTTTGTCTATTATTTCTCTTGAAGTAAGCAACAGTTAAGTGCTTTTGTGCGCTAGAGGTAATGCAGGTAATACCAGAGGTAATGCATTCGAATCCTTGCCATGACAGACAGATATTTCAAAATTTAAGTTCTACTTGCATCCCATAGCGTATGCAGCTATAAAATAAGTACACTTACATGTACCATAACCTGCCAGCTGAAAGACCAGGTGACAAGGAAAAGGACTGGCCCCGTCCTCACACATTATGGAAAGCAAATGAAGCTGCTCACATTAGGCTGTCTTTCTGAGTTGGCTTAAGTGACTGCTCGTCTTATTATTTCTTAGACTATACAGCCTTAATGACCTCTAGATCTAAAATTGGGTTTTAATTTCACATCACATTTAATCTCTGTCGAGAGACATCATTCAAATTATGTTTATTCTTTATCACTCTATCAGGATGAGCAACAATCTACAAATAGCCTAATTAAGCCAACCAGTGATTTTGTTGAATGAAGACTAATATCACCTGTCTTTCGAGCTCCTTCTGCTTTGCAAGGTCAGCTGGCACCATGATGTTTGATGATGAAGTTGCCCTTTTTGGTATGCCACTCACGGACTGATCACTCTGTCAGAAATAGAAATCAGTCATTCACATTCAATAAACAGCAGTCAGTCAGTCTCCTTAAGAACATCATCCTACGGTCCTAACATCTTATACTTGAACTTAAACACCATCAAACCAATCACTCTCATGAGCTGCATGGTCCATTTTCTGACATATCCAGATCTACACTAAATTTAAACCCACACCACTTACACTACCTGAACACCACGCCATCTAACAGTAAGTTTTTCACTGCTTCTAAAGCAACCATGTTTCAACACAGCAGAATCAACCAAAGAACAAGTATTAATCAACATCACACAATATACTGAAAGCCATCAGATTATTCACAAACTGGGCAGAGCAATACAGTGAAATCCTGGACTTGTCAGAAATTTGTCAACTAGAATATTTATTACAGAGTCCTGTTTAGACAGAAAGATGTCTTACAGCAAGTGAATCAATGCTCGATGCAGCAGAAAGCTTTTTGGGTGTTGAAGCTTGGAAACTGTGACTGCTCATAATGCTAGCGCTGAGGTTTGACGCGTGTGAGTCAACAGCTACAAAATCACACAAAAACAATGCTTGCTTCAAATGTTAAACTGTACATGTACATTAAAATGATACACATAAGCTAGAGCATTTCACATAAACACAGCAGTAAATAGCAAGAATGACCCAAGTGCTTAAGACCCAACTGTCTTGTTGGTTCTTCTCCATCATACCTTAGGGACTTCTGCACTTTGGTGTCTTCGGTTCCAGGCCTTGGCTTTCTGGTCAGCTGTCCACATGTGCCTCACTGTCCCGTATATGCATACTTCTACGACTCGGCGCAGAAGCTTTGCTAAGTTGGACCTACCTGCTGGAATACGAGCACCTCAGTTTGCCCCTTCCACAGTTTTGCAGGCGCCTGAAGCTGTCTTATTTGACAGCACACTTTGTTTCGCTGGTCTGGGTCGGAAGTGCCCCGATGAGTTTATTCTTGAAGTGGCGCTTTATAAATGTCATATTACAATTACAGTTAAAAGAAAGGCTCTAAAAAGGTGCAGTACAAATACCCTATCACAATGAATTACATTATATGTGACCCATTTTGAGAAAAAGGAGTCTTAAGCCATACCAAGCAACTTTTCAGAAATAGATCGACTAAGTGTTTTAGGCTCAAATAACGCATGCTAAATAACATATTTTGGTCAGACATATCTAATTCACATGTTTACATTGCATCTAACATTTTTATGCTTATAAAAGCTGAATTGTGCTAGCAACATGCTGGAAAAGATAACTGGTTTCTCTCATGTCACCCATAAAACTCACTAGAACAATTTTCAAATTGTTCTAGTGAGCTTTACAGCATTTTTTGTTGAATTGAGACTTGTAATTTATGGAACACTAGTGGTCTCACAGTTGGTTGGTCACCGTAACAAGCTGATTTTGAATCCAAAAGAAAAGACCATTAATGTCTATTAAACATTTTAATATTCAAAAACTTCTTGATCCAACATTACCAAGACCATTACAGTTACACTTGTAGCTATTTGTAAGGACTTAATGAAATGAACAAGTTATACTATTTTTCAGGAATGCAAACAAAATTTTGACAATTAGTCAGAAGCAATAAAGGTTCTTACGCTTTGGTTCCTTAAATCGTTCATCTTTAGAATCAATTAATGCTGCAGGACCCTTCTCTAATGTCTTTGGGTCATAGCTACCAACAGGTGGTGCACAAGCTGTTATAAAAAAAACAGAAACCAATTCAGAAAATGAAAATTCAGACAAGTCATAATCAACTGGATATTGAGCCCTACAATCTCAGATAATAAGAGCTGTTAAACATCCTATGAGCAGAGTTCACCTAAAAAAGGTTTACTAAGCTAGAAAACTATAAACCAATGGCAAAAAGATAATATCTAAGATAGAACTTCATTCCTGCACCCTAAAAACCATTTAAACAGCATCAGAGAAAGTCAAGAATAGTTTTGTTAATGCTTGTGCTCCACAGCTTTTCTGAAGCAACATTTGCTGGGTAGAGCAATCTTTCATTTTACATTCTTGAACTAGTAACAAGAGAATGGAGCTAATAATCTCAGGTAGTAATAATCGGAGCTAATAATTTTAAGTAGCGAAGACTGGTGTAGAAATAGAGCACTGCAATTGTGATTAATATTAATATAAGAAGTAAATAAGTAAAATGAACGTGGCTGGCAACATTTGCTGGGTAGAGCAATCTACAACCAGCACAATGCAATATATTCATGATAAAGTTTCTCCACACCAATCACTAAATCAGTAATTTGTTGCCAATTTTAAAAAAGTCCACTGCTTGTGATGCAGCTGTTCGTTACTTAATATTTCTCCGACATCTGCAACAAACACAGCTCCCCTTCAATGTCCACCAATGGCAAAAAGATAATATATAAGATAGAACTTCATTCCTGCACCCTAAAAACCATTTAAACAGCATCAGAGAATGTCAAGAATAGTTTTGTTAATGATTGTGCTCCACAGCTTTTCATGTAAAAATTTAATAACAAAACTGACTGTTAGAGCTAAACTAAACAGAAATACGAGGCAACACTAAAATACAATAAGGAATGAAGTTACATCACAATCAGAGCTAATAATCTCAAGCCCATATTATGCAGCACATGTCACCATCATTTCACAAACATGCTCATGTGCACTGATGGGACTTACATCCTTTAACACATTGCATGAATTAAATCCATAAAAATTCTATCTTTTTAAATATTTATTAATTTTTTGGATTCGTTTGACATTGTTGTTTACGGATGCAGCATTCTATTCCTACAACAGTCTGTGCAGACCTTGTTATTACTTATCTAGAAACCACTTTGTAACTTAAAAAGAAAAATAACCGGGGAGGGCTCCACTGCAGTCAGATCAAAGGTCTAATTTTTTGTCACTTGAACACCCTTTGATCCCTGAACGCTATCCAAGTCTGAGCTAACATATCTTAATTAAAACAATAAATCATCTATTACTTAGTGGCCCATACACTATACCACGACCCTAGGCGACCTGATCATCCAAATCGCACGCTAAAGCGTTTAATTTATTTAGTCAATGCATTATCTTGATCTTGACCTGGAACCGAACCCTTTTATCTATCGATTTTGTTTTGACTGAGCGCCTGTGAATAAGCTGGTTCCCGCGACTTAGCTTTCGTTGGGCGCTGTAGAAATCCCGAGATTACGATTACGATTATATTAATTAAGCAAATCACGCAAAATCCTCGGTTCACAAAATGGATATTTAAAACACAATCAACAAACAAGAACGTACACATGATTTCATTGAAACGTTTGTTCTTGGCTTTCGGAAAAGACATTGTTCGTTGTATATTTAAGCTATCCTCAACCGATGGGGCAACCGCAAACGTTCAGAATGAAATGCAGCAACACAAAATTCGCAAAACAATTTTTAAAATCGTTCACTCAGCCAATATACCGCCGCCGCAAAATCCAAATTAAATAAATCGCGCGAGACATCGCGCGAGAGATCTCGCGAGACGGCGGTGTTTTCATTTAAATATTTATTTAGCACCTTCATTTGAGTCACGTCGATAATTAGAAACTTCTAATGCGCCGGTGTCTAATGCACAAGGCATCAAACGATGGCGCAACGTAACCTTAGTAACGTTAAACAAGGTTTGATTATATAAGAAATCAATATTATCGTCAGCATAATCTTACTACTTCTGATTTTATGTACATTTTCCTAACACATACATTTACTGTTTCACGTTTCCGTTATATAAAACATGGTACGGTTTGATAGATTCTATTACTCATGACTGTAATCTATCTTGCTACTTCAATTCAAAATTGCCAATCCACCGTAGCCGTCCAACTGTCTGACCTTAGAACCTTGACCCAGAACCTAACCTGACCCTACCTGCCTATCTGTTTTGTTCTGAATGAGTGCTTGCAAATAAGCTTGTTCCTCCAACTTAGCTATACATGTATTTGGGCACTGTAAAAATTAAAGTTTATGAATCGTTTATGATTAGTTTAGGATGCTTAATTCTAATGAATTCCCTTCTCATGTTTTCTGACTTCTCAATCTTTACATTCTGTTTCCATTTTACTTGTTACTGCTGACATGCCATATCACAACGCCCATCAATCAAGGTTGATTAATTGTTGTTAATTATGTTAATATCAGAACCCAAATGGCTACTCTTGACTGCATCCAGTTTGTTTATTATAATGTCTTCCTTTGCCTTTTATCGTTGTCTAGTCTACAGCTTGCCCTTAGGCACAAGCAATTCCAGTGCCAACTACTGTAAATAAATCACCTCAAATATTGAAACTCTGAACTTGCCAAAATTGTGGAGTCTAAAACTGAACGAAACCTCAAAGCCAATGAGTAACTACACAACTACAGTCTTAAAGCCAGTGGCCACCACACTGCTGGCTTTGTAAGACATACTGCATCCTGTCCAGGATCTTGAAAATTGTTCCATGTAGGTTTCACTATTGCATAACTCAAGCTACTAGTATGCAGTGAAGAAATGAAAGTTTGTCCAGTTGTTGGATTGTTGTGTTGTGTGTGCATTCAGGCAACAGAAGCAACAGCACTACCTTTCAGGACCGGTGATGTCAAATAATGGACTCTTGTTAGTATAGCCCTATTTTATCACAATTTCTTTCTTAGGCAGGACTTGCCAACTCTCCTCAAAATCCGTATCTGGGCAGAGGTGCCTGAAGTGAATAGACACCCTATTTCTCTAATAGTTTGACTTTCACGAGCAAATAGTGATAATTTAAACAAGAGAGCAATCGCAAAAAACAAGGAGTTCCACGTGTGACATTTAATTCTTGCTTGAGGATTTATGCTGCAATCCATGTGCATCTTTCACTCTTATAAATGATCACGGAAACACTTAGTAGGCAACACTTGCACATCACACACATTAATCCTTGCTGTGTCAGATGGAAAACGAACACAGTTTATCTTATTTCCATACACATCATCCAAATCAGAGATGGCTATTGTCAATCTATGTAAAGCAGAATCTTTAACCTACAGCTGTTACAATGACAAAAGACAATTGCATTGAGGAGCATTTTGAAAACAACCATTGCCAAGTACTGTAAAAGTCACAACAGATGCAAAAGTCAGTTAATAGAGCCTTCGATTCACACTGCTATTCGACCATTTGCACATAGCAGTTTCACATTAATTAATGCATTATTAATAATACCAGCAGAAGTAATAATGAATTAATAATAGATGCAAGTCAGTTAGAAATAATCAATTAAATGATTACAGGAAGCAACACATGGCTTAAAACGCTGCAAACTATCCAGTGCTAGAGGAAAACAGAAAATGAACGACCTGTAAAGCACCAAAAACCACCAAGTCTTAAAATCCGTTTTTAGAATAAAATCTTTGTGAAATGGTATAAGACTGAAACATCAAACTCAAAATAGCCCAATGGCACAATTTATTTTTGGAAAGCAGCAGGAATGCATTTCCCCCATTGAATTAGCTGTCTGCAGTAGGAAGACTGCAGGCAGGAGCTAATGAATAGGAAAATGCATCTCACTGGAAAATTATCTCAACCATTCAGAAGGCATTTCCATTTTCATCTATAAGTCACACCCTGATTTACGCATGCAGGCAGACAGGCAGGAAGGAAGGAAGGAGGGCATAGTGTTGGAGACTAAAGAAAAACATAGTTAATATGGCATTTAAGACAGTATTTGTCAGAGGGTAAAGAAGATTAATCATGAACTAAAAAGTAATTTTTTTCAAAAAAAGGAAGTTAGAGGAAAGCAACTAACAAATGATGTATAAATGAACATCTCCTGACAAAAAAATCCTCCCAGACTTCCTGCAGCAAGTGACAATTCGTTTTTATTAGACTGGCAAAGCTGATATTTAGCTCAACTTGCCTTTCAAAATCCAATATTGGAAGCATTTAAAAAAACATTCAGTGAAAATGGGACTTGCATACTGTAAGGCTGCTTATCTTCATTTCCTTGAACCAGGTTATTTTCTTTCGTATATATTATGTATCTGGACAATGTGCCTTTTAAGACTGGTCTGAAAAACTTATTAGTTTTTTTAGCTTGAATGATGCTAAAATTCCATAAGATAAAGTTCATCTGCAGATGAAGATGCTCGTGTATCTGAAGAAAGTCTGCACTTGCACAAACACTGAAACCAATCTATGGAACCTTAGTTTAAAGCTGCTTTTTATCTTGTAAATGACAAACAGTGATTAAAACTGTCATATCACATATCGTTTTCAAGCACTGACTCAAGATGACCTTGTAATCACTGGCTTTTCCAGACTGATGATGTAATGCACTTTTGGTCACAGTAAAAATGACATCCAGTGCTTTTCTGCGATTCTTCACACAGGCAATGTTGCCTTTTACACAGACAATTAAAAGGACTTCTTATGGCTGTCTAACTTTCAATTTATAAGAGTACTGCCAAGTGTATTTCTACAAAAAATTACTGCCCATATATGAAATTGTAAATACAAACCCATAAGATATGGTAATCTGGCAGAAGCAGTCAGTTTCAGAGAAGAAACATTGCACACCCAGTAGAAACAATTACATATAAGGAACATCTGATCACTGAATGCTCCATTACTACTAATCCCAAAACTATTAAGTGTGGCTGTGGGATCATTGTTCTGAGCATCTCACAAGTGGTTTAAATGCCAAAACTCACCAGGTGTCTATTAGCTTAATCTAAGAAACTTTGCCAGCAATGTAAAATTATACAAAACACCTCAACTGCTATGATAGTGCAGTGAGGAAAGTGTTTAAAATTATGAAAATATAAAGATAAGTATCACTACAACATGCTAAAAAATCTCTTGGTAAACTGCATCACTGAAAAATAGAAAAATGCAAAAAACATCAGCACAGACATCAGAGCTGACTTGACAGACAGATGTAAAAGGGCCTGATATTACTATGAAGGTAAGTCATAAAAGACAAGTCTTTCAGCTGTTTCAGATATAAACGAATTGTCAGATGTAGAAAAGAAATCAAGACACAAATTACTTTTAGATTTCATGTGGAGAGGCAAAGGCCTAAGTTCTGAAATCATATGTCACCACCAGTCATGGTGATGTCATATGATTACCTGGTATGAACAGAAAGGAGGCAACAGAAATGAAGGTACCCAGAAAGTGTGATCATTGACAAAGACATCTCGATGGACCTGTTGACATAACAACTGCAGCATCGCTCTCATCGAGAACCAAAAACCAAATCAAACCTAGAGTAGGAGTTTATCTTTGTCACTGTAGGCTCTTCCTAACTATGACTACTGAATTAGCAAAAGAAGGCCTACATACTTCTATCTTTACAAATGACTTTCTTCCAAATCAAACATTTTACAAGTAAAACCTAACAATGTTGACAGAGTGAAATGCTGCTGACAATTACATATGACATGCTGCAAAACACACAGCAAACATGTAATAGAAAACAGCATACTGAATAGCAAAATGGCTAAGGCACTATTCAACCTGAATTCACCCAGAATTTTATAACTTCCACTTTCTTCTAAGGCATTTCCTGCAAAAGACACTTTCACAGCTAGTGACTAATAGCCAATTTGGTCAGAAAGAAGGGAATTCTAGAACATCTGCATATCGTTATTCTTCAACAGATGTCACTAATTCAGTTGGTTGCCTTATTTCTTCATCCAGAGACTAAACAAATTTCCAATTTCAACACTGACAAGAGGAACAAAGAAACAACTGCTCAAACAGAAATGATACGACAGCTCTTAAAACAAATGCTTAAATCAGCAACCCTCATTTAAGAAAATTTCTAACACAAACATTTCTACCAAGAAAATATAAAACCAGTAACATTTTAACTAATAATAATGGTAGAAACAATAGCAATAGTTTCTGTCACTTATTACTTTGATATCTGTACTTGCAACATATTCATCAACATTTCCTAAGAAACAAGAAATACCGTACGAGTGTCACAGAAATTCTGAAATAAATCTTGTCATTCAACAAACCAAAACATTTGCTGGCATATGCTTGAAGCCCCTGCCCTCTGCCCCTGCCCCCCCCAGTGATAAGATGACTCCACCAGCAAGAAATGGTCTACCAGAAATGAGCATTTTCCAAATAGCCCTTTTACAATCCAACATGCATTTACAACTGAAAGATGTAATTAGAAAAATAACATTAATGATAATAGTATTAGTAATGATGATGTCTCCCATTCATATTTTGTCATACCTTGAGACTTAAATAATAATAATAATAACAATAATAAAGTGGTTACAAATTGGAATTCTTAGGTGATATTACACAAGCAGTGCAGCAGGATGCTTCTAGGAACATATCCATTGATATAAGCCAACATGAAATATTACAATATTCAACAGTTACATAAGACATAATGCTACAGTAATAATTATTATAACATGCAATATTAATTACAAGGGCACTGATAAAAACACAACACATTCATTTCACTGTCATTTTACAGTAACATTTCATTGCACGTTCAGCACTCTTTTCTTCAGTCTCAGTCTTTATAATTTCAACAGATTAAGATGAAATTATCAAAAGTAGCTTGCGACACTGTGCCAAACAGTTTTTCCACTGCCCGCACAACTCAAAACTGAATATACATAAACATCACGATTTTGCTCTGTTTGATGTAATTAGATTTTGCTCTGTTTGATGTAATTAGATTTTGAGTTTCAGGCTTAACTAAGTACTTGTTAACCTGTTCATCATTCTGGTTCACTTGAAAACTGATTCTACAGATCAAACCAAAACCTTTTCACTTATTCACTCAAATACAACTGGAACAGAAGCAATAATTCCAGATAATATAAAGAAGTTGTTTGATTTTATATTTGCATTTCACCTTCCAAAATAAATTATTGAATTCCGACTAATCTGCTATTGAATACTTCCTCTAAGAATATATGAAATATCTATTTACAAATACTCACACTTAAAATGACAAGCAGCAACACTACTATACATAGTGTATGAGTTGTTATTAGTATTAGCATGAATCAGGTCACTGATCAGGTCATAAAAAGCCATTCTATGTAAAAAAACTGCAGTTTAAACAACAACTCTGCAGAGGAAAAAATCAGGATTCTGTCCATTCAAACGTCACCCTTGACAAGAATTCAAGGATCTCACTCCTGCTCTTGTTCTCTCTTCCAGCTGAGACTCCAGACAACAATTCCTGAACTTAACTCGAAGTTCGATGTCACATCACCAAACGAGAAATAAAGATGTCGCTTGGCATTTAATTGACAACCAAAGGATGCCAAAATGCCAGCTGCAGCAGCAGCCTTATCTGGTAGAAACCAGATTTGAGAACAGCCAATTATAGTGAAGAAACCAATTTCTTTGCCTTCCAAAGTAATTCACTTCCCTTCTAGTTCTTTCTGCTTGCCTTCTGAATTAAGTGTTGGCCCGTCATTCTTCAGCAATTTTGGGGCCTGTGCAGCTGAGAAGACTAATGTCTGGTCCCTGTTTGGTCCTAACAGAGTTACCAAAGACTCGTTATAACTAGGACAAATTGACGTAGAGGTAGAGTCAGTTAGTTCCGAGGCAGCAACTGCGGTGTCGCCACTGCTCATGACTGGGACAAGCGAAGTCATTGTTGTGAAGAACGCCATCTTCCTCCTGTTAAAGAAACAAAGCATTCAGACTTTCAACTCAAATTATGTATCAAGTTCAACTCACAATAATTTTCATGCACGATTTGGGGCTTATTCACTACCATTGCATAACATCATAAGGTTTTTGTGCTGACGTCTGACAGGCTAAATTTTTGCTAATTAATTTGTTTAAGTTTCTTGTTATTCATGTTCCGGTGGCTGTAACAGTAAAGAAAAAGAGTACAGTTGAAAGGAAACTGAATTGTCCCACCTAAAATAATGTTCGTCGTTGGGTTCTTTATGCTGATTGGTTGTCTGCAGTTTCTGGACTTCTTTTTTTGCCTTTCTCATTCTGCGTTGAGTCAGTTCATCAACATTTGACACATTGTGTTTTCGTTCATGACGTGGAAGCATACTGTCAGTGAGCGACAGAAACTGCTGAAGCTGTTCATTTTCCATCAGCCAATCAGGTTCACTCTCACCTAAGACCAAAGCCAACATCACAACTGCAAAAAGGATCCTGGAACTGCTGATCCTAACTTTTGCAACTCAGTGACAACTCAGAGAACACAGCCAATCAGCTGAGAATATCAACTCACAAAACACAGCCAATCAGAAGTAATATTAACTGAGAATATTAGAATATTAGCTGAGAATATCAACTCACAAAACACAGCCAATTAGCTGATAATGTTAATTCAAACACTGTAACAAGTGACGGTACCTTTTTCCTTAGACTCCTGCAATTTCTGCTTCAGTTCTTTCAGGGATTGTATTTCCTCACTCAGACGAATCAGTCGCAAGCGATAGGCCTGAAGGTCAATTTCAAGATCGATGGAAGTACGATTCTTTGTCTTATCACACGGCACAACGGCCTTTGACAAACTCAGAGTTGACTAAAAAGAAAAAATTTCACCTATCAGAGGACTAATTCTTGCAGAGTTTAACAAAATGTAGACAAAGTCTAACATCAGCTCACTAGTAAGTCATCCTTTTATACCTGAGGCTGATGACTGCGTTCTGACTCACCACAGGAAAATGCAATTCTCTGTCAAAGTAATTTTACAAGCATTCCAGGGTAAAGTTTTTGACTATAACTATGCAACATAGCTAGTACAACACCTTCTGATGCCTTTAGAGAGAGAGAGAGAGACAGACAGAGAGAAAGACACACAGACAGACAGACAGAGGGAGGGAGGGAGGGAGGGACAAACAGACAGAAAGAGGGAGGGAGGGAGAGAGGGAGAGATTTTTAATGAATTTGAAGCATAAATATTGGCTGACCTTCTTGAGTCTGACACTCTGGCGCTCAGCAGCATGTCGTTCAAAGTGGCTTCGGCGATTTCGTACAGAACTGTCGCTACCACTACGGCTCAACTACAAACACAAGCTAAAAGTTCTCAAACATAAAAGGAAACATAAGACACAGTCTGATGCAGAAACGTAAGTTATTTCAATATAAAAACTACATTCTTATAAACAACTGAGCTTTAAATGGAAAATTTTATACAGAGATACAAAAACCTTTATTTCAGCCTAATGCTCTGAATGCATTAAGTAAGCACCTTTTGTATTTAAAATTATGTATCAGAAATTTGACATAAATGTTACAGCCTGGAACAAGTACACAGAGGCAAAATACAAATGCATCCACATTATCACAAAAACAAAGACAATTGCAGTCACACACACTCACACTCATTATCTTAGACTTGTGTTATTAGTCACGTGAAGCAGAACATTTTCTCAGACCTTGCAGCTGAGATCTTCATCCGTAACTCCAGCTGCTGTTGGAGAGAACGTCTGCCATCTTCGAATTGTGCTTCCACGAATCACATCATGTGACTGTCTTGACAGCTGATCAGACGACATCCGACTGTTGCTGGGGTCCGTGTTTGTCTCCTTGTCACATTTGACAGCATCCATGACAGAATGGTCACCAACTGAGATTGCATAGTTATAGTCAAAAACTTTACCCTGGAACGCTGCAGGATTGAGGGCATCTTTAAGGTCACTCTCCTGGTTTAATCGATACATCTCTTTCTTCAGAAGCTGACATCAGAAAGTATATCATACAGAAAATTAATTACAAAAATTGTAGAATGCAAAAGTTATAATAATAGCAATAATCAACATTTGTAGAACATGGACTTCATAGAACATGGAATAGAGAGAGAGAGAGACTGCTATTTAATTCAGCCAATATTACGTCTGCAAACTTCATAAATCTGAATCTGCTGCACGATCTAAAACATGCAGCACAAACAGTTTTAGAAATGTCCAACAAAACTTCTCTTAAAGTTCAATAAATAAAGATTAATAAATAAAAGTTTAATAAAATGCCATTTATTTAGCGGGTACCCCGTCCACTTAACATCAACATATCAAAGACTGCACAAAATGACGCTTTACTGCACGCAAAAACATGCACTGCTTTTCTTCATAGATGCTGTGTGCACGTGTGTGTACATATATATGTACAGTTACTACAAGTACAGATAAACATACACTTATTACATACCTTATGTTGGAAAATTAAAACTCGAGTAGTAGTATTACCTTCTTAATACTGTTTACCATGAACTCTGTTTTCGTCTGCCTAGTTCTGAACAGCAAGTTCAATATGTGTTACAGGCCCACCTTTGGTCAGTCCTTGATGCCACTACAGCCTTAAAAGTATATGATCTGCTACCTGCACAGGGATGCTTCCTACCTGCATTTGTTTATCATTGTCTTCCTCCTCCTCCTCTTCCTCATCGTCATCTTGACCTTCATCTGCACTTCCTGTTTCTTCTTCCCCAGCTGTGGCAGAAGCTGCAGAGTCAGAAAACAGGGCACACTAATTCATCCTATTCTATGCAAATTTCATCAACAAAATCTCCTGGCTGGAATAACGCACAGCATCTGTCCAGTTACACCCTTTGTAGTGACACAGTGGTGGTGGAGGTGGTGGCATAATTCTGGTGTATTGTGTCAAATAGCACGGAGAAATTGACTTACATGATGTTGTATACCATATAGTTATGAAAGTAATTGATATATTTCAGCTGACAAATATTACATTAAAAAGAGTATGGGTTCAAGCCTCCCTTTAGACAGTTGCTGAGCAAGTCCTTCACTCACGACTGCTCAGTGCGCCATCGAAAGATGCTTAGTTATTCTATGCAGAATAATAATAACAGATACAAAAAGTGCAACAGGAAACAGTAAAGTCTGTAAGTGAGCAAATTTACAATAAGACTAACTGACCATGATTACGTGTAAGAGTAGAAGTCTGTGAAGAGATGACCGTTGATTCGTCACTGCTTTCTTCTTTAACAGGGAGAACAGATGTAGATGATGATCCTGACAGTCCATTGTAATTGTATCCAGATGCAGACCTAGCAGAATCCAAATACAACCCTCCTCTGCTGTAGCTGTAAATAAGACTCCATAAGACTTCATGATAAACTCCTGTGAAGATTCTCTAGTTCAAATACCCCAACTATCACTAGATTTTCTTACCAAAAGCAAGAATAGGTCACAAAACATCCTCAATTCTCACAAGACGAGTAAAGAAGGAATCTCACTGAAACATAGGCAGAGACAAATTGGACCTAAGAAAAATCTTTTCATAACAAAAAATCTTCAAGTAAAAGTACACTATCAAAAGCCTTAAAGATGCCAATTATACATAAATGACTGATTATGCCTATTGTTACAAAAGCTCTTGTCATATCAACATAAACCATTTTTCCTCTTGGAAGTAGGCTAAGAGCTTGGTAGGTGAGGGCATAATTCTAAAATCAAGTTGTCTAATTTGCAGCATTGCTTCCCTGATGCATCTTTCCCTATGACTGTCTAAGATCTGGGTGTGAAGTTGGCCCAGGAATTGACCTCAGAGCATGTGAAGAATATACGTCAAATGCTCTTCTACCACCCACATCAGATTCGTACAAAACACAACTCGCTCACACCTAAAGCCACCATGACTTTGACACATGCATTCATATGCACCAGGGTTGATTACAGCAATGCCATTTATGCGGACATAACCATCTCTGCGTCAAACAGCTACAGTCTGTTTTAAATGCTGCAGCTTGGCTAATTGGCAGTATAACTAGTTTTGTGTATATATCCAGTTTTATATGGGAGGAACTGCACTGGTTACCTATGCAAAAACACAATGAGTTTAATTAGGATCTTAATGTTCATACATGATTTTTGCAGGCTATGCTCCACCTTATCTAAAGGAGCTGCTTGTCTTGGTCAAGTGGCACTATATAAATTTGTGAAATATAAATTTACAAATAATTTGTCAGGAAGGCCCTAAAAAGTTGTCATAAAGCAAAAAATAGTCTCTTCCATTTGCCAGAATCAGTGTGAAAGGTGTTAATACCGCAATCACAGGCAGTGCATGTACCATAAATTAGACAAGATGCATTACCTAGAACTTTTCTGCAGTGATAACTTTGTCACGCTGCCAATGGTTGCTGCTCCAGTTGATGGCTCATTTCGATCTGAAGCCTGTAAAAAGAACAACAATCATCATATACGAGAAGACTCTGGCTCTGTCTCAGCATCTCCTCCAGCCAGAAAAACTCATATGTCGGGAAACTGGTAAAGAATTAGACAACTAGATAGACTTGCATTTGTCAGTTACAAAACCTAATCTGCAATCATCACTAGAAAATAACGTGTGCTTTATATGAAACACACTGTGTTCACAAAAATTTTGAAATTTTCAAACCAAATCCAAGAAGTGGAATGTAGCAAAGATATTTAAATAAACACAGTGCTTCACAAGAAGATGTCAGCTGAAAATGAAAGGTTAAATTTGCAAGACAAAAATCCAAGAACATTTAAGCAATGCACATTTAACGTAACTGATGACGGACATCGTACCGTGTATTGATGCAGATGCAGTTGAGAATCAGAAGATTCTAACAATGGCTGTGAACTTAGAGAAGGACTGGCAACCTGTCCTAAATCGACTCGCATGAAGTTAAGGCTTAGAATGTTGTACCAGTTGCTGGACTTGGCACTAGGGTTAAATGAAGCCAAGCTAATCAGCACCACACCCTACACAAAACAAAACCATAGAAAACTTCCCTATATTACCTGCTGAACATGTTGCACACCAAAGACAACTAAGACCCTCACTTGAACTTTAGCCAAAATATCTTTAAGTTAAGATATTATTACAGTGGTTAAAAATTTCAATTATTGTTAATAACAACAAAGAAGTAATTATCTTACTTTTATAATTCCTAACCAGTAAGTGTGTTTCACACAGACTGTCCACAGCAAACAGATACACTTATGCAGCAAGCTGGTACATTCACATCAAGTAAACCTCCCACTGCAGTCAGCAGTTAGAAAAATGTATAGACTGAGGCTAGAAAACTGCTTCCTTTGATTAGCTCCATTTGCACTCCACTGTCAGAAGAGTTGTCACAAAAGCAATCCCAACACTTCAGCACCAATGAGTAGTTTGTTCTGCAAGAGGGCTATAAAAGTTGCTCAGTACAATGCAATACAACATTTCGCATGTTTAACTGAAAGCAAGACAGACAGACGCTAAGGTACGGTCCTCTTCCAACATCCCATAAGACATCGTCCTAGTGGTTGAAGGATTTACCGGCTGAATTACAAACACAATAACACAGTTGAAGAGCCTTTCCTTACAGATTACATGGTCAGGCATCCATTTCATTCCTTCAGAGCATTTATATAGCACCTTTTCAAGATGTCTACTCACAGGCATTCCCAGCCCAACCCCAGTGATATAGAACAGGATTCAAGTGTTGGTGAAAGGTACATGTATGTCCCTGGCCAGAAGGGCATGCAGATCCAGAAGGAGGCTATTCCTAGTAGATGGCCCAATCACTGCATCATCATCATCATGATCCATGGGCCGAGAGCCTGTAGGTGTCCACTGCATGCATTGTCACTTGTCTCCACAGTTCCCGATCTTGTGCTGTTCTTATCAAGGCGTGCAAGTCTTGTTTACACCAAGCCCTTATATCATCTGTCCACTCCCTGTTAGGTCTTCCTCGTCTCCCATTTCCGTCCATAATTCCCATCATCACGCTTTTTATTTTTCTACTGTCATCCATCCTGCATATATGTCCAAACAAGCGTAATTTCCTTCTCATTATTACTTGTATTAGATCTTCTTTTATGCTCAGTCTTCTTCGGACCTCCGTATTTGTTACCTTCATTGTCCAATTCAGATGTAATATTCGTCTATAGCAGTACATTTCAAATGCTAATATCTTATCTTTATCCGTCTTCTTGATTGTCCATGCCTCACATGCATACAGAGCTGTGCTAAACACACGTTTTCAAGACATTTAGTTTGGTCTTGTGGCTGATTTTCCTGCTTTTCCAGATGTTGTTTAGCCCTGCCATAACTCCTTTTGCCTTTACTATTCTTGCCTTTATGTCTTTTGCGCAATCATTATTCCATGTCATGAGACTTCCTAAGTACACAAACTCCTTTACATTTTCAATCACCTCATCTTGCACTTTAATTTCCATGTCTATTGTCTCTTTGCCAAATACCATTGTTTTTGTTTTATCCACATTTATTTTTAGTCCAGCATGTTCGGCAAGTAGGTTCAGTCCACACACATTTTCCTGCAGCCTGTCGCAGCTGTTCTCCAGCAGGTCAATGTCATCTGCAATTTCCAATAATGCACCAAGATTTGAAATCCAGATGCAGAGGAGTAAGGCCAACAATTCCCCAGTGTTCCCACTAGAAAAAATTAACATACATAACAAACTGTAAAAGAACAACTAGAAAGCAACTATCAAAATCGTGGATGATCAGGACAAACACACACAAAATAACAAAAACTTGTCGGTCATCAACATACACAGCACATTTCTTCAAGGTCACCATCAACACAGCAGAAGTTGACTTGAACTGTCTTGGAGTAGATCTTGTCTTCATCCAGTTGAAATGCAAAGATATCACCAAAGACTAGATCAGTGGAAAACGCTTTCATTTGCGTCAGCTGCGGCTGTGAACTGACAGTAGATGGCAGCAAGGACACACGGAAATACCTAACAACAAAGTCACAAACAATTCATGATGACACAAACTGCAACCTGTACGAGAACCCCAAAACATCAGACAGCAGAGAGTCAAGCGCAAAAGAAAAGGCAATGAAGTAAGCAATTTTAAGAAGTGGTTCACTACATTCACTACAAGAGCTAAGTGAAACTCTGGCAACAGAAATCAAGAATTATAGCCCCACTGTTGCTTCAAATATCACAACTAGAAGCAGGATCCAAAAGGGTTTAACTATGAAACTGAATGATGTTGCAATCCTGTTTCAGCTTGCTTACCCACCAAAGCCTGACTTCTGTTTTCGTTGATCTATCAAATTTCGACCACATTTCAACAACAAATGAAAGTTTTTTACCACGGTTTCACCAGAAGTGACCATTGACTAACACCTTGTGCATCATAAAAACAGCATTAAAGAAGTCATCAATTACACCTCTCCAAATTCTTCAATCAATCTAACACTTGTTTACCACTGAAGCCGCATGCCACTTGTACATGCACTTGTTTGCAACATTGGAATGCTATTACCAGCACACAGATCTCACTTAAAATGGACCAGCTCCAGTCTAAACTGAATGCCACTGCTCAGTCATTTACTACAATTCCCAGGTGAGAGCATATTTGACGGCTCAGTTTGGCTGGCCATCAATGAAAGACATTTGCCTCACAATTTCAGACAAGTACTTCTAAGTCAGCAATTGCTTCATCAGTGGTTGAATTTGCTAAACTGTGAAAGAGGATGAAAAATTTCTGCTATGAGTCTACACAAAAGAAGTTCATTGCAAGGTACTTACATTTTACATAAGATTTCAGTTACACAAAGAACTGACAGATTCTTGGCCCGTTCAATCGTAACCTCCAACAATGAAGTGGATTTTATATATCTACAAGTAAATGAGGGAAAAGACACAAATAAGAAACAGAAACACTTCAAAATCTCAATGCACAACTAGAAAAATGCTTCATATCAGAGAACTGCAAATAAATCTGTTACAGCAACTACAGAATACCAGGTCAAGATAAGAGCTTCTGCCATGCTACAGTTCTACCTTGTTCAGTTTGCAATTTTAAATGCTTATTCACAAGCATTTCGTCATTCAGAGCCACTGTCCAGAAATACGGTAGGAAGTTCAAGATCTAGCTGCTGAGAGACCAAAGGCAGACTAACAGACACAAAGACAGATCAAGTGAATTACCAGATGACTGGTTTCTGACTGAAGACATCAGTCAACCTTCCTTCCTGCGAGTCTATTAAAGAACACGAAAAGATAAACTAATCTGTTGACTACATCAATACCTAAAGGTCAAGGAAAGCAGCAAAACTACGAATAGACGAGTTGAAATTTGGCTGCAATGCAGATCCTTATTCTCAGCAGTAGTATGTAACCTACTGAACTGTTAAAAGCAAAAATACATTGGTAAAATGAGCTTACAATAATTGTATAGTATATTGTAAGTAACAGTACAAACAACAGAAGAAATAAAAATGAAAATTCCACAGTTTCATAAACTGAAAAAAGTTAAGATACATACTGGAGATTAATTTGCACCTGGGCCGATTCCAGTGGCAAAATTCTCTCGTTTTCTCTTGGACTAGCAAAAAATTAAAAACAGCACCTTAAACATGAACTACAAACAGCATCCATCAGATATCGAGACAAGTTTTCATGCTTTTCACCCATGAGATTCTTTAACTTAATGCATAAAATGTTTCTTCAAAATGTTGCAATCTGATTGGAAAACATGTTTTCCAATCAGATTGCAACTGCTTCATCCTGCAACTGCTTCATCCTGTAATCTGATTGGAAAACATGTTTTCCAATCAGATTGCAACTGCTTCATCCTGCGCTAAGTCGTTCTCCTGACTTTCAAGAAGCAGTTTGTTCAAAACAAAGCTCACATTAATACCCCCTTTCATTTGTGCGGTTCTAGAAAAGGACAGCTCATCTACGACAAATACTCCATGGACAATTCCTCAAGGTTCAGTTCATAAGTTAAGGGTTCATCATGCAAATACAAAATGTTATTCTACAAGATGTCAATTCTGAACCATATTTATAGAATTGGAATACTTAACTAAAATCTAATATTCGAAATCTCATCATCAAGAACCCTGTGAACGGTTTTGGACAAAGTGCTAAATCAAGAAAAGACTAGTTCAATTCCATGATGCAAAGCTGAGAAAATGTCGATAAATTCTTGCCTTTCTTAACTGGGAAAATTTCTGGTGTTAGGTAGATACCGACTAATTCCTTTTCATCTTATGAATTATGTTGTCGAAAGTCTTCACCTTCTGTCTCAATCCATTTGTGCCCAGAGTTTTTATAGATTTGAGTTTCAAAAATGATATTCAATCAATATAAATTATAAGGAAGACATTTTGCAAAGTAACAACTGCAGGGCCAGTTGAAGTTTAAATGGTATATATTTACTGTGGTACAAGTAACAAATTTTTATGACAGCAGTTCATTTTATTTCCACAAAAACATCTTAATAGAAAGTGAATATTCATTTCAGCCTGCCATGGTAATACCTATGCCATTTGCATCACCGAGCATACATGATGACTTGAAATGGCATGGTAGGCATTCCAACAGGAAGCAGTGATGAAAGACCTCACCAATAAATTCATAAAATCACTAATAAAAAAATCAGAAGTATTAAGGCAAAATGCATACACATACAGCCAAAGTTAACTTACCGATACAACATGTTTGACTCAGAAACACCGCTGTCTGATCCTCCAGTGATGGAATCATCACTCACTGCAGCCGAGACGCTCTGCGTATTGCTGCTGTAGTAAAGAACATTACACACTCCGGAACTGGTCTCACTGATTGGACTCAGGGGCGGATTGCTTGTCTTGTCAGTCCTATCAATTAAACAGTCGTTCAGTGGGGGATAAAACTGACGCTGACCAACGGTTTCATCATAGCACAAAGTCTTTTCCAGATCTGGTGACAGTGACAATGATGCATTCGGCTGCAAGTCACTGAGGCTTTGGTTGAACGCCGGCAGCATGCTGTTCCCAGCCATGTTCCTACAGCTGTATGAAACGCGTTCTTGAGATGTTCCCGGGTTCTGTGACCTCTGCCGCTCCATGTGCTCTTCATACGAAGGCAGAGAACAAGTGTCGAACTTGGACATGAATGAGTCTGAGGGAGCCACGATCAGCTCAGGGTGGTCTAGCGGAATACGACTGATGTTATTACAACTAAGTCCGCCAGGAATGACAGAAGATGAAGAATCAACATCTTCTGGAATTGAACTACATCCATGCTGGTGAAGAAGCCTCTCAACCCGACGATGTAACTCTGGAAGGTTGACCTCTCCTAACATCTGTCCCTGCATTGAATATATGTCAGTTAGACTAAGTGCCATAGAATTCTGTGAGCCTCTGCTGCTGGCTGACAAGGAACCCAAAGATCCCAGACTAGAGCCACTTGATATCGATGTTGCACTCAAAGATAACCTACAAAATAAATTTAATTCCTTCACAAAAGTTTCAGCATATATTTCTCTACAACTTTTACGCTAAAAGTTGATATTCACCCAAAAATTACAGTTTTGGAAAACAAGAAACAAAACACTGTGTTCTGAAGAGTCTGTATAAACT
This sequence comes from Norana najaformis, assembly GCA_964023275.1. Classification (NCBI taxonomy): domain Eukaryota; kingdom Metazoa; phylum Annelida; class Clitellata; order Crassiclitellata; family Hormogastridae; genus Norana; species Norana najaformis. Next base: position 8,970,795 of record OZ029922.1, read on the forward strand.
TTGATTTTCTAATTAATTCACAGCCTGTAACTGACAGATTGTTTAGTATGCAAGGAATCAGTATTTATAGTTCAATTACAGTTCGGTAATATTTCTATATCTACAGTTTGGTTATAGTTCAGTCACAGTTTAGCTTCAGTGGAAGAGTTTTTGTTAGACTTAGACTGTGACAGCATTTGTTCTTACAGTTGATACCTATTTATTCAACACAGATAACAGTCATATGAATTTTTGGCACATAGTTCAACGGTACAGTTGTTATTTGTTATTTAGGACAGCTTTAAAACACACTACAAGAAAATTTTACAGGCTGCATTTATCTTAAACTTTGATGAAGTTACTTCAAGTACAAAATTTATATTTCTTTACCCCTTTTGTACTGTACAAAAACACCAGCTGTCAGGGGCTTTAGAATTAGTGATCTGCCAGTTGTCAGGGATTTATTCTGTACTTTTTTGTGACCATTCAAGAAGCAATGAGGTCACACAGTATTAAATAAATGAGAATACATGTACATCTTAAGCCATAAATCAATTGTAATATCATATTGCATACCTAGTAAGATTATCCTGTCTAACTTTAAAATTATTGCTGCTGTAAAATTTGGCAACCTATGGTATTTTTTACTGAATATATTTAGACATATTCTAATACTTTTCACATCCAAACAGTTAAAACATCACAGGAGGTAGAATAATTCTTACGTTCTGATTTTAATCTCCAGCTGAGTTATCATTTTTGCAGTATCTGCTAAATTTGCCAGAATCTCACACTTTGCCCGGTTAAGCTCCAATCTGAAAAATGCCAAGCAGTTAAACAAGAATGCAGCTTTCACAAAACTTCCTGCAGAACAAATGGTAACACTGCAACCTCTGACTGCACTGCCCTGGGTTCAAATCTAACTGAACTAATGCAAGAATTCTAACTGCAATCCTGTAATATAACAAGAAGCATCAATGACTGGTGTCTGCCATGAACTAAATAAAATGACCTAAATTCCAGGGATCACTACGCCTTTAACAGTGACTGTGCTATTCATTCAATTCATATTTGCAAGATTCTCATGTATAGTTCATTCACAGTCAAATAGCTTTCCAAAAACTCAACTGTGCTGAGGACTTATATAAACTTAAACTTACATAAACTTAAACTTATATAAACTTAAACTTCCATAAACTTAAACTTATAAAAACACTGATGGAACTTAAGGAAATTTCCTAAAGGTGTATTTTAGTAATTTACCGGATGTTTTTGACAGCCATCTGTTGATTGGCTTCATTAATCTCCCTCTGCAGATCTTGCTCAAGTTCCTGTATACGCTTCTGAATGTACGTCACATCTGCCACAGTGCGGTGTTTCAGGTTCAGACTACGCAGTTCACGCAGCAGCTGTTCCTTTTCCTCAATGAGTACCAACCTAAAATACATCAGAACATCAGCATCATAATTCCTATCGAATATAAAGAATAAAGTAGACCTGGGCTCACTTAATTTCCGTCAGCTTCATCTGAAAATTCAGAGTATGATGGCAACATAGGTACAGTAGTTTGCAAAGTCTGCTTTTAAAAAAGTAAGGGGACTCATTTCTTTTTAAAAAAGAATCTCAAAAAGAAAAAGCAGATGATCTGTAACTATAAGAAATTATTATTGGTTGAAAAGAACCAAAAGAATATGGGTGGAAAATCATAGCCTGATGAACATCTACATTTAGATATTTGCTTCCACCATCTAGTTTAACCATCCAAGAATTATTTTAAAAATAATTTCCCCCATCCTCCGCACTTCTACCAACACACCTGTCTCCCCTATATAGACACAGTCAATGCATCAAATATGTGATTATCAGAACTGTACAGTCATTTCACTTCGAGCACATTTATTTCTCAAATGGTGAATTCTCTTGCCTGTCTCTGTCAGATTCGATTTGTCCTGGTATCAGCTGACTCTCAACTTTTGCAAGGTCCATCTGAAGCTGGCTCATGTGATTTTTGGCTTCATTGTACTGTAGCCGCAGACGAACCAGCTCACCAAACTGATTGCTAGACTACAAGTTTCCAAAATAACACACAAAATACAATCAAGCACAAATTCTGAGAGGTTAAGTTAACTTAAACCAGCAAAGACTTCATAATTATATGCAATATATCAAGACACAAATGATCATGAGCAGGAATGCAAGCCAGAAACAAGAATACCACTGTGTAAGTGATTTTACATTCAATCAACTGCCATACATAAAAGTAATCTGTAAAAAGGAAAAATTGTCATGCTAAACACAATCTAAAGTAAAAACAAGAACAACTAGGGACTCTTTCAACTGCAATTTGTCTCTGAAACCTAAACTTTTACTGTTCCACTTCTTTAGACAAAATGCTGGAATGCTTACTTCTCCTGAAAGGTCAGTCTGTGATGCAGTGTTAGTTCTTTCTTGTGGAAGCAGCAGAGTGGAAACGTCTGGAGAAGACCCAGTTCGCAGTCCAGTCCTCAACACATCCTCCTTTAGCCGAGCCACACTCTGAATGAAATCAAACATAAGATGACAGAAACACAAATAAATACATTTCATATCAACTACCAGACATATTCTATATTACCTACTTCAACATCCATAGAAAAGAGGCTCTCAAAGGGGCTACAAAAATGTCAGATAAAAACAATCACAAGTTCAGCTACATACAGTTATCATTGAATGCAGTTTAAAATAGATGGATACTTACAATGAGAAACAAATATCAGGCTCCTTCACTGTTTGTACGCTTTTTGAAATAAAAGAAGTTGAAAAATGATGATGCTTCCAAGATGCGCTGCTCATTTAAACTATATGTTGCCCTTAACGTCTTCTGATTAACCATTTTAAGCTTTAAGACCCATTTTGCAATCGATAATGTTACTGACCAGTAGATGTTTGTATGCTTGAGTTACTTTAACCTGTCTGTAAACAGTTTGTGAGTTCACAGTTCTTTCTCTAAATTAACATTTCTGCTTTCTGTGGTGTTGGACATCATCCTGGATCCACAGCCTCCCTCATCCACAGCGTTAAACATCATCCCGCATCCAGTGTTAAACATCATCCTGCATCCACAGCCTTTGGCATAATCCACAGCCTGGGACATCATCCTTCATCCACAGTGCTAAACATATTCCTGCATCCACAGCCTTGGGCATAATCCACAGCCTGGGATATCATCCTGCATCCACAGCCTGGGACATCATCCTTCATCCACAGTGCTAAACATATTCCTGCATCCACAGCCTTGGGCATAATCCCATATCCACAACCTTGGATATCACCCCAAATCAAAACCAACTTCTGACAAATACATTAACAAAATTCGAAAGAAAAAAGGTTTTGCTGACCACAAGCAAGTCTTGTTTTTCCTTTTCACCGCTAACCAGAGACTCATTCAGCTCCGAAATGTGTCTCATGACAGCCTGTGCTTCTTCAATGTTATAGACATTCTGATTTTCAACCATCTTATCATTAACTCTGTTCAACAAACATTGCAAACACATAAATATACATATAATATATATATATACACACAAGTTCATTTCCATATGCACATTATTTGTCAGTGAAATCATTTCACTTTATTCATCCACACTAAAGTCTCATATACACTAAAAATCTTTCTGCCATAACAATTGTGCAACCTGTAAGAATAACTCGTTAACTGAGACGCCGTGTTTTGGCTCTTTTGATTTCAGAAGAGACACAAATCTCTTTTCTGGCAGTCTTTTTTAGCCTTTTCAGAAAAAGAATTCTTCTGTTTAAAAGGCACAAGAGCAGTTTCAGACGAGGATATGACTTAAGTTTAATGTACATTTGGGTGTGTTGTTAACTTTTTGGTACCCTTCTTCTGAAATCATAAGAGCCAAAAATGGAGACAAAAAGTCTTCTTCATCTTTTTATGCTGTTCTTCTGTGTTCTGCCTTTAGGCAGGTCCAGGAATCCAATGACGCCACTCTTCTGTCTACTTTCTTTATCCACCATCCAGCCAAACAGCCTATTCTTTGGTCTTCCTGGAACTTACTTTCCCTCAATTCTTCCTTCAATCACTGTTCTCAGGAGAGAATTTCCTTATCAAGTGCAACACCTCCTCGTTTGTTTTACAATCCTTCCAGCTGATTTTGGCCAGTCTTCTCAATATCCACATTTCAAATGCCTCGAGTTGTTCAATTTCTGCCTTTCCAACAGTCCATGTCTCCGAATCATACAGTATTACACTCCATATGAGGTTTTTCACCATTCTTTTCTTTAGATTCAGATTCAGCCTTCCTCTCAGAAGTTCTCCTCTCTTCCAGAATGTTTCTTTTCCCATTGCTATCCTTCTCTTGATCTCGGCACTGCATCTGCAGTCATCTGATATTAAACTTCCAAGATAACAAAACTGGTGACTTGTTCAATTTTTGTACCAACTGCACTGAAGCCTACAACAGATCACCTTTGTTTTTTTGTGCTAATTATCTTCATACCATATGAAGATATGGTAAGATATCGTATGCTGTAGACGGCTTTCAACAGATACTGAGATTGCTAAACTGTCAGGTGTCACAAATTATCATACCCAATATAGCAATTGCACATGCTGTCCATAGTATCTTGTTAAAGTAACTTAAAGTGCATTTTGAAGAGCTAAATGCTAAGTTAGACTTAAGTACTTTAAATATTCCTATAATTCAGAATGTACATATGAAGCTTAGAAACTGAGAGAAACGCAAAGATGGCACAAGGCCAACATCAGCACTTACTAATGCAAAAATTTTGAAGTCAGGTGTGAAGGTATTAAAGCTGACAATAATGCCAAACAAAAAAAGTTAAAGCCTTATATTACCAGGGATTATTACCAGGGATTATTTTACCAGGGATACTAGTCAGTCACTTGGTTTATGTCTCTGTAAGTTTTAAATTGTTTCTGAAGTCTTAGTGACCCATTAGAGTGAGATTTTGGACCAGTGGTTTCCTTGTCGTATGTGGACTTCGGCTATCTTTTACTGTAGTTCGAGTTGGGCCTTGGATTTGAGTAATTTTGGTTAGTAACATTTGGATTTAGCACTTTTGGACAGAATTTAATGTCACGAGTGTCTGTGGTAAGACAGGTACAACATCACAATGCCGTTACCTAGCAACGCCTCTCTCAATGTCCTAATATATGCTGTGTTTAAGATGTGCTGTCCCATTCCAACCGGCATTGTCACCAGCAGCCTATATACTCGTCCAATTACGCCAGCTGCTTTTCCGACTATTATGATAGCAAACGTCCCACTTTCCTGCATTCGGTTGTTATCGTCTTTCCCAGTCAACCTGTGCCATGTGCAGGCCTTCTGTCGCTCAATTGAGCCATTTTGGCTCTACCGGGTCAACATCCAAGACTAGTGGTCTGAATTCTCCCGATGTGCATTCAGCAAATTCTGCACCAGCCATCTGGAATAGTCTTCCTGTTTACATCACTCTCAACAACATCTACCTAGACATATTCGTAAAGTGGCTTAAGACCTATTTGTACCGTCTCGCCATTGTTGTCTGAGCGTGTGACCCACTCACACCTATGACTCCTCGCTCAGTCGATGGACGTATGGCGTGTCAATAAATGCATTACTTACTTATTTTACTTACTTATTTCTAAAGTCAGCTCTAAAGACTTATAATTTACAGAATAATCAAATGCACTGAAGCCTAAGGAAAAGTAACAGTGAGGGAGTCAAACTGACTGTCTAAGTGTTTCCAGTCCTTTCTCTGTACATTGCATTGATGCCCGGATCCGTTCTAGTTCGTGTTTAAGTCGACTGACTCGGTTTCTTGCATCGACAATGTCGGCCCTTAGTAAATCTGGATCATACTTTGCACTGCTACAGCTCGAAGTTGAATTAACTACAGCCAAACAAAATAGTAAATTCACATATATCATTACCATAGCACAGCAGATCATCAACAGTTCACGAGTTTGAAAAGCTCAAGAGAAGTTTGACTGCACCTTACCCCCATAGGTTAGTGGCAAAGACTACAGATGAACGAAGAGAAGAAAATGGCAGATGCTCTGAAAATTACTGTATTTATATATGCATGTATATAAATATATAAAAATAACTTTAAAGCAGTAGCAGTCTCCTTTAAATGTGCCAATTTTTGAAACTGAGTTACAATAAACAAACAGAAGACTAACGGCTTGTTCCAGATGCTTTCCAGTGAGCCAATTTGTCCGTCAAATTCTGTACTTCTTCGTTCGCTAACGTCAGTCGCTCGTTCTTGACAAAGAAAATCTGTCTCTTGGCCTAAAAGATACAACATGTGACAGTAAGGCAGATCAGTAGTTAACTAAAGGGAAACCAAATGAAGCAAGTGCAACAGACTTTGACAAATGTGACAACTCATTCTAATCCAAAGTATCAAGTCATAAAATACACAGCCTGTTTCTCTACTATAAACACTGAGTTTTAACCTGAAGTTAAACACAACTGCAGTAGTTAGGTAACGCGTTAATTTGTACTGGCCTTATTCTACACCAGCCTCTGAGGCAACTGTGCTTGGTCCTGAATTCGAAGGATCCTCTGACAATGATTTGAGCCTCTTCTACTCTAGAAATAATTTGCCTGCTGTAACAGCGAGCATCAACAAGACACTAGCTCCTCATAATTTATCAGATATCTTTTGCAACATAATACTGTTTCTGAAATAAGTTTACAGTTAGATGTTTTTTGAGCAAGTGCAATACTGGAACAGAACCATCATACTTCGGCACTGTGCCTGCATTTAAATGTCACATGCAATCAGAAAGCAATGAAAGCTACTAAGGATGCTTAGAAGATGACTTACCAACAGATCCTGATTGGCATCAGCCAAGTACTCCCTCAGCATTTTCTCTTGTTCTTCTCGCCACTTGAGACGAGGATCTTCTATCTGGTTTGTTTCTTAACACACAATACAACACCAGAAATTAAAATGTGTTAGACAACACAAGTAATAATACACACACACCACCTTACATAATGCAACTTGACTACTAAAACTGAACTCCTAAACTCAATTTGACATAATTAGCATACTAGCTACACTCTTTCAGCAGTAACTTTGAACATGCCTGAGATGGTAACTGTCCTTAACAAACAAGGACTTAGCACTGTTGATTCATAGATGTCCTTAGATACTGATGCTATATAAATATATAAATAAGCAAACTGATGTAAGGCAAAGCCCACAAGGAGGACGATCAACATCAGGGACAGATGGGGATCACATACGAACTGAAAAGAAAGTCAGCTGATGGTGAATGGGCAATTGCTCCATTCATCAGACTTTCACAGCTTCATCTGTCATTGAGGAAAACATCTGAGGGATTACAAGCAAAAGGCTGATTCTCACTTTTACTTAATTAAGAATCTATTGAATCATTTGTGTTTCCACAAGACCTTGATTCAAATGCATTCAGCTTCCACACGTTACAGAGCTTTTCTTTCCCTCCACAATATCTATTACTCCACGTCATGATCTACACCAAAATATATAACATCCGCTACAGACTGCGCAACTCAGCACTATCGTTTACGTGCAGCATGTTTTAAACAGCACTTCTGACAAAATCATACAAAGGTGTTATACAAACACTTAATGCTTAGCCATGTATGTACCTACAAATATATCCATTACTAAACAGACTTGCCAGCTGGTCAACAAAAGGTACTAAAAATCAGCAAAAAAAGTATGAATCAGAAACTGGATTACAGTCTGCTTCCTTTACTAAGATCATACAAGTCACATGGACAACCAACTCTGCCACAACATTCTCTGGCAAAATCCTCTTTTATCCTCTAAAAATGTAGGTGTAGTCAACTGTAACAAATGAAGGTCCAGAAAGAGTTTGATAAGATGTGTGATAGCAAGAAGGCAGCTTGATTACAAGAAGTCAAACTTTCAAATTAATCAACTTCTCTTTATTCCCACTCCTACAACTTACGTGTCAAGTGATTAACAAAGTACGTTCCAATTTTTGGATCATATACTTGCTCCCATCCATAAGGTAACTCATCACCAAGACAGTCGGCAAAACTCGTTGGCTTTGTTAGGCTGAAAATACATGAGAAAAGTTGAAATAATAAAATGAACGTAAGAGATTTGACAAAAACAATCAAATAAAAGAATTAACCAAACGCAACCTACCAGAAACAAGCAAATTTTCACACTGCCTCTTGTGCAGATGGTAAAATTCAATTCAGAATAGAAATTCCTTTGAAATCCAATCCAGTTTTGCATTTTACCATTACAGCGCTTTTGTGAGGTACTCGAAAGGTGCTAAATAAGCGTCTAGATAAATGCAGACATATACTGCTTCCTGAAATGATTTTATGAGGTGAAAGTATCTGCAAATTTATGCCAGTAGCCATCCGAGACACAGCCCTGGTGTTCGAGGATGGATTTATGAGGGAAGGACAAACATGACATAATGTAACAACAGAAAACCTTTCTTTATGGCTTCACAGAGAATTGGCAATTTCCAACCCAGGCCACAGCAGATGCCTTTCTAGGACATTACAAGGTTTTTGCACATTACAATAATAACCTGACAATCAGAGTAAATAGATTTAAAATGGTCTTCAGCTCAGATTAAGGACCATGACCTAAAAAGTTTCCATACAGTTAACTTCACCTCAGGAGGTTTGGCCCATCAGTGTCTCCATCACCTTTGTGCTCTAGGTTCATCAATTATCAGTGGTTTTAACTCATGGATCCTGACCCTATCAGTCTGCAGGGTAACAAACATGATCAGATCACAATCAGATCAACAATCAACAGATCAACAACCAGATCACAACCGGAGTCTATGGTTTTTCAGGTGTTAACCACAGATCACCGATCCAAGGCTATCAATTTTCAAGGGTTTAACCTGTCACCAATGATAACAGTGTATCAGAAGTAACAGGTCATCACTGATAAAAAAGTTGCATAAACTGCATGCCTATCAGTAGTAGTAAGTTTACCCTGAAGGCATGCATTCAAAGCAACTGTTTCACGTGTCTAACCTGCAACCCTGCAGCTTATTAATTAATTTTTCAGTGTTTAACCTGTTAACACTGATAAGAGTCTATCAATTTTCAATAACAAAAGCAACCATCTGAAGTACTGTGAGATATACAAAACAATACACTTCACCCAAACACAAACTCAGGTAATAAGAAAAGTTTCACAATTTACAAGACAAACACTTCAGCATTTGAACTTAATGTCATGCCAGCATTTACAGCCTCAACCACAGGGCATCAGAAATGTCAATAAAACTGATTGATTACCATTGGGGTTAATTGTAATCATTGCTTTTCCTAGCATTACATGGTTCTATACTCATGTCCACTTGGCATAGGAGAGGATATTCCAGCAAAGTAGAAGTAAATAAACACATTGTTCGTATAGCTCAGTTAGGTGGCACTGCCTGTGGCCGCCTTGTCACCAGGTATTATTATTATCAATGGAGACACATAAAAAATGATGGGTTACTTCACCCTCCATTTCAGGTGAATTACAGACACACACCACTGAACAACTAGACAACAATTAGCCAATAAAGGATATATTAGCCAATAAGGGACGAGACTTCAGTGTTGCCCCAAATTTCAAAAGAAACACGAAAAACTTCAAAATGACCTGCTCAACTCTATGCACACTTAAGTTAACCATGCTCATAACATCTGCATGCAGACTCATGCAAAAATGCATGCTCAAACACAGGCATATTTTATGCGAAAACATAATAAAAGTATGCATATTTGAAATGGAAATGTATCCCCCAGCAAATAAACAGCAGAATCCAGTTAATCCTGCTTTGCTAGAGATACCAGCAGAATAGCTTAACAGCTGAAAATGCCTGCTCATACCATCACCACTGTCATTCACTCATGGCTGCACATCGTGTTCCCGATAATCATGCTAATCAATAATTACTGACACGTATCTCACACTCCATTACTTGCCTAATTTTCCTGCTAAGTTTGGTGCAGAGTTTTTATCACAGTTATGTGGAATTACTGGAACTCACGTTTCCGCTTAGTCGTGAACAACAACTATTCAATGGTTTACCTTCATAAAGTAAGTTCAGTAGACAATGAAAAATTTACAAACATCTAAAAAATTTAAATTTTGAAGTTAATAAGTTCATTTGGTCCTTCAAAGGCATGGCAGCCAACCCATGGGATGGCTGCATTAATCCAAACACTTCATGTTGGAAAACAATATGAACAAGAAGGCCTGTATTTAAATTACCAATTGCCCCAACTCTAGTAATTATTACCTGACACCTATTTGCAGACAAAATTTAGCTTAACAGATGATTGTTTAGCAACAGAACTTGCGAGTCAAAATTAATACCTATTAAACCATAACAGCAGACATTAATTATATTTCTTTATTGTTTTATTATGTTTTATTACTGTTCAGTATGTGTCTAGGAGTTTTCCAGTTGTATTATTTGTGTCTGTTGTTATTAGACATTGCTTTTAACAATAAGTTCTGTTAAAAGTACGACAGAGTATGCTCTGTCACATAATTAACTGACAAACTTCCTGGCTATCAAGTACCACACACAAGTATCAATCAGCTGGCGGCACAACAAAGCCAACAGCATAAGAAACGCAAATAAATCCAGAAAAGTCAGATCTCAACTTAAGACAGAAGACCAGTTTACAAGACACGAACAGTCTGAAATTATGACAATTCTGAGTCATGACATTGCTCAAGGAGGCCTTTGGGGAAATCTATGATCTATGGTATGCCCAGTTGCATTACACTAGTGTCCCCAAGAATTCAGTCAATCTTAGAAAGTTTTCAAAGTTCGGTTGGGTCAGCCATCTGATTTTCCCCATTTAAATTCACACAGGCAAAAATGTTGTTCTTTATTCATTATTTGAAGCACTTATTACATAAGCAAAGTCTGAACATAGATTGCAGACTAGCCTTTTCCTAATCTCAGCTACAGACTTCTACTTTGTAATAAAAAGTGTAGCCCATATTAACATCTGTTGTTAAGCTGATTTTCCTATACTTATGTAGCTGCTTCCACAACAAAGTGTGGACATTTTTGTGCAACATTATTACTGCAGTAAAAAATATGCAATACCAAGTGTAGATTTTTAATGCAACACTATTACAGATTTATATTTGTTGTAAAACGGGCTTAAAATGTTGCCAGAAAATAGGCTATCTTTCAGCAACTTGGACATAATTGCACCCCAGAGGAAAATTTGTTAGAAAACGTTTGCAGTGAATATTATTAGATGGCTTCACTTTGGAAGCCAAATATATCTATAGGTCTAATATAAGTAAATATTGGCTTCTCCAACAAATCATTCTGTGCTACAAAATAGCACAGAATATGTGTAATATAAATGTAAACACTGCCAATGTACACACTGCCAACGGTAAGCTAACTTTCATTCTTCCTACAGACAAACAGACAATCACAAATATCTTTTGACAATATCCAAGATTAAAAATATGGACAATGCAGTAAAAGTGTCTTCTGAAGTTGAGTAGAGTGGCTCTGATTATGTTCATTGCTGTCTTGTGTGTTCATTAATCAGTGATTTGCTGTTGTATCTGCAGATATAAAGGTAATACCTGTGAATGGCGCAATTGCAATAATTTGTAATGAGGAAAATCATCAACCAGCTTTTTCAAATCGATCATTCTTCAACATGAAGCTTGGTTACACTGCAATGCATCATGTGCAACATGTTTTGTAGAAGCCCTCGAATTTGTTCTCATTTGCTTTTTGGTCTTCAGCATTGAATATTCTGAAGAACTGTGACTATTTCGTATATTCATAGGAAAGCTGCTAGGCATATCAAAACCAGGGTTCTTGATGGTAACTGGTGATCACTGCAACCTGCAGTGATTTCCAGTACGCATCAGACATCATCCAGTGACAGTAATTAATTTTGCTTATTTTGGCACTTGTATTAGAGCAGCTTGCTTGTTCAGAGTTACTAACAAATGCTGTGGTGTGCTAAAGTCAAGTCACTACAAAAATAAACTAACTAATCGTAATCTTGAGATTTCTACAGCGCCCAATGAAAGCTAAGTTGCAGGAACCAGCTTATTCAGAGGCGCTGTCAAAACAAAATCAATAGGCAAAAGGGTTCAGTTCCAGGTCAAGATCCAGGGGTCAATCAGGTCGAACAGTCGGATGGCTACGGGGGGATGGTGTTTGAAATTGAAGTGAGAAGAGAGATAAGGGGAAGCAGGAGAATTAGGATGATTTTTGGAAAAGTAATGTTTTCAGTTCAGAGAGAAAGACAGTGCAGAAACTGCAAGAGGTGACATGCTGGTGAGTTCATATGATGGATCAGATAATTGTCGTAATTCTGGGGGGAGTTTATTCCATAGGGGTGGAGCAGATATGGCTATGCAGCAATTTCCAAATTTTAAGGATGAGGTGACGGGAGGGCGACGAAGGGTTAGGACAGAAGAGAAGCGGGTTGAACAGAGTGGTTGGATTGTAAATAAATGAAGAAGATAGGAGGGTTGGGAGGATTGAAGTGTGTTAGACCATTTTTAGACGCGAGTCTCTGTAAACCACTAGTCCGTTTCACGCTGGAGCAGCAAGGAAGGGATATTTTAAGGATTTATTGAAGGGCTAAGGCTAAGGCTGACACATTCCATTATGACGAAGTTATCTGACCCATCATACAAACTCATCGATGCTCCACCGCTTGCAATCTGCTTTGGCCTTTCACTCAAAATGCAAAACATTCCTCTTAAACATATCGTACCCTGACTCCTCTTCTTCCTCTTATCTCTCTCTCCTCTCCAACCCCAAACACCACCCTTCGTAGCTGCCATGCTGTCTCTCCGTCTGACTTTTGGATCTTGACCTGGAACCGGACCCTTTTTGCCTATCGTTCTGTTTTGACTTAGCGCCTTTGAATAAGCTGGTCCCCGCGGTGCGGCTTTCGTTGGGCGCTGTAGAAATCTCGGAATTACGATTACGACTATTTCAACAGTGAATCCAAATCGGTATCAGACAGAGGTGGGCGCGTCAGAAAGGGAGAAGCCTTTGAACTCGGGTACAGTACATGTATGCAAATGTACGTGCTGACTGATTTGGGGTGGATGCCTCTGTATTTTGCATGGTGCTTAGGAGATTCTGACCATTGACCAATGTCTTCTCCATATGGCAAAGACTTGTCCACAAGGATATTACGCTACATGAGAAGAGCTCTGAAAGTTACACGTATGTCTGATAACAGCAGGCACTAATCTGGCTAGAGTAGTCGAACATACTCGAACTGTCTAATGCGTCTAGCTATAGGGCACATCCACTGTGGTTACACATCTCATTACCATAAATGTGCCACATGACTGGCTCAATGTCCTTCATTGTTAGATAAAATACACCATCGAATGAAATGACCACATTAGTGAAGACAGCTATAAAAATTTACATCCTATACATAGGCATCATTACGGTAATTATGATATCTATGGTCTCATGCACCAACACATTTTGACAAGCCTGATCCTGTGGTCTGCGAGTCTCTTACCGGTATCAGTCACCCAATTACTGTTTAACACATTGGCAGCGTGCCAATTTTTTATATAGGCGCGGCAAACATAGGCCAAAAAACACAGAACACGTGAGGGACGTGTTAACACGTCCCACAATTGTTTTTATTCTTTTTTGACATCCTTTTGTTCACAGAATCAAAAATAACTGTTCCTTTTATCTGTTTATCTTACTATCTCACTGTAGGACGTCTAGAGATCACGTTCAGTGTGATACTGTTTGAAGCATAGTACTACACATGGTACATTCAGTCTTCGGCATATATGTGATATACCAGGCCCTAGAGAGTGTCCAAAATAATCGTATATGCATTTAGTAGGTGACAGAACATGTCCACTATTACTGCTAAACAGCAGGAATTATTACTGGGACACTGGGAACTGCCTAGAAACAGTTGATACCAGATGGACGTGTATACACGTCCGTGTGTATATATATATATATGTATCGATCTTGGCTTCACAGCCGAGGCCGAACAATATTCTGGCACCTAGTTCCTCCAAGTTTCTAGTAGAGAATATATGCATCTGCTACAGCCGTGTAAATTATCTGTAGGACTATCTTTCTGTACCAATTCAATAACTTTCTCAATGGAGCATAACGAGGCTAAAAATCAGTCCATTTGGTTCATTCATTCTTCGGCATGTATGTGAAATATGTATATATATATATATATATATATATATATATGATAGTGTCCAAAATACTCGTATATGCATTCGGTAGGTGGCAGAACTATTAATACCAAGCGTTGAAATGCCTAAAAACAGCTGATACCAGAGGGACGTGTATATACGTCCGTAGTAAGGCTAAAAATCAGTCCATTTGGTCCATTCAGTCTTCGGCATATATATGATATATATACTCGTATATGATAGAGAGTGTCCAAAATAATCGTATATGTACTCAATAGGTGACAGAACATATCCACTATTATTACCAAGCGGCAGGAATTATTACTGGGACGCTGAACTGCCTAGAAAGGTTGCTACCTGAGGGACGTATTTACACGTCCGTAGCGTCCCAGCTATACAAATGAGGGGCGTGTTAACACGTCCCTCGCGTCCAGCGTGTTAAACATCTACCCTATCTCATTCCTCGAGTGGTGACATTCATCAAAGACCGACGCTGTCAAACTATTGTAGGCGTACACGGAAGTGCGAAACCGAAACCTTATTGCAAGTTGCAGCTGTTGTTTTTCAGTCAACATTTCGTCTTATCAGATGGGTTTAGTACTGAAAATAAGTTCACGGGACCGAAAATCATTTTCGTAATAAGCGATCTTTTCGTCTTATCAGTTTTGTCTTAAGAGAATAATTTAACATTATTATCGATTTACATCGGAAAGGACCAAGTTTTCATTTCGTACTAAGCGATATTTTGTCCTATCCGTTTTCGTCTTAAGTGATTTGCACTGTAGTTTTGTTTAAATACAATATTGTTCATGTAATTTTCACTCAATCACAACACTGGAACCAAATCCAAACAAGTGCTTGCCTAGGGTGCTAGGTAATACATGGTAATGTTATTTCTGCACTGATATAGGTAATCCCGCAGAAACGGACGCTTGCGATTCCTCTACTTGAAAGCAATATGGCCACCGCAGAATGTGAGAGAAATCAGAGCACTGCCACCTACAAGAAGTACTCCCAGTTAATAAGTAAGTGGGTCATCTGTAAGTAACAAAGTTAGACCAACATATGCAGCCCCCTAAAAACTATTCTTGAGCATCAAATTATGTTGAAGAACACACACAAAATGTGGAGTACATGTGGGTGCATGCCAAATGCAAGTTGAGAAGACAATTTGGCATAAGTCATAATTTCTTTTCAGTGTATCTGCATGAGCTTGTTTGGCACACAAATTTTGTGAGAACTTTTTCTCAAACATTCTTATTTGCATCACAGGAACTCACCAATTTCTTAATTTAATGTGGACATAATATTATGTAATTAAAAAGTTATGCAGCACTTTTAGGAGCTTCTCAAAAGCTATAGCTCAACATAATAGTAAAACTGATCAATGAAAGACAACAACTCCAGCACCCTTTCATCAGAACACCTCTAAAACAACAGTGATATCTTAAAACAAAGGATTTGCATATACCCTTTCCCAAAGCAAACTGATTACAAATAGTAACACATACGACCTATGACGTTCAAAAAAGACTAAACAAGGCTAAAAAGACAAACACCAGCGTACAACATCACACCAATGTTATAATGACAGTTTCCACAAATAAGAGCCTTCTGTAAACATATAGAAAGAATTAACTAGTCAGACTGTATGCAGATATAACAATGAAAGGAAAAGTATGGAGTACGCCTGAAGTTCCGATATAATATGCAGAAGAAACTACAATGTTTGGCTCACAAGATATCCGCTGGTCTCCATGTAGAATGTTAGATACTGGTATTTTCAATATCTAACATTCGATACTGTCACTGTCATTAGATACTGTTAGATGTACAAGAAAAAACCGACACAGTTTATAGTGCAGTATAAAGTCTCTTAAATGCATGCAGGGGATTATGGGGGTCTATCAGGTTGACTACCTCTAGCTATAATCCAACATGAATCATGCAGTTTACTGAAGCACTCAGCATTTCACCACTGACTGCCTCCTAATCTCTCTGACCTCTAACATCTCAAACTGGGTCTGTCTAGCAAATTATGATTAAAGGAAGTAGTAAAGTAATGGCGCTACAGAAGTCTCCAGTATTTAGATACTCAGATGAACATTAGTATAAGTAGCTAGTGTTTGTGAACTGTTAATAACTATAACAATATAGTAACTACGTTACTTCCGAATACTGACATACTGACCTAGTTACGATGCTACCCCAGTTATTTAACATAGTTTCGAACTGCTGCGAGTGAGGTCTGTTCAAGCAGGTTATATTACAGTTGCTATGGTCTATCAACGTACTTATAGACCACAGAAGATTACCCAAAATTCACGGTCAGTTTGGTGTCATGACCTGTGCAGAACAAATTCCGATCGAATCATTTTGATGGGCGCGACTGTAATTGATTGACAAAAAAGGAGTTACATACCGATCACGGGGGTCTACCCAAGTGGTCTGCTGGGTGTTGTGATCTATGAAGAATGGCTTTCCGTCGACATCCTTCTCCACGTCCCATCCTTCAGGCAGAGGTACTTCGTCGCGGAAGCGATCGCTCTGTCTACGAGGCATCTTCAGTCCAACATTTAATCCTTAACCAACACTGTTTAATTCCTTCGCAACATTCCTACGAGCCGCCATCTTAGCTTTGAAAGCTATATGTCATCGAAGAAATAGCGGCATAAGGCGGAGCTAACTGACCTAGTATTAACCAATAGAGATCCGATTTAATAACAACAAATATTTTCAGCCAATCACAAAAGGAGACATAAAAGACAAGGCCAAGTGCGCCTCAGTGTTTGACGAATCACAATAGTTTTCGCCCAGCGGTGCTTTCTACGAATGAGTGGTGCGCGACGCCCTTGTGACAGTTAATAATGTTTTGATTATGTATGCAGGCATGCGAAGAATGCGAACCCCCAGCGGTGGCGTACGCCTCGATTACCACAAATCAGTCAGTTAAGCGAAGTATTTTAGCGCTGGTTTATTTTGATGGTCTTCGTCAACAGAAATGGAAGAGAACACCAGGGAATAGGGCATCAGTATTACGTGGCTTTGTACGCAGAACTGGGCTGTATATGCACTATTCGCAGAATCTCAGTATTCGACTAAACCAAGATTTGTTTAATAGGCCTGTTTGCGACGAGGAGCGGTTAATGGCGGTTGATGCGGGGTGGTGTGGGGTGGTGTTGAGCGCGCCTAGGCGGCGCATAGAATACCAGCGCAGCGCACGGTGCACATTTCACGGCCATTGTTTGCACAGCGCATCTTCGAAAGTTTAAGGTCAATCCCAATTACCCATATTTGTGAAGTTTGCTGTATAGTGGGCAAAACACTACAGGCCTCTCATAGACCTAATGTACATGTAGGCCTGAGTCCTGCAATGCACTTGTGATGACACGGGCCGTGATTGTATCTTGGCGTACGTGGCGAGTAAGGTGAAGCAGGACTACATGAGGAATTTTAAGTACTCCGCAGAGCAATAATCCCGACAATTCAATCGCTGCATCGCTAAGGCCTGGCTCCGTAATAAATTCTAACACATGTAGGCCTAATTTAGCCTAAGCACCAAGACAGCCGATAACTTTAGCTTTCGGGGTACTTCATACGTGGAAAGGTACGCTCACACAATGACGACACCACGCAGACTGAAGGGTTTGAACCAAGGTGCGACTTGTCGTAGGCAACAGCACGTATGGAACGTATAGAGGATCGTATCTTTAGGGCGAGATACTCCGATGTAGTGGGGAACGTCCCCTTCTCGTACAAATCGAATCCTATAGCTTAAATTTCTCCACCTCCTGCAAATAGGCCTACACATTCTTAGGGTTTTAGCCTACCAAAGACAGCCTTATCAAATTGGTCATCCGGATGTTATTAAAGCATGGTTCGTTCACATGTTGTACAAGGATGTCAGTTTTGGGGCGCCGAATGGGCTTCGCATCTTCGACAATTCGGCTTAATTATGCATGTGTGGCGGACCTATTATCACAATGCTAAAATGCATACGATTTATAACGAATAATAGTTTTGTTTCAGTTATGCACAAATTATGTAATAGTCTGATATTCGAGTAGTTTGGTTCGTTTAGCTTATTTCTAAAATTTTAACGATTTATGTTTTGATTAATTTTAATAATTAATCCTTGTTTCTTTGCAATCCCTCCCCTTGTCCAATTGTCAACGCTCGAGCAAAGCGGCGCCGGTGTGATGCGAAATAAGTTCCGGGACAAAACTCGTTCTGACCGCTCCCACTTCCGTTGCCATGACCAACTTTTGCTTTGATTAAGTTACGTGCGAAATCTGTTCCAGATTATTTTATAAATAATTGTTCTGTTGATGAAGCAGATTACTCTCCATGCAGAGAAATATTGTAACTAACGCGTGTAATGGGACCATCAGGATTGTGCAATTTAATTAAGGAGAACACGTGATTCTGACGGACTTAGTGTTAAGTTGCGTCGCAGGAGCGTAGTTCTATTTTTGATTTTTAAAAGTAACCGCTTATCGCATGGAGTCAAGACAAAATAATTGTGAATCGAGCAGTAGCTCAGTTTGGTCAGTTAGGGACAACTGTGTGAAATCCTATATAAGTGTGTCTCTAGAATTAATGTATGGATAAACCAGTTGAAAGTGGTAGGCCTAAATAGCAACGTCGCAGCAGCGCAGTTATAATAGTTTTGGAAATAAATCTTTTGCGTCATAATCCAATAAGGCGTGTTGCATATGAGGAGTCGATCGAAGCTTATTGAAAGAATAATTTCAACATGAAATATACTTATCCGCTAACAACTTGCATTTAGAAATGATTTACTTATCGCGCGTTTTCAGTAACATACCCAGACAATGATAACAAGGCTCGGCGTATACGTTGCTATCGGACATCATGATTATGTTACTTGAAGCAATGACAAGTTTTTGGAATGATTTTGTTCCCGGAACTTATTTCGAGTTTCACCGGCAGTCGTTTTAGACCGACAGCCTAAGTTTAGGGCGCCATTAATTAAATAAATCGGAGTTGGTATTAAGGGTTCCCAGCGTGCGATAGGTCTTGGGAATCGATCTTTAGCACGATAAGTTAAGCAGCGCGGAAGACAATAAAGTCGGAGAGGCCACACTATATTCCGCGGGAACGCTATAGGATGCAGATGGCGAAAGGGGTGTCGTGCGATGCGTGGCGCTAGATGACAAATATGGTACGGACAAGCCATTTTTTACGTCGAAAGTAGGCGCAGTGATGTCAGAGGCTCCGGGTGTAAACATGGGTTGGAGTCAGTCACCCCCACCCCAATCGCTACACGCGAATCTCCAATCCCTGGCAGACAGCCATTTTCCGGTTTCCGATTTCTGAATGAGATAAAGCACTTTAATTTGGGGTCTGTAGAAATCCGATACCCAACTTGCAGCTATATTCAGAAATCGTCAGTTTCGATCTACCCACATCCGACGGGGCTCCACCCTGGACTACGCTGTATATAGAAGATTTTTGTCATCATGAAGACCTCCTGGTGTGTGTCACTCTTATCATTCTCCGCGATGATTTGTAAAATCTGACAAGAAATAATTATGTGCAGGGTATACGTGAGAGGATGCTTATGAAACAGATATCACTGCCGGTTAAGGACTAGAATACTAGCGTGTGCGCGCGTATGTATCGTGTCTACACAAATGCTGTTGCTGTTGTGAATGTTGTAAATTCTATCTATGCGCGCGCGATGGGTCAAATGGTCACACGACAGATAGATTCAGCATAAAAAATCTATTGTTTTGGCCAAAGTCTGACCAGCAAAAATGCGAAACATCAGAAGACCGAGCATGCATAGGCCAAAATAAAGGCTACTGCAGGCCTATATTTGTGTAACCTGCATGCCCAAAGTCTCCGCTGCCGTCGATGTCTAAGCCTGTAGGGCCTATGTTCGAGACACACAGGCCTAAGTAGGGTAATCGTAATCCCGAGATTTCTACAGCATCCAAAGAAAGCCATGTCATAGGGACCAGCTTATTCACAGGAGCAGGGTGTATAGTAATGTAAAGTATCCCATAAGTGAGACGTAGGTGAGCCGCCTATTTCCTTTTCTTTATGCCCTTGAGCCAGCAGTGGACGAATCCCAAGGTCCTGGACACGGGGCCAGCGCATCGCAGGACTTCATTTACTTCCCAGCTTACACTGCTTGGTAACACAGGGACGGTGTGCGCAAACAACATGAACAGGGTCGTTACACAAAGTCGAACCCGCAACTGCATGATCGACCAAACGCATTACCGATAGACCACCGCGCCGCACAGGGTGTATAGGCTAGAATAATATTCTAAATTCAGTGCGAGAAAGCAGCTTTCAAAGTTATCATCCCGTCAGAATTTATACGCTTAGACATTACAATTCTCAGTGCAAACCCATCAATGCACCAGTTCTTAATATGCGGAAAGGTGTGTATGAGAAAAGAGCTACGGGTACGCGATTTTCCTAAGAAACTTTAAACCAAAAAAACCTATTGGCATTCAAGGTAACCGTAATCCCGAGATTTCTACAACGCCCTACGAAAGCCACGTCACGGGGACCAGCTTATTCACAGGCACTCAGTCAAAACAAAATCGATAGGCAAGTGTTCGTTTCCAGGTCAAGATTCAAGTCAGCGTAGTAGCTACGGTGGGTGATGTTTGGGATAGGAGCGGAGAGGGATAAGAGGTAGGAAGGGAGTCAGGAAATGATCTGTGAAACAGGAATGGAATGTTTTAAAAGGTGTAGAGCTACCTCAGAATACGATGTGTTGCATAATTTATACAACTGATAAGCTGCTAACTACGATGTTATTCTGATTTTATGATTTTAAGGGTACTTCGACCAATAATCTTTTCCTCTCCCCATGCATATATGCAAGTGCAGATATACGACATAAAATTTTACATAGATTGTACATACTGTAAACGCATGCATCGTGTCTATTTTAAGATTATAAAGCAGTCTGTATAATGACAACCAGGAGTCTCATCATAGAAATGTTTTTATTTTCTCACAGATATAATATTTTTCTTCTATGGCCCCAATTATTAATTGAAATTTGAGGTTTTGTTTGGTGCCATTTAATGCCTTTGCTGCTTCTTTTACCACGCAGACCAATAACCATGACCACTGCTATTTGAGACTTTCAAGTCTTTCACTAACATACTGATATAACTTTAAACTGTAAATAGTTCAATTTTTTAAAATGCAAATTCCAACTAAACTCGTTAGTATTATATTCATGCAAAATTAAGTCTTCTGTTAATTTTTAAAAAGTTGCAGGCCAGACGCATTACAAGACTATTCTATGATGGAATATTTGTTGCTAGGCCATGCACATGATATTAGTTCAGATCTGTTAAAACATGGAATTGATTTTGCTGATTTTCTGTCGCTGTACTTTTCACTCATCTGTCCCCGTTATTTTCTACCATTGTAGTGAATAAGTTTTTACATACACATATATACAACAGGCAACAGTGTAAGCATAGTATGTACTTATGTTTTGGAAAAATATGGGTGATGAACACCAACAAATGACACAACCAGGCAGTTGTCAATTACAAAAATTATCCAAGAAGTAATTCAATTAGCAGCATTTATTAATATCTCACAAGTGCACATGTACTGGAGATTACTGAGCAGTTGCGTTTGTTATAGCAACACCAAACAGATTTTCACCACTGTTTTTTTATTAATATATGAAGAGCATTTCATGACGTTTACAACGTCTGTACACAACATACGATAACTTCGACTCTTCACACCGACAGACATCAAGTAAAGTTTCAGTTGTTTTGTTTGTGCTACAAACCCACACACGACTGCTGCGAGCCGGCTATCCAACCCTAATCCCTGCTTTTTAGAATGCAGAAGATAGGATTTTCCCACTGCTCCAGTCCAGCAAGCAGAGGTTTACTCTTCTCATTGCTGTTTGTAAGACCTGGCCTATGGAGCAGGACCTCCCAATTATTATTATTTCTGCATTTATTAAGCACCACTATCTAACAACTAAGCATCTAATAAATTGTAAGTGAAGGACTTGCTCAGGGTCCCTACACAGTAACCGTCTCGGGAGGTGTGAACACGTACTCTCTGCGTTACTAGCCGAGCGCTCTATCCAGTCCGCCACCGTGCCCCCACGAAGCAGAGGTCTTTCTCACAGAACACTGGGCAGCAGTGGTAAAGGATCTCACTTGATCAGTTCATAGAAAATGAGCTGAGGCCATAAGATCACTACAGCAAAACATGTACATTTACATCATGTTGTGTTCATCACAGATGTTAACAGTAGGCATGCAACATCATTCAACTTCGCAGGTTGACTCTTCTTGTCCGACCTTCACGTTATTGCTGCATCCACTGTTGGCATCTGAAAATACACATGGGCACAAGTTTGTATTATTATCATATTAGCAATATGATGCAGAATGTTGTTTATCAATGACCATTATAACTTCCCGTCATATACGTATACTCAAACCGATCCCCTTTTTAAACTAACCTAAACAAACTAACAAAACAAATTTTATAGGTGGAACACCTGCCATATCCAAACCGAACTGCCTTGAGAAGTAACAAACCCCAACCACAACCAAAAAGGCCACAAAATGAACCAAACCCTGAAAATAGAGTTTTTCCCATCTTTAGCTAAACTCATATATTATGCATAACAAGATAATAAGTTTTCAAACCACTCTCCACATGCCAGAATTGGCTACCACATGCCCTGACACTCTTCTGTCGTCTAGGGAGTGCCCTGATGGAAAATTTGCTCCCCTTACTCATGTGTAACAGTGTCCATCTCCAGTACTGTGAAGATGATAGACTGCAAAGACAACATAGAATATTACTATAAGCCCAAACCTTGCGTGATATAACCAAGGCCAACTTTATTTCATAAGCACAGTTAGTCCACTAAACCCATCATTCAGCCCTGTTACTAATTCCAAGCATGACTGCCCACAGATTGCCAAACAAGGCTTCAATCTTGATGTAAAGATCGAATGAATGCTGCGGAAATCACTTCGAGTCAATCTGAGGCTAAGTTCGGCCTTCAGAAGACCAACCACAGTAAATCTTTCTAAGCACATTATGTGAACTTCATCGGTAGCCAGTTTTACAAGTTTACTTCAGGTTATTCTGGCCTTTTAATACATTCACATGCGGTAGGTCTGTATTAAACTTAAACAGCAAAAAATTTTATAATGCAGGTACTTAGCAAATAAAATGCCACAACAATTATTTCTTGCTAAACTTCAAGTGAAAATAATAAATTAACTGAAATAATTAATTGAAACTATTAATTTAAAAATGCTTAATAAAACACTGAGGGCCTATGAAATTGGGATGCAGGCCACTTGGCCTGTAGGCCTAGAGTTTGACACCACTGAGCTAGGCCTATTCAGTCATAGGTGCCTGCATTTAGACCAACATTGATTTACCATCCCATTGTGGTCTTTGAATCTAATCTAATGACCAGCTGATACTTTGAGACAGCTTTCAGCCATACAACAGTTATATCAAAATTAATATTATAATGGAGCATCTTATGTGGAGGCTCTGCAGTATAAGGAAAGTTTGTCTGGTTTTCAGCTTGCCATGCTCTTGTTTAAGAAAAATGCCTTTTTAATCGCAGTACATCAAGTCCCAGGGCAACGAATGATTGCAGCAAAACAAAACAATAAATTATTACTACAAATAATTATAATTAGTAAGTAGTTCTGAAACTGCTTGTATTGCAGTAGCTGCTTCCATTATAGAATAGGACCTTTTATATGCCAGGATAACTACTAAATCATAAATCATAAGTAGTACTTGAAATCATAAGTAGTACTTGAAAGAGACTGACCATCACTTACTTTTATTTCAAGTTACGTCAAAACAAAATCTGCCGCCTTCTCTTGTGCCTTCTCCTTCCCGCAATGCTAAACAACATAAATACACAACAGAATAATTATTATCATAAACAGAAAACTTATTAATGATAAGACAAGAATCAATAACTACGTAAAACTAGATATAACTAAATCTTTATATACTGAAGTAGCTGCTTGCTTCACACAACAGAGCCTTTCTTATATAAGAGGAAAACTACTGAAATCATATACAAGTAGTACATGAAAGAGATACATCACTCCCTCACTTTTATTATCACCACTGCTCTTTGTTCAAGCCTCATGCCGCAATGTTAAGGGACACTGCTTGAAGGAATTTTCTTTATAGTTTATTTCTTATTTGTTAATTCTGTGATATATTATTCGTTTATTCCATGATTTTTCAAGGAACCCCTGATGATGGTCTGTAGAACCTTGGGGTTCCACAGAACCCCCTGTTTGGAAAACAATGGGTCACAGGAACACATCTGTCCGGCATCCTTTGAAACCCCAATTTCAATGCATCATACTAAGAGTATTGCAATTTCATAAGTAGAAATGACATTCTAAGAAACCAAACCACTTCACACATCAGACACCCCACCTGTATACGAAGGGTACCTTAAATGGTGTGGCACCTATTCAAACAGGCAGCAGCAGTGAAGGATCACACCAAATCAATTCACTGAAAAAGAAGCAGGGTTGCGGCATTAAGGTCGCAATAGAAAAACATATACATTTTAAACTTGGTGATCCTCAAGAAGCAGGTGCTTGCGTTACACTGCTTGTAAACAGTACATAACATATGGCGACCCCAGACTGCAAAAGAAATTTGAGCGCTGCAAGCTACCCGAAGAATTATCGAATAAATAAGTTAGCAATTAATAAGAGAGTAAAAGAGTAACACAAAGTTTTCAAAATACCTATATTATAAGATAATCACAGAGTAAAACAACATTTTAAAATATATATATATTGGTATCAATAAACTAAGAAATGGGGTAAGTTACCATGATGCATCTAAGAAAGTTTGAAAGTTCTCACTAAATGATTGCTGAGTAATTATTTAATCAACAGTCCTTTCAACAGCTTATAGTGCTCTAATTTCCCTTGCAATCTGGGGTAGCCATATCGTTTACAAGTAGGGCGACCTCAAGCGGCCATTCCTTGAGGATTATCTTACAATTTACAACTATCAATACCAATCTGATTTCTGTTACACTACCTAACATTTCCGTGGAAACCCTTGAAACTTCCAATAGCTACTTTAATGTGAAGATGAGTGAGATAAGCAGGGTCAAGGCCATATGGCCACTACAGAAAAACCTGTACCTTTGCATCTACATTTAACTTGACACACTGATAGTAGATATATTGCAGAGATTTGAATCTCAGGCTAGCAGAGTCTGTATACGAGGACCTTAAATGGTGTGGCACTCATTCAAATGGGCAAAAGTGGTGAAGGATCTCACCTCATTAATTCACCGAAAAATGAGCAGGGTTGAGGCCACATGATCGCTATAGGAAAAAACACACATGTATACATTAAGAAACTTGTCGGTTCAGGTCTGGATTACCCAACTTCGCTGAATCGCATCAAATTTTACCTGATGATAGCTATCAATACAAGTTGTCGAACGCACCTATTCCCATCTTTAGAGAAAGTTTATATTGCACTTGACCGCTGCCGGAATTTGGATAAACATAAATGGCGTCGAACCGTGTAACACACATGAAAGCTGAAACTTTAAAAAATCGTAGAAAATTGCCGGATAATTTCAGGAATAAGCGCGTTCGACTACTTATGTTGATAGCTATCATCACCAAAATTTGATGCGATTCGGTGATGTTGGGTAAATCCGGACCCGTACCAACGTGTCCTACGGCTGGATACAAGGATCTGCAGCGCAATTATCTTTCCTATATGTCACCACAATAACTCAATAAGGTAATTAAGAATAAGCCACTCACACTCTGACATCGCATAACTTCTTTTGCTATGAATCATGATGACAAGTACTCATCAAGCAATTCAAACACATCCGCCATTTTACAGAAGTTTTAGGCTGGTTCTCTGCCCTCCGCTTTGCATAGGAATACGGACTGTTGGCCACTATGCTGTAGATATGCCTATGACTTCCCCATGGAAATAGTAGGAGGCCAATTAATACGGTCACCATACAAAATCACGAATAGTGCCATATCCACATTTCTTATAGCATCAAATCGGCTTTCAACGAGGTTAGGACTGTTCATGGGATGGGGGTAACTCTAGCCCAGTTCTACGCTCAGAGCCACCCGCCTCACTGCCCCTTGCACTCTCACTGTACAATGGTCTTCCCGTATCATCTCTTCGAATAGTGTCTGTTCTCTACAAGGAAGGCCTAGGATGGGTCGCTTCCCTAAGGGAATCAACACTGTAACTCTCGGAATCCGACTTTGCCTCTTCCGCGGTCGCCGGAAGGGCAACGTCCTGAGGATGGCCTTTACTCAGAACAGGATTCGTTCCTTGACCGGCAATAGTCGTTCCCTTTCAGCGTGAGGACTTTCTCGTAACCACCATTCTACATCTTGTAACTCTCCCGTTACAGCCAATATTTTCGGATACCAGTCGTTTTCTCGGTTCCGAGAACAGGGAAGTCTTACGACGAGCCTCTGTGTCTTTCCGCCCTAGGCACATAGATATCGGGCGAGACATATCTGTCTCTCGCTCCATCTCCGGGTACTTCCGAGAACTTCCGGAGTAATTTTCCATGTCAAGTCTCTGTACTGACAATTATCGGCCAACACTGCTTCAGGGGATAGGATACCCCTGCGGAACACACTAAAGAGAAGGTCCTCTCTCTAACCTTCTGTAAAACACACGGACCTTCGCACCGACCTACGCACGAGGGGCCCTTCCCCGCACTTCAGTCAGTCCTCTGATCAGTGTGAGGCGACAAGCATATAGAGGAGTCGTGTCGACTCCGGTGTTATCGAGGAACCGACCCGGACTATTTTGTACCGGGTATTTTCTTGGTCTGCGTTAGTTTCCGGTCTCTTACGTACCGGGACTTACTTGGTCTGCGTTATGATCCGCGGGTCTTCCCGTATCCCCGCTGTCTGAATTTCGACCGGGAGAACCGCGGCCGCGACTTTACCCGAGTTTCGCACAACCTGTTTTCTTCCAACTATCGTGACTTACTCGACCGTCTCGCGACGTCCCAACAAGGTGGGCCCGAGCCCTGCTGGACCAACGGAGCCAGTCAGAAATCAGACACATTGGTTTGTTTCGGTTGCGACCTCCTCAGGAGCGCACAGACCAGTTTTCCATACAGCACGGGTTTTCTCGTACGGCAATTGCTACCCCTTGGTTTCACACAGACCTGTCTACTCGTCTTTCCCCGAGCTTCGCCCAGCCTCTGTCTCTCAACTATCGTGACTTACTCGACCGTCTCGCGACGTTCCAACAAGGTGGGTCCGAGCCCTGCTGGACCAACGGAGCTAGTCAGAAATCAGACAGATTGGTTCGTAACGGCTGCGACGTTACCGGGAGCGCACTGATCCGATTTTTCTCTTACGCGGTCAAAGGGGTGGCTTCCGTAACTTTCCCACTTGTTTTACACAGACCTGTATCTATTTCTTACGAACGGGGTCTTTCCCCGGGTCCTGTTCTACCTCAGCGTCCACCGTCGTGGCTCAGACCGCCTCGCGATCTACGGCAGAGTGGGCCCTCGCTCTACGGATCGACGCCGTTAGCCAGAAACCAGACAGTGTTTGTCTCGGTCTTCCCGCCGGGAGCGCACAGATTAGTCTTTTTCGCGGACTCTCTCGTCTGTATATTTTATCGTAACCGGGACCGTATCGAACACGGGCTTCTTCGGACGTCACCCTCGTCCGTATGTATTTGTATACGCTCTGAACTCGCTCAGAGCGTTATCAAAACACTGTAACTCGTATATGTGAAGGCACGCATCCATCCTTCACGACAATATCAAATCACCACGCGACACTGTTTATTCAACCCTCGTTTCCTGTTTACGCCGGTTTGCTTATATACTAGCGCGCTTGACAAAACGTCAATAAAGGTGTCTAACTGTTAATGATTACTTGCCTTAAAACAAACATTTCATGGCCTATAAATTTCAACAATTTTATCCATTACTTTACTAAAATTATAGTAAGAAGTTTGCACGTCCTAATTATTAAGCTATTATTAGATTAAACTTAAATTTATTTTTTTAAATAATTTCTAAAAATCCTACACAGGTAACGCGGCCGAACCGTGCACATAAGCACAGCCCTTAATGGCTACTTAACGCGGGTCATAACTACTCCCGCCTCTTACCCAACATGCTTGTCTTGTGGCCGATCCGCCACTCTTGTGCGTGGTTCTTAATGGTTCCTATTCCCCGGCTTCAATCTGCATTTCAGAACTGTGGACAAGGAGGGGCCTAGAGGTCACTACCAAAATTACATTTCTCATCCTCGATGCTTCGTGCTTCAGAAACTTTGGACGTGCTGGCATCATTCATCTCTAGTTGGGAACTTGTTTGTTGGGCTTCGCTTGCGTGCGCGAGCTTGCCACTTGTGACTCTTCTAGTCATCTGAGCAATGTTTACTAATAGATGAATAACCTGTTCTTAGTGACATTTAACATCGTTAGCGCAGAGAGCGCCTCTGAGTGGATTCTCTTGCAGATTTCCAGTAGCAATTACAATGTATTGTATGCACAAACGCGTGGGCTTATACACAAGACAGAATTTCACCCGTCTGTTTCAACTTGCTTACCCACCGGTAGCCTAATTATGATTACTCTGACCCATCGGATGTCGACTTGGCCCATCCAAAAAGAGATAGCCCTATAAATTTTGACTACGGATTCACTTGAAGCGATCATCGACTGATGCCTTGTCCATTATAATGACCGCGCCGTGGGAGTCAATGGAGTATACACACAGATTTAATCAGATAAAATTGTAATAGGATAATATATTTTATGCTTATTATTTAATTTATCATGAACAGGCTGTTTAGTGTGAATAAAATCAGTATTAAAAACAAATGACGTAAGCCAATCATGCAATTTCACTAGGTGACGCTACAATAATGTGTCATACGCTACTTTTAAGCCAACAAGCCTAATTTGTCGCGTAAACTGCTCAGATGGTAATCAAATTAAACAAATTTACTGTATTATTATTATTATTATTATTATTATTATTATTATTATTATTTCCCCAATTGCTCAGCGCCATTTATTGATGCTTAGTCTTTGGATAGTGGCGCTTGATAAATGCAGAAATAACAATAATAATAAAAAAATAAAATAAAATAATTATTACTATTATTATTATGGAACCTAGGATAACTGTCCCGTTGCATATTATTATTATTATTATTATTATTATTATTATTATTAGTAGTAGTAGTAGTAGTAGTAGTAGTAGTAGTAGTAGTAGTAGTAGTAGTGGTGGTGGTGGTGGTGGTGGTAGTAGTAGTGGTAGTAGTAGTAGTAGCAGTAGTAGTGGTAGTTGTGGTGGTGGTAGTAGTGGTAGTAGTAGTAGCCTAGTAGTAGTAGTAGTAGTAGTAGTCGTGGTGGTGGTAGTAGTGGTAGTAGTAGTAGCCTAGTAGTAGTAGTAGTATTAAGTGAGTAAAGTAAGTATGTATATTCTTTATTAACCAATAGCTAATATCACTTCGGTTTACAAATATTTAAGAACATAAGAAAAACGTAATGTACATACAACATCCTAATACTAAAACATTTACGCGTTAAATTTCTTATCAGCGGGAGGAATAATACGATTATGGGTTGGGGCCGTAGGGAATAACTGAGGGTTTTAACTGGCGGGAGTACCTGTTGTAAGACATGGTTTTGGTTTTCAAGATTGCTTTAAAGAGACGAGCATCGACCATGCCACCGAGTTCATCGAACGTCGGGGAGTCCCCAGGAAGATAGTGGAAACGCACAAGTCTCCCCATCATAGCCTGGAGCCGAGGCCTGTACCCCAGAATAACCCCACCATGCGGGAGCCTGGCCAGTGTTGCAGCTCAAACGTCATTATTATTATTATTATTTTATTTTTTTAAATTTTTTTACTCGAGGTACTTATGATCCCTCAGGATTTAAGAAATTATTGTTCGAAGCAGACGACGACGGCGATGAAGAGGAGGGAGTTGGTGGTGCTGGATGTTCGTCCGATCCACACCGGAAGTTCTTGCGCTCCATCGAAGAAACGCCCACAGAACGCTCTACACTTACGCGACTGCTAACTCAGGGTTGCTTCTTCACCACGGCGCTTACAGACAAGATCACGAGAATCGGTGGTGCAGCTAGTCGACCTGTTTCCAGTGTGCCAGCCTGGACGCCACAGCAGCTCTAGTTGCTCCAGCAACAATAGATTTGTTTCATAATTGAAGATAATAAACTACCACTACTACTACCACTACTACCACTACTACCACTACCACTACTACTACTACTACTACTAATAATAATAATAATAATAATAACGATTATGATGATGATGATGATGATGATGATGATGATGATGATGATGATGATGATGATGATGATGATGATGATGATGATAATAATAATAATAATAATAATAATAATAATAATAATAATAATAACGATTATGATGATGATGATGATGATGATGATAATAATAATAATAATAATAATAATAATAATAATAATAATAATAATAACGATTATGATGATGATGATGATGATGATGATGATGATGATGATAATAATAATAATAATAATAATAATAATAATAATAATAATAATAATAATAATAATAATAATAATAATGAGCTTGATATCAACGAAGATTAGCCATCCCAGAATGCAGCTTTTCATCCGGATAATTTTTCAGCTTCCTGAGGGATCATAAATCCCTCGGGCAGAAAAATAATTCCAGAGAATTCGGTTCCCTCTGTCGTCAAATCGATGGACGCCATGTTTTCAGTCGGATTTTACGAATCAGGACAAAAATTAGCCGAATCAAGCTAGATTTCTTCTTGCCACGAGGTCAAGGTCGCCAAAGAGGCCGCGTCCACTCCTTCTGTTCGTATTATTGTTATTATTATTAGTTTCTTCGTAGGTTTCTTCTCTACGCTGCATTGGTCTTGTCGTTGAGCGCAGTGGTGAAGAAGCAACCATGAATCAGCGGTTGCGTAAGTGTAGAACGTTCTGCCCGCGTTTCTTCGATGGACCGTGACCAGTGCGGATCGGACGAACATCCTGCTCCTCCGACTCCCTCCTCTTCGTCGCCGCCGTCGTCTGCTTCGATGGCGCCTGCGTCGTAGGCTTCGCTGATCCGAGCGTCGGCGTCTCCTCGACCTTGACTCGCCGGCTGACCTAGGTCAGGCGTTGCGGCTCCTTGACCTTGAGGACCGGTTGGGACCCGTCGGCTGAATCTCCTCGACCAGTTTCTGTCTCTCTCCATTTCTTTAATCTTGGTTACATGCACTGCCTTCTCTCTTTCTTTAATTTCGGCTGTAGGCGTCTTCTTCATTTTATTCTTGTCGATGAAGACCTTAATTTGCGACTGGATACGCTCGCTCGTTGCGTGCTATTTCTGAGATCATGAATTCGTCTGACTGCCTCTTCTGAACTAAATCCTTCAGGTCTCGTCCGTGTTTTCTGCTGTTAACCTTTGTTAATGCTTCGTCATGACTGACGTCAATCACTTCTTCTTCCACCGATGGAAGGTCACACGGAGACACCTGTTCTAGGTCAGGCAGAAGACGAGGGAAACGACAAGGAAGCGAAGAAGCATGGTCTCTGGTAGAATGTAAGTAACGCTGAATTGGGGCTGTCTTCCGGCCGGTGATTGTTCTGTGGGATTGCCAGTCTTCGCTAAAATCTGGCTTCCCGAATGTGCCGTTGAAACCGACTGCATTAAAGCACTGGATAGCGATGGAGAGACGCTGGAACAGGAAAGAAGTTTCCCTTTTGTCTCCCGACACTTGCGATAAGTAGCGACCAAGCTTTTTTATGAGGCTAATGCCTTCCTGATTTGTGGGGCCTAGAGTCTCGAAAGCCAGAGGGACAAAGCGAGAGAACATCGGAGTATTTTGCAATCTTTCGTTCTGCTGCGATCTCAGCAGCAGCACCTTCGACCACGGCTGTTCTGGATCGATAAGAGACTGCCAGAGTATCGATTACTGTGGCGCCCCAGGTCAAGCATTTACCCCCTTCCCAAGGAATGAGGGTTGCTCCATCAGGTGGTCGGCCGTCGGACCTAACCAATCCTGCTGGTTCTTTAGTTGATGGAAAGACAGCCTTCACGAGGGCGCGCCACACGATGTCATTGATACAGGCGTGTCTTGCTGTTCTACCTGGGCCTAAAGGGCATGCTAGACCGTGCGAGCCGTCCGCAGTGACCAGAAACCCGCAGGGGCAAACGTGAGGGGCGCACAAGTCTATCCCAAGTCTTAGGCCTGTTGCGATGCGTACAGCCTCGTCGTCTAGCCTCAAGCCACAGGCACTTATGGGCAGCGCCAAAAGCCAGTCGCCAGAGTGTGGTGAAGAAACTGCCTTAAATCTGGCTTCGTGGTACTCGGATGTTATTGAGGCTCTGAGGGTTGCCGGACTCTTTTGGATAACTGGGCGGTCCCAAGTTGCCTGTTTATGGGATATTGGGGCCTCGGGATTGGGGGCATTTAATTCCGCTGACCAGCGGGTCCGGGCTTGTTCCAAAGGGCCATACGGGGGCAGGTCGCAAGAGGTAAGAATGGAATCCTGTAACGTCGTGGTGCCTGCGGCTGAAGCCAAGAAGGCGGGAAGTGCCAGCGAGGACGCGCGACGTATACCAAGACCTCCGTCTCGGAAAGGTAAAGATGCCTGATCCCAGGTCTGATCATTCAGAGCCAAGTTGAGCATGTTGGTGAGGCCTTTGCGCAGCAGTTGGTCGAATGTGTCAAGAGCCGGGTTGTCCATGCATGGTGTGCAGCAGAGTGTGTGGAGCAGGGTGCAAGAGCTTAGTGAGTTGCAAAGAAGAATTATGGCATCATGCCTAGATATGTAAGCCAGACGGTCAATCCCTAGTGATAGTTGTGCGCATCGCTTCTTCAGTGCATCTTTTAGAGCTCCGCCCGTGGAAAGAGGTGCGCCCAAAAGACAAGCATTGTCAGAAGGTGTGACCGTGAAACAGTCTAGAGAAGATGGCAGGTTGCTAGATTATTTTTATATTATTATTATTATTATTATTATTATTATTATTATTATTATTATTATTATTATTATTATTATGAAACAAATCTATTGTGTCACTTCAATTATGATACAAATCTATTGTTGCTGGAGCAACTAGAGATGCTGTGGCGTCCTGGTTGGCACACTGGAAACAGGTCGACTAGCTGCACCTCCGAATCGCGTGATCTTGTCTTTAAGCGCCGTGGTGAAGAAGCAACCCTGAGTTAGCGGTCGCGTAAGTGTAGAGCGTTCTGTGGGCGTTTCTTCGATGGGGCGCAAGAACTTCCGGTGTGGATCGGACGAACATCCAGCACCACCAACTCCCTCCTCTTCATCGCCGTCGTCGTCTGCTTCGAAAGCGCCTGCGTCGTGGGCTTCGCTGACCCGAGCGTCGACGTCTCCTCGACCTCGACCCGCCGGCTGACCTTCGACAGGCGGTGTGGCTCTTTGACCCAGAGGATCGGTTGGGGCCCGTCGGCTGGGTTTCGACGACCAGTTCCAGGTTCTCTCCTTTTCTTTAATCTTGGCTTCAGGCACGGTGATTGTTCTCTGGAATTGCCAGTCTTCGCTTAAATCTGGCTCCAAGAATGTGCCATTAAAGGCAATCGCGTTAGATCGCTGGATGGCAATGGAGAGGCGTTGGAACAGGAAAGAAGTCTCCCTCTTATCTCCCGATGCTTGAGTTAAATGGCGTCCGATTTTCTTGATGAGGCTGAAGCCTTCCTGATTTATGGGGCCTAGAGTCTCGAAGGCCAGAGGGACGAAGCAGTGTGTCGAGAGAATATCACTGTATTTTGAGGTCTTTCGTTCTGCTGCGATCTCAGCAGCAGCACCTTCGACCACGGCTGTTCTGGATCGATAAGAGACTGCCAGAGTATCGATTACTGTGGCGTCCCAGGTCAAGCATTTACCCCCTTCCCAAGGAATGAGGGTTGCTCCATCAGGTCGTCGGCCGTCGGACCTAACCAATCCTGCTGGTTCTTTAGTTGATGGAAAGCCAGCCTTCACGAGGGCGCGCCACACGATGTCATTGATACAGGCGTGTCTTGCTGTTCTCCCTGGGCCTAAAGGGCATGCTAGACCGTGCGAGCCGTCCGCAGTGACCAGAAACCCACAGGGGCAAACGTGAGGGGCGCACAAGTCTATCCCAAGTCTTAGGCCTGTTGTGATGCGTACAGCCTCATCGTTTAGCCTCAAGCCGCAGGCACTTATGGGCAGCGCCAAAAACCAGTCGCCAGAGTGTGGTGAAGAAACTGCCTTAAATCTGGCTTCGTGGTACTCGGATGTTATTGAGGCTCTGAGGGTTGCCAGACTCTTTTGGATAAGTGGGCGGTCCCAAGTTGCCTGTTTATGGGATATTGGGGCCTCGGGATTGGGGGCATTTAATTCCGCTGACCAGCGGGTCCGGGCTTGTTCCAAAGGGCCATACGGGGGCAGGTCGCAAGAGCTAAGAATGGAATCCTGTAACGACGTGGTGCCTGCGGCTGAAGCCAAGAAGGCGGGAAGTGCCAGCGAGGACGCGCGACGTATACCAAGACCTCCGTCTCGGACAGGTAAAGATGCCTGATCCCAGCTCTGATCATTCAGAGCCAAGTTGAGCATGTTGGTGAGGCCTTTGCGCAGCAGTTGGTCGAATGTGTCAAGAGCCGGGTTGTCCATGCATGGTGTGCAGCGGAGTGTGTGGAGCAGGGTGCAAGAGCTTAGTGAGTTGCGAAGAAGAATTATGGCATCATGCCTAGATATGTAAGCCATACGGTCAATCCCTAGTGATAGTTGTGCGCATCGCTTCTCCAGTGCATCCCTTAGAGCTCCGCCCGTGGAAAGAGGTGCGCCCAAAAGACAAGCATTGTCAGAAGGTGTGACCGTGAAGCAGTCTAGAGGAGATGGCAGGTTGGTACATTGGATATGTGTTATCACTTCGCACTTACTGACATTTAGTGTCAAACCCATTTCGCCCGCGACCCTGATAATAGATTCGACGTCTGCCGCCACTACGGATGCTTTCCCACCCAGAGTGAGGTCATCCAAATAGCCAAGGCGTAGAGGAGAAGAAAGACCTGTCAGAAGCGGCTGAATGGGAAGGCAGAAGAGAAGTGGGCCGAGGGGATCTCCTTGCTGTGGACCTGTTTGTGAGAGTATAGTAAAATCGCCGTATTTAAGAGAGGAAGGTCTGGAATAAGCCAAACTGCAGTAGGGGTAGAGCTCCGGAATGACTTCCGATATCGCCGCCAGCATGTGAGTGCGGCTAAGGCTATTAAAGGCGTTGCTGAAATCAAGTTTCACCAGTACTGAGTCGGGGGATAAGTCAGTGAGAAAGCGCCTGGCGGCGTGCACCGCCGCCTCACAGCCCCCTGGAGTCCCAACTCCTAGCTGGAAAGGAGCGAAGTGGTCAGACAGCTGAGCGACGGCGAAAGCGTTAGCGCATTTAGAAGCCAGGCGTCTCCAATAATAACCTATGGCAATTGGCCGAACTCCCCCCGATCTCTTCCTGAGGGCGAACAAGGTGCCCCCAAACAAGAATTGACTGATATCGTCTGGACATATCCCTGCCAGCAAAAGGTTCGTAAGGGAAGTCAGGGATTTCACAAGGTTGGGGCCGACCTCCTTGCAGCTTACTAAGTCGAGGATGTGCTGGGGGCGAATTCCGTCAGGACCGCCCGCCGAACCCGCCGGAAAGGAGCGGACTGCACGCAAGACCTCGCCTTCGGTGACGTGAAGAGGGGGCATGTCTGAAGCTGATGGTAATGTATTTCGCGTGTCTCGAGGCGGAGGATGCTTTGCACGCAGTTCCTCAGCAGATTCCAAGTCGGCTTGAATGGGGAGATCATCAGAGCATAGGATTCTAACGGCGGCGCGTATGTTACCATCCTCAAGTTTTGCAGATACCGCCTTTGCGATGGCGTCTGTGTCTGATCTTGCGGTTGAGCGTCTAAAGGTCAGTCTTGCCTCTGTGGTGGGGATGGAAAAGCGAGCTCCTGCTGCCATCTGAGACCGAAAGGCGTCCATCCTCTTCTTGATAAGGTGGGTTAGGTTGTGTCTCTTGCCCCCTCTTGTTGGATGAGCGAGGGAAGAGCAGCCGAATACCATCAACCTAATCCAGGCGTCCCGATCTAGTGGGTTGCGAATGATGTTGTCCATGATTGTAATTAGTATATTAGCCATTGCCGGCCTTGCCCCCCTAGGAATGTGCTTGATCAGGCTGCCCGGATAACTTGGATGGTCAAGGTGAGAATCCGCCGACAGAGGGACTTGATCAGTGTCTACATTAGGGGAAGACAGCGATTGACTCTGACTGAGGGCTATGCCCGG
This sequence comes from Norana najaformis, assembly GCA_964023275.1. Classification (NCBI taxonomy): domain Eukaryota; kingdom Metazoa; phylum Annelida; class Clitellata; order Crassiclitellata; family Hormogastridae; genus Norana; species Norana najaformis. The sequence continues at coordinate 9,007,347 of OZ029922.1, forward strand.
CGCCGCTGGTGGAGCAAGCGTCGAAAGGGGCGGTTTGTGCGACCCTGGGCAAGGGTTGTTCCGTGGGCCGTGTTTGTGAAGAAGGCCGTCGGCAAGGTGTAACTGTCTAGTAGCCTTGCAAACGCTACAGATTCCCTTGGCCTTCTGCGTTGTTTGTGATAACGGCCATGGTTGAGTGATAAATTCAGACGTGTGACTGCCTGAGTGAGGATAGGGACTCGCTCGGCGACGACGCGATGAATGGCGGCGTTGTGAAAAAGTTTCAGAATCATTAGAAGGCCTTTGAATCATTGCAGAGTGATACCAGTTAATCAAACAGCCGGCGATAAAATGTTAGACATATGAACGGCCTTTAACAGAACAATATGTTGCCATGACGATTGTGACGTCGTAGGCCATTTGAATCTGAATTCCGGCTTGCTGCCGACGATTTTGAAAGGCGCGATGATCGCCAAAGATGGAAAAATTTATCAAACCCTGATATGTTCTGTCCTGAACCAGTTGCCGTTGACGGATGAAACCCTCGGAGTCAGGAGGCGTAGACAGAATAAGTGATGTAGAAATCCTGCCCTAACGCTGATTGAAACTCGATATATTACCGTAAATCGCTATCTCTTTAAAAATTTTCCGTCCTACGCGGTCAACTGATGACGTCATTTTTATTATTATTATTATTATTATTATTATTATTATTATTATTATTATTATTATTATTATTATTATTGTCATTATTATTATTATTATTATGAAACAAATCTATTGTGTCACTTCAATTATGATACAAATCTATTGTTGCTGGAGCAACTAGAGCTGCTGTGGCGTCCTGGTTGGCACACTGGAAACAGGTCGACTAGCTGCACCTCCGAATCGCGTGATCTTATCTTTAAGCGCCGTGGTGAAGAAGCAACCCTGAGTTAGCGGTCGCGTAAGTGTAGAGCGTTCTGTGGGCGTTTCTTCGATGGGGCGCAAGAACTTCCGGTGTGGATCGGACGAACATCCAGCACCACCAACTCCCTCCTCTTCATCGCCGTCGTCGTCTGCTTCGAAAGCGACTGCGTCGTGGGCTTCGCTGACCCGAGCGTCGACGTCTCCTCGACCTCGATCCGCCGGCTGACCTTCGACAGGCGGTGTGGCTCTTTGACCCAGAGGATCGGTTGGGGCCCGTCGGCTGGGTTTCGACGACCAGTTCCAGGTTCTCTCCTTTTCTTTAATCTTGGCTTCAGGCACGGTGATTGTTCTCTGGAATTGCCAGTCTTCGCTTAAATCTGGCTCCAAGAATGTGCCATTAAAGGCAATCGCGTTAGATCGCTGGATGGCAATGGAGAGGCGTTGGAACAGGAAAGAAGTCTCCCTCTTATCTCCCGATGCTTGAGTTAAATGGCGTCCGATTTTCTTGATGAGGCTGAAGCCTTCCTGATTTATGGGGCCTAGAGTCTCGAAGGCCAGAGGGACGAAGCAGTGTGTCGAGAGAATATCACTGTATTTTGAGGTCTTTCGTTCTGCTGCGATCTCAGCAGCAGCACCTGCGACCACGGCTGTTCTGGATCGATAAGAGACTGCCAGAGTATCGATTACTGTGGCGTCCCAGGTCAAGCATTTACCCCCTTCCCAAGGAATGAGGGTTGCTCCATCAGGTCGTCGGCCGTCGGACCTAACCAATCCTGCTGGTTCTTTAGTTGATGGAAAGCCAGCCTTCACGAGGGCGCGCCACACGATGTCATTGATACAGGCGTGTCTTGCTGTTCTCCCTGGGCCTAAAGGGCATGCTAGACCGTGCGAGCCGTCCGCAGTGACCAGAAACCCACAGGGGCAAACGTGAGGGGCGCACAAGTCTATCCCAAGTCTTAGGCCTGTTGTGATGCGTACAGCCTCATCGTTTAGCCTCAAGCCGCAGGCACTTATGGGCAGCGCCAAAAGCCAGTCGCCAGAGTGTGGTGAAGAAACTGCCTTAAATCTGGCTTCGTGGTACTCGGATGTTATTGAGGCTCTGAGGGTTGCCAGACTCTTTTGGATAAGTGGGCGGTCCCAAGTTGCCTGTTTATTATTATTATTATTATTATTATTATTATTATTATTATTATTATTATTATTATTATTATTATTATTATTATTATTATTATTATTATTATTATTATTATTATTATGGACCAGCTCAAGGGCTGTATCTTTAATGTATATCGCCCTCCATCCTCCTCTTCATATTCATGTCCTCCGTCGGTCTTCTTGAAAGAATTTACCACCCTCCTCTCCACTGCCGCCACTACACCTCATGAATTTCTGATTACAGGTGACTTCAATATACATGTCCGATAACCCCTCTGACACATTTGTTTCTGAATTCCTCACCCTATTGTCCTCAACTAATCTGGTTCAACATGTCAAATTCCCCACCCACATTCACCGTCACACACTTGACCTTATTATCACATCATCATTCTCCAGTCTATCACCTGATATATCTTTCTCTTTTGACACACCATCTGATCATTACCCCCATCTTTACATATCTTAACATTCTTCCGAGACCACGTCCTGATCCTGTCTTTCATTCTTTTCGTCGCATCAGTTCAATAAATATTGAAGCCTTCATACAAGATATCTCCTGTTCTGACCTCGTTTTAAATCCACCCTCTTCCCTTGATGACCTTCTCTCTTCTTATAAAACCACTCTTTCCACTATCCTTGACAAGCATGCTCCTATTATTACCAAATCCCTTTTTCACTCTAACAACCCTTGGTTCAATTCCTATCTCCAGGCCTTCAAATCTTTCCGGCGGCGTCGACGCACCAGTGATACACAACTTCTCTCTGCCCTTAAATCTGCCACAAATAAATACCATCGCCTTCTTACTGCAGCTAAACACAGATTTTACTCCTCACTAGTTCGTTCCGGATCATCTAGCCCTCGCCTTCTCTGGAAAACCATAAACCAACTCCTCCATCGAAACTCATCCAGCCCACTTCCAAATTCTCTTCCGTCTTCTTCAATAGCCGACTCGTTCTGTTCTTTCTTTTCGATCAAAATTAGTACCATTGGTCTCCCTCTTCAATCTCTTCTCCTCAGAACCACCAATAACCAACCTGATGATGCTCCCTCCCCCACTCATGACTCCCACCCTCCCCACCTCGATCTTCATTATCTGTCTTTCAACCCACTTCATGAGTCTGAAACATTGCACCTGTTAAAATCACTTCCAAACAAGCAGTGCGAACTTTACCCTATACCCACCCCCTTACCGAAAGACTGTGCATCTGTCATCCCAGTCATAAACAAAATAGTTAATCTCTCCTTATCTATGGGTAATTTCCCCCTCCTATTCAAACACTCTCTTGTTACCTCTCTTCTCAAGAAATCATCTCTCGACAAGGAAGTCCTTTCTAACTACCGGCCTGTTTCTAACCTGACTTTCATCTCCAAATTAATTGAACGGATTGTCCTATCTAGAGTCAATGACTAATTAGCTTCTAACTCACTCCTTAACCCACACCAGTCTGGTTTTACTAAACGTCACTCAACCGAAACTCTGCTGACATCTCTCTACAACAAGCTTGTTTCTGCCATTTCCATCAACAGGTTTCTTGCCTCTGTCTCCTTGATATCTTTGCAGCCTTCGACACCATAGATCAAAATATCTTACTCCACCGACTTTCAACCTGGTTTGGTTTTACTGACACTGCTCTCCTGTGGATACAGTCTTATCTCTCCTTCCGCTCTTTCTCTGTTAAAACTTCGGAAGCCTCTTCTCAGTCATTCCCTCTCACTTGTGGAGTTCCACAAGGCTCCGTTCTTGGACCTCTTCTGTTTATCCTATACATTACCCCACTCAGTTCACTCATTAAAACATCCTCCGTTGACCATCACCTCTATACTGATGACACCCAACTATTCATTTCTTTCTCTCCAAATTGTTTCAATGAGTCTACAGATCATCTTCTTTTTGTGGTTAAACAAATCTCCTCTTGGATGACATCTAATCTCTTATGCCTGAACCCATCTAAAACTGAATTCATACTTATAGGCCTACGTGACCAGCTGAAGAAAATTCCTGACCCCTCTATCTCCTTCAGCCTGGACTCTGCCTCAACCAACACTTTTAATACTAACTCTTCTGTCCGCAATTTAGGTGTTATTTTCGACCAGAACCTTACTTTTTCTGATCATATCACCGATCTTTCCCGTTCTTGCTTTGTGCGTATCCGCGACCTTCGCAGAATCCGCCCTATGCTTGACTTCAAAACCGCATCTACCATTGCCACATCATGTCATGTCATGCACCAACGTCGCTGCGCGACGGTTGGCGATTGCCACATCATAGTCCATGTAAAACTTGACTACTGCAATTCACTTTCCCTCAATATTGACACAACTCAGATAAACCACCTTCAGGCTATCCAGAATGCTCTCGCTCGTGCTGTCATCAAAACCCCCAAACACCATCACATCACCCCTGTTCTCAAATCACTGCACTGGCTTAAAATACCTGAACGAACAGAGTACAAAGTCTTATCCCTCACTTACAACACACTTCAATCCTCCCAAACCTCCTATCTTCGTCAATTATTTACTATCCAACCACTCCGTTCAACCCGCTCCTCATCTGCTCTAACACTTCTTCGCCCTCCCGTCACCTCATCCTTAAAATTTGGAAATCGCTCCATAGCCTTAGCTGCCCCACCGCTTTGGAATAAACTCCCGCCAGAATTGCGACAGTTGTCTGGTCAATCATACGAACTCACCAACATTTCACCTCTTTCATTTTCTGCGCAGGTCTTTCACTCAAGACTGAAAACACTTCTTTTCCAAAAATCTTATCCTGATTCTGCCTCTTCCCCTTATCTCTCTTCTCGCTTCAATTTCAAACATCATCCACCGTAGCCGTCCGACTGTCTGACTGCCTGAATCCTGGATCTTGACCGGGAACCGAACCCTTTTTCTTAGCAATTTTGTTTTGACTGAGCGCCTGTGAACAACCTGGTTCCCGCGACTTAGCTCTCGTGGGGCGCTTTAGAAATCTTGAGATTACGATTATGATTACGATGTACTCAGTAACCGTTCACATAAGGCTCGAACCCATACTCGTTACAAGCCGAGTGCTCTCAACAATCGGTTACTGTGTCTCATCCCTCTTACTGTAATAAGTCTAATCTGACGAGGATAAACCTGTATTTTGGACTGAATTTTTGCGGCATCTAGTCCATAGTTAATTATGGTATTTGCGTCTTTGATTGCCTGTCCGCCTTTTGGCAAAGTGCCTACTGTAGCTCAATCACTGTGGACCTACGACGAATTTAAGAACGGAAATCCGGAATGTACCCTAACTCGGGCCATCCCTAGATGTCTGTCTGTCTTTATAGGTCACTTGGAACTTCAGATAAAGTTTAGTTCCAACTCATAGGCAAGTTACCTATAAGTTGGAACTAAACTTTATCTGAGTAGTTGCCTTTAATGCCTCTGTTGTCTTTAGTGCCTCCAGTGCTTCTAATGTCTCTATTGCCTCTAATGCTTCTAATGCCTCTAATGCTTATATTGCCTTTACGATTGCCTATATATGCAGCCAGTCGGCTGTAGTCAGTTCGAATTTGCTGCTGGAGTTGATCGGAGAACGACTGATGTTTCATATGGAGGTAGTTCCAGAATTACGAGATGTAGAATGGATTTTGCTCTTTGCCTGAAAACCATCTGTCGAGGCTGTCGTTTACCTAGAAAATTGCCATTATAATACTGTCCTATATATATATATATATATATATATATATATATATATATATATATATATATATATATATATATATATATATATATATATATATATATATATGCCTACCCTATAAATCAGACAACGTTTAGCCTATGCTTCCTTAACTATATAAATGTTTTAAGTTTCAGAGGGGCGAAACCCCTCTGACCCCTTGAACACACTCTTGAGCATACTTGAGGCTTCCCCCCAGAACCATACTTGGCTCCTCAGACACTGAGATCTTGTATACTTAGCCAAGTAATAGGGGCCTAATTTTAAGCCTAGCTATTGGGCCACAGCGTCTGTAAGCCAACTAGCTGGACGTGGTTTCTTGTAAGATCGTTGGTTTCTTCTTCACAAACTGTATAACATTTACTAAACAAACCGTCGGATTTCATAACTTCTCACAGGGATTAACATGCCAGATACAATCAACATTACGAATATTTTTTACAGAATCGTTCAAGAACTACCACAGCCTGAAACAGAACAGCTGTCGGCGTTGTTCATTTATTTATTTTTATCACGCTGTTCATAAAACAAATATATTTAAACTTAGCAGATGCTTATATAACAATTATAGCTTGTTTAGTAGGTCTAAAATCATGACATCGAGAAAGGCGCGTTTTGGGAATTTTAAGAAGAAAAGTATAGCTGAGCTACATAATTATTTCGTAACGCAAAACAGACCAGGGCACCAGCGCGACGTCAGCGGTTGTAAATATGGTTGTAAATAGGCCCACGTGACTTGTCTGTAGCCAAATCACCCGATCGTTTGATCGGCTGCTATTGGTCGACGCGCGGTGTTCCAATCCGTGCAGTTCCTGTGCACTCGCTCTTGCGGCGCAGGGGAGGGGCACGAGGAGGAGGTGACGGAGGGCAACGCAGCTGCGAGCCTTGACGACGGGGCATCGGGAGACGAAGGCAGGACGACACGACGACAACGACGGAAACTGATGCACCGAACTCAGCATCTTTGAAGTATTTTGGTTGCTGCTGATGTTCCGTCGGGTTTCATCGGTCTTAGTAGTTGAAGCAGATCACAAGACGCCGAGGAAAAAGCCGTTCAATAGGACATTACAGACACGGACGATTACGATTAATTCGATGCCGCACGTTATAGAGGTTACAGTCGTTTACCTAGAGAAAGTAAGTTTATGGAAGCGCTAGGGTTAGGGTAATATATATACAGTATATTTACAGTCAGCCGACTAACTGGAGTAAAGTGGAATTCATAGGCGGTCAGAAGGTATGTCACGGAGGCACTTTTAATTGTCTGCAGCGGTGCATTGTAGTTGCATTGCATTTGTTTGAACGAAATGTGCAATGTTTCTACACTGCAACCGTAGCGGCAAACTTGATCTTCAACCCTCGTCAACATTTGCCGCTAACAGAGATCGGAAGAGAGTCGCGTAAAGTAATGGGCCGTGGTGCAGTTGCACTCCCGCGGCGCGAACTAAGCTCTTGTAATATTCACAGTCGAACGCAAGATTTGAGTACCTGATCTACCACGAACACTAACTCGGCACATTTGCTGTATAGCACAGTTAATTGTTACAACTGAAGTGAAGATTCGAGTATAGTCTGGTGCTTGTGTGAATTCCAACTCAAGTCCTGACAGCCATGTTCACTTAGCACGTGAAATCCATTCATTTCTAAAGTGTAAAGAAAGACTAATAATAACTGAAGATAAACAAATTTCCGGAAATTGTTAAAAAGCCAGAATATAGCTAATGCATTTTTTCAGTGCAAATTGAGTTGTGTAAATGCTTTGTAATTGAGGTTGTAAATACTGTAGTTTTATTTGGTGGCAAAGTATGTGTAATTTAATCAGCAATTTACCTTTGTATTTTACCAGCCAGTTGCCTCTGTTGTAACAAACTGAAATCTCAATTAGCACGCGTTGATGTGGCTCTGTCGTTTTATTTTTAACAGCGTAGATTTATGACTGGCTATTGCCAGCTGTTTCCAAACTTCCACATGTAAACCTTCCAAATTTGGTTTTGCTAGTTTTTACCATTCTTTCGTTGTGTAATTTTGTATTGCATTTTCTTACTTTCCTTTGGTCTTTCTCAGATTTTCTTTATTTCTGGATAATTTTTATAAAAAATTTAATAACCATTTTTAATACTTTGTTTTCTCAGGAATGTTTATGACCTATATCTCAGTAGGCATTATTGCACAAACCATTTATGGGCAATTTGGTGGCATGCGCTGAAACTTCAGTATGCTGTTTTGAATAGTTTCACATTGCGAATAGTTAACAATAAGCTGAATGATACTTCACTAAATGGCTTCAGTTAACTACAAGTAATATAACTAGTTTGAAAGCATAGTTAACCGAATAGGCTCTTTAAATTTAACGCCATTAGGGAATTTGATTTGTTTTCCCATTGGCCATCTACTTCATTAAAACTTGAAGACCTATTCATCGCATGTTGAGGTCCAGGAAGCAAACACGTGTCCCACCCAATACTTTACAATTTTCATGCTTCATGTTCAGAAAACTTCCACTGTATAAGCCTACTTCACTTGTCATTCTCTACTGTTAGACTTGTGAGTTAACAGACTACGAAACCCAATGTTCAGTAGATCAGCCTGTTAGACATTAGTATGAACTGGTTACATGGAGCGGCTAAAATAGCAAATATTTGTCCAATCCCTTGTGCTCCCCACTCTTATCTTGCCGTCCTAGGGATGTAGTTCCATTGGCTTCATCTGGTTGTAGCATTGAAGACGCACTGACGACGCAGCGCTCGTGAAAAAGGTGGTGCCCCACTTTTAGCTTTTAAGTAGCACTTTAGAAATTGGGAGATTACGATTGCTGATCTGTATGTAGGTCACAGTTTAGCGCGTGCAGCTTTGTCTAGGGCTAGGACAACAGGCCAAACAGCTGGTCTTGTCCAGCATCGCCTTTGGTGTTTGAAATGAAGTATTTGACCCTAATAACTGCTCAGTTTCAAGACATTTAACGTAATTGCGAGTTCTGGCAACTGTGGTAATTACAGGCCTACTTAATGCGATGGGTTGTCTGCAATAACAACCCCAAAATAATGTATGAACTCGGCAAATTTGCAACATTGACATGCTATGCCTGCATAAATTAATAAAGTCGAGATTTTCATACTGCCTAGAGATAGGCGAGTCGCGGGAACCAGAACCGATAGGCAGCAAGGGTGAGATTCGGTTTCAAGGTCAAGATCCAAGAGGCAGGCAGACAGACGGATACGGTGGATGGTGCTTGGGATTAGAGCGGCGAGATAAATAAAGGGAAGAGGAGGAATCGGTATAGAATTTGAGGAAGAGGAGTGTTTTCAGTTCGAATGGGCAGAGGTGATGAGTGATCTCATCTGTTCAGTTCACTGAAAAACGAGCAGGGTCGAGGCCATACGATTGCTATATAAAACCTTGTACATTTACATTCTAATGGCATGTCACACGATGTAAAAATCACCAAGTGTAAATACATAATGTATACACGCATACAATTACACTAGCCCGGATCTTAAATGGCTTGGCAGGTCTTTCACTCAAGACTGAAAACACTTCTTTTCCAGAAATCTTATCCTGATTCTTCCTCTTCCTCTTATCTCTCTTCTCGCTTCAATTTCAAACATCATCCACCGTAGCCGTCCGACTGTCTGAGTGCCTGACTCCTGGATCTTGACCCTTTTGCCTATCGATTTTGTTTTGACTGAGCGCCTGTGAATAAGCTGGTTCCCGCAACTTAGCTTTCGTTGAGCGCTGTAGAAATCTCGAGATTACGATTACGATTACGATTGGCACCCACTGAAGCAGGCTGCGGTGGCGGCGGATCTTGCCCGATAATTCAAGTGAAAAATGGCCAGGGTCGACGCCAGACGGTGGCCACAGAAGACGTGTATATATCACATTCACACACGAGATGGGGTATCGACTATTCCCCTTTTAACTTTCATACTAGTTAGGCTATTTGTTATTTCTTTCAAATCCTCTGTCATTCTCAATTTCATGACCTATAAGAAATTATGCAAATACAATCGGATCTAACAACGGCGTCGCTCGCCCTCTGGCGAATCTACAGCGCCCAACGAAAGCTAAGTCGCGGGAACCAGCTTATTCACAGGCGAATGAAGGTGCGGAAACTTGTTATATTAAACCCTTGTTCATACTGTTATGTAATCCTATTTAAAATTAGAATAGGGCCTACATGTACGTTTCGCCTAAGTCAGATTACACCGATTTAACACAAGGGCGTCTAAAACGGAAGGGAACAATCGATTTGTGGGGAAATTTCTGAGGCAGCATTTTCATAAAAGGTAAGTGGCGTATTGGATTGATACGCGAGGATAATTTAAGGACAAGTTTGAGGCATAGGCCTAATTTTATATTATGTAATCATAAATAACCCTTTCCTGGCCTTCAAACGTGAATAAAAAGCTATCATATCGTGCCCGCCTCGGGATTTTCCATGGGAAGCAATTTGGCGGCAGCTTTCCTCTTTTCCAATAGCCCAGGACTAGATGGAGACTGACACCAACAAGCGGTGCCCCTAAAGAGACCGTTTGCTGTAGACGTTCACTACAGCAGTGTTTATTCTCCCTACGAGTCATTTTGCCTAATTAGAAGCAGAAGGAGAGCAGAACCTATAGATCATATAGACGCAGCCATGAGTGAAGTTTTAGCGACTTCATTTTTAGCCTCGTCACAAGGGCGAGTGGCCAGCCTTCTTCCTCGCCGCCTGATCTTCCCACCGACAGTGTACGGTCATTGAACTTATAGCTGAATTGGTTATGGGGCGCAAGTTGAGCCGAAATCTCAAAACAGATTCTTGTCCTGGCGCGGATTGTACCTCTGGCCCATCTAGTACGCTAACCATTACAGACTATCGCGCCCCACGTAGCCCTACTCGTAAAGCTTAGTACCCTTCGTTCGTGTGTACTTAGTCCGAGTTGTGGACTGAACGTTTTCTTTAACCTATGCAGGCCCATACAATTGCAAGACAATATAGCCTACGCGAGTATTGTAACGATTTTGTTTTGATTGAGCCCCTATGAATAAACTGGTCCTCACGATGTTCATTGGACCCAAAGGGCCACATAAAATCTGCGTTTGAAAGACCAGCTCAAATACCAGCGCTATATCAAATCAGATCTGCAAGAGCCGGGTAGTTGGATCAGTTTCGCCAGACAGCCACGTCTACTGGAGGGCTCGCATTGCACCACTGACGGTAAACCGCTATGAGCTCAATGTGGGCTCAACGAACGTGACTGTCGGGTCGCTGCCAGGTCTGGTCGATCAGGTCGGGGAAGATAGTGCGGTGTTAAGGTGGGAAGCAACGGTGGTCGTTGGATGGATCAGGATTGGGAGCAGGATAGGACAGTTTGACAAATTTGGATTTCAGTCTGCAGTGCAGCTTTCCAGAAAAAAGGACAACCGGAAGAAAGCTTACATTTAAAGGCGATAATGGAGACAAATGTGGGTCCAACGAATGTGACTGTCAAAGGGTTGACACATCACAGATGACACCATATTCAGAGATCTTCTTGGTCCGCATCAACTGGTGAAGGATAAAGTTGTTATTTCGATTATTGTCGCAATCGTTAATGGTAGCCTACGCTCTGCATTTAGTCAGACCAAAAAGCTGAGTCATTGGGCCTAATCTTCATATGGAAAATCAGACGGCAATGGAGAGGACTGGCCACCCATCCTTGAATGTCGATGCTAAAAAACGAATTCGCTAGACAGTTCATGTCCGTATAGGCCTATCTCCTCCAGATCTGTTGGTAACTGGGTTGACTTAAAACTGGGTGCGATCGAATTGTGGATGGAAGTCGTAATCGTAAGCTCCGCCTAAAAACATTTATTCCATGCGAATTACCAGCAGTAAAGTAAAACCGGTACCGAGGCAGGCAGGGTTAGGTTCAATTCCAAGTCAGGCGGGGTAGACAGATATAGGCCTAGGCCTACTGACGGCTACGGTGAATGTTTGGAACTTGCGAAACTTGTGATGGGCAGGATCGTAATGGATGAATGAATCGATAATCTGAACCAGTCATATCTCCATCCCCACTCATCTTCCTGTAAAACGCACTCTAAGTTTGAGGAACTTTAGCGGATTTTTACGGACGTCTTCGTATGAAAAAGCTACGCGTGTTGGCGTCGGGTGTTTGTTGTGTTACGATCACTGACCAATGACACTCGGCAATTATCTGTACTGACCAATGGCATTCGAGAATAATCTGTTAATGGCCAATAGCATTCGACGTCAGGTAGCAACAATCTCTCGAGACTCTCGCGCAATAAATAGCGTGGAAGTAAATAAATCGCACCTGGTGAGTTAAGAAGTACATGAAAAGGGTAACTACAGTTTTACTGATAAACTTTTCACGAACGATAGCCTGAGAGGCTGCCACAGGTATGGAGTGTTAGCGACTACTATTTTCTTGGCCTCGTCATATGAGGGCGGGTGACCAGTCTTGTCCCAGATCATCTGATCTTCCCACTGACATGGTACGGTAACTGTACCCATTGTAGCTGATTTTGCAAGGTTGCTAAGATGGCGCCGAAATTTCAAAATGGGCCTAAATTCTGCTCTGGCAGGAATTTGCCACACACCCAAGTATCACCCACTTCTCAGACCAACACGGTAACTACTTGACTATCGCGCATGATCCATCCAATCCGCCGCCTTCCCATTTCTCTCTAAATGAACACAAAGCACCGTAACATCAAAGATCTTCGAGTAATCTAATCTAATCTAAAGACTTCGACAGCGCCGTTATCATAATGCCCAAGGCATCAGTCGATGGTCGCTTCAAGTCAAAATCGCAGTCAAAAATCATAAACGGTTGGCGAAGCCGGGTCGACTGTGTACTTGAAGATTTTTTGTAACAGCTCCTATGCCCCAGTCTCTTTCTGGTCTTCTGGCAACCGGATTTTATTCTTCATATGGTATCGTTGGAATAAGCTGGTACACCTGTTAACTTTTGAGTAGCGCTTTACAAAATTCTGGAGATTACGATTATCTTAACATTCATCTTAAGCGTAATCGTATTCTCGAGATTTCTACAGCCCCCAACGAAAGCCACATCACGGGAACCAGCTTGTCACAGGCGCTCAGTCAAAACCATAGACATCATGAATATTAATATTTCTATGGTCAAAACCAAATCTTACCACGCCAGATGCAGTTCTCTTAGAATAGCGAGGTCTGAGCAGATTTTTCAGTGCGTGACCGCTGATTCAGTCAGAAATTCCGTATTAGTCAAAGAAAACGAATTTTCACGAGTATCGGAAATATACTGCTGTGGGCTGAAGATTGTGTATTACGATAATTTCCCATTTTCATTCATCTATACGCTGCAATTTCTTTTATACTGTCGCTGATCAAAATCGGTGAATTACTGGCGTACCTCCTGTAAAGTTTGCGTGGATTGCATAATGATTTATGCTATTTAGAGAAGGTAATTTACGAATTCGGAGCAAAAGCACCGTAATATAAGCAGAAAGTATAACTTAAATTTGCTCCTTCCACATAATGATAGTCAAGGAAAAGATGGAAAGAGCTCCAATTGAGACTGGGAAAAGTGTAGACTTAGATGGCAGTACTAATTATAGACCAGTCCTCCCTTTTCAACAGGAAAATATGCATGCTGGAAAGAGAAGGGTTTGAGTCTGTTCCTCAAGGAGGTGAAGCTATTGCCACAGGTGCTGAAGCACTGTAAAAAGCTTACTTGAAAGTGTTTTTGTCATTTTAAATATCATTATGGAAATTTTTTAGATGTGCAGCATTATTCACTATTAGAAAAAGGAATTGCAGTTAAATGTGAACTTTTTAAAGTACTGTGGGGTAAATCAGTAAGTGTTGGACTTCATTGATTACAATTCTGGATAGATAGGAGTAAGAACTTGTTTAATAAAAGCAACAACTCGTCATTTACAGTGAACATACCAGAAGTGTACAAGTAGTTCACAAAGAAGAAAGTTCACTTCTTCCTGAGTGCCACCTATTGCCTAAATTGTGTATAACATGTCACACAGGAATCTCTGAACCTTTACTTTATACACGCAATAGGTCTAAGCGTCCTATTTCAATACCCCCATATCTAAGATGCATTTCAACTACACATCTTTCAATAGCTCTTTTGTTTAACAATCAGCAGCCATATTTGTCACTGCAATCTGATCAGCGCAGATGTCTCTGATGAAGTGGGGTTGGACAGCTATGCGCTTGGTCTTGGTCGGTATCCTGGATTCTTTCTAAGGTTGATCACACAGAAAATCTTCATGATATTAGAAGCACGTAGGCTATACTTGTATTTGAAGTGATTTAACAAGCAAAGTGCTTTTAAGTAACTGTGCTGGTTGTATAAGAATAATAACTGTTCATTTGTTATTTGCTTTGTAGAACCTGAGTGATATTTAAAGTGAAACATGGCTTCCAATGGCAGTGCAGTATCTAACTCTGTTGATGAGGAGTTTAAAGAGCTGAAAAGCAGATGTAAGGTGTGTAGAAAGTCCATTTACAAATTACTAAATTTCAGAGAGCAGTATTAAAGGAGGCAACTCTTGTGTTAATGCCTTTGAATCAAAAAAGATAAATTGCTGGGCCAAGAATTTTAAAGAAGAAAGTGTGGGATGACAAAAGTATGCATGTTATTGTTCTGGATAGTTGTGTAGCTTCTGAGAACTTCCTGAATGCGTAAGTGTAAGTGTTAAGGATTGGTAGTGATGGAATGTTTACAAAATGCCATGATTCATATACAGCATTGTTAGCGTTTAATAAAAAGTTGTTCTGTGGGGAGTCAAGAGGTGTTTTCATACCACGTGAAATTGAATGGTCATATAAATATGGTCATAGCTGATATTATTGAGTGGAATGGAAAATGTCTAAGGCGAAAGCTTTTAACATGAATTATTGGTTGAAAAGAAAAGTATGCATAGTCAATTTCAGCATCAATAGTTTTAAATGTAAATTAGTTCCTTTATGACGAAACTGATAACACATGATTATCGCTTAATCCAAAAAAATTTGTTGGTCCCATGGAAAAAATGCAATGTAAAACCTTGAATAACACGAAAAATTCATTTATTTCATGGTTTACATGGTTGCATTAAAGTATTTAGCACTAGATGGAGCCATGAGTAACTGGGTAGCCATACAGAATGGACTCTGGTACCCTGGCTATAATTTACTAAAATTTTGTTACCCCTTGAAATGGCTGAGCTCTCACAGTTTGGGCGTACCAATTAAAAGAATTGGCACGTTTTAGCTGCCAATTTATCTGGCAAACTTTGAAAATATTGACAGTAATTCTAAAGCAGTCAGTTGATTGGGTAACATGTCATCGGAGATATGTTTGTAAATATCATCAGTTTCTGACTTAGATAGAATGTTTTTAATTTTCGTTTATTGCAATTAGTCAATAAGAAATGTGAGGTTGACTAGATTTTTGTCGTACAGAATATATTTATGTGGCTGATTAATTAATTAACTTTGAAATAGTTGGTTATGCTCTTCAGAGTACACTGAACAATTAACCTCATCTAGTATCATTTATTTAGAAAATTTAAAGCTACTGTTAATAGCATGTGACTGGTTTATTTCAGATATTATTTGATGCTGACCCATCTCAGGTAATTCCTTTAATAAATTTATTTACATTAAATAAATCTGAGTTATCTAAACAATAAAATGCATGAAATCTGTGGGTTGTTTTATTAATAATTTTAGCATGATTTTCAGACCTAGAAAAAAATGAGACAGTTTAAGATACTGTATATACTGGGCATTTTGTAGCAAGGATTTTGTATGACATGAGCATATATGATCATTGACGTGGACAGAATCAACATAAATAAGGAAAACGCCCAAGCCTAGACAACAGCAACATACCACATCGTGAATGACTTCAGCTTCAAGATCAAATAATTGACTTCATTGTTAATGCATCTGTGCAGATTTTAATGTACCTGGTGATATGCATATGTGTCTCTGATTGGTTTCTTCCCAAATCTTCTTCCTTGCGACTGTAGTGAGTGGAGTTCTTGCCTAAAATTGCTAGCATCCTAAGTTTCACAGTAAGGTCGCCAAATGTTTATGTCCTTGTTTTTATCATTATCTCTCTGTCGGGAAAAGTTGTTTAAGTGTTGTTCATGTGTGCCGAAAAATATGATACCATCTGTTACTGAATGTCAGTCGATAATTAGAGCATGTGATGAACATGTACATCTTCCTCCAGCGTCGGGAATAAAGAGATCTTTGTTTGACTGTGGCACAGTATCAGACGGATGCTTCATTACGGAGATTCCTCAGGGCTTTCCAGACAGCTGATGAAGCTTTCAAAATGCTGATAAAGTGTAACAAATGGCGAAACGAATACGGAGTCCGCAATCTGACAGAAGAGGATGAAGACATCAAAGAGGAAATGATGACTGGAAAAGCTGTCCTCTTGCGGCACAGGGATTTCTTGGGCAGGTAATCTCAACAACCCAATGTATGTGTGTCTGGCTGTTTATGTAACGTTTTTAAGAACCTCACAAAGGACTCCTTACCACATACCACATCTGTCATGATGTGACATTATGACAGATTGGTCCTTGAGAGGCTGAATGGATCTGTGGATATGCAGAAGGTTGTCATCCCCACACACTTAAAGGAGCCGTAATAATTGCAACAAAAATCTCTTGGGCACAGCAGGAGTTGGTACTTGCATACAGATTTAAACTTGTGTGAAAACTTGTTTCATCTGCCAGATCTGTATATTTAACAAATTTAATTGCTGAAAGTTCTTAACTTCCTGTCTTAGACAATATTCAGCCAACAAATCCTGCAGAGATTTGCAGACTCATACTTTCTTCATCTGATGAAAGCTCTCTCCGTAATACCATTCCTACAGCTCTTTTGAAAGAATGCTTTGATGTCCTGGGTCCAACAGTTACAGCAATAATCATTTTCTGATTACATTTTGCTCATGCCATGGTTGATCCTGTGCTAAAGAAACCTCTCAACCCTGGTGACCGGTCTAATTACAGACCCGTCTCAACTTTGAATTTTGCATGTAAAATTCTTGAACGGGTAGTTAAGAATCGTATGCAAATTCACCTATCTTCCAACTCAAAAATATCCCATTTCGGTAAGTTTCTGTAAGTTTCATTCAACAAAATCTGCCTTTCTTGCTGTTCACAATGACATCACCTGCTCCATGGATAAGGGTAGGGTGAGTTCATTAGATACCAGTGCGATAGAAGTTATTAATTAACAATTAACAATTTTGACTGCAATGGAATTTTAAATCTTCTGTTGTATAATAGAATGTGTGTCTGGGTGTATGTTTACTTGGATGTGTTATTTATTTGATGATTAATTTGGATAAAAATTAATTGGATGTGTTGTTATTTATTTGATGATTAATTTGTTATTACAAAATTTAGCTCTTGTAGGCTGAATTCATCTGAGTTTTTCTTACGTGGACCTTGGTTAATGTAGATTTGTTATTGTTCTTTCTGCAGGCCCATTCTTTACATATCAACAAGAAAGCACAATGCCTATGAAAGAGATATTGACAAACTGACTAAATTTATTGTGTATATGCTTGTGAGTATAACTCATCCTTTTGTCTGGTGTTCTCAAGTAATTTAAAATAGCTTTGTGATTAACAGACATGGCTTCAAATGATTTGTTGCGTAGCATGAGTTGGTTATTTCATGGTTGCCACGATTTTGCTTTGACTTGGG
The DNA here is from genome assembly GCA_964023275.1 of Norana najaformis. NCBI lineage: Eukaryota > Metazoa > Annelida > Clitellata > Crassiclitellata > Hormogastridae > Norana > Norana najaformis. The sequence continues at coordinate 9,024,803 of OZ029922.1, forward strand.
CATGTTGGTTGTTTGCTAAATGTTTTGGTTTTCAGTTTTCATGTCTAATATAAGGTAAAGACTTTTATAGTGCCATTATCATAATTACCAAAGGCATCAGCTGATGTTGCTTCAAGTAAAGATTGCAATAAAAATCATAATCCGCTGGGTAAGCCAGGTTGAATTCTGATAGGTCAGAGAAACCAGAAGCCAGGCTGTGGCGGGTAAGCAAGCTGAAACAATTAAGTTTTAAGTTTAAACCTGAAGGACATCAAAGCATTGACAGAATGAACTGAACTGGGCAGTGAAGTCTGAAGCTCTTGACCAGGCACTGAGAAGACCCGAGAGCCCAGCACTGTTTGGGTATAGGGCACGGCAAGTGTCACAGTATCCACTGTTCGAGTGCAATATCTGTTAGTATGATGGGTGAGCACGGAACATAGATAGGTCAGCTGATTTAAATATGGCACTTTGTGAACTGCAAGAGATTTTGAAGTGAATTGTTGCTCACCGGGCAGTCAGTGCAATGAATGTAATATTGGCTTAACATGCTCGTATTTAGGGGTCATTGTTATGGCTCTAACAAGAGAATTTTGAACGATTTGGGTTTGTGTTTTGTGCAGATTTCCCATAATGATAACAGTAAGAAGTGAGTTACAGCAGTCAAGTCTGCTGTAAACCAGTTCATTAGCTAGTTGGATTAAGACAGTTTAAGTTCAAAGAGATCTGAATCTACACATGTCCCATATGTGAAATTGAGCTGAATCATATGGTCTGAAGATGGTTAGAAAATGACATGGTGGAATTGAACACCATGCCAAAACTGAGTGCGCATTCATTGCAGTTAATAGGTAAGCCACCTAACTGAACAGATGTAAGGCAATCAAATTTGCAGAGTTGTTGGCTTGTACCTAGGAGAAGAAATTCAGTTTTAGAAAGTTTCAGAAGAAGTATTACTAGCCATTTATGACTGAACAGCGCCAAAACAGAAGCAAATAGTTCGAGGGCAGGATTAGACGTGGAAGTATCAAATGAAGGGAAGAGGTGGTATCATCAGCGTGCAAGTGGTAGTCAAGAGAGCTATCAGTAAGTAGTGAACAGAGTGGAGTGGCATGTAATACAAAGAAGAGCAGGCCAGAAGAGAACTTTATGGAACTCCACAGTTCAAAACAGTGGGTGCAGATGTGAGTTGATTAATACGAATTGATTAAGAATGAGGGTGTAGGTAAGATGCAAACCAACTGAGAGCAGAACCAGCTAGACCGAAAAATGTTCAAGATGGTGAAGGAGGATATTATGATCAGTGGTATCAAACACAGCAGCTACCGATCGCCCACTGTGTTGCACCAATTTTCCCATGCACCATTTAAAATTGATTGTCGAGCCATATAAGAAAAAGCATGTCTGTTGGATTGCTAATGTGATCTTTGTGCTTCTGCTAAAAGCCAAGACCATGCCTCTTAGATTCTTGCTTATAGTGCCCTGTGTTTCGGTAACAATTAGATACCTACATATGTGTCAAAATATTTGCATAAGGCCTTTTAAGGACCTCTGAGAGAAGCACTGCACATATGGTTGTCTAAGAGTTCTAACTGTGACTTAAAATAACAAGAGAATGTAACTTAAGTCGAGTGAGACTAAAGGGTGTGTATTTTTGGAGGAAGACTTCCAGGTGGACGGACAGACCAGTGTATGCGAGTGAGCAAGCAGTGTGCTTGTATTGATGTGTGGAAGCAAGGGACCAGTTGATCTCCATGGGCAGCCGAGCAAAGTGTTTGGCACAACAGCTGGCTCTTATATCTTACCTGACATTACTCTGTTGTACCGTATATAATTTATCTGTATTTTGTTTTGGTTAGATAGACTTTATGCTTTCATTTCTAGGCTGGTCTGCCGTTTCTTTTAATTATTGTATGTAAGGATCTCAATTAAACAAGTCATTAATGCACAACAACTTAGCATCTTTGATTGTTGGTTGTCATTTGATATGGCTGGCCACTTGGAGTAGGAATCGTGAAAATGGCTTCATTTATTTTTATCACTTTCTTCTGTCAGTTGGCTGATTTTTATTGGTTACCAGAGGAAAGTCTTAGCTAATTTGAGTTGATCATTAATTGTTCTTTACGTGACTGTTTCTAGGAGAGAGCATGTGCAAAGTGTGATGAAGATGTCATAGATAATCTGTGTATAATATTCGATCTGAAGGATTTCAGTACGTCTAACATGGATTATCAGTTTGTCAAGAATCTCATTTGGCTTCTCAGTAGACATTATCCGGAACGTCTGGGTGTCTGTCTTATCATCAACGCTCCAATGCTCTTCTATGGCTGCTGGACGGTCATCAAACCATGGTCAGTCCATTGGTCATTTAGCTAGACAACCTGTCAGTCCATTGGTCATTTAGTGCTGTCTACTTAGTGCAATGACTTACATTTTACCACTGTCATATAGCACAAGGCATCAGTTGAAATGTAACCATAGTCAAAAATCACAATCTGTTGGAGAAGTCCAGTCAAAATCCAGTAGGACAAGGAAAGCAGAATTCAGGCTGGGTTGGGTAAGCAAGAAAGAGTCTAAACTTCTGAAGTGCATGACTTTAAAGAACTGACAGAATGCACAGACCTGGGCAGTGAGTTCGAAGGTTCAGACCAGCCACTGAAAACCATCAAGAGCCCAACGCTATCCTGATGCAAGGCAGAACATCTTTTAAGCATTATTTACAAGTTTGGTTGTTGATTTCGTTAAAGATCAGTTGTCTGGCAATTGGTCTATTCTAAAAACTTCCAGGACAGCAGTATAACCATCATGATATCATACTAGTCATCAGTTGATGGTCACTTTCAAGGAAAATTTAAGGCTAACCAAAATCTGGGGTCAACCCAGTTGAAACCCAGGGTTCAGTCCATGAGGAATGTAAGAAATACCCAATGGATGCACTGCAGTCTGGAAAATATATATGTTTAGTCATGCCCAGAAGGCAAGCACAGACTAATCAGAGAATGTGTACCAAGAGATTTGCCGTCTAGGATCAGCAACTGAAACGGCTTGCATAACAAGAAACTTCTTTTGGTGAAGTTGTAATTCAGATGGGTGACTGTTATAACGGGTTGCACTAACATGTATCAGATTTGACGGACAGTAAGAACAGTTGGTAATTTAAGCTCAGGTCAACTTTGATTGCCTGATTTTTGTAGCTCAGGATACTTGTTTTTAGGTGCTCACTAATGCTGTGCATGCAAACGAGGTACCTGTGATGTTTAAATCACTGAAACTGCAGCTGATTCTGATTATGTTTTGAGGTGATAAACAGCTAACAGAAGTCCAAATTTGTTGAAAAGACCTAAATTACTGATATGTTTAATGGACTCTTTTCACAAAAACTTGAATGCAAGCAGTGGTCATGTGTAATAACATGCAGCTGGTACACTGTGCATTATGTTTTAAATTTTGGTAGTTAGCTTAAAAATTATGAGAATCATGGATCAAATTGTCACTCATTTGATGGATGACCTTTGAGAGCATATTGACTTAGTGTGCTGCTTATAATCTGATCTGTGGCACAAATTCCTGATTCAAGATCAGTTGAACTGAGATTTGATGCACTCTAGTGCTGCTGGCCTGTAGCTGATTTAGCATCTGAACCTATCTCTGTATCTAATTAATCTGAATTCTAGCTTAAATTTGAGTTTCATGCTGATGATGCATGTCTGTGTTTGAATGTAATTTATCTTTAGGATGAGCAGTGTGACTACGAGCAAAGTAGTGTTTGCTGATGACAAGAAGTTGTGTGAATATGTACATCCAGACATGCTGCCAGACTAAGACCCATTGTTAGATGTCAACAAAGGCTGCTGCTGCTGGTGACAGCATGTCTCAAACAGGCTGTCCGCATCAGATGGACTTCGCTAACCTCACCACAACATATCTGTTTATTTTGTCAGACAAGAGTAAACATTGCCTTAATCAAAAATTTTTTACAGTCATCTGAAGACATGTCATGGGAAGTCTTAATGTGAATCAGTAGTGAGCGATAGATCAACACAAGGTCCAGGTGCCTGGTATATATGAGCTGAACGCAATTCTGCTGTTTGATTTGCTAAACTATTAGTTCACTTTTTCATCTGTGATACGCAGTCACCATAGTAGACTTCTATGTCATTCAGTGCTCAGTTGTCAAACTTGTGCAACTGGAAATGCATTACTTTAATTAGAATTGCAGATGTGAATAAATCCAAACAGATTTTATTGCTAAGAGAAGTTTAGTTTCAAAACCTGTTAACATTGTACCTTTCATTGCACTGGCTTATTGTGGGTGAAAAATAATGAATGGCATTTAAATTTCATGAAAACAGCTTTTTTCCCAGACTGGCGTGCATGTACTGTATTTTACTGCCATTGTGTCAGAAAAAATTAAGATTACTGATTATGATTATTTTGATTTGGTGATATGGAAAAGGCTTTTCACAGCTGTTAATAAGCTGTATGTCCAGTTTTTGGAGAGGTTCTTAGAAAGTGGTGTAAAAATTCCTAGATAGGAAAATTCTGGTATTGTTGCTTAGATACATTTCCAAGGAAATTACAAGGTGATCAAACCTAATTTGACACTTGCTGGAATGTGAAAGAATCTTTACTTGTGAAGTGTTTGCTGGTCTGGGGATTTGTTTGTCTTTACTAGTACGGTTTTACTGAGACGGCTTTCATTGTGTTTTAGGATGCTTGCTTAGAAAATTTTTCATGAGCTCATCAGTTTTGTTTTCATCATCTGTTTCAAACTGAATTTGTAAATAGAACTAGTGTCCAATTTGCACATATCTTAAGCGGCAGTGAGATGTGCGAGATGTTCTGGTAACATTATTACCGTGTTTTCAATTGAGTTGATATACAAAGAGTTAATTTACATGTATTTGGTTGTGTGTCTGTTATTTTGTAATAATTGCTTGTAGTTAACAGTGGTGAATGTCAACTGATTATGAATTTCAGTGGACTTTCATGATATTTTTACCACGTTTTTTATTTTGTATAAAAAATGTGAACCATGCTTTATTATAATGAAATTATTGAAATTCTAGGTGTAATTACATGTAACTTAGATTTGTACAAATTTTGAATAACCCGAATCTCAGAATGTGAGTCTCCATGATTATGTGACTGAACTGCTGTTCTTTAGAGTTAGTATTTGTAAATTGTTATTGTTATTAGAATCTCACTTGATCATAAATCATTTCCATGCTTGTAATATTGTAATGCTGAGATGAAGACTTCACTTTTATCAGTCTAATACCGAGTGTTCAAAGGTCTTTTTAACAGTCTTGCAACTATGTGAACAAGCCGCGTTTGAATTTTGAGTTTCTGAAAACGAGTTTGCTTTCTTGTTGGCAAAGAGTTGTCTTCAGACAAGCTGGAGGAAAGAGAAATCGGAAAGTTTGATGGTTGATGGCCATTGACCGGGGAGGGAGAGAGAGAGAGATCTGTGCTTGAAAACTGCAGGTCTTTTATTTGATAGAACACAAAGATTTTTCTGAAAACTGTTCATACTACAATGTATTTATGTAATTCAATCGAGACTTTCCATTTGTGTAGATACATGCATTTATTATTACACAGCTTTTAAGACGCTGTCAGTCACCAGCTGAGAAATTACACTAATACAATAAATAAATACTCAAGTCTTCATTTTTCCTGAGTCTGAATGCTGGTAAATACAATAAGAAAAGGTAAATGTGGAAGTTCATGAGAAACTTGATTTGTTAATGGAATTTTTACAATAACTCAATATAGTACAAGTACTACATGTTTTTAACTTACATTTTCCCCACAACCCAAGTGATCTGCATTTTTAATATTTTCCACTACAAGCTGTTATTTAATAATTTCCAAATTTAGTTGTGGTTATCACCATTTATTCGTGCATTTTTCAGAGCACTTAAGCTGATAGTCATTCTTACACAATTGGTAGATGCAAGCTTATATTAATTGCTTACCACAAGCTGCTTCAAGAAAGTGGCTGAAGCTGGAGCTTATAGTTCAACCTATTTATCAACAATATTACCCATTACATTATCGCATTCCATGTTCAGAAACTATACAAGAATACGTGACAAAAAATACTGAACAGAGTCACTGCCATTAATATCTCAGCAGCATTATAGGTACTCGTTAGTTGTGACTGCCATATTTAGAAATTTCACTCTAATATTACGAATATGAATCTGAGATATTGCCACAGCAGAAAATCAGTCTGTTCAACAACTCAATAATCAAGCAGGCCATTGTGAATGGGCTGTAAATTTTAATCAGTTAGTATATTACATCTGCTGCCTTCAGTTGGTTGTGTTTGTACACAAGTCATAATATCACCTGAAACTGTCCACTGATGACAATCGACAGCTGCCAGATCCTGCCTTGCAAGGATACCGATGACACCATGTGACTCAGGCCAGTCCATCCAGAGAGCGATTGGCGTTGTACCTCAGCATTCAGAGCCACATCTAAAAGATGGTCAAGCAAAACAAAGACTGCAAAAGAGCAGGGCATAGCCTGAGCTTGAACACAATTTAGGAAAAGATGCATAGCAGGAATTGGGAGTCCCTGTTGGATAGATACCAAAGGCAAACTATCCCTTTTTTGGTTTTGCCCCTTGACACCAACAGTGCAAAAATTCATGGATACCCATGTATTTGTGAAGGTATAGTTAATGTAAAAAGTTATCTGAAGAGATCATAAAGAACATAGACTGCTAAAAATTTAAAAAGTTCAGTCCTTAAAACCCAGAGTTTGGATTTTAATGATCAGCATACATAAAAACTATAATAAAGTAAATAAATACTGAATATGAACAAAAACTATACAATATACGATGCATGGCCAGACAAAAGATGCCAAATGCATTTTGTAAAATTCACTAACGTTCAATAGAAGTTCCTCTGACTCACCAGATTGTGGATTGTTTGTCTACAGACATAATTCGTCTGATCAATTGTGTTGATCCATATCTTCATCCTGTGTGCCAAGACAAAGCCAAATCTTAATGGCAGCTCTCAGTAAATGATTTATTCTTTACCTGCACAGAGTTTCATTGCACCCATTGGGCAAAATGTCCCTTCTGGAGAAAATCCTGTTCCTCCCTGTCAGCTGCGCTTCCCTATCCCCTGTCACTCTCTGCATCACCCCCTCCCTCTCTCTCTGTCTGATCACTTGCAAGATGATGCTGGCTGCATTTGCCTTGTCTAAATGTAATAAACTGATTTGCCAGTTTCTTGTGCATGCAAGTATGCGACTGAACCTGTGACCTATTCTGTACATGGTGTAGCGTCCTATGTACTTGGTGCATGCTAGACGCAGCCTGTAGTATTTAGAATGTGTTGGTCACCTTAAATATAATCAAAACTTGAGCTTTGAAGTAGCAGCTTCAGATGCAATTGTCTCCCTGGGTTTTGCCTCACAGACAACTAAACATACTCAGATATATATATATATATATATATATATATATATATATATATATATATACATACATTTAGTTAATAAATGCAGACAACATCTAGAACTAAAGCTGCTACATTCCAGGAATTTAAGGCTTCTGCTGACATTCTCCTACAGTTCAGGGTTGCGACTGAGCTGTGCACATGCGAACATGTACACAGGTCAGAAGCAATTGCACACAAGAAAACAAAGCACACACAAAAAACAGAATACTTTCAGGGATTTTGGTGCAGCTATTTAGTGTGTATCAGCCCAAGGAAACTTATGTTCATACAAACTCTGTTCCAAACTAAGTCTTAACTTTTAAACTAACTTTTATCACTGCATCATGCTAAGTCTACAAATACTGTACACTGCACAACATTGAGAAGTTTAGTGGCTACAGGTATTATATGCCTGGACACACTGTAAACAAATTTCTACACTGTTTCTAAAACATTGCACATCAGCACTTCGCTTTACTCTTGCTTAGGCATGTAGCCGTGTTAACATCAACAGCCAGCCATCACATATACCAGTAAAACAACCATCGCAGTAGCCAGCATCACTATCATTGCCACTTGCCTGTGGAAAACTGATGAAATCGTCGTCGAATGACTGGGCAGGAAGACATGATGACATGTAACCCCGTGACCTTGAGTCTTGGCTGCTGCTGCTGCTGTGGTGTACAGCTGGTGACGATGAAGACAGTGGCTCCCTTAGTTCAGTGTCAGATTCAGCTGCAGTGTTCCTTGTTCCCAGAACAAATGATGGAGATGTGAACAAAGTTTTTGCCTTGTCACCGGTCGCAGGTAACGTTCCATGTCTGTGAAATCCCAATTGAAAGACATCGGAACCAACGCTCTCCTCCTGCTCTGCCTCACCATCGTTTGACGTAACCACTCCCTGACCATGGGACAGACGAGATGAAGTGAGGTTTAAACTGACTGAGTCGGCTTCTATGAGGTCGGGCATGTCCATCAGAATGCGCTCAGAGCCAGAGGTAGAGTGTAAGGGGCTTAACGTTGGCATTTCTTCGCATAAAACATCTCTCTTCTCAACTACAATCAAACATCAGTGCCTGTAAGTGATCATTTCCTGTACATATTCATATTAAAATTCCATCTAAACACACAAATTGTATCAAGCTAGCACTGTCCGAAATCAGGTTACTGAATCTGAAGAACAATAACCGAAATCAGGTAATTGAATCTGAAGAACAATAACTGAATGTGAAATAAAATCTGAATGTGAAATAAAATATGAATTTTCTGAATGTGAAATAAAACAAAAGCTACTTCGCACACGCAGGATCGTTCCAGACTGAAATCACACATTATTTGTTACTGACTGTTTGACTGTATAATTCCAAGAGGGCTCGAAAATGTATCGTAGAAATTTTGTTGTGATGACGAGTCATTGACTTCAAGATTTGAAGGCGAATATGCATCAGTATATGATGAGAAAAGACGACTTTTTCTTCCTGTTAAAACAATTTTTGTACTGGAGAGCCAATAAAACAAGAAAGCATTCATTTATTATCCAGTAAATTCTCAGATGAACTTCCATCCCACCCTCAGTGAAAGAGAATTGCCGACACAGGTGATTGTAGTTTCCCCAGCTAAACATATATGTTAAAGAAGAGGCTAAAATACAAAATAAATGCTTGACAGGAAAGATTGGTGCTATTGTTGGAGAGTTTAGAATTTTGGACACTAGTTTTCTGAGTAATGTTTCACAACCTGATGAAGGCACAAATCAGAGACTAAGATATTAACACACTGTACACTGTCTATCAAAAGTGCAGCTGCTAATGATGCTACACAAATTATTATCATCTTTTTATTACCTTTGCATTAATTAAGCACCACTATCTAATGACTAAGCATCAATCGATGGCGCTGAGCAATTGTGAGCGCAACTTACTCAAGGTCTCTGCACAGTAACTGCCTCAGCAGAGGCTCGAACCCAGACTCGGTGTTACAAACTAAGCGCTCTAACCAAACGGTTACCATACCTCAAATCGGCTAACATGCCATGACTGACTACTGTACCCCAGTAGCAGGTATTTATTTCTCAGAATATCGTCAGCTTACTTTTCCGATTGCCCTTGAAGACATGTGTCTTGGATCGCTTCTTCAAAGATCGATAGCCTGCATCTAAGAGTTCTGCACAGAAGAAAACAAACTGCATATGTATACACAAGCTTTAGAGAAACTTTCAGCATTGGTCAGCAAGACAATGGGCATCCAGTAAAGCAATTCACAATGAGATCATTTCTTGACAGAACTCTTAGCAAAACAAATGATATCACAGAAACTCAGTTTAAGGCCAAATTTAATTTTATTGTTCCGGTCGCATTAAACCTTAAATTCAGTTTAAGGTCAAATTTAAGTTTATTGTTTCGGTCGCATTAATCCTGATTCTAATGCCAACACAATGAATGAAAAAAGACAATATCACAGTGGCTGACCTGCTGGACGCGGTCCTTCCAAATGATGGGAAACAATCTCCGACCATCCGACAGGATAGATATCTGGCGACTGACAGTCAATCCACTGATCAAAGGCCGACTCCCATCCATCAAAATGGATTTTCAGAAGACGACCGACCACGTGAACAATTGTCGCAACACAAATCAAGCTTCAGAACAAAACAGAACAAAACATAGGAAATAATCATCAAATGCATACAGTCAGTTAATTTCTATCAACTCTAATTTCAGAGCTTCTAAAATGTCAGGAAAAGTCTACGGTATGTGCATCACACTGACAGAACCGTATTCTCTCTCCAATATTCTGAAATATACAACTAAAAGTACAAGTCAAAACCTGCCTAAAACATGCAAGACCTATTACGCTACTTAGAAAAAATCTTTTTTAGAGAAAACAATTAAAATAACTTTTTAACATGCAAAAGAAATCATCCATAAAAACAAAAAAAAAGGATAGAAGTAGAAAAGGACTGATCTTTGAAAAATCAGGCCTTGTCCCAGTAGTTTTCACAGCCATCTGAAAAAGTGCATCCGACTGCAGTGGCAGTGTGGCGCTGGACACAGATGGAAAGACGTTGGAAAAGGATGTGAGTCTCGCATCCATCTCCAGGGACAGCTGAATGCGATGCCCCATCTGCATTACAGGGCCAAGGGTTTCAAAAGCATTGGGAACAAATATGTGGGCTGCATGTAGCAAAGCCAAAGCATATTTGGCAGACTTATGAACTGCTGCCTGATCATCAGCAGACCCTGCTGAAACTGCCGCCTGTGACAGATAGGATGCAGTGCAAGTATGGACCACTGTAGCATCCCAGGTCATATATTCACCAGCAGCCCAAGGAATAAATGCAGCACCATCAGGCCACTTGCCATTGGTCTGCAGAAGACCCTTTGTCTCCTTCATACTTGGAACATGTGCACTCTGGAGGGAGTGAGGCATCATTTATGGCATGATGGCAAATGGAGTTAGTTTATCTAGAAAGTTCACAAACGGGCCTGTGGTGACCGCTTAGGCCATCAGCAATTTAAACTAATTTGATTGTAACAAGCACATTTTCTGATGCTTGTTGTCTGAGTTCCTTAAAAGGGTAAGACATTGCAACAGAACATCTACAGTCTTGTATTCTTTGGATTCCAGCTTGAAGAAACATTTCAAATACAGCATATGGAAAACATGGACATATTCAGAGGTGCATCCAATTACTTATATCTACATAAAAAAAACTACAGTTTCTTGTTTGAACCAAGAAGAATTTATTAGATGTGTATTTTAAAATAGCATATTCCAATGTTATAACACTGCCAAGGGAACAACTGTTCTAATAATAGCCACCAACGAAAAAGCTATTTCAATAACATAGAATATAAAACACTGAGTGAGTTTCTCAACAATAACACATCAATAAAACATAAATTTATTATATTATTACATTATAATTATTTCAGCCTAATAATTTAAGCAACTACGGATTTAATCAACACTCACATAAATAAATATGGTGGCCATAGAAATGCAGAATGAAATATTCCCTTTCTTAACTTGCACTGATTTTTGTAGTGGCTGCATAATTTGAGACTGCTGTAGTGTAGGACTCTAAGATTTCTTGTAAGTTCTAGAAAATTATATGCAAATCAGATTTTAGTGTGAACTTAAAATGCAAGAATCTGAACAAGCCCAAAACTGAAAGCTGTAGTGCAGACGGTAAAAGATGTGTGGGATATAATTCCCGAGTCATTTTGAAACTTGGCATCAACACTTCACTAAATGGTGCAAAAAAATGATGCACTTTTTGCAGCCGCATAGTGCCCCTGCTGTGTGGTTGATTTGATTGAATTATTCTACTTTTTCTTACAAGTTTTGTATGACATTTGAGTTGAGAAGTTCGAGCGCTTGCCCTGTAACATGGAGTGTGCTGGTTCAAGCCTCACCTGGGATGTTACTATGCAGGGACCTTGAGCAAGTCCTTTGTGCACAGCTGCTTAGCACCATCACCACCTGATGCTTAGTAATCAGATAGGTGTGTTTAATAAATACAGAAAGAATCACAATTTGATTGAAGGCGGTTGGCATTTTACTTATGGTTTGGATCATCCGCTGAATCTGGTAATTTATCATGCTTATGCATGATCTGCTTTATATTGTTATATATGGTATTGGAGGGAATCATATGTTAGTCCTAAAAACGAAGAGCAAAGGAAAGAAATTAGACTAATGTAATATAGTTTAAAGCAAAACAGGGTGACCGTCAGGTTCTTAAAAGGTGCTATACAAGTGCTCCAATACATACATAAAAGATAAAAATGAATACCTTGGCTCCATGAGGTCTACAGCTTCGAGCTTCATTCCAACCTTGTAACCATGATTAGGTATATCCTTCAATCAAAATTTCATCTCATTATTACCATTTAAAAAATCCTGTCACAAAAATAACAACAAAACACCTAAAACAATCATTTTTCAAGGTTATCAGCTAATGCAAATGTCAAAAAAAGAAAAAAATTTGAAAGGGTAAGACTGTCAGTAACCTGTCAGCTCTAAGCAAAAGATATAGAAACCCACGATGCCATTTTTACATATTGGTTCTTCAATAAGAAAGACTGATTGCTTGATAGCATTTTTTGAGGATATATTTGACTGAATTTACAAAAGAAGAACTTTGAATTATTAATTACTAAGAACTAGCTGCCAATGTCACTGACACAAAACAAGTTCTAAATATGACTCGTACTGAAAATGAGCCTGAATGGCTGCCATCAGTAAAGGACCATTATTACAAATCCAGTGCATCTTAAAGCCCAATGTTTCAACTGAAGACTTGTATAGAACATGGTAAAGATATCAACTCTGAAAACATATTTACTACTTTAAAGGAAATAACCAACATACTAACCTTATCAAAAAAATCCACAGGAGCAGCAATGGCTTTGGTCATTTGTAGATATTCATACCAGTTAAATGGCGTCTTACTTCCTGGCAATTCACAAAACAGTCATTTAAAATTGCAATATAATACCAAATTCAACACTTCATCCATCCATCAAATCAACCAAAGGCACCAACCAATCAATTATTAACATCATCATCTGACCGACACATCATCATTCAGACCTACAAATTTCACTACAATATTATGCATCTGGATCCGAGACGTTGGCTCTGGAAAATCAACAAGTGTGCCACACTAGACTGAACAACCAACTAAACTCAGAAACATTGCCTGTATATTTGCTCAAATGTAATAAAACAGAAATTTAAAGGATGTATGTAAGAGAAAATCAACCTTTAGGTGGAGTAAGTTCTAAGTTGTTAATTTTGCAGAATCCCATTGGCAGAATATATGGTGAGGTCACATGGTAGCAGAACCATTCTGTTTCACTACTGGCTCCATCTATGCCAATCATGAGATAATCCTGATGCAAGACCCTCTGAACTGTTGATACGCAGATACATGCAAGGTTCAAAGGATCAATTGCCTCAAGCTTCATTCCAACTTGGAATTTATGCAGACTGTTTGAGACATCTTTCATCTGACAAGCATTAAAAAAGAAATGGACTCAATAAAAACTAAATGCATGCTCAGATAAGTAAACAAAAACTTCAGACATTTCTCCTAGCTAACTACTGACCAAAAGAGACATGTTTGTGTAATGTTGCAGTCTCTTGGTCACACTAACCTTGTATCAAGCATGCAGATTCAAGCCTACTCTGTCAACGTTTAGGTATCAAGGAACCTTGAGCAAGGCCCATGCACAAGGCTCTATATAAATGCCTACTTCTTTTACATTGCAGCATTCTTTTATTTTTCTGGCAACAAGTGGCTGACTGTGCAACGCCAAGTTTATGGGTCTGAAGTCTTCCAGAGGTCAGTGTGCAGCAGCCTTGAGCAACTAAGAATTAATCAATATAGCAAGCCTTCAGTTAACATAACAACTGATGTCTGGTGCAGCAAACACTGACGCTCCACGTTATGTATGTAACCAGATACTTATACAGCACCTTCAAAGAACCTCTCAAAGGTGTTTGTCACTAGCCCCACAGAAATGAATGGAAGCATTTTTAAGAATGGCAAGTTCATCTTTCCCACTTTTTCCACTCTTTCCAGTTTTCGACTTCAGTGCAGAAAACAGTCTGAGGTTCATGTATGATGCTCTGACTAGACAACGTTTCCATCGGCAGGCTCTTGCATGCACCAAACCTACAGTCTCAGACTAGACAGAAAACTGCAATCAAGGTTCCTGATACATTTTTCATTTACATAAACATAAGAAAACTGAATAAAAAATAAAATTCAAACAAGTCAGTTCTTCTTTACAGATATCAAATGGCTTATCTCCTAACGTCAAACAATGCCTAGTTAGAAGAAATAAAGAACAATTAGGGCAGCACAAGCCAAAATTTTCCAGTGCAATTTTATAAGAAAGTGGTAACTTGTCAAATCTCTCACATACCTTAAAACCGCACCTGGGTTCAATTCCAAGTCCAAATATTCCATATTGCCTCAGCTAGGTAAACCATAATGGTCATTAGTCACTGATGCAAAATCTGTGTTTTAGTCGACAGATCTAGCATCTCTGGGACTGCGCTAAGACAAAGTTAGCAAATTTTAGACAAGGTCATTTACCTTAACAAACATGTCTGGTGTAGCATCGTTTTCATGATATTGCTTGAAAGTGGCTTTGCTTAAAGAAGCAGCTTTATAATCTGTCAAAATGTAACCAAAAAGGAATAAACCTGGCAAGAAATTGATATCAAACAATAACCCAACAATAGCTTCTATATCTCAACCAACCAAACATATACCACCCTTTAAGTACACACTGCTCACCAATCAATGACCATTTAAGAGCAAAGCTTACATTCACAGCAACTGCTGTAGAAATCAAATGATTTATTACAGTATGCTAATCTGGTCGCCGAGTGCCAGCTGGTTCTACTCCAGAACGCAAACAACAGACTTGGCAACAAAACTCCTGCAAGCAGGCAGATGCATTACCCAGCTGACACCACTCGATCCACATACAAATCTAAAAATTCTTGTCCTGTCTGATGGACAATCAAAGATGATACATCATGCACACGAATCAGAAACGTGGATGAATAAATTAAGAAAGTCAAATAGAAAAAGTGGCCAGTCTTTACAAGCCAGAGGCACACTGACTGGATTGATGACTCCTGCCTCTATAAGGAAATATGATGAGACACAAATATGCAGGCTGACACATTTAACCACCAGCCTGGTATCTTTAAATTATAAGCTCTGCAATTACCTGGAGAAGCATCAAGATTATGACCAACCACCTGTGACCACCCAACATGATGAATCAATGTAGACAGACTATGGCACCAGAAGAAATCATTGTCAATCTAAGACACAATGTTAAAATTAAAAAGCCTTTCACAGAAGAACATCTTCTATTGTCATCTAAAATTTGTCAAGAGGCCACACATCATTCTGTTTATATGCCCAGTAGCTGAAACACAGCATCACAATGCAGGTGCAAGCATTACCATATTTCATGCATATATCCCATGGGTTATATAAGAATTTACAAACCCCGCACCCCTTCTGCTGGTTATCTTGGTGTGCGGGTTATACCAGTTCATTTTACACAGGTTGTCACCATGAGCTTACTGTATTTTCTCGGCCGTACCACAATGACGGCACTGTTAAGTTGCAGAACAATGCAAGATGAATCTGTGACAGGTGGCACAATTAGAAGAAACCATTGTCAATCTGACTGCTAAAGATCAAATTTGTTCTGACTTAACCATTTTCCACACTTCCTGAATTAAAGATTTGTTTATTTTGCTGTGTGTTTCATTGGTATCAGATTTTATTTCATGGTGCTACTTTACAATAACTACCAACCCAAGGAATCTAAACATAGCAACCAGATACTATACAGCGGTAGAATCCACTAGAAAACTAATACGTAAAATAAGTCCATTACTAATGCATGAATGTAGGAAAAACTTGTGCTCTCTTAGTCTAAGCATAAGTGACTCCAGTAGAGAAAGGGATCACCTGACACCAAAGGACGTCATGCTAACAAATGTCTCCCTGCTAACAAGGTGCTCAAAAACTTTGAGTGAAACAAATCTACCTCTGAGTTGACATATCTCAGCTTAAGTCGCCCTCCGATGACCTCATCGACCATTGCCACCTTCATCATTGAGAGACACATTCGATCAACGACCTCAAGTACCATGCTCGGCTGCAGAGGCCATTTCTTCATCTCCTCATTTATCTTACTCTTGAAGTTCTGTGGCAAAGTTCTGGCACCAGTTAAAACTTTCACGAGAAATCCCTTCCAGTCACAGTACTTGTTCTGAATGGCTGAAATGCATACAAATTAAGTAACTGCAGCCAAAACGACAATGCAAATTAAGTACTTACAACCCAACACAATCTGCAATACTTAAACAATACATCTGTCAAAAGCACTGTTTCCCGATATATGGCCACAGCCATGCACAATGCATTTATCTGTAGTACCATGATTCACTGCAATTCAGTTTTCAAGTTGTTGCTGTAAGGTTAGCTACATAATTTAAATTAACTAGACATTTATACTGCACCTTTCAATTACTTCTCAAAGGTGCAAGTTTTGAATTTAAAATGCTACTTCTGAGCAAACAGCCAATACCTGTGGTTGTCTCCCATTTCTTATTACATGTATGATACTAGATCATCAGTTGAATATCTTGTCCTGAATTGAGCTTACAAGGTCTAATACAGAAACAAAATTTGAATACCATAAATACAGAATGACTATGTTAAAAAATATATGTAGATATATTCTGAACTTTACAATACATGCCTCGAAGGAATATTAAGCTCAAGGTCTTTCCAAGGCGCTTAATACGTCCATAAATGAAATTTACAACTTATCTAGCTGGCATGGTTACATTCACATCACAGTTTGCACTAGCATGTGCTAATAGCTATCCCCTGTGACAGATAGAGGCCTACTTCTTGGTGGCACCAGTTGGCAGCCGGAGGCAGCACACCATCCCACCGGATGAACATCATCTGAACAAAGGTTGACCCAGAAATCGTGCGAGGAATCCAGACCAAAACCCTCATAACGCACTTTTGCTCGGTAGCCTAAGCAAACCAAAGAAATGACAATCACGCAGTAAGCAGCAAAGAAAAAGCATCAGTACATCAGGAAAAAAGAATATTTGTAATATTAAAAACAAAAACAAAAATCTAATCAGATGACTTATAACTGCAGCCACCTAGCACAGTCCAACCTAGAAAACTGCAATATAAGCTCCATGGTCCCCCTTTGCCTCTACTCTGTCACCACTTGATGTTGGTTGGTCTGTCAGGTCTAGAGCTCCTCCTGAGACTTTCAGGAAATGGCACATTGTAAACAAATGATTGGTTAGTTCCATATGTATGACATTATCTTCTAACCAATCTAATCTAATCTAATTACATCTATGGTGCCGCCATCATAATGCTCAAGGCATCAATCGATGGTCGCTTCAAGTGAAAATCCCAGTCAAAAATTGGAGAAGCCAGGTCGAATTCCAATGGGTCAGAGCAACCAGAAGCCAGGCTATGGTGGGTAATCAGAGTAGAACATCATTTGGCCTAATAACACAACATCCTACAAGCAACAAATGATGCTCAAAACTGAATCAGCACAAGCCAGACAGTCAATGTTTAGAACTTATTCTTTTGTTTAAGTGCTCAAAAGCCATCAAAGTTCATAAAAGAAGCTGAGATACATAGCCTGAAGAGTATGGTAAAATGAGGGAAATCCTCAAAAGACTAAAGTTAATCTAGAAAGATGCATAACAATACCAGCAACTTTGATAACAGATGCAATCCAGTAGACCTTGTTCGACGTTAAACACGTATCATTATTGATAACTTCAATCTTCATGTCAAGTATGACATTTTGCCAGAAGTCAGACAAAGGACACTGCAATTTTATAAAATGCCAAAAGACAATCTGAATGACATTCCAGATTTAAAAAATGACACAACAGAAATACAGACAGATAACCAGAAAAAGCAATACAGTTCAAATCATCCATCACCAATATAGGTACAACTAAGCATCACCATAAAAAATATTACATTAGAAGAACTGAGGTAAAAGAGCATTGATAGATTCAGATCTGCAAACTTTCCATACATGATGAGGAATAATTAAATAAACAGGCTGATCAAAGAAAGTGAGACATGAAATGATTTACAGACAGGACATTCGTTAATTTAAGCTCGTAATCATGTGTTCATTATTTCAGAAGAGAAAACTCCAATGTGATTGAACAGTTCAAGCAAATACTAAAGCACAGCTATCTGGTTTGTTAAAAAGAATCTACGTTGCTTACATGCTTGAAGCATGTCACAGGAGCAGCGACAGCATTTTCACTGTCAAGATATTTGCTCCAATCAAATGATGAACTGTAACCTAATAAAATAACCATAAGTACAACTTATGCAAAGATTTATAAGAATTTAGGAAAACACCTTAAAATACTCAAACAAAATATAGGGGTTTAAAAATCAGGTCAACAAGTTTATTTATTTTAAAAAATTAAATAAATAAAACTCCATTTCCACATCTTGATTAACCCTAATTACAGTGCAAGTCATCTGTACATGTCTCTGGCTGTTTAACTGTCCACTGTGTTCATTTTCGCACAACAGTCAGTCTCACACTTACTTGATTTAATGACGGCATAATAGAATCTTTAATAGTAACTTTCTATATTTAGTATCTCTGGCTCCATTTGGTGGTATTAACAATACTATAATGGTGCTGTGCAATTCATAAAACATGGCATTAAACAACAATTCTTGCAAATCTTTAATGTAGAAAGTACAATTTTTTTATTTTAACTGAATTTTACCATATAACAGTATACCTAACAATTACATAAGTAATTTTGCCAAATACAGTTAACAGAATGCTGACACAATGTCAGGACATCAGAAATTGACCTGAATGCCGATGTGAACAACGTAATAATTTTACAACAAATTTTCCATTTTTGCATCACAGCATCCTAAGGGAAAGTGCAACTTATAGTTCGGAAATTACGGTACGTACATTCATACATACTGGGTACATACATGCCAGTAAATCTTTAACATGCTGGATGCGAGGGACGTGTTAATATGTCGCACAATTGTATAGCTGGGACGCTACCGACGTGTAAACACGTCGCTTAGGTATCAACTCTTTCTAGTCAGTTCAGCATCCCAGTAATATTTCCTGCCGCTTGGTAAAAATAGTGGACATGTTCTGTCACCTACTGAATACATATACTATTATTTTGGACATTCTCTAGGGCCTGGTATATCACATATATGCTGAAGACTGAATGGACCGAAGGAACTAATTTTTAGCCTTACGGACGTGTATACACGTCCCTCTGGTATCAACTATTTCGAGGCAGTTCGACGTCCCAATATTATTTCCTGCCGCTTAGCAGAACTACTGTACAAGTGCTGCCACCTACCGAATGCATATACGATTATTCTGGACACTCTCTAGGACCACATATATCACATATGCCGAAGACCGAATGGATGAAATGGACAAATTTTCAGTCATGTTACACACCACTGAGAAAGTCATTGACGTGGTACAGAAAGATGGTCCTACAGATGATTTACATAGCTGTAGCAGGGGCATAACTTCTCTACAAGAATCTTGCAGGAACTAGGCGCCAGAATATTACTCGGTCTCGGCTGTGAAGCCAAGATCGACCAGAGAGCTGCACCATCAATGGCCTTCAAGCATCACAAGGCTTTGGACCTATTCAGAGTCAGTGGACAGCACTATCTGTATGTTATCCCAGCAACTGCAACCGAAGCAGGACCTTGCAGGAAGTATGTTGCTTGTAGCAAGCATACAGAGCGCAAAGAAACGCGTTATTTTTGTGAAACTTGCCCCCTCCAGTCTAGTGCTACATATAACATAGTACTACACCATGTATAGTACTAAGTTTCAAAAAGTATCACAATGAACGTGATTTCTAGACGTCCTTCAGTGAAACAGTAAGATAAACACATAAAAGGAACAGTTATTTTTGATTCTTTGAACAAAAGGATGTCAAAAAAGAATAAATAAAAATTTCCGTAATTTTTGTTTTTGTATCTGCTGCCCTGGCCCAGTGCTGCCATGGAATACCCAGGTACCCAGTGGTAAATTCAGTTGGGCGTTACAGGCATGTGTTTCATCTTGCTCTTGAACTTATTTATCCCATTACATTTCAGACCCTACTATTACTTCAACTTCTGAAGTAAAAGTAAAGTTTCCATGTGCCATGCAGGACATGGGACCTTTGCTTTTTAGAGGAAGTGCTCGTTTCCTGCTGTCTGGCCCTTGAGCCAGCAATGGACAAATTCCAAGGTCCTAAACAGTGCATTTCAGGACTTGCCGTTTACTTCTCAGCTTATGCCGAAATAAAATTATACTACTTGGCGATGCTGACAAGTGTGTGCAAACCACTTGTCCAGGGTCACCACATGGAGTCTGCCCAGCAGGCTTGAACCTGCAAATGTTGGACTACTGACCAAATGACCAAGTGCACTACCAGTTAGATCACTGTGTCTTCCCTACAAAAAATCATGGATCTGCCCCGGCTTAATAAGTAATTTACTGTTAAATCAGAATATATATTTATTCAAGAGTTTTACGGTTATTTTAGTTGTTCACGGAATCAGCTGAAAATCTGCCCATTGCACACTCACATTGTATCTGTTTCGATGGAGCAGCTGAAGACAAAGAACTCTGCTGTAACTTTGCTTTATTTTTCGATGCAATCAACGCTTTTTTCTATAGAATATATCAACCACAAGGCAACATTACTCAATTGGACTAGATAAGGCAAACATAACTCCAAAACACAGGTAATTGTAACTGGACAATTATATAATACCACTTCAAGAGAAACTAATCAGAGGCACTCCCATAAAATTAGCCAAAATGATGTTAAATGTCATTAAGAACAAAGTGTTTATCAGTCAGCCAGCAATGCTCAGATAACTGGAAATGTCACCAGCAGTAGAGACCAGGTAGCCATTCAGAATGGACTCTGATACTCAGGCCATAGTTTACTAAAATTTTGACACCCTTACATAATATGCATATCCAGTGGCTAAGATGGCTGTGTATTTACTGATCGTCATTTTTTTCTTAAGGTTCACCTCAAAAACAGAACTTAGAGATGCACGAGACCAATACATTGTAAATTACTGGCCAGAAGGCATTCTTGATGTCATTTCCTGCCATGTTTCATATATCAATTAAAACTTCTCACACAAATCACGTTTACTATTATTACTATTACTATTATTATATTATTATTATTATTCCTTTTGTACCTACATAGTACCAATATGTAATGACAAGATAACAGTAGATGACACTCAGCAACTATATGCCAATATGTGTTCAAGGTTCACACACACATATATGAATATTTGTGTATAAAGGTCCATATGCTATATAAATTTGTTATTACAATTTTACAGAGTGACTGTCTTGGAGAGGTTCAAACCTGCACCCTATGGCTTTTAAGACGAGTGCTCAACCAGTAAGCCATTGTGTCAGACAGAGAATCAGGATACACACAGAAAATTCACTTCCCATTCAACATGTAAATTACCAAATGTTCTATACATCATTTAAAAAATTTTGTTGGATGAATTCCAACCAAAATAGATTACACAAATCACCAACTTTGGACACAAGGAAGTCTTTATTGTTTACTTGCCTTTTCTACAGTTTTATTGTGCGGACGATTGACTGATTTATCTCGCTTTGATGATGAGTAGCTTCGTGAACAAACTCGACTACAGAAACGACGTGATTTTGAGAAGAAACTATCCTGACGACCACGGTAACCACAGAATTCACAGATGCCTAAAACAACCCAGTTCCCCAAATCTTCATTTAAAAACTAATTAACTGTAAATCTGTTCTCTTTCATTTGGTAATCGGACACACTTCATCCAGCAAATGGCAGAAGTGCTATCTGAATAATGAATCTCTTACATCTGGACTCAAAAAACATGCATTGAAAAATATGTCCAATACTATTCATGCATATTCATGAAAATACACACTAATTCTGAACAACATTAAGGTCACTGCTAATCAACTTCTATTGTCAAACAGTAATACACATGACAGTGACTCAGTGAAATAAAGAATTATAAATATACAGTATAACTGCCAAGTTTACACAGACTTATTAATGTTGAGTCATCTGCTATGATGGATTTTCCACAACCTTTGACACAATAAATTCCACACAGCAGCTCTTAGTACATTCAGCTGTTAAAAACATTTTTAACCTCTGCACAAGAGAACGACCCTCCCAATGACAATGTACAGCAGCAGCGCTCATTTTAAAGCAGAGTCTGATAGAGTAAATAAGTGGAGCACATATCTTGAGCTACTGAAGGTTTCTGAACCCCCAACCTCTGGGTTGACAGTCTATCATGCTAACCATTAGACTGTCATGTCACTTGCTATTTATTAACTGTCTGGCAATAAAGTAGATGCAAACATAAGTCAGACAGTTATTGTGGCCTTTAATGTCATTATTAGATAGAAGCATCTTGTCATGGGCCCTATATACATAAATCCGTACCAATGCCGTCTGGAACTGGAGTGCTTGTTTGACTGAGGCCAGTAACAGAGGTAGCAACCAAAGTAGAAGCGTTGGCTTCAACAGTTGCAACTGAAGTAGCAGCATCACCGTCGTCAGGTAGCTTAGTTACCTCCTCTGATACATCAGTACTCGGTGAAACAAATGACTTCTGCTGCATTTCTTCATTCGACTCTACTTTAAAACTCATCTAGAAAAAACACAAAATCCATGATTGATTATCTTCTAATCTATTTCATACAGCTTAAGAAAACACAATTAAACACAAAAACTGAATTATGTACAAGCAAAGTCAATTTCGTTTTATGATTAGTCTATGTCTGTCAGTGTATGTGTGTGACAGAGAAAGAGACAGACAGACACAGACAGACAGGTAGACAGACACAGACTTGGAAGGTATTGACTAATACCCTGTTTGCAGGGCTGTTGACATCGTGATATTGTATCACTGTCGCTTGGTATTGTCAATATATTTCTCAGTATCTTACCTTATACTGCAATACTTTTAATTCTGGGTACTGCTTGTGCATCGCAAATATGTTTCAGCTCCTAAAAATTCTCAATACTGATACTTTTTCCTGCCAAGTTTAGTTTCAGACATAAGGTGATGGCAGTGACTCAGTGACGCATAGGTTACATTACAGCAGTTCTGGCTTTTCACGAGTGCTTCAAAGTTACACGCACTTGGTAATCATTTCCACTTGCTTATGAACCATGTGACCATAATCAGATATGAGTTCCTCCTTTAAATTCATGCAACCAATTCTTTAAAGCTTGGAATTTTGTTGGCTAGAAAAATTCTTGTGTCAAAATATTTTAGGTACAGAAAGTAGTGTTAAAATGAAGAAGACAAAGCCCAAAACAATCAACAGACAAGTGATTGATAGGTGTATAGATTGTTTCCAGTATGTTGGCCCAAGCACTACGATGGACCCTTTGCCAGTTTATCACAGCACTTGCTTGCTGCAATGTTTATATACTGAACTATATACTATAAGTGATCTGATATTAGTTCATTTAACGACATTTTCGTATTAGCACCACGCTGTCTCCCTTGCCTTGATCCTCTGGATCCTGACCTTGCACCAACGACTATGTGCCTGTGAATATGCTAGTCTCTCTGAAGCAGCTTTAGTGTGGCAGAGAAATTCTAGATGTTTAAATTTACAAGGACAGTGAGTGTCAAATTGTTATTCAGAGCATATATGGCAACATATAATGATACAAAACTGTAAATGTAAATGTGCATTAGAACACAAAAGTTCAGAAAATCAAATGATAGCAGCTACAATAAAACATGCATATATCTTACTGTATGTAGGCCCTATTACAAGATTATACAGCTGGAGTTTAGGCAGACCAGTCCTTAAATGTGAAAGGATCTGAAAGATTTTTAGGGTTGCATGTAAAATAATGATAGGGGTCACCATAAAGGATGTCTGCAAAAAATGACCTACTTTTGACCCCTCCTTCCCCATTGTAGGCATTTGGCATTACCTTTTTGGTCCCTCTTTGGAGAAAACCCACTCAGGCAAAGTACTAAGGCCTAGACTAGGCTATCCCTTTGATCTTGCTATGATGTATTCACTTTGATAATGTCTTGTCCAGCTAAGAGGTTAACTAGGTCTAATGCAATACAGACTCTGTTGTCTGACTGAAATTGGTTTTTAAGGCACTGGCTGTACTGAAATAACTGTATGTACCAAATTTAGGTGCCATGCCTGCATTGGGCATAACCTCCCTCCCCTTGTTTGCACCTAGGTGACCCTTTCCTCCCTCCCTCCCTCCCTCCCTCCCTGTTAGGGGACATCCTTAATGGTCCACTCCATAGCCTACTTCAAATCATTTCTTTTATGTAAATTTAATTTTCAGAGTCATTATTTTCCTGTTTATAGCATGCTAGCTCATTGCTCTCATGTGTTCAACATATTTAATTAAGTACTAAGAACAGGATTTGGACAGTCCTTTTTTGGACCGATTTGCTAGTCTACTCAAAACCGATTCTGTAACATGTGAGTGTTCAGCTGAAACCAGTTTGCCACTGATTAGGCTATAAAATTGCACATGACATAATTTCTCTGTTACGTTGCTTGCATACCGGGGTATTTATAAACCTGAAATACAGGATTAATCAGATCCTTTTATTGCACTAAAATTACTAGCAAGAGCTCCAAAATAAAGTATTTTTTAGCCTGGTACCATGGAAGAATTTAAAGTTACTTTTACTGCTGCAAGTTTGCATTGGTAAAAGTGCTGTAATTAGTATTGCCAATACTTTTCAGGTCTGTCTTAGGGTTCATGCGTTTCCTTTTGCCCAGCTTGCCAAGTGCACTATGAGATACTGGGCACAGGTCTGGTTTGGGGACTGTCACCAAATTTCATCACATTTTATCTGGTGCTAGACAGGACCTCAAGGAGTCTCACATACATATACCCATCCTCTGGAACTGATCAGGAAATATTCTACAAATGTTCAAAAATTCACTTCAATGCAATACAAAATGGTCAATCACTATCTACGTATGTCCATTATGTATATTTACACAAATTCTGAACTGGTCATAGGCAGATGTCTTAAGGAAGATCAACTCAAGGAATTATTGAAATTTTTAATGCAATTCAAAAACATGCCATCCAGGTAAATCATTTTATTTTAGTAACACGTAATTCGTTGCCATAAGCATAGTAATTTAATGAAAGATATTACAATATGGGTAGATACTATGAGAGTATGCGAATCAATACTATGTGTATGTAATTACAATACATTAATTATATAACGCTAACAAATATGAAGTATATTAAATACCACAGAGAAAGAGTTACCTGTTCACCAATTTAGTTCTTAACTCACATGCTTCTTAGTCAAAAACTACGTTCCTCTCAACCTTCCAACCTAATTATCTACTAAACTATTTACCTAATTACCTACCTATTTAAATACCAAGTTGTTTATTTGATCAATTACCACCTTAATTTCCTAAATTCTGTATAACAATCCAACTAACCTGCCTATCTATCTGCCTATATGTGTACTACTTAACCATTCCTTAATTGCTTACCTAGTTGCTTACCTATTTAGCTAATTTGCTAATTTTTTTACAAAATTGCTTATTTATTTTCTCAAGAGATTCACCTGCTAAAGGGAGAGGTAAACTGGGCAGACACAGGAGTCTTGCTAGGACAGCTTGTGGGCCTAGAGAATGAGACACACAGGGTGTGACTGGCAGAGGGGCTGGTTGAACCTCTGGCTGGGTTCAGGCTGCCTTCAGTTCTCACTGAAAGGCCAAGGAGTATTGGCTGGGGGACCAGCTGTTGCCGGGGCCATTAGTGGGTACCAGATGCATAAGGAAAATAGGAGGCCCATCTCACTCTCTTTTGTCTTCTGGCTGTGGAGTGAGTTGGTTCTTCTAGTGGTGCTTCAGGTGGTGGGGGCTTCTTTGGTGTGCTGAGGAGGCCTTTTTGGGCTGGAAAGTCTTTTCCGAGACATGATCGGGGATTTCCAGCCGAGCAACAACTAAGGATGAGCAAGGTAACCAGTGTTAAGACCTACTAGAAGCCCTTTCTTTGCTAAGGAGCTACGATAGTTACACACTGCTGTCTTGAAGGGAAACAGGGTCAGTGTTTGGGAAAATATCTGTCCACTGCAGTTAACCTTGAGGGACCAACAGTCTTCTGAGTGTCATTTGAGCAACAGCTCTACTGATTCTGTTAACCGCCCTTTTCCCTGAATAAGGTGCAGTTTACATTCCTGGGAGGATGGCCTTATGCCAAGTATAGCAAATTATCCATAGAGTTAACAGATTGATTTGTACATGTAGGAGAGTCAATTGCCTGACTGTAGTTTGTAACAGAGCTTTATATTTAAACATGTGTGTTCTGCAGTATACGATTCATATTTACATAATCTTAGCACATCCTTCCATTTTAGCCAGGATAATTCCCCTATGGGATTCCTACAAGAACTTGCAAAGCATAGGGCCGAACACTGCAAAGCTGGACCCTGACCCACTGACCATGCTCTGCCGCAATTACCTGGAACGATGAGGCCTCCAGCATCATCTGGGCACGTGGGCCCTGTTCTTCACTCTACCCAGGGGAGTTAGAACCAGGCAGCTACAGTAAAAATAAAGGGAGTTTGTCACAATATCATCTGGTAAAATTTGACGAGATTTGGTAACAGTCCCCAAAACCGGACCCATGCTATTGTAAATGAATATTATCAAATTTCAGTTTTATTGTATATTACGCTGCATTGTAAATTAAATAAATAAATGAACTTGAAGAGTTAGAAAATTTGTTGCGCAGTTTTTGAATCGGTGGCGTGGTTTAGTCGGAAAACTGACGGAAAGAGAAACGGAAAATAATCTGATTTTATATATATTTCACACAGATACGATTTGACTAACCTCTATCCCTATGTAGAAGTATAGTAAGAAACAAGTTATTTTCTTTCCACAGAACAGTGTAGAGCACTGGACATGAATAAAGTCAGCGCAAATGTCCTCCGCTAACAGAGCAAATCATACTTGATATATCAAGTCCTCACCATTTAGTTGAAACAGCGAAACAATCCGAATGAGCAAACTATTTGAAATTCCTTTAAATATTCAACAAACTTTGTTTTTAAAGGTTTTGCTGCTGGATGCATCTACTCATTGCGCATGCGCAAGTAAGGCTTCCTTTTCTATGGAAAGCCGTTTGCTTCATGTTATTAGACCCATGCAGCGTTTACAACCTTCGGTATGCGCTTCTGTTCGTAATTCCGAGATTTCTACAGCGCCCAACGAAAGCCGCGCCGCGGGTACCAGCTTATTCACAGGCGCTCAGTCAAAACAAAATCAATAGGCAAAAGGTTCCGGTTCCAGGTCAAGAGGCCCGGTTTCAGGTCAAGAGGTCCGGTTCCAGGTCAAGAGTGTGTTGTATCTGTGTCGTAATCGTATTCGTAAACTGGCAGTGCAAGAGTCGTCTGCGTTGCAGTGTTGCATGGCCTAAGTTAAAATTTGTAATATCGCGGAGAGAAATAAGGGCGTAAGTGCTGAGCCTGAGTTCTCTAATCTCTAAGAATCTAATTTCGAGCACCCAACCTCTGGGCAGTGGCCCGGGAAGTGTTTGAAAGCTGTGCGAGTCAACCTCAATATAGTACAGTGGATAAAATTATACATTATATCCGATATAATCTATAAGAATAGGTAGATATGCTTATCTCCGTTGGCCAAAAGAGTTGTGTGAGCATGCTCCTGCCTCGGCGTCACAGAGCCAAAAACTTGTGAGCATCGGCACCTTTGGTGCCATGGCTCCCGGGTCCCTACCTCTGGGTTGGCAGTCCAGCATGCTGACCACTAGACAATCGCGTCTGCTTGACAAATAACACTGCCCTACTCCAAACTGTACATTACCGAAGCAGTCCATCGTGCATTAATGTGAGGAATACTATAAGAGCGCAACATAACAACAGGGCTTAGATGCACACGCGTGCAGCATGCTTACCAGAGCCATCTATGTATAGATGGCTGTAATGCTTACGCCTCACAAATAGTGCAAAGCTGTGAGTGTTCGGAAATGACAATCGAGTGGAATTAGAATCTTTTATTATAGCAAGCCTTGCCAAATTTTTTTAACAATAGCACTGACAATACATTCTCTAACACAAAATTCGCAAAAAAATCCGCGGTTTTGGTGAGAAATTTTCACATTTTACTACGATAGATCGAGATTTATCACCCCGGCTACGCTTTCGTGGAGTTTCCTACCTATATCTCTATTTTTATGTCTCTTACCAATTATGTGGGCCCAGTGGAATTTGTAAGTCATCGTATATGCGGCATACTCGTGGCATACGCGGAATTTGGCGATTTGTCACAATGTCTTCAAGATATCTCTAGCAAATGCATTGGACTCCAGTCGCCTTGATTACTGTTACTCGCTTCTTACCGGTATCACAAAGTCAAACATGCAGAAACTTCAAAGAATACGGAACTCTTTGGCCAGAGCCATAACTGTTACATCAAAATATGAGCATATAACCTATGTATTAAATCCTTGCATTAGCTTCCTATTAATCAAATAATTTCTTTAAATTGCGGCTCATATTTTACAAAACATTGAACTCTGGACAACCACAATACTTAAAATCAGTCCTTACTCCTCAGAATCATCATTATTCAACCAGTTCGTCTGAATGGTTTTTTCTTGTTGTGCCAGAAACTAGAGCTGTTATCGGTAAGCGAGCTTTTTCAGTTGCTGGACCGAAATTTTGGAATTCTCTTCCTGCAATCATTACGTTATGCCCAGTCTCTAATTTCATTTCGTTCTCGGCTTAAGACTTAACTTTTTCAGTTGGCTTATCCGCCATAGGCTGCCTCTCTGTCTTAGTGGACTGATCTTCTGGATATTGACCTGAAGGCGGCTTAAATTGCTGCGCTATCGTTTGATGCCTTGAGCATTAGACATCGGCGCTCTAGAAGTTTCTAATTAATAATAATAATATGACAGCCATTCCACCGACTGGTGAAATTGTCCACCACGAGACCACCTTTTACTTTTACATTGTAGTACTATTCTCGATTCTGGCATGATGTGGACGGTGTTTTGTTCCGTTGATCGATATCTCGCCGCCATTGGGACCCGCCTACGATTAAGGAGCCGTAGGTTCCCAGCTGGATAGTTGAGCCTCAGACCCACAGACCTGTGTGCCGTCATCAACCGGGAAAATGTTGGATTCGGTGAAGGCCTTGGGGCGAGAAGAGTATTTGGAGGTTCTGCGACCAATTAGATGCCTGTCATGCGCAGACCTGCTAGCTCAAGAAACACGTATACTGTGATGGATTGCTGGACGGTGAGGCAACCGTGTGTCACTAGCTGCGGACCATATCGCCTGTTGTCGTTCCTCATTCTGAGTACCTGAAGCTTCAAAAGACCACGAGCTCCGACATTATGAAGCTGGAAATCTAACACCTGTGATTCTTGGTGAATAACTAATTGACAGGTCATACGTATAGTTTAAATTGTGCAGATTTTGGTCGCCTTGAGCGAGCATTACGTTGCACTTGACTGTTATCTATTACGAGTGCTTTCAACATTATAAATTGAAATGTAAACCTATGGTGCACTGTACACTGCATAGGCAGATTTAAAGGACCAAGAAGCAAAATGGTTACTGCTGCTCTTATAATTCGGTTTAAAACAAAATTAATTTCAATACAAAATATCAATATCAGCAGCAATAATTAATTTTGCCAAATTCAAACACTGACCCATGCTGCCTTGCACAATCTGCCTATATTATGGAGTCCACAGAATCGTCGACATTCCTGGACAGCTCCTTGCTGAAGAGTGCAATCATGCGCTGAATAACGTTGGTGTGTGGACAGAGAGAAACTCCAGAAGCAAATCTGAGCAATTTAGACCAAATGAATTTGATTCTCTTTGGAAAAAAATCGAAACATTTCTGAGCAGTTAAAAGCAAGTGATTTTAAGAGTAAATCTTGTTAATATAGAATATGCATTTAAGAGCGTAATTCTGACAAGCAGAAAGCAAGATTTTCAGCATAGAAAACATTGTCAGGTCGCAGAAGACACAAAATCGATTGTGGTACAGTATGCGCGATATAAAGTTTGTTGAACATTATTCACGGTTACTATGACGTTCTTACCTAAACTTGGCAGTCATACCAAAAAGCGAAGAGGGTGGAAACCGTCACTGGTCTTAGGAATTATATATAATTATATATAGTGAGCCTAATTATATATATATATATATACGCCTGAAGGAGGGGGAGCGTTAGCAGAATGTGAAATGCAGTTGGCTTTTAAAGGAGCGACTGAAGAAAAGAGCGAAGGGAAGTCATTTTGTCTGAAAAAGGTGCATAATTATTCAGCTTGGAGGAAGGCGGGAGAGTTTGAAAGTGAATTTGAAGAGCTAGGCCTATACTTAGCACATCGAATCAAAATAAAATCTGGAAAACTTCTATGGTAGTTTCCCATCAGCGGCTTGCGATTTAGCCTAATTGCTTTGCCGAGAGTTGAATGCCCAAAACATGGACTGACTTTATTTACTGGTCACTAACACTGCAGGGTGTAACAGAGACTGATGTTAAGTAACGCTAATGGCTGAATAGCGGAGCCATGAAAGCGTCGACGAAAAAATCTGTAAACGAGGAGCAGTGGGACTGGAAACAGCTGTTTTTAACTTGTATGCAAAGGATACTGCTTTAAGTATATAACTTGAATTTCATGACTAACCTAAATAATTATAATTACCAGACTTATTAGCTGTACTAGAGCTGCGATAGAGCCAGTATTAGTGGACACCAATAGGCCTGCTGCAGAGAGACCAAGTAAGGCCTCGAGAACTGGTTACAGATTGGTGCCACTGTTACGTCGCTGCCAAACGGAGCGAAATTAAGCGCTGTTGAGCCCATGGGTGACCATCCGTGAAACCCCGCCACCCGGTGCCCACTCGGCCAGTACCAACGCAAGCTTGGCGGTCTAAAAGGTGTTCCGTCGGTCGGACTGTTATGGTCGAGTTCGCGGCTTTCCTATAAAATCTCTAGAATTATGTGACTCACTTGCTGAGTTGACTGATTCTGCTCGCAACTTGGGTTTTGTTTTTAACTTTACCATGTCTGATAATCATCAGCTAGGCCTATATGTCCATATATGTCTTTAAAGATATCTCTGGCAAATGCATTTGTTTCCATCGGCTTGTTCAGTGTAGCCCTCTTCTTTATGGTATCAAAGTCAAACAGAAACACCAGAGAATTCTGAACTCATTAGCTAGAGCAATAATTAACAGAACTAAATAGGAGCATATAACTCTGTGGTTGATCATTGCATTGGCTTCCTATTCGGGAAAACCCGAGAGCATATAAAACATTGAATTGTAGCCAATCACAGTACTTATTTTCCTGACTTATAAACTATTCAACCAGGTCGTCCGATTGTCTTACTCTCTCGTATCGAATTCTTGGTAGGGGCCTACTGTTCTTGGTGAACGGGTGGCGGGGTTTCACGGAGGGTCACTTTGATTGTTGGACCTAAATTCTCTCCCTGCATCTGTTTGCTCTGCTCAGTATATTATGTCATTTCGATCTCGGTTCAAGACTTGCCTTTGTCAGCTGGCTTATCTACCATAGACTGTCACTGTGTCGCTGCAGACTGTCCTTCTAGGTATTGACCTGATTACGACTTGGTGTTGGTGCTGCATCGGTTGATGCCTTGTGCATTAGATACCGGTGCTATAGAAGTTGCTAATTAATTACAACATAGGATTTGAGAAAACATTACTAAAGCGACTGAGCCAGGGTTTAGTAGGGTATTAACCACTATAATAAAAATCTTGTTAGAAGCCCTCAACCCAAACTTCTGGCGAACCCTCCTATCGCTTACGCGTATTGTTTTTGAACAAACAGTCAGAGGAGGCAGACGCCCTAATCTGACGTCGACCATTGAGAGGCGGGTGGAGAATTTCTTGCCCTCTTCGTCCTCTAGAGCTGTTTAGCTATTTACCCTGACCTAATCAAGCATAAATACAGGTCCAAAGCCAACAACAAACAAGAAATCGCTGCAGCTTTTGCATAAATGCTGGGAGATGGCAACGGCAGGGCAGCAATAAGAATACTCACTTCAGACGGTACCCGTAAACCAGGACACTGTTTTAAGAGCTACGGCTCAAACACCCTGCGTTTCCCGCAACTCACACCTCATGTCCTCTATCAGTGAGCAGTGTCATTCCTTTCCAAGCTACCGAGCAGGAGGTGCTCCCAGCCACATTCGCTCCTTCCCGGCGGGAGTATCCGGAGGTCAGACGGTCTCCGATCCCAACACCTCCTGATCAGTCTGGGATATGATCAATAGTAATAGGATATTACTGGTACAGACTAGCATCATGCACTAAAACATTTGCCCTTCTCACAAAAAGATCGAAATGGGTTTACCTGGTGACTGCGAGGCGTCTATGCACGCCTCCAGCAGAATTGGTAAAGCTTGATTTTTCATATGCGTTTAACAGCCTTCACCAAAACCATATGCTGTCTGCTGTTGGTGGCCTCTTGCCTAAACTCGTGCTTTCGGTCCCTTGGTTTATGCCGAGGCCTCTGAACAATATAACCTACTATCCCAGGCCGACACTCAATTGTAATCGTAAACTCCAGATCTCTAAAGCGCTACTTAAAAGCTAAGTGCAGGGCACCAGCTTATTCGGAAGCGCTGCACCATGTCAGTGAGGTTGTCCAAAGATGCCACATGCAACCAACTCCCGTTGCCACAAGACCACAGAGAGAAGGGGAAAGGAGCTGTTAGGGCGGATTGTGTTTAAGCTGAGAGAAATGGGAAGGCAGCGGTTTCGATGCATCAGGGTGGGATTTCTCGAAAAGGTCAGACTTCAGTTTGGAATGGAACGCCTGAGAAGTGATAGAAAACAGGAAAATCCGCTTGGTCCGCTGTTATTCTGTCTTCCTCTTCAGCCGGTTCTTCAGGGCCTCTCTTCTCCACTCGTGCTAGATACTTGTATGACCTTACTTTGGGTGGAAGGGCATCCGATATACCAGCCTTCGACTTAACTGCCCTAGTTAAGATCATTTTGGTACGGTTTGCCCTGAACAAGTTCGATTAACTCTTTTTGGTAGCACACTCAGGGCTGCGGAAAAATCCTTATTGCCAACCACGATGCCCTTATAAAATGATTAGCCATTCGAAGTGTGAGGTAATCCACATCCCGTGGTGAGGG
Organism: Norana najaformis; assembly: GCA_964023275.1. Classification (NCBI taxonomy): domain Eukaryota; kingdom Metazoa; phylum Annelida; class Clitellata; order Crassiclitellata; family Hormogastridae; genus Norana; species Norana najaformis. Next base: position 9,058,115 of record OZ029922.1, read on the forward strand.
CCACTCTTGAGCCTCTCGGTTAGTTATTGTCCAGTAATCCAGAAGCAAACACACTGTTGGGCGCCCAATTAAGGCCCTGAAATTCCGCTGTTCTGAATTTTCCTTAGCTATTTCGAGGTTGGGAATTATTGCCAAACACGATTCTCTTATTTTTTGATTAGAAGCTGACTAAGTTCACCAAGGCTGTTGCACACCTTACGATGCTGTCCATGCCATGACTATCCCTACCCAGCATAATATCCATAATCTTCTGCATGATGGCCCTTGTTTGATCCTCCTTGTCTGACAGTCTCTTCCGGTCAAAGCTGGAAGACTGGGCATACACCGGGTGACCTCGCTTGCGGTTCTTGCCTTATGGGCCTCTGCTGCTGGCAACCGCGTTCTACAATCGACCGTGCTATGCAATGTGCAAACCAACTAGGGGCATATGCTATGAAGCTAATCGTCAACACTGGTGCAAAGGGAGTGGAATAGTGCACCCAGACCAGAATTTCGAGCACAAACAGTCGTATTGGGATCAGCTACTAATTCAAAAGGTTGATGGCAATCTCGAGGCGTCTCTCACCATCAGGCGTTCTTCAAAGGGATCTCTGCACCACAATGACTAAGCCATTTTGGGGAAATTTGTTTACAGGATTCATTGATTTTATTGTGCAAGTAACTTTTTATACTGAACGAGGACGTTTCATTTGGGGGCTGAACCAGAATGTGGGCTTTATTCTCTTAAACCCATAGCGGGCCCAGCCACTGGGGAAACATTCACAGTAACTACTGAAGAATACTCCATAAAGGCAACAAAGACGACATGTTATAAACCTACAGCTGCGATAACTAAACACTGTAAAACTGAATCGTCTTGTGTTGTCAAATGCCCAAGCAGCGTTTACGTTACAAGGTTTCTTTGGTTTGAATACAGTTCAAGTTCCAGTAGAGGTGGCATCACATGACGTTTCCAGGGAAAAATTTTAATCCATCGTTAAAGAAACCGTTCAGTTTTGACTAAGTCATCGATACTTGATGGTGGATATCTGGAGACGATGTTGTATGGCGGAATCTGATGAAGAGGTGGAGGACGAGAAGAGGAGGTGGACGTCGGAGGAGGAGTAGGATGAGCATGATGAAGATGAGGAGTGAAATGTGCGCTGTAACTGAAGCCCGCAGGAGCCTGACTCTGTTGCCAAGCGGAGGAGACTTGATCTTCGCAGCTGTAAGTCACTGGTTCGTCCATTGCCATCATCAGACTGAAACAGTTCAAGCATTCATTATTCTTATAACGTCCGAATTCCATTAAACTCTTTTCTATCTTTGGTTATAAAGTCTCGTGTTTCATTGGCGCCGCTACAGTATTTGACATGGGGTCAAGGGGAGGTCAGGCACTTCCAAGTGGGGAGCAACGACCTTCAGTTCATGACAAATTCCGCTAGCATATTAAAAGATAAAGAAGTGATCTGTAATTCAGAGGGGGAAGTTGTGAGCAAGGGTTCATTTGGGGTTATGGTTCCCAGGGCCGGATTAACCACTCGCGGCCCATGCTCACTGCATACGGGGGAATCTGTCGCACTGCGCATGGGATGATGGGATACCATAGAGTTATGGTAATCAAAGTATAGAATGATGGGGGTCAGTGCCGTATGTGTAAATTTAATATAAGAATAAATCTTCGAAATTATTTAGTGCCACTCAAAAGCTGCGTCAGGGAGACCAGCTTTTTAACGGCGCTATATCAAATCAGGCAACGTTGCTGCTCAAGTCAATGGTCAAGTTCGCATAAAACAGATAACTTAAATGCTGTGCATTCTGGAATCTATCTAAATCTGTTTCAATAGTTTGTTATAAACAAAAAATGCATAGTACACACGTATCATTAAAACAAGAATTTTCTTAATGCTAATTTCTATGACACTGGGATATATAACATTACTATCTTAAACTAAATGATTGTCCATCTGTAAAATATCGAGCCTCAAACTGATGTATGTCTGCAACCAGGAATTCTTGGATTCGGCGACGGTAGTGCAAGCAAAGTCTTTCTAATGGCGTCGAACGCCAATCACGGAGAGATTCTAGGTGGGTGACGAATCCCTCTCACCCACAGACTTGCAACCAGGTTCGAGGGCCCAGTGCAACTGCAAATTTGCATACTGGCTAATCCGACTCAAATGGTCCCATAGCCCAGCTTCCATGTACAGCTGCCATTGTCATGTTTTGTTCTTTAGTTTTTTTTTCTATCGCCAGATATTCGATTGTTCGATGTTTGTTTTTTTCATCTGACTGCATCCATTGTCACCTTCTCTCACTCTCTAATCTCCATGGTTCTCACAAAGCCTGTACTCCCCTTGCAATTAGGGCCGGCGCTCCAACTAGGCGGCCGCTTAAGAAGGCACAGTTGGGGGCGGCAAAAGGAGCCCATGAAAAAAGTCTGCCCTGACTGGAGAAATTACCGAGTAAAACAATACGAAAGCATTGTGCAACTTGAACTATTACAACTGCAATTCCTCAGATGACTGGCTGAAATCAGCCAAAGCCATCATTAGCCAACTCCAGAGAAAGGCCTAAGTGCACATTTATCGTATAGTTGTGTGACTCGGGACACTGGAACACCGTCTGAAGCTGGAGCTACATAAACATTCAAAAGACATTGAAGCACTTGAACTGCGCAGTGAAGACAAGTGAAGCAAGATGAGGCCCAGAGTGTGTATTTCCACATGTTGTACTGAACTTCATTAGGAACAATAAGCTGACAGACAATGTCTCCAACGCAATTAGAAATACTATCCTCAGAATCCTCTCCCTTCTTCTTTAGCCACTGATGAGCAAAGTTTCTCCAAATTGAGTTGATAAAATCATATCTGTGAAAGTTCATGTTGCAGGAAAGACTTGTTGGATTATTACTGATAGAACATGACACTGCTCGAAACATTGTCTAGAAAGAACTTGCTTTCATTTACTGAACTGAAAGCACGAAAATTAAAATTCTAAGTTAATCCATGTGAAAATTTCTATCGACTGTATATGGACCTGTTATGATATACTGGCATCACTGTGTAAAACTGGAATGTGCTGAACTTTATAGAAGTAGGCCTACACTGTTACCACAGAATCGACTATTTATCGATTAATCTCTTTAAAGTCTACAGCAGGCGTCGGCAACATATGGCACGCCTGCCACTAAGCAGCACTCCAATATAATTTCAGGTTCCACGCTGCGGAGCAGAACCTGAAGTCATGTGCTTGATACTTGATAGCCCCATTTGTATAAACAGAAGGTAGAAGGAAAGAACAATTAAGAAATTAAAGGTAAGTGTGTTCTCATAGGGGCTACGGCGTTACGCACTGCAAGCTAGAAAACATGGTCCATCTGATATCTATCTACCTGTCATCAGAAGGATGTTAGCAGCGCTGCATCAGCGGATACTAGTCTACTAGCCTCGCTACTGAATGTCTCATCTGCCTATCATTGGAAGGATGGTTTGTCGGGCCTATTGTGAGCAGCGCTTCAGCAGCAGCGGGTATTAGTAGCCTGGCTATTGAATGCCTCTGTCACAGCATCAGTGGTGACTTCAGATCTTGTTAACGACTTTCGCCCTCAGAAAGATGACCAGCTTCGCAGCCCTTTACACAAGCTTTGAACTGGCATCCATACGGATGACCTTTACTGCCTGGTTATTTGTTATATATATACACACACACCTACACACAGATATATATATATATATATGCTCAGGTGACAAGCGCAGAGGATCAGTAAATTGTACTAAGCAAAAGTAGAACCCGACGCGAGGTGGGTTGTGGACTCGTAGAAGTAGCGAGAAAAGCTGAAATTCTAAAGCGCTAATGCAGGATTTTATTCTGCCTTAATGCATCTGTTTTTAAGTCAAGGGGCAGAGCGCAAAACACCATGGCGCCGGCCCTGCTTGCAACGCCACCACTCCTAGAAACCTAGACCACCAATAGGGCTACCTCTCTGTTTTTCTTCTCGCGCCACGTCGACCAGGCATTGTGATTGTACACGCGTCCAGGCTTGTGATTGGGTTGTCTGTGGTCCCTGTAAGCACTTCTCGCTGCAACTGAAAACTTAATGCGTTTTCTGCTCTAGAAATCAACGAGACTATCCATTAAATTCGTTTAAAAGCAGTTGTTCTACTCCTTCTGCGCCTCTTGCTTTTTCTAATGCACACCGTAACAAAGGCCGATGCTATTCCGCCTAGAATATGCGCAAGTGACGCCGACATTAGGCGCTGGGTGGCGCTCTCATTCATGTCTGCCTCCGTCCTGGTTCATGGCACATCCGGCAAAGGTCTTCTCCGTCTTTGTTGGCGACGCCCAATGGACTTCCGCTACTCAGCGCCACCTAGCGAAGAAAGGCGGAAGCGCCTCATCCTAGACAATGCTCGCCGAAGACCTATCACGCGTGTTTTGACTTGTGGGCAAACACAAGACACAGCCACATACAAAAAGTGGTGGTGTTGATGATGATGATGATGATAACGACGACGACGATGATGATAACGACGACGACGGTGATCAGGGGTAGTGGTTCTAAGGTTTGAAGTTATGGATGGGCGAAATTATAAGATTCCGATCTGACAGAATATTTCGCTGCATTAGTTCGAAAGTTTAGGCTGATCGAAAGAACGATGAATTCGATGCTTGAATACTGAGAATAATATAATGAGGCATACAAAAATTCCCTCAATAATATTTCTTAGGGTAGTCCCATGAATCTCAAGCCGTCATGAGTTCTTCTTGTTTATTAATCTTCTCTCCCCTCCCTATCCTTCTGTCATTTCGTTCTCAAATAAGTTACCTGATTCAATTGCTTATCCACCGTAGGCTGCCTCACTGTCCTGTGGACTGACCTTCTGGATAATGACCTGAGTGTAGCTTGGCTTTGGGGCGCCATCGGTTGATGACTTGTAAATTAGACATCGGCGCATTAGAAGTTTCTTCTTCTTCTTCTTCTTCTTCTTCTTCTTATTATTATTATTATTATTATTATTATTTTTATTATTATTATTATTATTATTAATGTAAATCTACATATCTTGTTTTGCCGCTGTATCATTCTTTGCGACTTTCAACTCTGTCGTCTGCATGTCGTCTTTCTCTGTGTGTCTGTCTGTCTGTCTCTTCGTTTCTCCCACTGTTTCCTTGCGTCTGTAGACGACATGCATTCAACTAATAACTAAGTCGTTAACGATACCCATAGGTCGGTCAGTCGAGCGTCATAAACAAACGCTTGACATTCATTGGAGCAACTGAGACATGCGTTCATTGTGCGCCGTAATTTCTTGCGGATAATGGCCGTTACAGATCTCAGACGATGGTTGACAGGTGCCCGAAAAAGCGCCGCCTATGAATGGACGCAGTCATCGCAGACGACTATTAAGACGGGGAATTCAGCCGTCTAGAAAGTTTCTGAGATCGGCTGACATTCTGGCTCTGTTTCTGCCCACTAAATTCTGATCAAGTGAAACAGGATTTGTGGAAGTATTGCCTTAACGTCGTCAGAAGGAAAAGGGGTCAGAGGGCACGGTTTTAGGGCGTCTTGTTTCACTTCTTCACATCAGTGACCTAGGTTCAAGTCCCGGTCGTATGTAGTGAATAAACCGACATGTCAAACTATGCGAAACCGTGCACATTTATATATTTACGTGTGCATACAGACAGGTATACGCATGTTTGTATGTATATATATATAGGCAGGCATGTATATATGTATGCATGCACGCACTAGTATTATAACATTTATACAGCGCTTCTTGGAATCTTTCAAAGGCGCTGAACCGCTGGTCGATATTATAGAAGAGAGTGCCTCGTAATACAAGACATAGTCAAAGCCAAAAGGTAACTGACGACATTTGAAATTCATGAATTTACAACTTTCAAATTTGCATGTCATTCAAATTTCTTTGATTGTAATGGGGCTAAAATTAGCTAAGATTCGCTTCCATGCCAATCTTGGACAGACGTTGAACCATGTATCTATCCATGTAGCACCTATGTATGCATGCACTTGCATCACTTTTTGTCTCAGCTTTTCAATAAATCCCACCCTGACCCATCGAATTCCCCCACCTGCATGCCCCGAAGCCTTCCCATTTCTCTCAGCTTAAACACAACCCGCCCTAACTGCTCCTCTCCCTTTCTCTCTATCTATTCTTCTGGCAACCGGACTTGGTACTTGACACGGCATTTTTGGACAACCAATACTGACTTGGCGCAGCGCTCGTGAATAAGAAGGTGCTCTGCGTTTAGCTTTTAAGTAGCGCTTTAGAAATTTGGAGTTTACGATTACGAATATATCTTTCCCATTTCAGCTCCAGACTTGGAGCTACGTAAAAAACGTTGTAATATTAGTTCTGTAATTCAACTCATACGGCCGCACTTACATAGCGCTTTAAGTTAAATATAACAGTGCATGCAATCAAGAAAATAATGCGGCTGCAAGAACCAAAACAATTGTGACATGCCTGCATACGCAGCAGCATTTCACAAGTTTTGAGCCATCTGACAAATGATGTTTGTTGCAAAAATTCAACTCAAACAAGGTTTAAATGTCTAATAACTAAATTGGGGCGTAATATCGCCATTTAGTAATATTTTGTCGTTGTGTTATTAATCATTTCACGTAATAAATATGTAAAACTGTTAAAATATTTGAATTACCATACAACAGAAATTTTTCATATGATACGGCCATCGATCGCGTCTACATGTGTTTTGCTTCGTTCGTTCTGTGCTTTCAAGTTGCATCAGTCGTCTTTGTTATTTTAACTTGTAATAATTCGATCCTTAATTATATATGCATATTATTATTAATCCGTAGTCTATGCATAGATAATATATATGTAGGCCTACATAGGTTGGTAATGCAGTATTATATAGGGGGTCTATAGGCCTATAATGAGGTTCGCGATGGCTGATTGATTAGAAGTGCACTAGCCTCTGATAATTGTAGAGTTCTAGCCCACAATCGCCATCTAACAAACTATATGAAAATAAAATGAGCACATCGGCTGTACACTGCCAATTGGAGGCTCCTTCGAGGGCTAGGACTGACCATCACCCCATATACCAAGGCTAAGTAAAACAAGTCTCGCACTTCATACTCGTTGCTGCCTTATGGAGTAACTTTAAAGGGAACGATCTTTTTCCCATATTACGAATAATATTACTGACTTATGGCAACTTGTCTTCGCCTGTTGTTTACATAAGGTAGAGTAGGGTAGGGTAGGGTAGGGTAGGGTAGGGTAGGGTAGGATATAATAGAGTAGAGTAGGCCTAATCCCTCATTTATTGCGCGTGTCTTTCGACAATAGACCATGCAGAGACAGGAGGCAGGTGTCGTGGTCCTCCGTGGACTTAAAGACGACTTCAGCTGCATGAGGCGCAAACACGACAACCACAAGAAGAACCCATGAACTCGAAAAAAAACTTATTGTAATATATGTCACATTTTGTACGTAATATGTCTCATTGTATACTTACTGCGAGTAGTCCGTTTGGAATGACTCCTTGAACTGTTCGAATTCGGTTTGCTGTTGTTGTTGATGATGATGATGACGATGATGATGGTGGGGTTCCTGTGGCTGCTGAGGGGCTCTTGGCGGTGGACTTCGGTCCCTCTGCCGTCTGTTCTTGAACCAGTTGCTGACCTGGGTCAGGGTGAGCCCTGTCTCAGCAGCCAGGGCCTGTTTCTGCTGCGGAGTGGGGTAGCGACTCGTCTTGTAGCATCTCTTGAGCGCATACCTCCACTTCTCCTTGAAGCAGTAGACCGTTTCGTCTCCATCCCAGATCGTCTTCGGCAGCGGATGCTTCCTCCGGATGCGGTACTTGTCGACTGCCCGCAGTGGTCTGCCCCTCGTACTCTGCAGTTCCGCGTAGTGTCCGTCGTACCAGAGCTGCTGTAGCGACCGATGGTGCTTTGGCGAGAAAGTCCGACTCTCGAGGATGGTGTACAGTTGGGCGAAGTCACCTTGGTTAAAGGCGACCGTGGCCCTGGCCTTGAGCAGCTCTTCGCTGTCTCTCGACAGTTCTTCGGGTGATAGAGACCCAAGAAACTCCACTAGACGAGCGATGTCGCCTCTGGCCTGAATGACCTCACAGAGGCAGTCAATCTGATCTTGACTGAAGGTGAAGGTCAGCCTCTTGTTCGCCACCGTCAACGCGGCCGCTGGTGACACGAAGGGAGTGGCAGACGATGACGACGACGACGAGGAGGAGGAATTGAATTCATTCGAAGTGGACGGAAGCGTCGTAGGAGTGGCAAATACGGCGCTAGAAAAAGCTGGAGCAGGTGAATTCACGAGATCACTGTTAAGCTTTTTCTCTCCGATGACGCCTTCCATTTTCCAAATGTATGGCTTCCAATTCGCAACAGGTTTTACACCCTACATTACATACAATTACCAAGTAAGCAGCAATTAATTACGGAACGCAAATATCTCGCAAACTGTGATCACCGCCGTTAGAGCGACGAAGAACGGCGTTATAACCAAGTAAGTGCTTACGTATAGTAGGGGTACTAAATATGTTATTTTTAGCACAATGCGAAGGAAATTTGATAAGGCCTCTTACACGATCCCCAGAGGAGCATTATGAAGCCCAGTAACAGGAAGCACTGCAACGCCATACAACGAAACGTAGGCTCTGTTAGGGAGTGGCGAATATGAGAAGGTCGAGAATACCAACTACACTCTGAATGAGTTCCGGCTAAAGACAAGACTTTCATGAGGAACAAAATGCTTCTTGTAAGATACTGGTCCACTAATATTATTATTATTTCTTCTGCTTTTGTCAAGCGCTACTGTCTAACGACAGAGCATCAGTCGATGGCGCTGTGCAATTATGAGTGAAGGACTTGCTCAAGGTACCTACACAGCAGTCGACTCAGAGGAGGCTCGAACCCGTACACTCAGCGTTACGAGCCGAGCGCTCTATCGAATCAGTTACCATGCCTCACGCTAATATTAGTAATACAGTTAATTAGTAACTTCTGTGGCGCCGGTGTCTAATGCACAACCGTAGAACGAAAGGCACGCATCCGTACTACAGTTTCAGACACAGGCGTAGAGTACGCTGTTTCTTGCCGCCAAAGTACTAAGTAAGTACGTAAATAAGTATGCAATAAAATGAGTAGGTAAGTAGGTACTTCATGCTATAAATTTTTAATGTTAGCAAGTAATGTAAATAACTGAGTACTTGTGAACATAAAATAATAAGTAAACAGTAAACAAAGCGGTGTACTAGAATTTAGTAAGTACGTATGCAAAATAGTAGTAAGTATGTAGCCTTTATTCGTGTTAGACCAAGCGTCAAGTGCAAGCCAATTAATAATTAATGTGACTATTACCAATGGAGCCAGCGGCACAGGCCAAATGATATGGTTTCAGAAGCTTACTTAGGCATTGAGCAAAATTTAATTGAGTTCGTTAACAGTTAACTTGTAGGAAATGTTGTGTATGTGCGAGCCAAAGATCTTAAACGGTTAGTCGAAAAGAAAGAAAATAAAATTTGAGGATAAAAGCAGTTAGACAGAAGTTACTAATTAACTAAATTACTACTATTACCGCGAAGCACGGTAACTAATTTAGAAGGCAGCAGACGACACTGACACGCAAGAGGAACGGCACAGCATTGAGAGTGCATGCGTGGGGAAGGGGAGAATGCCAAGGATCATCAGCGATCGGAGACATGGCTCAGTCTGCGCACACATGTCCAAAGTCTGTGCTCAATTTAAAAGCAAAAATGTCTATAGTTACTATTTTGCTTGCTCTGTTTGCACCTCTTTCCCTCTCTGCAACACCCTCGCTTCGCCTCTGTATGGGGGCCAGATATTGGCCAAGACAGAACTTTACAAAAAGGTTGATAAGTAAGCAAGGTCGTAATGAATTTGGCCGAAAATGTATTTCTGTTATCTATGTTAGTCATCCCCTTTGTCCATCTTTTACTTTTGCTCTCCGCCGTTTGATAAGCCAGAGCTTCACAATTTCTATTGGAAAAGTTGACTTTTCAGGTTAGAGTGAATCACTTCAACCCATTCAGTCACTTTCTCTAATGAGACTCCAACGCTTTTCATTCAAACCGAACTCAGGCTTACAAAAATTTCAATCTCTATCTAGGGTCAGAAGTGGGGACCAAAATCATCTCTGCCCTCTTCCCAGATTCGAATGTGGGACTGTGGTGTTATCTTTACCTTTACCTTCAAGATTCAACAAAGAGTCGTTCAAGCAATCCATTCAGAGACATAGTGTTTTAAGAGAGACTTAATTCTCACAAGAGATTTAGTCTGATAAGAAGTTTCAGCGTAAAAATAAATGTTGTAAACCAAACGAAGGCCTAATCTGACTGTCCATTCCAAAAGAGTAATTTAGTCTAAATCAATTGAAAATATAGAGATGAAGATTAGATTTACCTTCGTTCGTCTGTCGATTCTCGTCCTCTGCAGCAGATGAGTGTAGAATGGTATGCGACCAGAATGTCTAAATACTTTAACTGCGACTCCTAAAATCCCAACGCCTTCTTCTTCTATAGTCAGCCGCCGATGAATAGACCTACGTCAGTGATAAGCAGTCCTGGCATTATCTTAGTTAATGTTGTCCTCCATTGCTCTGGCCTACGAGTCTCGCTATGATGTCGCCTATGATGTGTCTACGATCGTCTCTTTTCTTAACAATTGGCTTGGGTTGAAATGAAGCCACTACTGTCTGTCGTAGGATAGGCGCATTTGCTAACTATGGTCATGTAAATTTCAAAGCAGTCATCAAAGACGATTGACAGCGAGTCATCAAGTTATTATCTACTCTCAAAGATCGGTTGTCTTCACGTCGTGTCTGTCTGTCCGTCTGTCCGTCTCTTTGTCTCTACTTGTAGTTTCTGTCAATATCCTTGTCCCTCGGATCCGATTTGTCAACTGCTGTTCCGTCGGAGAATGTTCATCCGCCACCGACAACTTTTCTCAGCAGCCGGTGATGACGTTTCTTTATCCTCCTCCTCCTCCTCCTCTTACTCCACACAGAAGGCTGACGAGTGGGAGGAGAAGTAGAAGGAAGTAGGAGCAGGATGATGATGAAGAGGAGGAGGAGAAGAAGGAGGAGAAGAAAGAAGAGGAGGAGAGGCGTGAATATGTCAATAAAACGCGTAGCAGATTAGATGCGACGAATTACTTGTAATAAATGTTGTCCCCTCTCTGTTCGGTCGGAAAATCGCCCTCGTTCAGGTTTCCCTTCCGACCGCCCCGATCGCCCGATCGCCCGATCGCCCGACCGCCCGACCGATCTACTAGGGTGCGGAACAGTTAACTGGCAGAGGGGCGGGAGGTATGGTGTAGATTTCAAGAAGACAGTTGTGTCCTCTGTAACCTGAGCAAAGAGGGATGAAGGAGCCTCTGTCATCGCTCGGTCAATCCGTTCTTCTTCCTCCAGCAGGGCCTGGCGTCTAACACCGAGCCTAGCGATCGCAGGGCGCGCGTTCGGTCTCGGCTATAGCTAACTGGGCCAAATTCTATTGTTGCAGTGTCACGGGTCCGAACGCGGGGCAGAGCGACGACCGAGCGGGACTCAGGACAAACAGATCGACTTGAAAGGCGGCGTTGAATTAACAGAAGGCAACTTTGTGTCCTATCCATCGACCGAATTGTTTTATGAAAGGTTGAAATGGACCCAGGAAGAATCGTATTTCACAGAAAATGCATTATAATAATAGTTTATGTTGCAATATATTAAAAGTACCTTTGCGCTATATTTGGTACGAGTGAAGTATAGCAGATTTCGACTTCGTATGCCTTGCAGATACAAAATTTTATAACAACTGAGCTCTCTTTGGGCCTGTAGAAATCTCAAATTTACGATTACGATTGCGGTTTTACAATTAAAACAAACAGGGATAATATTATCCGTGCAAGATTATTGGGCATGTCATGATATAGCGCCGAGCTACTTTGCTGACTTGTGGGTTCCAATCACAATTAGGCTTAATCCCACCACGACAAATTTAAGATGAGCCTCCTTTGGCCAGCTTTTTGTCTCAACTTAACAATAAGGACATTTGGTTTCCGTACCTTTGTACACATTTACTTACCTTCATATAAGAAAAACTTATGGAATTCACTACCACAAGTTTTGCGGGACCCCTTCTCTTGCTCTTGTCTCTTTCGTAAACAATTAAAGACTTAAAGACTTATATTATTATAATAATAATTATTATTATTAATATTTATTATTATTATTATTTATTATTATTATCATCATCATCATCATCATCATCATCATCATCATCATCATCATCATCATCATCATCATCATCATGCACCACTGATAACATTACATTATTGTAACTGTAATTATAATCGCAATTTTGTGTAGCACCTCTGTCAGAGAAATTCTTCAGAGGCGCTTCCGACCTGATAACTAAAAACCACGATGGGATAGGACTACGTATGGAGTGGTTACTTTTATCTTATTTTTATCGTAGCAAATACATATTATCTGCTTTATTCTGTAATGTAATCGATAATGTTGAAACATATTCTAGGCCTAGAGCACGCCTTTAGAGGGACTATAGGCCTAAGCCTACTCCTCACAGAAGGAATTTAGTGAAAATAAGGCCTGTCTTAAATTTCAGGCGATTTTTTAGAAATGAAAGGGAGGGCACTGAAGGGCGTTGCTCTTTTACTGTCTTCATCCGATGTTCGACTGACTCGAAAAGAGTCCAAACACCGCCCCATATCTGCCTGATCAAAATTGAACCGATCTAAGTTAGTAGCAGCAGGCTATATCTAATCTCTCTCTCTCTCTCTCTCTCTCTCTCTCTCTCTCTTTATATATATATATATATATATATATATATATATATATATATATATATATATATAAACACCCCTTCTTCCTGTTATCTCTCTCTCCTCTTCAACCCCAAACATCACCCCCGTAGCTGCCACGCTGTCTGTGGATCTTGACCTGGAACCGCTGTTTTGCCTATCGATTTTGTTTTGACTGAGCGCCTGTGAATAAGCTGGTCCCAGTGACATGGCTTTCGTTGGGTGCTGTAGAAATCTTGGGATTACGATTACGATTAATCGGACTGTTAGGCCTTTGAGGCAGGTTCATCGTGACTTGGATTTTAATATCTATTGCCTAGGCTTATATTGCTGATTTGAGTGATCAGTAGGCCTATATGGTTTTAGGCCTGGGCCTATTCTTTGGAGAAATCAAATCAGATGAGGCCGAGGCACACCTTAATGAGGAGCCACATGTGTCTCGGTCTCGTCATACATTCACTCGGCCGCGCCCGAACTACCACGGCGCAGTATTGAAGCTTCACTGTGGTTGGTCCATCTTCCTGGAATACGCTGCCTAGCAACCAACGAGATGAGCTTATTAATTGGTCTTGTTGCTTTGCCTATTTTCTGTCAGCGTTTGATCGACCACTCAGGCGTCGTTAAAATAACAAACGCTATGGAACTGACATTTACATTTACTTATTTTTAGTCTGCGCTTTTGGGTACCTTCCAAATCAAATGAAATATCTTATAACTAAAGATAAAGTTTCAATAAAACAGTCGAAATCATGGTCAGAAGAGTTTTCCCTTTTTAGAAGAAATATGTCCCAAGTAGATTAATAAAACGTAGCCAAGATGACACGTGACAAATTCTCGTGCGCTCATTGGTTAAGTTGGACGTTAAACGGTAATTCTGCTTCCGGTATTTTAACGAATTTGAGCGTTGGGAGTTTTTCATCAAACAAGAGTCTCGAATAATATTCTCAAAATGTCTGGACGGCAAGGTTAAAAATTTAAGATTTAGATAATATCAACTTCACTTGTTTAATTGGACGTACAAATTTCTTGATGCACTTTACACGTGGTTTTGCGTGGGTTCGATGGCAATATATATGGCGTTGTTAAGGATGATAAGCGAATTGCATTGTTTGCGAGTTCATAAATTGGGAAGTGTGTGATAAACGGTAAAGCCCGAAGAAAAGTGTTGGCACCAGTTTGTGCGGTCCCAGATACTACATGTCTGCCATAATTTACAGAGATGGGTATTTTTCATAATCTCATTTGTTTTCTACCTTGTCAGCATAATTTTGCGACTGAACCAAAATGCGCCTCCTATGCGTGACGCGCACGTGGTGCGATTTCAACAATGGTTAGGGAAGACCTATAGGCAGTAACAAACTGTGTGGGGAAAATGTGTATTTAGTGGGGATCATTTGTATGAAATGGGTGGTGCAAATAACACCAGAATCAAGTGGAGTATACCATTGATAGGTTTGGATCAGTAACGTTATAGTTTAGCGTGAAAGACTATTGGCTAAGCGAGGCCAAAACAGTTTGATTATACTGATATAGTGTAGAGTGTAACCAGTGGCCTTCTACAAGAAATCCATGATTGTTTGGGCTTTTTCCAGTGCTGCCCAGAGCATTCAAAGAGTACTCCATTTCAGTTTGGACCAAGAGCAAATTCTTGGAATACACAGGGTTTGTTTACAGATGGCAGATGGAAGTTTAGATTTAATAGTGCTGTTTAGCATACTTATAGTTTTGGGGACCGCTGTTCTGACCGTTGATTTTCGGCGTCACCTGCCGCAGGGACTTTATTTATAGACGTGGCTTCTGTGAGTGACCCATCAGTTATTGAAGTAAATAAACATGGATTCTAATGCCTGCTGTTAAAATTAATAAGGTTTAGGGTTAAACTTACGATTAGTTCAGCTATGTAAATATTGAATAACGCTTTACTGATCTATGCAAATAATGTTTAGTTAGAAAATCATTCATCTTAGTGGCAATTAAGCTTAGTGGCTGAAAGTCATGTCCAAAACAGCACAGTCCCCGATACTTTAAGTATGCCATGCTGTTTTATGAAAAAGCGCATGGCATACAATTTTGTCACAATACTGATTTAGAAAAAATTGAGAATATTAAACATATCATATTTGCCAAACAATGTTCACATTAATCATAAATATAACATTACACAGTGGAGGGCCATGGATGCTACCTGTTCCATTAGAAGCAGGGTAACCATGCAGCCCACATGCAGTCTGCTCGCTCTGCTTGTTCTTTTTCCATGTCTGAACCAAGCAAACTCTGACCCTGCTCATGTGGATCAAGTGGATCATGCCCCAGGAGAAAAATATGAACTGACAATTAGACTGTCACTATTCATCATTCTATAATAAGCAATTCATTTCTGTGGACCTTGGCTTATAGCTGATTGCTTTAATGGGCTTGTGACCGAGTTTGTTCGTAATAATAATAATAATAAAAAGACAATTTATATAGGATTGTAGCATGGCCAGGGCAGAAGAAAAGGGCGCTGTACATGAGTTCAAAAATCAACATCAGTCATAAGATATCTTAGAAAGATCTATATGTTTTGAGCCATAACTTGAATGTGTCCAGGGATGGGGCATGCATCACATGGTCAGGAAGACTGTTCTACACGGTGGGTGTGGTGAAAGAGAAGGAACATTTGCTGAGCCTAGTGGAAAACCGCCGGACATGCAGTTGATTCCTAGATGAGGACTGCAGCCGATATGTGTTCTGGTTGTCTACTGCTCGAATGCACGTTAATTGCAGAATCAAGGTGTTGGGAAAATCACTGATAAAACTGATACATGAAACTTGACTTCAGTTTTGCCAACAACCTTAAAAAATAATTTCCAATGGGGTTATCCTTAATCTTAGTCTGTTGGTTTTCCATGGCCGTAAGAGTATAAGTTACTTAGTTATTTATTCAAACACTTAATATAGCACCTTAATATAGTACCCAACAAAAGGGCTACCTACACTAGCCTAAATGATGTTCAGGTCACTGATAAAAAAGCATTAATCAGTAAGCATGCAATGCTTAGATAGCTATCAAGTCACTACTGACAGGACCCCGCACACATGCAGAGCCCAACCAATGAAGTCGCATCCAGAATTTATAAGGCAGTTAATCAAACTAAAAAACTGTGCAGTTTAAGTATGTTGCCAGTCTTACTGTATATTTATTTGGCACTTTATTTAGGTGTTTATTGGCCACGTTTTGTATGGTGCCCTTGTTTGTGCTTATGAAAGAGCTGCAGAGCTGAGGGCACACGTGACTCGGATATCCAATCATACCGCTGGAATTGCTGAACCTGCCCTCCCGATCTTACAAAGACAAACATCTTGGGTGCTATAGGTGTGGAAGATCATAGTGAAGATTTCACCACAGAGTTTTAATTATGTGCTGTCTTGGTTCATAAGCCAGACATTTGTGCTCTGGACGTTGCCAGCCAGTGCAACCTGTGGGTAGAGGAGGTTGTATGGGGAATCTACTATCCTCTATCTGGGACACCTTGGGGAAGAAGCTGTGTGACAGGAAGCTGGCTGCCATTGAGGTAGGACCCGCTAACAGTGTCACAGTTGACCAGGGTGCTGTTGAGCTTGAGGAAGTCCACCAGATTTATGGCCTTGTGGTAGCCAGATGTGAGGATCTGTGGGTTAAACCCAAGCATAGGCCAGACAGTTGATGCAGCCATGTCCACCTGGAAGGTGGCCTTTGTGATCTGCACATAGGCCTTGAAGGGTGGAAACGTTGGCTTGGATGGTGAGGTGGTAGGTCTTGCCTTTCACATCCCAGTCACCACTGACCTTGAGCTGCTCCTGAACCTTGGTGTTGACCTGTATGATCTGGTACTTCCCTCTGGAAGCATGATCGTCTTACACCTTGTGCCGTCATCGGGGCTGCAGACGAGCTTGATGTTCGGGATGCTGTTCTAGATCTCGAGATTCACAAAGGCCAGCTGGTGGCGCTTTTTTTGGATCAAAGTACAATGAGGGTGAGAAGAATGTCGTTCAGTCCATGCTGTTCAAGGTGATGACCACACTGAAATTCTCCTTGGGCAGGGACAGATCTCTTCCATGTGGCACACTGACTATTTGGCAAACAGGCCTCTATATAATTGGTGTGCCATCCCATCTGAGATCGCACCCAATCATGCCAACTTGCCCGGAATTGTGGGGATTTTGTTATCCAGGCTGGTGTTCTCTGCTGCCCTGCTGGTAACCAGAAGCTGAAGCCTCTAGACAAGGACATTCTGGTAACTATAGTACTGTACGCTGCCTTTGATGTGAATTAGCTTGTGCTTCTTGCTTTTCGCCAGTGGACAGGCATGCCAACAAGCTCCACAAGCTCTTGAAGTTCTTGATTGCATGTGCGGTGTACTGCCGAGTCTTAATGAAATGCTTTGTTATCAAGACATAGAGCGTCTTGTCAGCAGGGACTTCATACATGAGTTGGCTGCCTTTGAATGTCCTATGGGGTGGAGGACTCGAAGCAACGGTTGTCATTGTTGTGCACAACAACTGCTTGTGGTGGTATTTGCTTTGGTGTTGGGACGTATGAGCAACCTTGGAATGGGCCTCACAGCGCCTGAGTCACCAGCCTGAGCCCTCATTGGTATACTTCTCCAGGTGGTTATGAATTTTCGCATTGAGTACCTCAAGCTTCTGGCCCATCTCACCCTGGTTCAGGACTAGCACTGCTGCAGACCTGAAGTAGGCTCAGCACCCTCGGTCATACACTTTTGGCAAGGTGGACGCCTGTTTCTCAAGCTTGGCAGTAAAACCACCATAGATTTGAGACCCCCTTGCTGCCCTAGATTGTCTCCTGGGCATCATTGCCTCCAAGAAGGTCGTCGCATCAGCCTCGAGGTGGTGGCAGTTTGGGATGGTCGTGTGATAGTCCTTTAGAATCCTGCCCCAAGGAGGACTGGCTTGGGTGGCAAATCTAGTTCCTCTGCAATGATGGCGATTGGCCCCCTTCTATGCTGATGGTTGGACTCTGCCAGAACTGCCTTCCACTTTGCCAGCCTGTAACTGCATGCTGGGGCAACTAGCCTTGGCACCGGGCGGCCTTTGTGCCAGTAGCTTAGGCAGGTGACACCATTTTGGGATTAATTTATCCAGGATGGCTGCCGGCTCACTGAACTCTGCAAGCAATCCTTCAGTGTACTTGTCTATAGTTGTCTGCGTTATGCCCCTTACACCATATGTCTCCAATTGTGTGATTATTCAGTTGGGAGTTGGGTGCACAGAATTGTAATTTAAGATTAAAAAGCACCTCTTAGAGAATAAACTCAGCAGGGGCGCTCCCGACCAGAACAAGTAATATCACTGTTAAACAGTACAGTCTTCAGGCGCCTGCGAAACACTGAGAGGGGAAGAGAGAGGAGCTCGAGTCACACGTCTCGAGAGAGAGATGATTCCAGCAGGTGGGACCGATATATGCAAAGCTTCTGGACTGAGCGGTAGCAGTTCGCATGCGAGGGACAAACAAGAGATCGTGGGTGGCCGAGCAGAGGGAGCTACGGCCCAGTATCGAGGAGACTAAAGTGCAAAAGTACATGAGATAAAAAGGAGCTGAGCCAGCAACACAGTTGCACATAAGAGTGAGAATCTTAAAATGGACATGCTGCTGGATGGGAAGTCAATGAAGAGTGTCTTGAATATAGGACGAGATATGACTGTATCTGGGAATGCCTCCAATGAGACCAGAAGCAGAGTTCAGGACAGATTGAAGCTTAACAGTGGTGGCTAGGGATAGGCCAGTGAAGATGGCATTACCAAAGTCAACTCTGGTGCAGATGAGGGCGTGGACCAGAGTCGAGATAGCATGAAAAGAGAGAGTACGACGAATAGTGCGCAGCTGACGAAGATGGTAAAAACAGGAACGAGAGATGCTATGAACATGGGCAAAGTGAGCTTCTGATTTAATACAACCCTGAGATCCCGGACCGTGGTAGAGAAAAACATATCTGGAAATCTCTGGCATAGAGAGAAGAGATCAATCTTGGCAAGCTGCATGCGGCCACCAAGCCAGATGAACTGGGTCTTGCTGCAGTTCAAACAGAGGCGGTTGGAAGAAATCCAGCAGTCGAGGGCAGAGATGGCGCCAAGGATCCGCTGGACAGTGGTGGGGCAGCCTCTGCCAGACCATGGGCACACAAATACACACACAGAAGCTTACCAGAGGCCTCTGAACCCTGTAAGCAACTGGTCGATGTACGCCCATAATGCCATGTATCTCTGTTTGGGTGGCTATTCAATTAGGAGTCCAGCGTGTAAAAGCTCACCAAGGATCTCTGTGAAGCATTTTATAGTGTGGTTCCTAATGTTGCTTAGCTGCTGTGCTGCTCACTTTGCACTGCTGGCGTAATTGGGTCTGTGAGCGTGTCCCAACGCTACAGCAACGTCAGGATGTCAGCGCAGCAACACCTGTCCTGATCTTTTGCCATGGTACGTACAGTACTTGTAAAGAGACTGCCTGTTGCATGTTGCCATCTCACTGTGCAGCAGCCATCTACACTTGTGCTTTGCTACCGCCATTTATGTTGAATGTGAATCTTAGATGTATCCCTCAATGAACATGCAAAAAGTCACACTGCCATCTAGATGGGGGTTATAGGGACAGGCAGTTGGTGTGTTTTGCACCTGCCTCATGGGCGAGCTTGTCTGGCGCATAAAACCTGGCAGCTAGGCCTGGGACAGGGAGCATCAACCCACTGCCAGCCTCTTGGAAGTGGGCATCAACCAAAGTGGCCTCTGAGCTGTGGATGGAAGGTGTGGTGGCAGTGGTGGCAACTCTAGAAGAGTTGGGGCGAGTGGGTGGAAAACAATAGGGAAATTCAAACTGCCCTTTTACATCTGCTTTTTAGCAAACAGGGTCTTTACCGTATTTTAAGAAATTTCATCAATTGTTTTATGAACCAGGACTGTGCTAATTAATAATTTTA
Organism: Norana najaformis; assembly: GCA_964023275.1. Taxonomy (NCBI): domain Eukaryota; kingdom Metazoa; phylum Annelida; class Clitellata; order Crassiclitellata; family Hormogastridae; genus Norana; species Norana najaformis. The sequence continues at coordinate 9,077,885 of OZ029922.1, forward strand.
AGAGTACCTCTGAGATGGTATACAAAAATCTCGCCTGTACTGGTATGCTGTTTTACTTTTTTAGGCGGCAAAAAGAAACCTCTGAAACAACCCAAGAAAGATTCCAAGGATGTGGATGAGGTTAGAGTATTTCAGATCAATGTAGATATCAGTCATTTGTGACCTGATCTTTGACATGTGAGCCTCAGCATGTAAACACCAACCTTTATAATGGTGATGATTTTAACCTGTTTTGTTCGGTTGGATTATTTTGAAGTTAAATCTCAATTACAGTTACTTTGAAGTTACTTTTTGTCTTGGGTATTATTTGGATACTTGTTGCTTCACAGTTTTCGTACTTTTATCCTTTATTTACTTAACCTACCTGGTTTGGTTGTTCCGCATAGTTTACATAAGACTATTTTCAAGCTTCATTTGTGGTAGTCAGCCAGTGTTATGGCAGCATTTGCCTCCTCATTGCATGAGACTAGGTGTACTACTCCAACAGCCGGCCTATCAATGTCTGCTTGGGTGGGGACCTCCAGCTGCAATGGATTTGGCCTGCTGGCTTGTGAATTCTTGATGAAAACTTGACAGTCAGTGTTTTCTGTATTTCTAGAACAGGTTCGCAAGAATTTAGTACTTTTCATAAAACAGGAACTCATTATGTGTAAAAATGTTAGCTTCCTACCACCTCTTCATTCTGCAGTGGCAGCTATTAAAAATCAGTTTTTGGTCAAATAACAAGATAATCTGGTAAACATTTCACCTTTTATTACGATTTTGGAAGGCCTTATTTAGGAAAAATTTAGTACAAAGATGGCATGAGGAGAGAAGATGTTGTGGCAGTAGTTGTGTATCTTTGTTGATGTGATATGGAATGACTGCATCATAAACATGAGTTTACTAACTACAATATATAAAATTAATTTAAATGTCCATCAATTATAAATGCACATATTCTCCTAAATATTATGTATATGTAACACATGTGGCAGTGTGTGAAAAATGGGACTATGGGCATCTTTACTTAACTAGAGCTCTTTTTTGTTTTAGGAGGATGCTCAGTTTAAGCAGAAACAGAAGGAAGAACAGAAAGCTTTGGAAGACGCCAAGGCCAAGGCTGCTGGCAAAGGACCAATAGGTAATGTCGTCTTCATTCCCTTATCATATTCATACTGAATGAACACTGCCAGCGAAGAAAGACTTCAAGCTTTTGGTGGTTGACTACACTGAATATATGTGTGGATGTGTGTACAGCACTGTAGGAACATTGCTAAGGCACTGTCAGTAGTTCCTAGTCTGCAGTCCTTTCGCCAGGCTGAGAATATAACCGGAATTTTCTTGTGCTCTTCAAGCCTGTGACTTGCTTTGCCTGCAGACTCAAATTATTTGTAACTTGGCCATTTTCATTGTACTGCACCACTTTGGTTATAAATTAATGACTATCCAGGTTTCAGTAGGTGGCTATTGCTGCATAATGTCCTCATCTTCTCCAATCTAAACAGAAGTCTGAGTTTCTTGATCAGTTTTTCTCAATCAGTTACAGTTTATCCACTGTTGGACAGTAGAGAAATTGTATGCTGAAGATCACAGTAAGTTTTTTGGTGTTAGAAATCAGTGTAAAATAGATGATTGGCAATGAGTGGCTTCATCCTGTTGGTGCAGTGATGACTGATGTAGTGAAGGTAAGCTGCACAAGTCTGGTTAATGCTTAGATGGTGTCTATCCGTGGGATGTACAGCCATCTGGTGCCCATTTAAGAGTTTCTTTAGAAGTATTTACCTTTTTGTATAATTCAAAAGGTGATTGTGGTAAGAGTTGTAGCCATCATTCTCGTTTTTGCAACAGGTCAAGGGTCGAAGAAGATCACAGCCAAGAAATGACGAATGTTTCCTTAGAGTTTTCCCAAGAGATCTAAGAGAACAAATACTAGTTTGTTGTTATTAAAGTAGCAACATCACTATCAGTCTGTACAAACTAATAACTGATGAAATATCAAGTTCTTGAGATGTTAACATTAGCCAGGCTTTCAACTAACACCATGTATTCGAGGCCCTTGACATCTTAAGACTATGACACTTACGGTAACAAGAAGTGACTTAATATGACTTCTGTTAAAATAATTACTTGATGTGAACAAGTGTTCTGTGTTCTCTTTCACCTGATTGTTATAATTTGGCAGCCTGGAATGAACATGTGATAAGAAAGCTCTCAGTTGTAGCTAAAAGGTGGTGTAAAGCCTGTGCAATGATTGCAGAATGGGGCTGGCGTATTGAAAGGGGGTTTCATCTTGGTCCTGACGAGGGAGTTCTGAAGCATTAAATATTTGTGCATGTAACTAAAAACATGTCTTATAATGCAAGACATCTTTCTGAATGATGGCTTCCCACCCTCACAGCTGTTGATCTCAAATTTTATCATATGCAAATGCATTTGCTGCTAAAATTCATAATAGAAACACAGTTCTTGCGTGATTTAATTTATAACCGTTCTGCTGCTAAAATGTTCCAGGCTGTAACCTCTGGGGGAGTTGCAATGTCTTTTCTGCTTAGTTGGTAAATAAATCTATTGGACCACTGCAATGAAGAAAGACTCGGTGTGTGTGTATAACGACAACAAAGTAACCAATTTATTGTAGAGCAAATTCTGAACTGTGCTAAGGACTATATTGACTGGTGTGATGTAGGCTCTGCATCGATGGGTTAGGTGACTTGAAGGACTAGAGAGGCACTCGAGGTCATCCGCTTACACGTCCTGGACCCACTTTATCAGATGAACGAATTCAAGATCAAGAGACAAGGAGCAAAAGTACTGGGCCAAGGACCAAACCTAGCGGAAAGGGAGTGGCAGCTCAATGGGGCTTAGTCGACCCAGACACAGTACAGATCACAAATGTGCCCATGCAAGGAAGAGCATCATTACATGCTATGCTCAGGATTCCAACAGATTATATATGGTCTACTTTCAAGGGGCTTCTTTGGTCATCCTGTGCAACATGTCATCCTGTTGCTTCAGCATTGTTCACATCTGATGAGCAGAACCTCTCTAGTCCTTCAAGTCACCTAACCCATCGATGCAGAGCCTACATCGCACCAGTCACTATAGTCCTTAGCACAGTTCAGAATTTGCTCTACAATAAATTGGTTACTTTGTTGTCGTTATACACACACACCGAGTCTTTCTTCATTGCAGTGGTCCAATAGATTTATTTACAGAACAGCTTCATTCCTCTGACCATAGTATATTACTCCACTGCTCTGTCCTATTACATTTCACCAGGAAACTGTATGACTGACTTGGCTCCTTCTTTCATGGGCACACGTTTTGCATAGGTCCTGTTTTTTGTGACATCGAAGAAATACAAACTTTATGATAAAATAACAAAACAAAAAGACAATACAAATTTAATGATATGAAAAACTTTTAAAAAGTTTGTCCTTTCAAAGTCAAGCACATTTAAAACTGTTCATGCCATAACCTTACAAATGCTTTCACTTTAAGATTCTGATTAACTGATTTGGCCTACAAGTTGAGCAGTGAACAATTTAAAAGTAACTCCCAATTTGTGAAGTCAAAAGCCTTTGCAGCAATGGATGGGCACTACTATTTAAGGGCTAGTTACAATGAAGCAGTAGTATCTTCACAACAAACTTAATTCCAATGTGAACTAAACCAGTTATGTCAACTGAAGAAATCTGAAAACTCGGTCAATTAATTTCTAAACAAGTAGGTGATATCAGCTGATGCTAATATTAATCCACCAGCCACACTGCTAACCACTAACCAGACTGATAACTATTCTGAAGTACGTACATTTTACAGTTAAAAAGTCAACGTATAGGTTTTACATAGTGACCACATGGCCTTGACTCTGCTCATTTTGCAATGAATTTATCGGGTGAGATCCTTCACCACTGCTGCCCATTTGAATGGGCGCCACATCATTTAAAGTTCCCATGCATAGACCTTACTAGTCAGAGATTTAAATCTCTGAAATAAGCTATCATCAGTTGCTGACTCGAGGCCCCTTTTCCTCATGTGACAGACAGTCATATACAGAGCAGCCCAGAAATGGACTACTTTTCACTCTTGGTTCGTTTAAAATGCACCTTTTTATATCTCTTAGCCAAGTTCCAGCCTCTGTGAGAGGTTCACAGAAGGTGGTAAACTGGATACATACACACATACAATCCAACCACGAGTGTTATAGATGCCATTTGGTAGGAATCAGTAAGGGTGCTACAAATAAAATCCCTGTACGAATTACAACTGCAGACATCTTCACCACTTTTTGACGTACAATCCACGGACAAGACTCAAACTCGGTCCATCACAACCATGGGTGTATTAATAGGTACTTGAATAAAGTTTTAAGTACCTGCCATCCGGGTACTTGTACTTGACATATACCTCAGTTTATATATATATATATATATATATATATATATATATATATAATGTGCTGCACTACAGTCAACAAGATTGTGTTATCTTTGCTGGGTACGTCTCTTAGTCATCATTCTCACCCAAGTGCTCATTCTTATTACCAACTTACTTGCATTTCATACCTGAAATAAGCCTATCATAATTTGGTGTACCATATACATGTCATGTCAGAATTTAGTGGCGTAATGCAGGATACATATAATACTGCATAAAACTAATAAAAATTCCACTTCGTACATGGGTCTTTGTGTGTTTACAATGCCTGTGATTCTCAGTCACGTCTTTACATCTCTGAAAACTGTCGGATTAGGACCAGTTAATACACCACTAGCATACCAAGAGCTAAAGTCTTCCCGAAATGCACTACTTTTAAACTTAGGTGATTTCCAAATACCTCGGTCTGATGGCTTAGTAAGCTCGACAACAATACACGAACAAAGGCATTTAAAATGATGCTGCATAATATTGCAACTTAAGGTTCTTAGAAAGTGGTGCTACACAGCTATCCTAGATACATACATACAAGTATACCATACAAGATCCAGCCAGAAGTATGCAGAAGCACTGGTATTGTAGATTTACCTGCCTTAGGAAAACAATACTGATAACAATTCTAAATAACCCTTACATATGCCAGTTACTTAGTAAGTGTTACACTTCAGTATGTTTCAAACAATCTTACCGCAATTTACATTCAAAAATACAAAACAGTTTTACAGTGGTCATATAATAGAGTGAAAGTGGAAAATTTGTTGATCAGCTGGACTCAGTTTAACAAATTTTACACAAAACAGGTTTACAAAAGCAAAGACTTAGTTCTTTGTAAAAGCCAACACAGTATAAAGCCAACGCAACAGGCTAACTACAGAAACTGATTGTAGATATCAAAGAACATATTAGACATCAGTAGTGACCAGTATTAACAAGATTATTATTATTCCTCTGTTTTTATAGCGCCATTATATAATGACACGGCATTAATCAATAACACTAAGCAACCATGCATCTTAAGGACTTACTCAAGGCCCCTACAAGACCAAGTCAGAATCTCTGCAAGCCAATAAGCCACAGTGTCCAGTGTCATGCTCAAAAGATCAGTACACTTAGTTATCACTGAGATGACTGAAGACGTTAACGTGCAGCCTCCAGATTCCTGTTGCATCTGCCAGTATCTGAGGTTGTAACATGCATCTTCACATGCAGAGTAGCCATATCTGCAAAGAATCTCTCAATGTCCAGATGGTTTTAAAATGTGCTTTAGAAATGTCCAGAAACACTTGTACATGCGACCACATACACTTCTCAGCCTTCTTCCACCCTCATGTATACGGAAATTAAGAATTAAAATAATTGTTAATCTATTACACAACTCTTTCAACAGTACTCCTTAGAGACGAAGTCTTCAGGCTGACTACACAAACAGGACAGTAGAAATCTGACGATTGGACAAACTCTTTATGGGATCCATGCTGACACTGAATCATCAGTTTCAATTTCACACAATGCCTATTCCAGTCATTGAAGGATTTGCTTGTAGCAGCTCACAGAGATTTCCAGTGGACCTCATTCATAAGTAATTTGCACAGTGGAGGTCTGAATTAATCTCATTGAACAAGCAAATAACACATAAGGCATCAATAAATCGTTGCTCGAGTGAAACTGCATAAAAAGCCAAAATTCAGAAAACAGTTTGGTCAGCACCTGAATCCCACAAAACACAGAGAACTAACAGGTCAACTGCAACATGAAAACAAAGCAACTAAAGCCACACTGGCTTCAGAGTCAGCTGACTGATATATGGTCTGGCATTTAACATCAAGGCATTTGCCACAAATTAGTCAGAACTGAAAAGAATGCCCAGATTATGAGCAGAAATACTGCAATGCATCATCATCACACTGCTGCCGAGATGAACGACATCAGCAGTTTGTCCAACAGCAATACTGTGGCTGACGCTCTTCAGCATCACACTGAAGATCCACCAACTCTGAGACAACACCTCTATGGCTGTTGTTGACACGGGCACATGATATAAGAGCAACTACTACCCTATTTTGCTGCAACCAATGAGCAAACAATTTCAATTTTTTACTGAAAACCTCATAAACTGCAAGATTGCTTAACACTTTTGGTATTTACACCATTTATAAGGAACAATAAGTCATTGGGCTCACTGGCTTTTCCAGTGCATATTTGAGGTTCTGATATTTGCTGCCTGCTTCTGTCAACTCAGCCAGATCTCGCACATCATCCTGGTCTAGTAAGAAACCTAAACATTTACAGATGGCTTGTTCACTGAAGCCTATATTCTGGTATCTCTAACACTTAGGATTCTGACTGGATTTGTATTCGAATGCAATTTATTGCTAACATATTATCTCCAACAGAAAGGTATTACCTGTTTTTGGCGAACTTCTACTTTAAAATGGCCAATTACAAGGTCAAACTAAAGAAATAATTTAACCCAGTTCAAAATGACCTTATCCAAAACTATCACAATTGGACTGTAGGACTGTGACCACACAAAGCAAAAATCAACTTTTGATCTGGTTTGCACAGACTTCTTACAAACTAGATTACCAAAGTTCAGATGACCCAGTCCTCTTTACACGTTTCAAGCTGCCTTATTTAGAAACCGTCCAATCTAACCCACTGTCAAATGATACATAAACAAAAACACAGCACTCACCAAGAATGTGAATTGTAGGACCAATTTACAAACTGAAAAACTTCATGGTATACAATCTCACACACTCAAACACTTAAAACTGGACTGAACTGAATTAGGAAAGTTTCACTGATCATTGTCAACTTTAAAACGCTTGCAATCTCGGTCAGCCGCTTGCGACAGCAGAGATGCAGTGTCCACTGGACGCTTCTCTCCCTTGATGTAGTCAGCAAGCTGACCCGCAATAACAGAGTCTTTAGCTGTGCAGGAGGAGCCCACAAGAGGATGTTGGTCGGCAGAGTGCTTGCTGAATCTACCCTCCAAGTTCACAGACAGCGCAGCAGCTGCTGAGCAACTTAGGCTGGTTGCCAGGGTGCTCACTGCCACTTGCTTCTCTTCTGCATCCTCTGCCTGAAAACAGACAAAGCATCTTAAGCATAATCGACATTTTACAAAAGCCATCAGCTAAAATCAATGCAAAAATGCACACAATAACAATAATCACTATAGATATGCTGATAGCATTTTTACTAACTGGGTGAAGACAAGTAGTCTACTTTGACACTAAATACATATTTGAATACAAATATTTATATATCTCCTTTCATGACTAATTATTGCAGTGGTTATTATTTGATGTTCTTTATATTCATTCATGTCAATCAGTATCTAACAGATCTGTACCAAACAGAGATTTTTACTATTTTTGCCCAAAATAAATTTTAAAAATTCCTAAATTAGAATTTCTATCACAAATCACATCACAGTTTCTGGCAAAAGACCATACAGGGAAAAACATGATGGGTTATAACCGCCTAAATCTGTCATTTTTAAATCATCACATGAAATTCGAGGTAGTCAAAAAGATCAGGTGAAAATTTTATTTCATCATTCTATTCCCACAAATGCTCAAAAATATTTTTAAAAAACAAACATTCAAATTATCACATTATTCAGTTAAACACAATTCAAGAAAGTAATTTGGTCCTCCTTTAATAAATACGATATAACTCACAATTTTTCTGATGTTCCCACCTGTTTGCTTGTCGCTAATGCTAGATTACCACCTATTCTGCAGAAGATGCAGCAACATAACGCTAATGTTTTGCATCAGTATTAATCATTTCTGTAACAATTTTGAACTCAGTACACCTAAAGCTTTAGTCGGTCACGTGGCAAAGTCATTCTCAGAATGTGTCGTGCATGCACTTCATGATAAAATTGTCATGGTAGAAATCAATTTCATTTGCAGTGTGGCATCCATTTCTTGTGATCTAGTTTGGATTTGCTTAAGAAAATAAATGCAGTGGGCTTAATGCGCTTCATCTGTGTAAGGCAAAACAGTTTCTAGTAACTATAGGTAATAACTAAAATATAAAGGTACCTCACTTTTCAAATAAGGTAAGGTTAGACTTTAACTTATTTTTCACACTGCTCAAAACTTGACCCCCACTGCAACGTTGCTTCTTGACGAATTCATTGATGAGTCTCTTCCTTTTCTACTGCACAGCTCTGTAATCTGTCAAATGCTGAAGGAAAGGGTTGCTTTCTCTGACGTCATAATACATTTAGAAAGAAATATTATTCCATGTCACAGTTATTTTGGAACCCATGAAATTTACTCAAACTCCTTCTGCACATCTTTTAAACAGCTGATCTGTACTAGTTCATCACTGCTCTTGAAGCAAAGGTCCACCAATAAGCTGATGACATTCAACTTTGCTCCAATTGGCGTCTGTCCATCTGGTGTGGACCCTTGTAGTGGAAGCACAGGCACTGATGTCTTCAAATCAGCTTCTCTGTACTTCTCACCCTGCTCATTCTTCTCCATTTAGCAGCCATATCTGAGATGGTTGCCATCCTACTTACGTGCCTAAGCATCACAAACGGCATCAGTGACTAACCTCTGGACTGGCTGCACTCCTTGCTGGATGAAAAAAATGATAATGGTGAAGAGACTCAGACTTTAAGGCATCAACATCAGTTCTGTGCTCTGCAGAGCTCAGTAATTGAGATGCTTCTCCATGTGCTGTACACAGCTGATCAAACCCAACTCATCGCTGTTCTAGGAGCCCACATGTATCACTATGCTGATGACATTCAATTGTATTCTACCTGCCAACCATCTGAAGAGCACCTGCTTGTGTGTCTTCTACATGGGTCATCACTGACGAAGAATCTGATGAAGACTCTCGGCACATGCCACACGTGGTCAAAGAACGAACAGGCATCAATAATTCTGTAATTTACTGACAGATGTCTGTTGTCTGCAATCTGGATGCAGTGATGTAGTACTCGAGTCCGGCCAAGTACTCAAGTCCGTTTTTTTGTGGACTGGGACTCAGGCTGTCATGACTCGGTCTTGGACTTGGAGCCCCTGAACTCGAATCTGACTCAATGACTAGGAATTTTTATGCGCTATCTAATCAGTGTTTTTAAAGTGTGAATTGGACAAATTACAATAACAATTCTTCCTGCGTAAATACGCCTTTGAATTGTGTATTTCGTTGTATTTGATTTGATGGACTATGACTCAGACTCGAGTTTTAGTGACTCGACTCAGACTTGAGTGTTGGACAACTTGGACTCAACTCGAACCTCTGCGCTCGGACTCCGCTTAGGTGGACTCGACTACATCACTGCCTAGATGCTCTTCCACGTCAAGATCTATCAAAGGCTGGTCATGTCAACTCCCTCCACAGGCCTTGCATCAGATAGAGGTCATGAGCGCATTATGCCAATCAGCGCTGAAGTGACCTTTGTCTATCCATTCAGACCCTTCTCACAATTGTGCTGCCCATGCTATGGCCTCAGCTTTTGTACACATTGGAACATATGTACGAAACAACACACTGGCTTTCTGTGGAACAATGAGTGACAAGTAACACCCTCCCACAGGGACAGGCCTTTGCTTGCTTGTACAACATCAGGAGTTCTGTTCCACACTTACATACATATACATACATATACATACATACATACATACATGCATACAGAGTTTGGCTTGACTCAGCATAAAACAAATTTTTGCCTACATTAAGATGTACTTGTTTAGATTAGATATATGTGCAGTGTTTTAAGCACATTTTGAAGGTGCTAAAAATGTGCCTTGACACCTACATAAATATATGTTCATACATTCATACATATCAGTACATACATACATACATATATACACACACATATGAATCTATCAGCAAAATATCAGAGATTCAGTCAGACAAGATCATCCAGCAAATAAACAAAGTGCACCAGGATTTGAAGGCCAGAATATCAGGAACTGAGATGCTATACAAAATACAATGTTGGATTATGATGAGACACATTATAAAGACAGCCCTTCGATAGCAACTTCTTCCGGATAAAAGAACTTAGACTTTAAAATTTTGATAGCACAAGAAGACGTTACTTTTCCCACTGGCTTTATCTCAGATGATTGCAGCTCAGACGATGAAACAGAGTCCTCTTTAAATTTTGTGCAGACTTCTATCCGTACATTCTGTCCTGTTTTCCCTGCATCACTTGCGGTCGCTGCTGCTGCCGATAAAAGCAGAGCCTCCTCAGTTTTGATGCTGCTTCCAGACAAGAAGTTCTGCTGACCTGGCTGTGTTCCAACATGCGAACTGCTCACCACAGACTTTGATGGTGAAAGTTTTTCGATCTTGATTCCCTGGCCTCCTGGTAGAACCACAATCTGTGGCTGGACCATTTTGCCCTGGTCAGCACCCCCACTAGGATCAGGTTGTTTCATCAGTTGGGTGCCGAGAACAAGATGGAATGGCTGCAAGCTCGACTGCATCATACTTGAGGGTAAAGAGTAGATGGCGGCAGATGATTGGCTGTCATCTGGCATGCGCCCTACGACCATTGCACCTTGCTGAAGAAGCTTCTGAATGAGGTCATTTGAATGGGTACTTGAACCAGGCTGGATGAAGGTTATTGGCAGCTGACCAAACATGGAGGAGGAGGAGGAGGAAGAAGAGGAGGTGGATGCTGAGCCAGCAGCAGCATCTTGCCGTTGCGGCTGTTGCTGTGCAGCCGTATCCGCTGGCAACATGTTTCCATTTCCAATGGATTTCAACAGCAACACTGAAGACTTATCTGTACAAAACAATCAACAGAACTAACAAGACTTAACCATTTAATTAATTACCCAAAAACAAAACTTCCTGTTTAATTATTTAACTCTTTCAGCACCATATCATGTGTTGGTGAGAAGTCTCTGACACTGCAATATTTCACCAACCAGGAGAGGAATTAATGTAGCTAGATAAAAATACGTTTATAAAGGTTAAGGAACACAGATCAGAGCATTTTGCTAACAAGGAGCTACAAAACAAATAGCTAATCAATCGCAGCAAAAGTTCCTTTCTCTTACATTATAATACATTTAGAAAGAAACACCATTCCATGTCACAATTATGTTAGAACTCCCGAACTTCCTCTCAAGTAATATTTTGCAAGAATTTATCTGTGCACGTTCTTATGTTTAATATCATAAGCTAAACTACCACATGATTCAGTGTTGGTCCCACCTCACAGAGACAAGAAGGCCTTGAACACTTAAATAGACACAACAGCTTCAAGCTGAGTTACAAGCTCTTAAAATTTAGACTGCTGTGGGGGACCAACAATGAGTGCCAACAGTAGAACCAAAACAAGTAAGTGCAATTTGCAACTTCCATAGCACAATGTCTTATACAGAAGGCATCAACCGATGGCGCACCAAAATCAAGCAGCAGCCAGGTCAACACCAGAAAGTTAGTCCACTGAAACAGACAGGCAACTGATGGAGGATAAGCCAACTGAAAAAGGTTAGTCTTCAGCTGAGACCCAAATGACACTAGAGACCCAGGAGAAAAACAGATGCAGGAAGACAGTTCCAAAATCTTTGTCCAGCAACTGAAAAAGCTCATTCACCAAAAGAGTTCTGGTTTTTTTGCACAACCAGAAAAAGATGATCAGATGATCCGGTTGAATAATTATAGGTCTAGGGAAAGAGGATTAATTTTAAGTACTGTGGTTCATCAGAGTTTAACTTAATGTTTCATAAACTGTAAACTCCAATTTGAAAGAATTCCTGTGCTGAACAGGAAGTCAATGCAAAGATTTAAGTACAGGGGTTGTAAGCTCATAATTGGATGTTTCTCATGTGACAATTACACCCATGCACATGAACAGATACTCTAATCTAATCTGATCTACTGACTTCATAATGCTCAAGGCATCAATCGATGGCATTATCAAAATCAAAATCCATTGGAGAAACCAGGTCAAATTCCAATAGGTCAGAGAAACAAGAAGGTAGGTTACGGTGGGCAAGCAAGATCTGAATGACTTCACAGAACTGGCAGAATGAATAGAACTTGGGAGTGAATTTCAAAGCCGTGGACCAGCACCAAGAAAGCTGTAGAACTCAGCAGTTTTGGTACGAGGGATAAGAGTCAGTGTCCATTGATCTAGTGCAATTTTTGTTGATGTGATGGTTGAGTATGGAACATGGAGTTAATATAAATATAATACTTTGTAAACTATAAGACAGATTTTAAACTGGATTCTTTGCTTGAGGGGCTACCAATGTAACGAATGCAACATTGGTTTAATATGCTGATACTTGTGGTTTTGTAATGGCTGTGGCCACAGAGTTTTAAATCAGTCGTAGTTTGTGCAGATCTCTTTGTGATAACAGTAAGAAGTGAGTAACAGTACCCAAGCCTGGTGGAAACCAAAGCATTAGCTACTGGGATTAAGGCCAGTACAGAACCTTGTGGAACGCCACAATCCGAGAGAGTAGGCACAGAAGTGAGCTGGCTGATGCAAACTGAGTACAAAGGTGCAGGAAAGATGCGAACCAACGAGCAGCGGATCAGGAAAGACAAAACCAGTGTTCAAGGCGGTGATCAACATCTTAAAGTGGCAGACAGGTTAAGGAGAATATGAGCAGTTACTTTTTCTTGGTCCATGGAATTGATTATGTGACTGTACACAGCAAGTAGTGCAGTTTCAGTGGAATGGTATTTGCAGTATGCAGATTGGAAAGGAAGGAACAGGTTGTTGGACAAGAGATGACAACTCTGGCAACTAGCAACTACTTTTACCAGAATTTTGGATATAAACTGAGAGTAGAAATGGGGCAATAGTTTGATAAATCACCAGGAAGGAGAGACGGCTTTTTAAGAAGAGGATAAACTATGGCATGAGCAAAATTGGCAGAGAATCAGCCCTCATCAAGAGAGTGGCTGACAACGGATCGGCACCTAAATTTGAGGAGACGAGAAAGTAAATCAGAGCATCACCAACACCTCTCAAGCCAGCTATGCAGCCTCCTAGCAGTAGCAATGTCTGAGCTGTACCAGAGCTGGAAAGAGGGCACTGCAATCCTATTAGACAAAGCAGGAATGAGCTTTTACAGGATTTCAGATAAATCAAATTTAGTTGGGCAGCAAGTTTGACAGGTTTCTGTGTTAGGCACAACCACAGATTGGAGGCAAAGATGTCAGCTTTGAAGGTGGAAACGCTGAGCATTTTCCAAGCACAGTAACTGATGAAAGAGGAAGTAGGAGGTGGCTTATGGTGGAAACTAACCTCAGCAGTAATGGCTGCATGGTCAGACAAAATATGACTCAGAAGGAGAGATATTTGTAACAGCAGAGCAGGCTGGACCGGGTTATAGGTAGACAAAGTACGTCATGAGTTGGGAAAGACATGTGCTGCATAAGATCAAAGCAAAAGAGGAAATCCAAGAATTTTTTTGAAGCACAGTCCAGAGTATCTATTAAGGTCACCCATCATTATAAGTTCAGAAGGGGAAGAACCAGGAATTCAAGTAGCAACTGGAATTCAGAGAAAAAGTCAGAAAGTGAAAAGGTGGGCAAACAGTAAACATTAATGAAAATGAAGCATTAATTTCCAGAGTTCAGGGTACCAATATGGCTTTCAAATGACTTGAAGTGAGCAAGTTTCAGGTGTGATTTGTAAAGAAAAGCAACTCGACCATCAAGTCTATTCTGCAAAGGTTCATTTAGGAGAAAAAAGGATGGAGGAATCATGTACGAAATGAAGGAAGGTGCGTCAGACTGTTTCGCTGAAAGCAAGAATATCTGCCGGATTATCCAAGATGTAATTTTGAAGAAAGGGGAAATTATTCCAGACAGAATGGATAAGTTGCCAGAAATAAATAGCTTTAAGACAGTGAAGACCAAGGTTAAGCTCAGTCTCACCAGAAAGAAGCAACAGAAAGTAAACTAGCAACAAGTAATTCCAGTGTGCTTTCGACCCAAGTGTAGAATTGGAAAACTGGGAGTATGGTGAGCAAACAGACTGAGAAAGAAAACGTTTGTCAGTGTATCAAGACATGGCCGGTTGGATAAGGTAAAAGCATGGGCTTCAGAAACATGGTGAAACAAAACAGAGGCATTTGTTTCCACAAAGACATGAGGTGATGGCTGGGTAGACTGAGGATATATGTGCGAAAGTGAACAGAAGAGAAGGATTGTAATAGGGCTATTCCGTGTGAAATCAACCAATTTCCTAACATTTTCCCACCTTCAACCTTAGATTTGGCTGAAAATTTCTCCATGTACCTGTCCACCATTTTGAGGCACAAATACAAAATTTTATTATGATATGTCAAAATTTGGTTTAGATATACCATCTTAAAGTGAGGTGGGGTAGGCGAAAATTGGTATCCGATTTCGCGAAATGTTCTTTGAGGCCATGTTCAACATAAAATAACTCCAGAAGTAGAGGGGGTAGAGGCATGAGGTTTTCACTGTTGTATTCAGAAAGTGACTGGTGACCTAATGAGCCTATTACAATGACTGTGCCTTGAGTAGAGACTTTAGAGGACAGCTGTCAATATGCCATCTCAGAAATCGCAAACTGTATTTTCTTCAGTTTGCCTCACCAATATGACGAAAAGCAGCTGCAAATTTTTTTTAATCTTTTCATATTCTGATTTAGCAAGTAATGGGCTCCTACTGGATGTATTTTACTTTGATGTTTATTTACAAATGAAATCATACTGACATGCTAAACTTGGTCAAACTGATGAATGGGGGTCAACTTCACCAGCTGATATTGGGAAACTGACAACTGGGATCTACCTGAACTTCATATTTCTGAAAAGTGCATGCATTGACCTTTCTGGTGATACAAATTTGATTTTGGTGCTCAGAAGCAATCAGGAGCAATGCTTTGTTGAATATAGCTCTATTTTCGATGTCGCGACTAACCAGAATCCATGTCTAGTTTTGGCTGTTAATTATGTGATTATTCATTTTTCACTGTTATGTGTACCTCTATAAAACTTGCTATTTGTTTAGATTTGAATATGTATTGAAATCAAAGTCTGCAATCAAATTAACTAGCACATGCTATTTTCTAATATTATTCATTAACCTGCTTAAGATGTTTTGTGTCTAGGTCATGATTTAATATAAATTTCTCTCTATTCTATTAATTTTTATTGTGAAGAAATCATATTTTCCCCCAATGCCTTTAAGCCTTTATGCTAATTAGCCTCTAACATGCTAATTTGCCTCTAACATGCTAATTAGCCTCTAAGCCTCTAAAGCCTCTAACATGCTAATTAGCCTCTAATGCCTCTAGCATCTCTAAGCCTCTAGGCCCTTATTCGAATTAGCCTCTGACATGCTAATTAGCCTCTAATGCGTTTAAGCCTTTATGCTAATTAGTCTCTAACATGCTAATTAGCCTCTAATGTCTCTAAGCCTCTAATGCCTTTATGCTAATTAGCCTCCAAAATGCTAATTAGCCTCTAATGTTTCTAAGCCTCTAAGGATGCCTATAAAAGAGCATTAGCGTCGGCAGAGCCGTCCATCGAGTTTGAGGTCGCAGTACCATCAGCAGAGCAGTTCGTCAGCAGTAGTCGCAGTGTTCGAGTTCGACTCCGAAGTTTTCATTTAGCTAGTTAGTCGGCCGCGTTGAGTTGAGTACTCGAAATAGTTTAGTGGTTTAGTTGAGTAGTAGGTAAGTCACTGGCATAACTGTACTTCAGTTGTTATAACTGCAGTTTTAAGTTGCAAACAATAAACGATAGAAACGTGAAGACTTTGTTGCTCAGCCTCCCGATAGACCATGGGAGCCTTGCCCTGTGGACCAACCCCAGAAGAGCACAGGTTAGGTCATTCTGGTGTATGTTCGGACCAGCCACCCTCAGGAAACACATCCAGGGTTTTGTCCGTTACATTATCTGTGGTTTTTAAAACTGGACATGTGATTAGTCAGCAATTTTGAAGAGATTGTTAAGTAGATGATAATTTGTTTATCACTATCTTGGTCAGGATGTTAAAATTTAGTTTTTATTTTATGATTTACTGGGATTATTTTGGGCAGAACATGTGATCTGTACTTGAGGCATTTTGAACAGATGTTAAGAGTTGTTGAATAGATGATAATTTGTTTTAACACTTCCAGTTAGTTTTAAATAATAACTCATCGTGCAGTATAGAACTGCAGCACTTGTGGTCTGTTTTTACATTTATTTAAAAAATACAGTCTTCAATGTCTGATATGAAAACAAGTACATGATCCAGTCTGGAATTTCGGTGATATTTTGATCCTATGTTTTCAGTTTTTAGTTACATGACTCACTGCAGACAATTTCAGTAGTCATGGACAGCTGCAGCATTGGAAGACACTGTAACCAAACCCAGGAATGTCATAAAACCACTTACACCACAAAAATTGGACTTAAGAGATTATCTGATTTGGCCGATGATGAAAGGCATATCTTTCTGCAAAGAATTTGTTTGGATAATCCAGTTCCTGAAATGACTGTCTGTCATCATCACGAGCAGATATAGCAAGTTTTATAGAGGTACACATAACAGTGAAAAATGAATAATCACATAATTAACAGCCAAAACTAGACATGGATTCTGGTTAGTCGCGACATCGAAAATAGAGCTATATTCAACAAAGCATTGCTCCTGATTGCTTCTGAGCACCAAAATCAAATTTGTATCACCAGAAAGGTCAATGCATGCACTTTTCAGAAATATGAAGTTCAGGTAGATCCCAGTTGTCAGTTTCCCAATATCAGCTGGTGAAGTTGACCCCCGTTCATCAGTTTGACCAAGTTTAGCATGTCAGTATGATTTCATTTGTAAATAAACATCAAAGTAAAATACATCCAGTAGGAGCCCATTACTTGCTAAATCAGAATATGAAAAGATTAAAAAAAATTTGCAGCTGCTTTTCGTCATATTGGTGAGGCAAACTGAAGAAAATACAGTTTGCGATTTCTGAGATGGCATATTGACAGCTGTCCTCTAAAGTCTCTACTCAAGGCACAGTCATTGTAATAGGCTCATTAGGTCACCAGTCACTTTCTGAATACAACAGTGAAAACCTCATGCCTCTACCCCCTCTACTTCTGGAGTTATTTTATGTTGAACATGGCCTCAGAGAACATTTCGCGAAATCGGATACCAATTTTCGCCTACCCCACCTCACTTTAAGATGGTATATCTAAACCAAATTTTGACATATCATAATAAAATTTTGTATTTGTGCCTCAAAATGGTGGACAGGTACATGGAGAAATTTTCAGCCAAATCTAAGGTTGAAGGTGGGAGGGTCTGGTTGATCTCACACGGAATGGCCCAATAATGAGAATTGCAGCAAACACAAACACAAGTTAATTGCCATCAAATACAAAATGGAGGGACATCAGATCAGATTATCAATGTAAACATTGTTTCTGCAATTATAAAAATTGCCTTTCAAGTTAGCAATTACTAGCTTTGCCAAATAAACGTCTACAAAACTTAGCCATGTTCAGTCATTCTGCGACAAAGACATCCCATCCTGTCCAGCCTGCACATCTCCTCCCTCCTCCCCCGGTCTCATTTTACAGCAGGTGTTTGCAAATCAGTCATGCCGCTATTAAAGTTAAAACAAATGAATACAGTTGAAACCAACTAAATAACAAAATCTACTCTTATGTTATAAACTAATATCATCATCGTCTTGCCCACATTTCACAAACCTGCATAACAGGTAATAGAGAGAAAATGGCATCTCACCTGCTTCCTTGGTGGCATTTGTAGTACTGGCACCAGTGGCATTTGCCAAGGTCATCGGCGTAGGTACAGTGGTGCTACCCAGTGTCGTCTGCTGGAGCAAATAGACTCCTTGCTTTGCGGTCAGGGTTGACAGCGGATGAAAAGCAACTCCAGCAGAGGAAGACCGAGAAACAGCCACCGATGTAGGAACCGGTACAGAATTTGGCATCGTCATCAACTGAACCGGACCCCCTGCAACAACAACTGTTGGTTTTAAACTTTCTTTCTTCCAAACACATCAGTTGAGAAATGGAGAAATATGGAAATGTATTCAGTGTTCACACACAAAATCAATCAACCAGCAGCCAACGCACGGCAGCGTCAACCAACAACTGCACAGCTTTTCAATATTAAATGTTACACAAGGGTCTGACAATTCATTCCACATGACACATATAACACAACCTGAACTCGATTCAAAGAGGTGAAAGGCAAACTTCACTAGCAATCTTCACACATGGTCAGTGGTTAGTCACACAGCATCCCAGCTTTAATGATCATCCGTATTTATCACTCAGGAAACAGGATGTAAAGCAAAACTTACAAGCTCAAAACTGAAACTGCACAATACCAGTTGAAACTCAGCCAGCCAAGATGGGATATGGCCTACAGAAAAAATGCATATTGAGATCATGATTCTAGCAAGATCAACTCACTCTGCAGGACTCCAGCTTAGAGTGAATTTATCACACATTACTTGTCAAACTGGCCAGATGTAACCACTTCATCGCTGTCCACTGCTCTTCTGTGCACTACAAAATATTTGTATATAAACCAGTTCAGTTGTGCCTCACCCTGGGGTGAAACCGGGGCTGATTGGATGAATCTGAGGTCATTCGTCAGTTGAAGAAGTCGTTGTGAAGCTGAAGGAGTAGCAAGTGACTGCACCTTTGACTCCTGCTTTACATCACTGTTTGCTTCAGTGACACTGTGCACGTCGGGAACGAGCCCTGCACTGTGTGGCGTGCCCTCTGGGGTGAAGCTGCCGTCATAATGACTTGGAGACACTGGAGCTGACCTACCATTCAGAATAAGAACAAAAATCAACACACAGTTCTAAGCTAAGTTTAAATCACGGTAACTGCACATTACGTTACAACTGGCATCATCAGTCACAGTCTGCTTTTAATCAATCCACATCAAAGAACAGAAAAATTGGATTTTATTCTTCTGAAATTCTTTTCTCTTCGGAAGCTGAATTTGATTACTTTTCTAGAACTACCTACTGTCTAGACAAATGCAATAACATGAACAGAAAAATAAAAACAGCAAAAATTCAGACCATAAAGATATTTCTACTCGGTAGCATAGGACAATCAAACAAAACCATCAGCAGTTCACCTGGAAGACAGATCTCCTCCAACTGGTGACCGGAAACATGAGACTCGTTGTCTTCGTCGCCGGAATGCCTGCTCCATGAGTTTTCCTTCGGAACCAGAGTCAATTCTCCAGAAGGAGCCCTTACCCGGTTCCTCCTGTGACCGAGGAACTTTCACAAAGAAACGGTTCAGGGAAAGGTTGTGTCTTATAGAATTCTACAAAGCAAGCCACTGATCACATTAATACAACGAAATGGAACAGGCCCTTAGCTGGTTCTGAACCATAAAGCCAAGTATGTCAATGATCAGGGGTCAGAATAGAACTGGGTTGTCCTGGCATCAGGTAAGTGTAGTTTCAAGTTTATGAAATGCTATCTGAACCTTTTAGTTCTAATTAGCGCTTGTCCAGTTAAACCTGCTACATGTAACTGCAGCATTTGGGATGCTGTTAGTTGACCCTATTCCAGCCAGATATTTTAGCCCCTGTCAGATATTTCTGAGGTTTTGATTCTGGTCACTGCTTACATTGCTTTCACTATCATTTTAAAAAGTTCTATAAATCGTTAGTATGAACACTACTTACAGTAATACTGGTCCTGCTACTTGCAAACACAAAAATCCTTCAAAATTCATCTGGTTCCAAATTACCAAAAATCATATGACAAACTTTGTCTATTTTTGTCATAACGGCCCATAACACGAACACAAAACAAAAAAGATAGCTGACTTTTTCTTGGCAACTGCCACACATAGACAAGAGTAAGCAAAGGCAAAAGCATATTTGTCGATCTATGCATATTGCCTATTATCGAACACCTTTATTAAAGACACCCACATTGTTGTAAATCTGTGCATCTGGCATATGGGGAGAGTTATTGTTGTCGCAAAATTGCACCTTTGCCAGGCAAAGGGTTAGCAGCCATACCTCATATGATATTTCACAACTAGTAACACCTTTTAAACTCGCAAGTATAACAGCAGCATTCAGAGAAATCACTGGTAACAGAAAGCACTTGTCCAAACCCCAGGAACAGTAAAGATCATGAAATCCTCAGGCTTTTAAATGTGGAGGCTGAACTATATGACACGGCTACAGTCCATTAAATGGATCTAATCGTACAATCATCACAATGAACAACTAGAGCCTGCACATCACCTGCCATCCTTTGTCTGATGCTCTGTAGTAAGGATAATTTTTGCTGATATAGGCATAGATGCCACTGAGCGTTAATTGGCGGTCTGGATGTGATGTGATTGCCTGAACGATCAGCTGAGCATATGAATAAGGGGGCTTGGACTTTTCGCTGCCACTCCCAGCCACCTCTTCCTCAGCCCCCGTCATTATACCACACGGCAGAGGCTCCTTCATCTCATCAGATGACGACTGTTTACGGGCAAATGCGGCTGCAGCTGCCGACGGTAGATCAAGGGCCAGCATCGAACGCACACTGCTGCTGTTGCTGCGAGGACTTGTTGGACACGAGTTGGCAGCACTAGGACATATAACAAAAACCAAATTACATGCAATGCAGATGGCAGAAACTTTTGCCTGCAATTATCTGGGCGCCGATTAATTAAAGATTTGTTTTCTTAACCATTATCAAAGTCTTCTTCTTGATTCACAACACCAAGACTAATGATGGACAAGCTACAGCAATCAAACTGCTGGATGTTTTGAGAATTGAAGCGAAAGACTATGAAAGATTGCATATCTCTTGCAGCAGGACATTTACTATTTGTGCTCTCTGAGCGTGGGTGACATTAGAACAGCGCAAAGTTGAGAAATTCTGAAACAGTTAAGATTAGAAAGATGCAAAAGACCTGACCTTCTTACTTCATTTTAAAGCCATTAGCTAATAACTTACAATTTGAGAAACTACAGCATGTTTAAGACTTTAATCTGTTTGAATAGCATAAATTCATCAGTCAAAGACATACTTCCAAATAATGAATTTTTACTGAAACTGAACACGTGCTCCACAGATCAATGTTGCACCATTTTCTGTGCTTCTCCACACTCAAGATCTCTCACCTTATTGTCCCTGTTGGAGAGGGACAAGGACTCATAAGGCTGGCAGCATCTGGCCTTGGTGCTGGAGGTATGTTGATGTGGAGAGGTTGCATTGGTTTGGCATACTTTGGAGGCAGAGCAACAGGTGGAGGAGGAGGTGGAGGGACCTCACTGTCAATAAGCGCCAGAAACGAAATCTTCAGCGTTGTACTCGGAAATCTCAGTGTACATCTGACCAAAAGAAAACATAAGACAATTGTCAGAAGATCAAATCTATACATGATTCAAGTAAGCAAATGAAAGACAAGTTTTCCAATATGCATTTGCAACCAGCCTTATCTGCCCCACATAGATGTTCAGATACAAGCATGTCAAGAACTTAGCGGAAATTTAACGCTGTATTAAAAAACACAGTTTACCACACTTGAGAAAACAACTGACAGGGCTCAAAATTATTAGACTTCTAAAGATTAGCACCCAGTTGGCAAATGTGAATTTGATACCATCTGTTAGGCAGCAATCATGGTCAAACATCAATAGAAAAAATCAGATAAAACAAAAAACAAATCAAAAGAACAGGTTCAGCCAGTTCCACACCCATGGACTTTCAGGGCAACCAATACTTGAAGAAAACTAGAAGATTAGCATTTGGAACAGTACAAAGCCACCACACAGCATACACATGGTAACATGAGCACAACCACATGCTATTGTGCACACGAACACCTACAAATGCACGATGGCATGAGCATATAAGAAAGCAGATGTGCTTATGCTTTTGATAAAACCACATAAAAAAATAGCGAAAACTTATACTCTTGCAGACTTGCCAGTAATATTCACCTATAATGTTTGCACACAATTAACTGTATTGCTTCATGTCAGAAGTCACTGATAGTCACTACTAATTACAGGATCTATAGAGATATAGAAATTCAACAGCATGACCACTCTTCCATTAAACTTACATGGGTCATCATGCATTACCTATTTGCCATAATTAATAAATTCATAACTATCATTACACATAAATTTCTGTATATACAGCCCTTTAATTAATTTAGAAATTAATAATTAACCTTTTTTGCCTGTTGTTGTGTCTCATCCTCATTTGCCTACAATTCTATTTTCAGTCAATGGACATATGACGTAATAACAAATGCACTACTTACTTTATAACAGCCATTAAGATAGTCTTAAGGACAGTGCCTTAATAAAGTCTCTAAGTCCAGAAAGGGGGGCATTTGTTTCCATTTTTGGTCTTTGGGTCAGCACAGGACAAATCACATTATGGGACTTTCTGCTTATCTTCCAGCTAAAGATGACACAAAACTGTTTTGGTTGCAGTCATAAAGGGCCACATATAAAATAGGGTTGTTAATATCGGTTTTTTGGCAAACCGATTATCGGTTGTAGAAATCCAATTTTAAACCGATTATCGGTTTTTATTGGCCTTCATAGCAACTAGCAAATTTAATATATTATTAATTAAATATAATGCAGTTACTTTATTATTACGTACTGTAAGTTACGTACGTACATGCAACGCAATGTCAGTCAAGACCGAAATATTTATTTTCCACTTATAGATTTAAATTTTAAATGAACAAAATTTATACTGTATGTTTATTTAAGAAATCTTTTATTCATTAAACAACATAAATAAAAGTATAAAAAAATTAAAAACATATTCCTAATAGTAATCATATCGGCAATCTTAAGTATCGTGGTCTAATTTTCCATTAGACGTGGGCGTAGCTTCAGCCCTGGCTGCAGAAACTACAGCCGGCTGTAAGAGGATGCGCAGCTCAATGAATCTGACCACATACCTGTGCAGTAATAGTAATAGTCAAGGTAGCATGGATGCAAGCTGGGCATGCCTGACGAGGGCCATTGCCCGGGCTGCGGCGGCCAGTAGAGCGAACAGTCAAGGACGAGGACCGATGTGCAGTGCATCCTACTGGATAAACTCGGACGCCCGCTGAGCCCTAGGGCTGCAGCCCGGCATGGCGCGCCTGAAGCCACGCCCACATGCTAATGGTAACATTGGAAACTATAAGACTGCCGCACAGAGCGCTCACAAATTTTGAATAAACGCACCTTTTTATCTGCCGGCCATATTGAATCAAAACAATCGCAAAAACTAAACAAATCCATGAGTTATTTTTTCTGGCATTTATTATAATTTTCACTACGAAAATCAAAAAAAATTAATTCGATTATTGTTTTGTAAATAAGAAAACCGATAATCGTTTTCAAAACCGATTATCGGATTTCCGATTATCGTTTAACATCCCTAATATAAAAACAAAACCCATTCAGGATACCCTCCATTCACAACCCTAAATAGGCAGCATCACTGATTAAACTATCGTTATCACAGGCAGTAACACGTGACAATACGACAACTGTACCACAAAAATTATGCTTTACAGGAGACAGTCACAGTCCCACATGGTGGTCATATGGTAAAGCACTGTAAACCAAAAATTGTAGACTGAAGCAATAAATCTTTTAACTGCACACAGCAGTGTATTGGGACTAACACATCCTGCTATTCAATCACATATCAATTTCAAAATCACCGCATTTTAGATCAATTTATCTTAATAGCGATATACAACAGTCTACACAGCATTCAGAAAAAGAACCACTAGACAAGTTACAATAACTGAAGTATATTTTTAAAACTTGTTAATACAACTGAAGCATTATTGTCAAGTCAAGAGCATTTATTCAAGATCATCATCATCCAAAGAGCTTCTTAAGTCGGTGTGGCTCCACAACACATCAGAGAGCTTTCTGTTCCCACTCCAGCCACCCAGGTCGATGATCGTTCTGCTCAGCAGCCCATGGGCTCTTGTTGGTTCCTACGCTCGTGTACGACAATGTGCGTACACTGCACTTTCTCATGCACTGTACCGTCCAGTCTCCCTTTAAAGCTCAAGAAACATTTTCCAGCTATTTAAGTCGCACCTGTTTAGATCTGTTAGATAGCCATGTTTAGCATCCTTTGTGAGATTCCTAAAAGATGCTATATAAATAACCAGCTACATACATTTGTATTCATAGTTTACTATGTTCAAAGTGTCCCCCACTGGCCCATACACATGTACAAAGACAAATATGCCACTGCCCAACTGCAGCATCTATAATACGGCACAGTGATCCATTTTATTTCATGCCAGCTGATAACTATGTAATAATATCACATCATTGTAAAGGTACCATTTGTAACTTAATACAAATCATTAGCAGTAAATAAGTAAGAAAAGACACTTTTCAGTTCAATTTAAATTTCATAAGTTTTTACTAAAATTAGTTGAGTTTGCCTAAAGGTTCATTTTTCTGCACACAGTGTAGTAGACAGACACATGGTGAGGCTTAAAAATGAAGTCACTAACACTTCACACACATGAAACCCTCTCACGGTTAACTCATGGGTCTGCTTTTTCTTCTTAACGATTCTAGTTACAAATTTTTCATGAGGAATCATTCAATTTGTGTTTTGAACAATTTTTTTAGATACTTTGTGCACAGGACTTCTACAGATAAATTTAAAAGCATTAAATGGATTTACAGCTGACAGAAATTCACAGTAGAGTTCATAGTTTACAGTTTTTAAGGGTTATGCAGAAGAATTTTGTCTATTAAAAATAGAGCAAAGATCCTTGTACACTTTGTTTTGTCTGACATCCTTCTGTGTTGCAATTATCTGAAAAATATAGCAGGAAATACCAAAAAAAACACCCTCTTGGAATTTCCATTTTAAATATGAACAGTGCTTGCATTTGATTTTCACGTTATAACTGACTCCTATTAAATTGATTCTAACATTATGATTAAAGCAATTGCACCTGAACCGGAAAGCTGAATGTTTCTATGCTCTGAAGGAAAGACAAAATTGCTGAAGGATTAGCAATAGGAATACCATGGTCCTGCAGGATATGAGATGGCACAGTGTGGTTAAACCATTGTGGGATCCCACAAGATATTCTGGTCAGGTCTCCATTAAGACAATATCAGACAGGCATTTGGTGCAACTGTCAACTGGAATGTTTCATGTGCCCTTACCTCTAGGCAATCTCTAAAATATAGGTTATCAGTGGGAGATTCAAACACAGATTTGGCTCTTTGATAGCAATCCTCCCTCTCCCAACTTCAGTCTGTCCTAAATGCTGCAGCTCGCTTGATTGGCGGCATTCCAAAGTTTGGTCATATCTCCTTATTCATGCTGGAAAAACTCCACTGGCTTCCAATCCGAGAACGCATCCAGTTTAAAATTCTGGCCCTTGTGTGCAGCTGCCTTGTTGGCAGTGCACCTATTTATCTAAGGGAGCTCTGTGTCCCTGTTTCTTCTGTCCCTGGCCACCGACTGCTGCGATCGGCAGTCCAGGGAGACCTGGTAGTTCCTATGGCTCGCACTACTACTGCACAGCGTCGCAGCTTCGCCGTTGTTGGCCCTGCCTCATGGAACAACCTGCATGGTGACCTTAGGTGGGAATTCCTCTCTCTTCCTCCCTCTCTTTTCCGCAAGCGTTTGAAGACCGTGTTATTCCCCATTAGTCATGGGAAATTGGGCCGGGAGCGCCTCTGATAAGTTTTAACTTGAAGTAGCGCTTTATAAGTTTTTGATTACGATTACGAATGGGACCTTTGATAATCCAGTGATACAACAGCAGGCGACTCTGAGACGTGGCTCGTAAGACATGTGTATGCAGTGAACGTTGGCTCATGATTCAGTTCCTCAGCACCGGATGATCGATCCAGTAGGAAAACCTTAAAGGATGTCATTCAAAAGATCATGTGGCCAAATGCAACCGACCTAGGAATGAATGGATCAAAGACACAATGCTGGAGTTAGTGGATGAGAAATGGAAGAAATAGCTAGCTGGTACCCAAGCAGACTCTCAAGCACTGAATAAGACTTGCATATCTTGCAAATGATTGCATATCTAATTAAGTTTTCTGTGCATGTCAGTCTCCATAATGGTCATGTTTAGCCTATCTTTGCTCTCACACACAGGCTTCCCAGATTTTTGTCAGAACTGTGTCCAAAACCACAATGTATATTGCTGTAATCCTTTGGATAATCGTACAATAATATGTATTCCAGATGGCCAAGATGGTTGTAGTTTATGCTTCTTGTTCAATTGGATACATTGGCTCCTCATGAGCTCAGCAGTTCCAGCACGTTTGGACTTGACTGTGTAAAAGGCTATGCTTCCTTGTGTGGAGCGAACAGCATTCAAGATCATCCTTCTGGCCTGTGCCTAATACATCAGGCAGCTGTGTGTTCCTGTCTCAAGTCAGCTGTTTGTGCAATTGTTACATCATGCTGCCCGTGGAGATATGCAGGTGTCACGCTTCTGCACTCAAACTCAAGCCCATAGTGTGTTTTTATGCGCTGGACCATTCTCCTGGTAGTCTCCAATTACACTGACACACCGTTGCATGTGACTCTGTAGCAGAATAAATTTTCACACTGTCCCAAAATGCACTTAAAATGCAATTAGATAGACATGTGTGCAGTGCTTTTGTGAGGAACTTAGAATGTGCTATACTGAGTGTCTTGTATTGTATTTGATAATTTATATAGCGCTTCTTATAGAACAAACTACTCAGAGGTGCTTCCAGCATGAGAGCCCCTGGGAAAAAAGAACGTCTTTAAACAATGAACTGACTGAGCTCTATCACCAACAGTGACCCTTGCAAGAAACGATGGCAGAAGTTCATTCCATGGAGAAGGGCCAACAACAGCAAAAGCCCTCTGTTGAGCAAACGAGGACTTAACACGAGGAACAAATAGATCCAGATGATTTACAGGACGTAAAGGATGGGATGAGGTACTAGAGTGTGGAGGCCATATTTTGGAGCCTGGCCCATGCAAGCTCGATTTACCAGTGACAAAAGTTTACACTGAATACGAGATTGGATAGGGAGTCAATGAAGTTGCTGAATGATGTAATCAGAGATATCAGAGAAACGAGGAAGACGTGATATTAA
Organism: Norana najaformis; assembly: GCA_964023275.1. NCBI lineage: Eukaryota > Metazoa > Annelida > Clitellata > Crassiclitellata > Hormogastridae > Norana > Norana najaformis. Next base: position 9,105,407 of record OZ029922.1, read on the forward strand.
CCAGGCCGCAGAATTTAATACCGATTGAAGGGAAGACAGTTGATACTTAGGCAAATCAGCAAGTACAGAGTTCCAGTAATCAATGCGACACCACATCATGGCATGAATCATAGTAGCAAAGACAGAGGAAGAAACAGGACGATGAGCAACTTTTAAGCGCCGTAACTGGTAGTAACAAGACCAAGTCAAACTAGAGACATGGTTTGCAAAGGTAAGGTTACAGTCTAGTATAACGCCCAGAGGCGTTATACTTGACTGTACCCTCGTGTCTTGATACATACATCCATACACAACTCATTACATACAAGCTCTCCACCACTAAGGAAAACCCTGTATGAAGAAGACAGCTGGCTAAAAGCGAGCTGACACTAGTAACCGACGAAACATTGAATTAATTCTGTCTCCAGCATTTTTTTAACACCTGCGTTCAATTAGTCAAAGATATTATGTCACTAAATTTGGCACTGTTCTTTGTCCCTTTCAGCTCAGAGAAAGAAATGGCTCATGGGCAGGTACTAAAGCAAAGATCACACACACTATAATATTGGAATCGGTTTAGCGCTTCAGCCTTAAGCAAAAATTTTTAAAGGGGCATGTGGAAAAACGAGATCACTGCGCCACACAAACTAACTTGACCTATTTATACACAACCCCGGCAGGTTGTACTACTTACGATCTCGGCAATTCCAAAGCTTCCGCTCCCTTACGCTGGAATATGCCATCGACAAAGATTCCGTTCTTTCCAGAGCAGGTCAGAAAGAAGCGATTGGCTCCGTTGTTGTCCGTGGAGTAGTGGATCTGGAGATGGTTGCGAGAGACGAAGCTCGAATGTTCCATGTTGATGTCGACCTCTCCTTTGCTGCTGCTCCTGCCAACCGTCAGGCGGCGTTGCGGTAACCGCATCGTATACTCGAAATCCCGTCCCTCGAGGCGAGCAAGGGCCACTCCCTTCGGCTCATCGGGGCTCCAAAACGATGAAAGTCGTGTTGGACTTGCCGGGGCTGATCGTAGGGACAACAATGCCCATGCGTCGTTGTCACTGGCTTTTGGAGACGCCGAACACATTGTGCAAACAACGAACGAGATGTTCAATGGAACGAACCACGATGGCTTACAGAAACACAAGATGGCCGCTGTTTACAATCCCACGCTGCACCGCGGCGCTCTTACAAGCTACGTGTTGGCCCTCCGCCGCTCCGCCTGTAAACATGGCACCCTCCCTCTGCCGCCTCTCATTACCATCTCGACCCAGAATATTACAGTTCATTATATTGTTGCGTCTTAATCAATTTTAGTCAAAAAAAATCTAAAGTGGAGTAGAACAATTGGACTATAACAGTTAATGTAGCAAAAATTATGAATGTTTGTACTTTCAAACATTAAAATAGATTTAGTGAACAGAATTGGCCGGGATTATGTTGTTGAAAGGCGCATGGTAGGCCCTGTGCACAGGCCAGAGTGGCTGTAGACTTTATGGTGGCCCCGCGGCACACGCAGCCAGACAATAATATTTACCTCGGCGCCGTACATGGTAAACGACAATCTGCCTCTATAGTAGCGCGCCAAGCAAAACAAACGCGCGCTATGAATCATGGTCCATCTTGTGAATGAACGAATGAACAAACGGAAGAACGAAAGTGACAAACTCAGGTGTGCTCTTTGCATTAAGCGATCCAATGCCATCAGAAGTGGGTGCAGCCTGTGTAGAATTCAAAGGTCAAATTCCAACGAAAAAGATAAAGAGACAAAATTAGAAGATCATGCTGCATGCCATTGTCTCACTCCCGCAACTTTTGGCGAAATTCGGTCACTCGTTTTCTCATCTCCTTACAAACAGGGCCTGCAACACTGTAAAAAAATTGTAAATTGTACACGTTTTTCTAAAGCGACCATATGGATTCCACCCGCGCACGGGTGAGATCCTTCACCACCGCTACACGCCATTTAAGGTCCCCGCGCACGGACCGTACTAGCCCGAGATTCAAATCTCTGAAATAAGCCACGACCGGGACGCGAACCTGGGATCCTCACGCACCGAGGCTTCCTTGGCGTACGCGCTTACTGATGTAGCTAACTAGGCCAGTTAAACGAAAGTGTAGGTGCACTTCCAACTCACCTTCTCAAAAGCTGCTTTGATGTGCCTGGTACCACCATTATTCAACCAGTCGCTTGCTTCCGATCATGTTTCTCTCGTGCAATAGTCAATAGTCTACCCTTCGCTGAAGAAACCATCTTTGGATGCTGAAACTAGGCCAAACAGACAAACTACCGATCAATCTCAAACTTGAATTTTATTTCTGAACTTCTTAAACTTGTTGTCAAAGTCGACTGGAGGCAGACCTGTCTTAAAACTCCTTATTTGTCTCTTTCCAGTCAGCATATCGCACGTTCCACTCCACTGAGACAGCTCTTGCTTTTGTCCACAGTGACAATGGCAAAATAAACTCTTCTTGACCTACCCGCCGCCTTCGACACTGTCGACTGTGCTCTCCTGCTTCATCGCCTTAAGCACCGGTTTGGTGTATCAGGTCCGGCTTTAAACTGGTTCCAGTCATATCTTATCACTCGTACTCAATCTGGCTACATCAGTAAAGCAATGGCGGACCAAGTGCCACTCACGGTCCGTACACGGGGACCATAAATGGCGTGGCGCCCATTCAAACGGGAAGCGGTGGTAAAGGATCTCACCCGATTAATTCACTGAAAAATGAGCAGGACCGAGGCCATATGGTCGCTATAGAAAAACGTGTACATCTACAATTTACCTGCGGCGTCTTTCAAGGTTCTGTTATTGGCCCCTTACTTTTCTCCTTGTGCACCACTCCACTAAAACACCATCTTTATGCTGATGATACTCAACTCTATATTTCCTTCTATAATTCCTCTTCTTCCAGCTCTCTCACTCGATTATTTAACAAAGTTCAGTCTTGGATGGAAGAAAACGGACTGTCTATCTAAGAACTTCTATAGCGTCACTGTACTTATGCTCAAGGCATCAGTCTATGGTCGCTGCTAGCAAAATCATTGTCCAGCCAAATTCCACAGTGAGTCCGGGTCAAAAAGCCAAAGAGGAATCCAGAAGACACAGACAGCCTATGGAGGAAATGAGTTCAGGAAGAGGTGAATTTTTACCCGGCGATCTGAAGGCCAAAACAGACGGTGCCGAGCGTACGTTTGCGGGAAGAGAGTTCCAGAGTCTAGGGCCAGCGACAGAAAAGGCACGCCTGCCAAGAGCTGTTCTTGTCCACGGAATAGTCGGATTTAGACAGCTAGAAGACCTGGTAGAGTAGAGATAAGCCCTGGGAGTCAGTACAGAGTGAAGATAGTGAGGTTGGCTGAAAAGTATACACTCTTGTAAACAATTAGTCCAGTCTTGAACATTATTCGCTTTTCTATGGGCAACCAATGCAACGATTTTAGAATTGGGGATATATGCTCATATTTTGGAGTTTTAGTGATAGCTCTTGCACTTAAACCCATCAAATACTGAGTTTCTTCGTTCTCATAGCAACCGAATAACTTTAACTCTTTGAATTCAGTCCATCTAGGCATCTCTGTCATACAACGCAGCTGTTCAGCCCGCGTATTTGGTGTCGTGTTTGACTCCAACCTATCATTCAGTGAACATATTAATTATATATGTAGGTCTGTCAACTACTGTACTAGGCCTGATATCTGTAAGATTAGGCGTTACGTTCCCTTTTCTGCCCTGATTTGTTTAGCTGTTACCCTTGTCTCCAGCCGTCTTGATTACTGCAACTCGCTTCTCGCTGGCATTTCAAAAGCTAATTTGAAGAAACTTCAAAGAATTCAAAATACACTGGCAACAGCTATCACTAAAACTCTAAAATATGAACATATAAAACCAATACTAAAATCGTTTCAGTAACTTGGCTGATTCGCTTTGAGCACACGGCAACAGTAAACACTCTGAACAGAGCCTTACAGGTTAGAGCAATAAAAGAGCGGCGAACATGAGGAGGTGGATGCTTCCAGGTGGTGGGTCTGGGAATGCATGAGCGCTCGCCGCAGAAGAACAACAAAGTTTTTATCAGCAGCAGTATAAGGCCTATATGCTCTAAATTGTTTCTTATGAGAGATTTTTCTTTGCTGACTTAAGTTATATGCAATAGAAATAATTGGTTTCTTTCTGTGTGGCTATACTGAATCACAAATTGCAAACAGAACTGATGGAAAAACTAGATCTGGGTAGGTATCGGTTTTTTGTGTTCTTTATCCTTAGGTTTATAGTCCGGCTTTGTTGCTGTACAGCGTAGCAACCGTACAGTGTGGAGTGCTGCTTTACTGTAAGAGAATTATAGGCCTATGTTAAAAATTAGAATTAAAATTATATGTTAAAAAATTGCATTATATGTGTTCATCTGAGATGATCAGTTCTTAAAATGTCTGTAAACAGCGCCTCATAAGGAATGAAGCAACTTACTGAAGTAGGCCTAGCACTAGCCTAAGATCTTATAGGCCTACTAGTGCTAGGCCTACAGTACAGTAGGAACGTCCAGTATTTGCCCAACTAGATTGGTTTATCCGTCGTCGGGCAAATTTTGCTCTAGGAACAATAGGTCTATTATTCTTCAACGGGCTGTGGACTGAGCGATAGGCGTCTATAGTAGGCCTAATGGCGATTTATGGCCTACGTGCTTTTCATCCACTGTCTGGCTGTAGACGGCATCACCGGAGAACGAACGGTCAGCCGTCTGAGATCTCTCATTGAATTGTCTGAATTTGTTTATACTTTTCATCAGGTGGTCGTTTGCTTAATGACGCCTTCAGAATGGAATCGAAAGGCGCTAGACTTAGGCCTATGTTTGGCTCAACAGGATGCCATTCCTGTGAGCCACTGGCTCTGGAGCGTGTAGGCCACGAGTTATGGCAATGACGTTCGCAAGAGGGCTAACGTGTGTCGTAGATTCCTGCAAAGAATAGGCCTACATAAAATCGTACTCGTAAGCTCGAGATTTCTACAGCGACCAATGAAAGCCAAGTCCCGGGAACCAGCTTATTCACAGGCGCTCAGACAAAACAAAATCGATAGGCAAAAAGGGTTCGGTTCCAGGTCAAGATCCAGGAGTCAAGCAGGCAGACAGGCAGACGGCTACGGCGGATGGTAGTAGTTCCAATGTTTAACGACATCTTGTGGTATCGCCCTCCTCATGTATCCAGGCTTGGGACTGGCACTACCCGAGTACGGCAGTGGCGGAGTCAAGCGATACGTTTAGGCCTAATAGTTTTTAGGCTATATTTCATGAATAGCAAGTTTAGTAGTAGATAGACTTTAAAATCACCGCTCACCTTTCACCATTCATAAACCATCGCTCATAAACCACCGCTTTTAAACCATTGCTTTTAAAGCACCGCTTCTAAATCACTGTCAGTTGACTGCAGCTCTTAAATCACGAATAACTGGTGCTTTAAAAACATGTTTAGGGGCCCTACGTATAACCTTTAAATAATAATAATAATAATAATAATAATAATAATAATAATAATAATAATAATAATAATAATAATAATAATAATAATAATAGTAAAAATAATAATAATAATAATAATAATAATAATAATAATAATAATAATAATAATAATAATAATAATAATAATAATAATAATAATAATAATAATAATAATAATAATAATAATAATAATAATACAAATGCTTAGTGTAGTTTCTTTCAGCTTTGATTTAAATCAATCAAAATTTAATATTTTGCTTGGACCCAGTGGGACTGCCAGACATGCAGCTCTAAATGACCTAATCTGGTCAGCTTTAGTGAAAGCGGGTTTCCCTTCCTCTAAAGAACCAGTTGGACTTTCAAGATCCGAGGGTAAACGCCCAGATGGCGCTACTCTCATTCCCTGGCAGGCGGGCAGGTCTATGGTCTGGGATGTTACTGTTGTTCGACACGTTGGCCGATTCTTACTTGCCTCACACAGCCACGAATGCAGCCATAGCAGCAGAGTTGGCTGCTCAGAGGAAGATCACCAAATATACCGATTTATCGGTTTCCTATCAGTTCATCATTTTAGCCTTCGAGACCCTTGGCCCGATAAATTTACAGGGCCTGGAGTTCTTAACTAACCGGGGTGGACACTTGACCAGGGTTTCCGGAGACCCAAGGGAGACCGCTTTCATTTTCCAACGCGTTGCCTGCACAATTCAACGTTTTAATTTGATTGCCTTCCAGGGCACTCTTGAGGAGCCAGACATCAACGAAGATTAACCATCTCAGAATGCAATTTTTCATCCGGATAATTTTTTAGCTTCCTGAAGGATCATAAATACCTCGGGGTAAATAATAATAATAGAACAGACGGCAAGAGACCGGATGGCCTTACCCCGATTCCTTGGCGTTCGGGGCGCAACCTCCTATGGGATGTCACCGTGATTGACACACTTGCACATTCTTACTTACAGGCAACCTCTGTTACAGCAGGAGGCGCAGCTGAACTGGCGGCCGATAGAAAAACTTTGAAATATGATCATCTCACTAATGCATACCACTTTGTCACTCTGGCCTTTGAGACTTTAGGCCCTATCAATGGTTTGGGTATGACCTTTCTCACAGACTTGGGACGTATATTGTCCCTCATATCCGGAGATGGTAGAGAAACAGTTTACTTTTTTCAACGTTTATCTATAACATTACAGCGTTTCAATGCAGTTGCCTTCCACGGTACATTTGTGGTGCCGAATCCAGAGGAGGATTAGCCGTTCCAGAATCCCTCTCTCTCTTTCTCCGGAAATTTTTGAACAACCAAGGGATTATACTTACCTTGGTAAAAAACAAACAAAACAAACAAAAAAATAATAATAATTCAAATGCTTAGTGTAGTTTCTTTCGGTTGTAATGTCATGTACAGCTTTGATTTAAATCAATAAAATATTTTGCTAGAGACGACTTGACTCGAAAGATCGCATGAAGATGAATTTCCATGGGGCGTTCAGAGAGCAAAATATTTGCTTGATTTGTGTCAAAGCTGAACATGACATTACAGTTACAATTACAACTACTATAATACTGTCTAAAACATTATTTTTTTATACCAAGGTAAGTATAATCCCTTGGTTGTTCAAAAATTTCCGGAGAAAAGGAGAGAGAGGGATTCTGGAACGGCTAATCCTCCTCTGGATTCGGCATCACAAATGTACCGTGGAAGGCGACTGCATTGAAACGCTGTAATGTTATAGACAAGCGTTGAAAGAGGTAACCTGTTTCTCTACCATCTCTGGATATGAGGGACAATGTAAGTCCCAAGTCAGTGAGAAAGGTCATACCCAAACCATTGATAGGGCCTAAAGTCTCAAAGGCCAGAGTGACAAAGTGGTATGCATGGGTCAAATGATCATATTTCAAAGTTTTTCTATCGGCCGCCAGTTCAGCTGCGCCTCCTGCTGTAACAGAGGTTGCCTGTAAGTAAGAATGTGCAAGCGTGTCAATCACGGTGACATCCCATAGGAGGCTGCGCCCCGAACGCCAAGGAATCAGGGTATGGCCATCCGGCCTCTTGCCGTCTGTTCTGGAGAGACCCGTAGGTTCTTTCACTGATGGGAAGCCCGCTCGCGTCAGACTTCTGCGAATAAGGTCATTAAGACAAGCGTGACGAGCCATTCTGCCGGGTCCCAAACGGCAAGAGAGACCATGCGACCCTTCAGCGGTCACCAGAGCTCCACATGTGCAATTATGTGGTTGACATAGGATAGCTCCGAGACGGAGGCCTACGGCTACACGTACAGCTTCGTCATCCAGGCGAAGACCGATTGAGTTAATTGGGAGGGCAAATAGCCAGTGCCCAGCATGAGGCGATGACACCGCCTTTAGACGTGCCTGGTGATACGCGTCGTTATCATTGGTAATAAGTGTAGTTTTTGATATCTCGTATAGAGGTTTATCCCACTGGGATTGTCTATGCCAGAGGTGAGTATAGGTTGTGGAGTCATGGTGAGTGCACACCAATGTTCCACCATGGTGTTGAGATGAAAAACTGGTGATATTTGGCCTTTGTGAAGAATGGCAGTTTGCAACGTTTGGGTGCCTGCAGCGGATGCCAAGAAGGCGGGTAGCGCAAGCGAAGACACCCAGCGTAGGCCTAAACCTCCAGCTTTTATGGGAAGGAAGGCCTGAAGCCATTGATGGTCTGTGAGGGCCAAATTAAAGATAGAGACAAAACCTTCACGAAGCAGCAGATCATACCTCTCCAGTAACGGGTGACCCACACACGGCAACATCTCAAAGTGTCCAATAACTTGGGTGAACTAAATGTGGTCATGAGGAGCACTAAGTCATCATGTTTAGCTATGGTCAACAATCTGGAAATTGCCAGCGAAAGTTCAGCACAAAGAGACTCCAGGCAGGTAGAAAGAGCATCTGCAGTACATCTATGGTCGGACACCATTCAATCACGTCACTGATTTGCTGCGCGACAACCTGCACTGGTTGCGTATTCCTCAGCGGATCACCTACAAACTGTGCCTAATTACATACAAGGCTCTTAATGGTCTTCTACCAGACTATATATCCGACTTCTGTATTCGAACAGCCGACAACCAGAACACATATCAGCTACGGTCCTCATCGAGGAATCAACTGCATGTCCCGCGTTCTTCCACGAAGTTCGGCGAACGTTCCTTCACTGTCGCCGGACCCACTGCGTGGAATAGTCTTCCTGAGAATGTGACGAATGCCCCATTGCTGGATACATTCAAGTCACGACTCAAGACACATCTTTTTATGATATCTTATGACTGCAGTTGATTTTTGAACCCTTGTACAGCGCCCTTTTCTTCGGCCTCGGCTGTGCTACGGCGCTATATAAATTGTCTTATTATTATTATTATTATTATTATTATTATTATTATTATTATTATTATTATTATTATTATTATTATTATTATTATTATTATTATTATTACATAGTGGCGCTCCTAATAGGACAGCGCTCTCCGGTTTGGTTTGAGTGAAGCTACTCAAAGAAGCATGGCTATTCGCAAACGGTGAATGTGAAATGATTTCGCATTTTGTATGGTTAAGCCGAATGCCTAAAGAGTCACATGCCTGTTCTATGAAACTTACGTCAGCTGCCATTGTGGGTGCATCGCCCCCAGGGATAAGTCGTCTAAGTATACTATCACCAGGTCCGAAGATGACTGTTCCAAGATCTGTTGTAATGGGAGACAAAACAAGAGTGGGCCCAAAGGGTCCCCCTGTTGTGGACCTACTTCAGAAGAAATGGAGAAATGGCTGAGTTTAAGTTCCGTGGCAGAACCGTATGCTAGATTGACAAAAGGTAGTAACTCCGGAAGGATGTCTGCTAATGAGTTCAGCATGGGATCTCTGTACAAGCTATTAAATGCGTTAGCAAAGTCAAGTTTAACCAGTATCGAGCCATCTGGCATGTCTTCTAAAAAGCGCCTAACCGAGTGCACTGCCGCTTCCCCACCTCCGGGGGTTCCCACTCGTACCTGTTTACTACCAAAGAATGCTGAAGTCCTAGATAGGGCAAACTTGTTTGCGCACTTGGAGGCCAGCCTACGCCAATAGTAGCCAATTACAATTGGACGCAAGCCACCCGATTTTTTACTTAACGCGAACAGGGTGCCACCAAAAAAGTATAGGTTGAATGTCCGTTGGACAGGAACCTGCTAACAAAAAGTTAATTAAAGCTGCTAGACTCGAAGACAATTCTGGACCTATTTCTTTACAATTCATTGTCTTTGACGTGCTGGGGACACAGGCCATCAGGTCCTCCGCCGAACCTGCGGGGAACGAGAGGGTGTTATTATGTACCTCGTCCGAAGCTGTTTGGAATGGGGTTACCTTTGTGGTGGGAGGTATGATGGGCGCCCCGCTGGGTGTTTGGGGTGTTTGATCAAACGCTCTTCGAATGTATCCTTATTAATCGGCGCAGGCTTAACCTCTGAACACAGGATTCTGACCGCTGCCCTTATATTACCATCTTCGAGCTTCGAGGAAACAGCTGCCGCTATAGCTTGCTCGTTACTCAGTTTAGATTTTTGATGTACCTTAACAGCTGGTTCAGGAGAAAAAATTTCCATTAATTTAGTAGTCCAATCATCATAGAAACTCTCCACTCGGCGTTTAATGGTGGAGGTCAAATTGTGACGTTTGCCTCCCCTAGTTGGTTGTTCCAATATTATGGCTGAAAAAGAGAGTATGGTTTGCCATGAGTCAAAATTCATGGGGTCTGCCACGATCTTATTGATGATTTCTATAAGTAACTTCCCTACACAAGTTCTAGCTGCTTTAGGAATATGCTTAAGTGTTCTGCTTGATAAAGTTGGATGAGTCAAGGTATGTGTATTTACATCTTTTTGCAGGTCCCGGCTTTTGTAGGATAAGTCCTCTTTGTCATCGACATCCACCAATGGTGATGGCTTCAACCTGTCCGTGTCTGCGGCTGCAGAGGCATTTTGGTTAATAGGGTTTATGAGGCTTTTCAAGGGGGGGGGGCTTTCTTGAACCCGGACATGGATTATTGCGTGGTCCATGTAAATGTAAGAGTCTAATTGTCCAACAACTACTGCATGCACCGTGTGCCTTCTGCGAAGACCCAGCAGAGGACGATAAACGTCGTCTCTCTCCCTTCATTTCCCAAGAAACATGTAAACAGTCTATGAGTCGCAAAAAAGAGAGGCGGAACGAGGTGGAACGAGTGCCTCGCAATGCTGAAAATGAAAACCGAAAGACCAAGTGTCTTAAACAGAAACCTAGGTATAAGCCTAGGGCGATAAACAGACGGGGGGTGTCAGTCAAACAAGTGCGACACGAAATGGACGAGAATAAGCCTCAATTACCGAGACAAATAGACAAGAAAAACCCGAAAATACCTGACAAAACAACCGACCTACAGAACTGCGTGAATGTCAGCCTTTGAGAACCTTTGAACAGAACGTTAAGAAGTGTGCGAAGTGAAGTTTAAAACCAAATCGCCTGCCACGAAAACATAGTCCGCCATCTTGATCGAGGGCCACTCCAGAAATTAATTTATTATTATTATTATGATTATCATTATTATTATTATTATTATTATTATTATTATTATTATTATTATTATTATTATTATTTTTATTATTATCTAAAGACTGCACGTACACGTGTTTTCAAAGCACCAGTCACTCGCGATTTAAAGCGGCAGTCACATAGCATTGATTTAAAAGCCATGATTTAAAACGGTGGTTTAAAAGCGTTGTTTGTTGAGTAGTGATTTTAAAGTGACAGTCTATCTGCTACTGAGTTTATTATGGTTCGAGACAATAATTTCACTGGCCAACAGAAAAAATTATTTTTCTTGTTGCCTTCAGTTTTAGACCTGTTCTTGGGGTAATTTTGGGCGCTGATTCAGAAAATGTCATTGGATTGAGTGCATCAGGTCTAGTTTCTGAGATATCGTCGATTTTGTAAAGAAAACCCAGTCCACTCTTTAAACGATGTCTTTGGCAAAACTAAAATGTCATAATAAGCTTTATTTATGGCTAATTATAATTCTTGCTGATTCATATAATGCCTACATCCTTATAATGTAAAATCAGCATATCTTGCCGCGTGCTGAGATATTGCTGATTCAACGAAATAACTATTCCGTAGCCTACAGCTTACTCAGCACTAAATTCATGGCCTCATTTAGAATTTATTTGTGCTTATACAGCGTTTCATGGTTTCGAACTATGTAAATAGATTATGCTGAAGTCAGCATTTATAGCCTATATAAACCGCCTCCTGAAAGCTAGAGCAGCCGCAGTCGTCTTAGGGCATATTAAGAGTTGGTCGCAAGAACAATCTGTGAATGTGAACATTAAATAACTACATGTTCTTACTATTTTTTAGGTTAGTCATTTAATTCCTCAGATGCGAACATCCTTAAGGTTATGGCTACTTCCAGACGGAGCTGCATTAACCATCCAGACATATTCTGCTACATTTGTGGGGAATACACACTAAAAGCAAACAGGAAACCGATTTCTGAGTTTGTAAAAAGACCATATGTAGGTTATTTTGGTGTCAAACTTGGAGATCAAGATAAGCAATGGGCTCCTCATACAGTATGCAAAACTTGTATTGAACAATTGCGCCACTGGACAATTGGAAAGAGAAGCTGCCTGAAATTTGGTGTACCGATGGTTTGGAGGGAACAGATAAACCACTTCGACGACTGTTACTTTTGTATGGTTAATATCATAGGCATCAATCGAAATAATCGTCACAAGTTGTCTTACCCTGATATACCTTCAGCCAGGAGACCTGTTCCGCATTCGGATATTGTACCAGTTCCACCTTTTCGCGAACTACCTCAGCTCTCAGACGATGAGACTTGCATGTCCAATATCGGACAAGATGACGAAAGTGAAGAAAGTGGGGGCAGTGACAGTGATTTCCAATCAACTTCACACAGTGAACGTTTTGACCAAAAAGAGTTGAGTGATCTGATCAGGGACTTAAATCTTTCCAAAGAGTCCTCTGAATTGCTTGCGTCCAGACTAAAGGAAAAGAATGCATTTCAGCCTGGAACGAAAATTACAATTTATAGAAACAGAGAAAAGGATTTGCTGCCATTCTTTACCGAAGACAACAACCTAGTATTCTGTAATGACATCAGCAACTTATTGAAGAAAATTGGTCTGTCGGATTACAGCCCAGATGAGTGGCATCTTTTTATCGACAGTTCAAAACGTAGTCTGAAATGTGTGCTTTTAAATAACGGCAACAAATTTGGTTCTATTCCAATCGGTCACTCCACCAGGATGAAAGAAGAGTACAATGCCATCTCTTTAGTACTGGAAAAGATAAAATACAAAGAACATCAATGGGTAATTTGTGTAGACTTGAAGATGGTAAATTTCCTCCTTGGTCAACAAAGTGGCTACACAAAGTATCCCTGCTTTTTGTGTCTTTGGGACAGTAGAGCCAAGCATGAACATTGGACAAGAAAAATTGGCCTTCGAGGAAAGACATGGTGGTTGGAGCTCAAAATGTAATCAAGGAATCTTTGGTGGCACGAGATAGGATCATACTGCCACCACTACATATAAAGCTAGGCCTGATGAAACAATTTGTCAGGGCTTTGAATAAAGAAGGTTCATGCTTCGAATACATAGTACACAAGTTACCAGGAATTACAATGGAAAAATTGAAGGCTGGAATCTTCGATGGTCCACAGATCAGGCAACTTATGAATGACCCACTTTTCATACCATCAGTGAATGAAATCGAATCTTGTGCCTGGTCTTCCTTTGTTCTTGTAACTAAAAATTTTCTTGGCAACAAGAAGGCAGACAATTATGCACAACTAGTAGAGGATATGCTTCTTCATTTCAACAAGCTTGGCTGCAACATGAGCATTAAAGTCCATTATCTCCACAGTCACTTAGATCGCTTTCCAGAGAATCTTGGTGACTTCAGCGAAGAGCAAGGTGAAAGATTTCACCAAGACATCAAAACAATGGAAAATCGATATCAAGGAAGATGGGATGCACACATGATGGCAGACTATTGCTGGAATATTATGCGCGATTGTTCCGGCAGATGCCACACTCGGAAATCGTACAAAAGGAGCTTCTTCGGTGTCGAATGACTTGAAATTTTTATAACAAACTTGTTCTGTTTGGTATCATATAAGTACAGTTTCAGGTACTACCATTTTCTTTTAAGTATTTGTATTATTATGTTTATTTAGTGTATCACATAATAAATTGAGCACTACATAATTATAGCTATAGCCTTATGTTTTATGGGCGAGCAGAGGCAAGGACTGGTATATGGCATAATGTTCTATATCTCGAAAACTAGACCTGCTGGGAGAAAACTGGTGCCTTTTCTGGATCAAGACAATAAGCAATGTCTAACGTTATAGCCACATTGTTGCACCTGGACCTGCAGGCTGTAATAAATGGCTCATTCGGAGAACTTCAAGGCAACATTCATTCGGTACAAATGAACAGAAGTGCTTGAATTTTCTCATTATTTAAAATGACACATGTTTCGAAGTTACTGATTGTTCTTCAGTCATACTATCCAGTAAATGTGAATGGTCAAAGAATTGTTTTCTACTCTGTAAATGATACAGTCAACAGCCAGATAGCAAATACATCCTGCTGCATATGCACCTGCATCTAAACTTTTATCACGAATATTATGGGAAGCAGCTGCATGACACATCCATCTAGTTTTACTCTGCCACTAGGTTGCCTCATCTTTTGCCCTGGATGTAGTTTACTCTGTGCTTCAGTCCATTTTTAATGCATAAGATAACTTGAAGTAAAATGTGCAACCTTTAAAGTAGTGCAAAATAATCCCTACCCCGTTGATTTAAACAGATTTACATGCATCAATCAAAATCAAACTCACTTTATATACCTACCAATGAACATAAATCGCTAATGGAGCTGACTTCCTTAGTAGGTGCTTGACATCCTTATTCACATCATTAATTACACTCGCACCTTGGCCCACTAAACATGAGCTCGTGTTTAACCCATATCACTGCAAGGTATCTGCAATAAGTCCCGACAATGGCTGCGCATGTAAACCGTTTGCAGGTTTGAAATCTAGAAAGCATTCATTTACTTTCTTGTTAGCAAAAAATCGTATAACAACAGATAGGTGTTCTTTGGACCAGTAGGCCTATGTTTTGCTTCATCAAGAATAGAAGAATAGAATAATAAACAGATTTCTTCGCCCCTTTTATTATCTGTTCCCCAATCATATCTGAAACCATTTAAGGAACACGACGGGGAGGCAGACGCTCAGTTGGTCGGGCACTGGCCTCCCTCCCTCCCAATCTTTGCCACCCTGTAGAGCCACCACTGTAGTTGGTTCTTCTATTTTTGTTCATACGAACCACGTGTCCCATCCATTTAAATCTTCGTTTTCTGTTGATATTTTCTTTAGTCTCCTTTCCCATCCTTTCTCTTACAGTTTTATTCGATATTCTATCACGCCGAGAAATAGAATGCAGAATTCCTTTCAGCCATCCATGATGAGCTGCCTCCAGTCTTTTCCCATTTGTCATGGTCATTGTTTGCCACCGTCATTGTTTGCCAGGTTTCAGACCCACATACAGCAAAATATTCATTACTATGCCTTCATATGGATGAATCTTTGTCGTCACGCTGCATCTGTTGTCAGTGCATAGCTTTGAAAGTCTTCAAAATGCGACATTTTCTGTTCCGATGCGTGTCTTTACCTCCAATAACACACACACACACACCCAAGCACATACACACACACACACACGTACTACCGATTTATAGACCGTTACTGTTTTGTGTTGTTCAGGAACGATATGAACCGACTCTATATAAGCACGAGAATGACCACCAGGTGGCCGCATAATTAAAACCTATTTGTGCTAATAAGGCTAGAACAGGCAAGCTATTCAGTAGATGCAGAAAGCGCGGCTGCCTAAACGTGAGTAAGTAAGTAAGACATTTGTTAACACGCCATGCGTCCATCGGCTGAGCGAGGAATCGTAGGCGAATCGTGGAATTTCTCGGCGCCACTTGGAATGCTTTGCTGGTCAAACCGCTGGCCAATTCCACGGTGATCAACCACGCGGATCATGCCTTCAAATGGAACTCTAGGAACTTGAGTTTAGTACTTAGTATTTGCGCAGACGGGTAGCTAGCTCGCTACCTACGATGCTGTGCAAATAACAGTCATTACAACTTGGTTCCAGGTCTCTGTCCAGCAGAACTGACGACGTCGAAAGATATTTTGGCTGAAGAGCAAACACGACAACAACCAGATAACCTTTCGTGGGAGTTATCATCCACTCGGTCGACATCAGGGAACTGTCAGTTTCGCCTGCCTCAGCAACAACCCCCGTCCGTCCGAGGAACCTCTTCGACGCTCGTTTCCTAACTGGTTTTCTTCACGAACTTCGGTTATTGTTTATATGTGTTTATATGTGCATACAGCCTGTACTTGTTTGCGCATTTATATGGATCACATGGCCCCTAATATACCCTATAATCTAAGCTATGAAATCTAAATGTGGATGCACTGGAGGCGGTCGAGTATCCGCTGCGTCGGCTGTTAATGACGTGTCGACAGCTAGATGTCGCCAGATAGAGGAACATGCGACGCCGCAGCCTTTCTCCAGCAGCCTCTGAAGCAGCCTACAGCTCAGCAACGGTACAGGTTCTTCTTGTTTTGGTGCCAGGTAGTCGCGCTCACTAGTCACAGCTGCAGCATCAATTCAGCAGCTGGTGGTGGTGGTGGTGGTGGTGGTGATGATGATGATGATGATGATGATGATGATGATGATGATGATGATGATGATGATGATGAAAGTGAATCGAGAGTTCTGAATGTCTCCGCAGGAGGAAGCCGCTGTCTCTTTCTACGCAAGACCATTATTTCCTTCATTCCTTCCTTCTTTCTTCCTTTACTTAATTTCTTCCCTTCCTTTATTTCTTCCTTCCATTCTTCTGTTTTCCTTCTTCCCATCTTCCTTTATTTCATCCTAATTTCCTGACTTCTTTCTTACCTTTTTTGTTCTTTCTTCCTTCCTTCCAACGTTCTTTCCTTCCTTTCGTCTCTCCCTTCTTTCTTCCTTCCTTTCTTCCTTCCTTTCTTCCTTTCCTGCCTTTCTTCCTTTCTTCCTTCCTTCGTTCTTTCCTTCCTTCTCTCGATCATTTGTTTGTTGCTTTGATCTTTCCTTTCTACTTTCCTTCCTTCGTTCCTTGCTTCATACCTTCGTTCCTACGTTACTTGCTTGCTTCCTTCCTTTCTATGTTCCTTCGTTTCTTCGTTCCTTTGTTCCTTCTTTCGTTCCTTCCTAAGTTCCTTCAATCTTTCTTTCCTTCTTTCCTTCCTTTCTTCCTCCTTCTTACGTTCCTTCAATCTTTTCTTCTTACGTTCTTTCCTTCCTTCCTTTCTACGTTTCTTTCTTCCTTCCTTCCTTCCTTTCTTTCTTCTTCTTATGTTCCTTACTCCCTTACTGCCTCCCTCAAATTCTTCCCCTTCTTTTCTCGTCATTTCCATACGTAGTTTCTGTGTAAATTATGTCCTTGAGAATGTAGATAGATGTGTGTGCGTGTGTGCGCTTGTGCTCGTGAAGCGACGCATGCGTGTGTGTGCATAAATGTAATCCTCACTGAATGGTTAGGCAACTCATTTGTCCGCTAAAAGTGAGCAAGTGACTGCACATGGCTGGCTAACTGCAGAACACCTTGCAGCTGGCGCTATATATCTGATGCTTGGAATTGTTGCTCCATCTACCACGTGGCTGCACGAATGACGCAACTAATGACGCAGACAAACGTTCGCCATTTTCATAGCAGAAGGTCATTGATTCGGAAACAGAGGAATTCAGTCTTACTTGATTTAATCGAATCCAGTCCAACCCCATCTAGTCCAATCTCATCTCATCTGATGTCATTTAATCTATGCTGCTGTCGCGTCGTTATCTCAACTTTTGCATCGTCAATCGGTGGTCGCTGTAGACAAAAAATAACGGTGTCAGTCGCTACATAAAATTTTTACAGAAGAACTCGTCTCTTTGACAGAATTACTCGGCGGCGTATGTATATTCTTCCAGTTTCCCTATATAGGCTCTATATTATGACTTTCTCCAGAAAATGGACGATTATTGGCGGTCGTGCTTTTCCGTTGCTGGTCCCACCGACTCGGGAATTCCATTAGTTCAGACGATGCTACAGCCTGCGTTGGCCCTAAGCGGTCACGACGACTAAAATCTGTCGCTTCCAACCCTCATTTGCATAAAGGCCCTATTGAATTGCATACTAGCTGACATCGGAGATTCTGTCCTTCCTAAAGGTCTCACTTTGAATCGATCACCAGTTGGTGTAACTCGCACAGTAAGTCTACTGCAGTAGCATCGTAGAAGTTACCAGATAAGAACGCATAAGTTAATCTAGCTGTTACGTGGATCATTTAAATATAGTATTATTTGATTCAGCCACCTAAAGCACGCAGTGTTCGTTTGAATGGCCTGTATTTGAATCTGGGGTTAGCACGGTCCATATACACGGGGACTTTAAATGGCGTGGCGCCCATTCAAACGGGCAACGGGGGTGAAAGATCTTATCCGATAAATTCATTGTCAAATGGGCGGGGTCGCTCTGGAAAACATGCACATTCAGATTTATATGCTGGGTGAACAGGTGAACATGTCTATGAGTCTATTTCTGTATTTGCGCTGATGTATTATTTCTGTTTCGTTTGAAGGTATAGTCTAACTGATGGAGACAAAAATGAAGGCATCTATGATGAGACACATGTCACCTTCATGACAGAAAGCTATCGTCGCTGTATTATGGTTAAATGCGCTCACGTGAAACGCATGAATAGCCGCCTAATGTTATCTCGAAAACAGAGGAATTCAATCTTACTTGATTTAATCGACTACATTGGTTAAGCGTACGTCTAAGCGCCTCTGTGCGTGAGTATGCCGGTTCGCATACTGATCGTAGCTTATTTCAGGGATTTGAATACAGGGCCAGCACGGTCTGTATATTGGGACCTTAAGTGGTATGGCACGCAATCAAACGGGCAGCAATGGTGAAGAATCACACTCTATAAATTTATCGAAGCCATACGGTCGCCATACAGAACCTTGTCATTTACATTTACGTATAATACACGTAGTGTGGCATGTGTCTCATGTTCTGAAAGTTTGAAGAGACTGTTTGGCATCTTTGGCACTTAAACAATTGCGCCATTAGACGTCGCACTGACTTCATGAACGGGCGCAGCATGTAGCGTGATAAGTGAGATTGCTCATTTGCTAGACGCATATAAACACAGACGCAGACAGACAGACGGACTGACAGAGAGAGACGAAGGAAGAACACGCGTAGATTTTATGTTTCCCGATAATTTTACACAGAGGTGGATTGTGGCCTTAATGTAGTTGTCGGTTTTCCGTCCGTCTAATATTTATTGAGTGTCGACTGATGACGTTGCTGAAACACAGACTTCACACTTCGCCACCGCGGAAGCAGTGCTAGCAGCAGCAGCAGCCCGACCAGTTTCATCTTCTTCGCAGCCGAATGCACCTCGTGAATAGCCAAGGCTTCGTCTGCAGCAGCAGCAACAGCGACCATGGTATAGTAGGAACCATGGGACCGAGAAGCAGCGATGTGTATCTCAGATAGGACGGACCTCTACAGTTTGACCAAATCTATTGGAAGGACGAGCATCGAGAGAACCTTGGTTACAGATAAGCGGTGGTAGAGTTGTGTCGACACAGCTGCGTCTTCTCTTATTCATTCATCTGGCAATCACAGTTCCCCGCTCCATCGTTCTCCTCCATTCTCCTTCATTGCGTTGCGTTAAACCGACCCAGTCAGTGCGACTCATTAGCGAAACTTGACTGGTATTCGGAAGGCAGTCGATGAATTCGGCTGAAGCAATTTCCAGTTCACGTCAGGATGCTTAAGATGGCAACTGGCTCTTTAGCTGGACTTCCGTGAATGCGAATTTTGCTTCTGTCACCTCAATCGAAGGAAACAGCAACGAAATAAGTTGATGTAACACGTTCTCAGAAATTGCGGCAATTCCGACTGGTCAGAAAGAGTATCGCAGAGCTGTCAGTCGCTGATGGTTTCCAGCCGAGTCGTTCAACTGAGAAACCACAGGACCTGACGACTGCTCTGGGCCTTTGTTGAACATTCGCCGACAGTTGATGTGTCGTCATTGGCACTATTCGACGTTCTATCCCAGGAAAGGCGATACCGCAGACTCGATTGGTGATGGGACAGGACCTCAAGGCTGCCGACACACACCCAGTGCCTTCCGTTTCTTCAGATGCAATGTCTTCGTCGCCAGCCAAGTCGTCTGCCGGAGAAGGACGAGTGCAACGGCCGATATGGATCGTTGGATTCGCTGCTTCGTTCTGCTTCGTTGGATTCATCATCTGGTTGACAATTCTGCTGACCATCAACATCTTTCGTCTGCAGGAGAAGGTCCATATGCTGGAAGAACACTGCTTCTATGCAACCGAAAACGAACAACACCTTCCGCAGCCAATAAGAGAACTAGTTAACCAGTTCATCGAACAGGTTAGAGGCCATTCTAATCCTACAAACTCGATAGAGGCCTCCAATATAACACCACGTGACCTTACTTTACCTTACTTACCTTATCTTACTGTATTTTAGTTACCTTTGCCCCAGCTCATCTAGCCTCAAGAAGAAAAGCAGTCCTTTCAGCCACAGCCCCGAGAGTCAGCCATGGATAAGAAGTGTTAGCGACTTCATTTACTTAACCTCGACATATGAGGGCGGGTGGTCAGTCTTTCCCTCGCCGCCAGACCTTTCCACGACAGTCTTTGGTAGTGCACTCAATATAGCAAGTGAAGCGCAAATCTCAAAAACTTTCTACCCAGGCGGGGATTTGAACCTCCGACGTTTCGACCGACAGTCTAGCACGCATCCCTCATAACCTTATATTTGTTAAATGGCGGTCCTGTCTTCGACCAGCGTTTTCTTATAGGATTTCTGATAGTATTTGACATGCGCTCATTTATAGGAGCTGGTCCGATAATTTAGGATTCTCATAATCGCAATTGCAGAGTATGAGATTATTATATCTCACCTTAAAAACTTGCCTTAACTTAGGCCCTACCTTAGTTTACCTTGGCTTACCTTAGCTTACCTTGGCTTACCTTAGCTTACCTTGCCTCAGTGATGCCTAATCCTGATGAGATGACGCACGATGCATAACAGAAAAATTTCAGGGGAGAACAAAAATGTGAGTCAGCATTTAAGCAAATTTTGCGTTACATGGTTTCAGTTTAAGTTTAGTGGAAATTCATTCGACCAGAAGAAGCGGGATGACACAACACTGGAAATCTATTGCATGGTCTCCACGCGCAGACATTGAGGAAATTTCAATTCTATTATCATCATTACTATTTGTACCTTACCTTGCCATATCTTACTTTATTTGCCTTGCCATACCTTGCTTTATTTACCTTTACCTTTTCATAAAAATGGCAATGACTGATGATGAAAATCATTCGTTGTAATGCGATAGCATCATTTTTGCCAGGAAATCCACAGAAGTTTAAACAAATTGCTTCGTAGCGGTTATTTGGTGCAACTTACCATCAGGCTAAGAGGCTGCTAAGCGTTTCATAACGCTGAGCTTAGAACTGACAAAAATAGACAGAAATAGACATGAACCTCAGGAAAGACGGACGAAAGGACAGACAGACAGACAGACAGACTGACAGAACAAATTAGTCAGAAGCAGGCTGGATCGCTGTTGCCAACTCTGGCTTATATCTTAATTTATCTTATCATCTGACAGGGGCATATTACCATTATATGATATTTATGATATCATCAGAAGCATCAATATCAGGCATCATCATAATATCATTGCTGTAATTTCACTGATAACTGCTTTGTAACAATAACAACATTACCATTTACATTTATCATTAACATTAGCATTCAAAGACGCACCTTTTTGGAATCGCAAGATAGTCGTGCCGTAGCGCTTTTGTGAGGTTTCTTTAAAAGCGCTATACAAGTTTTGGATATGTGCATACAACAACAACAACAACAATAGTAATAATCATCCTCATCTTCGCCGTCATCCACTTCTTCTTTTTTTCTTCTTCAAATTTCATAACTGCCATTCTCACCAACCATATCATGAATGACAATCAGGATAATCGTAATCGTAATCTCGATATTTCTACAGCGCCCACAGAAAGCCAAGTCGCTAGAACCAGTGTATTCATAGGCGTTCAGCAAAACGAAATCGATAGGCAGGTAAGGTGAGGTCAGATTATAATTATTACTGATATCAGTTGACATACGTGTAGGCAATGTTTCTGAGGAATTCTAAAGAAGAGGAAGAAGCTGCAGAGGAGGATGGCTTCATATGAAGAGAAAATAGTTCGCACATGTTAGCAGAAAGCAATTCTTCTGCTGTTCAAGTCGCTCCCTCGAGAAATTTGCATCCTACCTTCATATCATGAGCCGCCTTCAATCGCATCAGTATCGAAAACAGACAGAGAGGCAGGCAAACACACATACATACAGGCAGACATACAGACAGGCATACACTCGGAGACCAAGACGGACGAAGAGACAGAGGAACTGCAAACGATGAGAGAAATTGTCTATTTATTGCCGGCGAAGTCGACAAGTCGACCAATGGACGGACGGACGGACGGACGGACGGACCAAAGGAATTCCGATTCGATGTTTCCTGTTGGCGCTAATTACACCTTTCTCATTGCACTCCAACACCAGGTCCATATGGTTGGCGTTTTCTGTTGCGATTACTTCCTTCCTTCCTTCATCTCTCTCACTCCAGGTGAATGACGCGCCCAACACGTGCTCCTCTTTTGACCGGCGCTCATTTTCTGATGAAGAGAAGAAAAGAAGACGAAGAAGACGACGACGACGACGAGGAAGAAGAAGATGAGGAGGAAGAAGAAGAAGAAAAAGGAGAAGGAGAAGGAGAAGGAGAAGAGACTGTCTGAGTTCGGATGAGGCCAATCAGAGTCGATCTAAGTCTCGTTCACTTCTGATGAGCTGCGCCGGAGTCTGTTTGCCTTCGGTCTCTGTATGTCATCACCGCATCCTTCACCACCCACCGGCCCCATCACCCTCCTCCTCCTCCTCCTCTTCATCCTTCTCCACTTATCCCATTGCTGCTCAATGCGTGGGCGTTGCCGCCCAACCTTCGCTGCCCTGTGAGCAAAAGCCTAGGTTTTTGTAACATGTTCCAGCTGTCAAATTCTTACATCCGCAGAACAACCCCTGTGTGCTTCCGTATAACCCGGTCACTACTGGTTTCTAGAAACCTGTCTAGCATTGGGTTATCGTGGTACGGTAGAGCACTCGACGCTCAAGTTACAGACCGGGGTTCGAAGTCTATCAATCAATCGTCCAACGACTTTCGTTGCAGTAATTGACCCACTACAGACAATTTAAGCCATCAAGAACGACGATCAGGATGACGACGTGATGATGACGATGTACGCATGTATGTAGGCCCATGCATGTATGTATGTATGTATGGATGTATGCATGCATACATGTATGTATATATAAGGTATGTAGTGTATGCGTGTATGTATGTATAATGTGCAGTAAGTATGTATGCATGTATGACATTGTTTGTATGTATGTTTGTATGTATGCATGCATGTATGTGTATGTATGTATGCTTGTATGCATATATATATATATCTGGAAATGTATATGTATCCGGATATTTATATGGTGCCTCTTAAAAAATCTCTCCAAGAACCTCATAATAACGACAATGATGCTGATGATGATGATGATGATGGTGATGATGATGATGATGATGATGATGATGATGATGATGGTGATGATAAAAAAGGTCGTAAATAACAAGACGATTTAACATTAAAATGTTAAAGATGACATAATCTGATAGTATAATTTGTCGATTTCTTTGGTTGTTTCAGAAGATGGAATTCTACCGGCAGTCGAAGCACCGAACAGCTCGAGAAGCCGAGCTGTGTTCCTGTCCTCCTGGTAGGCGACCCTTTCGCTTTTCATATGAAGATTTCCTTGAAGATTCTCTTCCCCAAACGTATCTCATCTATGTTGCTGTCAAATTGCATGTAGCTTCCCTGTTCCACCTTATTCCATCCTGTTCCACCATGTTCCATCCTGTTCTACCCTGTTCCATCCTGTTCCACCCTGTTCCACCCTGTTCCACCCTGTTCCACCCTGTTCCATCCTGTTCCATCCTGTTTCATCCTGTTCCACCCTGTTCCATATCTGCCGCTCTCCATAACTTTTCTGCGTCACCTTCACTCCATGGCACTCGCCTGGTGTATATTCCCCTGGACACCTAATTGGCCAAGAGATGGGGGGGGCTTAAACTGCGAAGTGACTAAATCATTGGAAGGAGGGGGCTCGTGCCTATGTCATGCAGGCGTCCATATATCCATCTGCCCACCCATCCATTCCCTATCTCTCCATCCGCCCATCCATCCGTCTACCCTCTGTCCATTCGCCCTCTCCGTGCTTCCTGGGTCTGCTCGTTGGTCGTTAAGGCATCTTTATGCGAGCTCTCGCTGCCTATATCGTAAATCGTCCTGACACATTAGTTGGTTACATGTGCGCCTCTGTGTGGTAAGGTAAGTGGGTAGATAAGGTAAGATTGTTAAAAGGCTCATCCTCGTACATTCATCGCCGGCATTTTGGGCGCAGTTGATGCCGTTAGAGGGTAAACTTGTTTCGTCTAGGCATTCCTTCGACCTGTCTTAGGTCTATCGATCGGTCGGTCGGTCTGTGGGTCGGTCGGTCTGTTGGTCGGTCGGTCGGTCTGTGAGTCGGTTAAGGGGTGACCGGTTCGATGATGGTGATCGCGACGAGTTGGAAGAGGAGAAGAAAGAAGAGGAGGAGGAAGAACAGGACGAAGAGGAGCAGAAAGGAATAAAAGAAAGGTGAAGGAAAAGATGGAAAGCAAGGGAAGAAAGAGTGGAAGACGTGGACAGAAGGAGGATAAAGAGGAAGAGAAAAAGTTGACAGAGAAGAATGGCAGGAAAGAGGAGAATTGGGAGAAGGAGAATAAGGAAAAGGACTAGGGGCTACTGGAGGAACTCACTGCTAAGTCAGCTCATGTCGTTCACAGTTGGGTGCGTTCCAAGCGGAGACCGGACAGCATCAGGACTCCCCTCCTCCTCCTCCTCCTCCTCCTCCTCCTCCTCCTTCTCCTTCTCCTTCTCCTCCTCTTTCTTCAAATAGGACTTCTTTTGCGAGAACTATTTGCGAGAAATGCCATCAGCCCTCTTCTCCTTCTCTGCTTCCTCATAGCATCAACTGACTTCCTCACCATTAAAATGTATGTGCATGCATCTGTGGATAGTGTATGTATGTATGTGTGTATGTATGTATATATGTATGTATGTATGTATGTGTGTGTATACGAAACATGTGTAACTTGAATCCCCTAACAAATTTTTATTTATAAAGGTGCAAAGAATTTGCCGAATACCAAGAAAATTTGGCGCTAACATATCCGCACATTCTAGAATAACATGTACTGAAGCAATAGTTGTAGGTTTTATAGAAAATGTAAAAATGGGAAACAAATTGTTTTAAAACTGGTCCAATTTACACGAGTGTCGTGTAAATTGGGCCCTATGGTTCGTTTTAAACGTTTATTGTAAGTAAGCTAAAATTGTAGCATATTTTCTTTGAAGACCAACAATGCTTAATACATATCTTTAGAAGCACAAATATGGGCTTAGCTATTCTTGAAACATCTGCACTGTTAAACTCCCTTTACCTACTAGAAAGTCTTAAACTTCAACAGTTTTTCATCTGTTTACTGGTGAGTAAATGTTTTAAAGCTTTCATATTAGTCTAAGCAGACTTAATTAACTGAACTAAGTGCACTGGTAACTTAGCTGATGCAGAAAATAAACTTGGAAAGTCTGAACTTCTGAAAGTTTTTGTTGTGCCTTCTGGAACGTCTTAAAGTTGTTATAAAATATTTCCGACAAACTTATCTCTCATGGAAAGTCGCAAAAGGTTTCAATGCCGTTTACTTTAAATGCAAATGTCATAATAATAATAATAATAATAATAATAATAATAATAATAATAATAATAATAATAATAATAATAATAATAATAATATTATTATTATTATTATATAACGGCCCAGACAAGTCGATTGCAGTGTTAAAGCTACTGCCGGAGATCGATATCCGTTTGCAATTTAATGATTAGATATCTTATAGTTTAAAGATAATAATAATAATGAATTCGTTTCATAATTGAATCGTATTGTCTAAAGAGTGAGGTTGAACTGTGATTGACTAATTGCCGTTTATAATAATAATAATAATAATAATAATAATAATAATAATAATAATAATAATAATATTATTATTATTATTATTATCTATTACGCTCATGACCGCGTAGGACGGAAAATTTTTAAAGAGATAGCGATTTACGGTAATATATCGAGTTTCTATCAGCGTTAGGGCAGGATTTCTACATCACTTATTCTGTCTACGCCTCCTGACTCCGAGGATTTCATCCGTCAACGGCAACTGGTTCAGGACACAACATATCAGGGTTTGATAAATTTTTCCATCTTCGGCGATCATCGCGCCTTTCAAAATCGTCGGCAGCAAGCCGGAATTCAGATTCAAATGGCCTACGACGTCACAATCGTCATGGCAACATATTGTTCTGTTAAAGGCTGTTCATATGTCTAACATTTTATCGCCGGCTGTTTGATTAACTGGTATCACTCTGCAATGATTCAAAGGCCTTCTAATGATTCTGAAACTTTTTCACAACGCCGCCATTCATCGCGTCGTCGCCGAGCGAGTCCCTATCCTCACTCAGGCAGTCACACGTCTGAATTTATCACTCAACCATGGCCGTTATCACAAACAACGCAGAAGGCCAAGGGAATCTGTAGCGTTTGCAAGGCTACTAGACAGTTACACCTTGCCGACGGCCTTCTTCACAAACACGGCCCACGGAACAACCCTTGCCCAGGGTCGCACAAACCGCCCCTTTCGACGCTTGCTCCACCAGCGGCGCCGGGCATAGCCCTCAGTCAGAGTCAATCGCTGTCTTCCCCTAATGTAGACACTGATCAAGTCCCTCTGTCGGCGGATTCTCACCTTGACCATCCAAGTTATCCGGGCAGCCTGATCAAGCACATTCCTAGGGGGGCAAGGCCGGCAATGGCTAATATACTAATTACAATCATGGACAACATCATTCGCAACCCACTAGATCGGGACGCCTGGATTAGGTTGATGGTATTCGGCTGCTCTTCCCTCGCTCATCCAACAAGAGGGGGCAAGAGACACAACCTAACCCACCTTATCAAGAAGAGGATGGACGCCTTTCGGTCTCAGATGGCAGCAGGAGCTCGCTTTTCCATCCCCACCACAGAGGCAAGACTGACCTTTAGACGCTCAACCGCAAGATCAGACACAGACGCCATCGCAAAGGCGGTATCTGCAAAACTTGAGGATGGTAACATACGCGCCGCCGTTAGAATCCTATGCTCTGATGATCTCCCCATTCAAGCCGACTTGGAATCTGCTGAGGAACTGCGTGCAAAGCATCCTCCGCCTCGAGACACGCGAAATACATTACCATCAGCTTCAGACATGCCCCCTCTTCACGTCACCGAAGGCGAGGTCTTGCGTGCAGTCCGCTCCTTTCCGGCGGGTTCGGCGGGCGGTCCTGACGGAATTCGCCCCCAGCACATCCTCGACTTAGTAAGCTGCAAGGAGGTCGGCCCCAACCTTGTGAAATCCCTGACTTCCCTTACGAACCTTTTGCTGGCAGGGATATGTCCAGACGATATCAGTCAATTCTTGTTTGGGGGCACCTTGTTCGCCCTCAGGAAGAGATCGGGGGGAGTTCGGCCAATTGCCATAGGTTATTATTGGAGACGCCTGGCTTCTAAATGCGCTAACGCTTTCGCCGTCGCTCAGCTGTCTGACCACTTCGCTCCTTTCCAGCTAGGAGTTGGGACTCCAGGGGGCTGTGAGGCGGCGGTGCACGCCGCCAGGCGCTTTCTCACTGACTTATCCCCCGACTCAGTACTGGTCAAACTTGATTTCAGCAACGCCTTTAATAGCCTTAGCCGCACTCACATGCTGGCGGCGATATCGGAAGTCATTCCGGAGCTCTACCCCTACTGCAGTTTGGCTTATTCCAGACCTTCCTCTCTTAAATACGGCGATTTTACTATACTCTCACAAACAGGTCCACAGCAAGGAGATCCCCTCGGCCCACTTCTCTTCTGCCTTCCCATTCAGCCGCTTCTGACAGGTCTTTCTTCTCCTCTACGCCTTGGCTATTTGGATGACCTCACTCTGGGTGGGAAAGCATCCGTAGTGGCGGCAGACGTCGAATCTATTATCAGGGTCGCGGGCGAAATGGGTTTGACACTAAATGTCAGTAAGTGCGAAGTGATAACACATATCCAATGTACCAACCTGCCATCTCCTCTAGACTGCTTCACGGTCACACCTTCTGACAATGCTTGTCTTTTGGGCGCACCTCTTTCCACGGGCGGAGCTCTAAGGGATGCACTGGAGAAGCGATGCGCACAACTATCACTAGGGATTGACCGTATGGCTTACATATCTAGGCATGATGCCATAATTCTTCTTCGCAACTCACTAAGCTCTTGCACCCTGCTCCACACACTCCGCTGCACACCATGCATGGATAACCCGGCTCTTGACACATTCGACCAACTGCTTCGCAAAGGCCTCACCAACATGCTCAACTTGGCTCTGAATGATCAGACCTGGGATCAGGCATCTTTACCTGTCCGAGACGGAGGTCTTGGTATACGTCGCGCGTCCTCGCTGGCACTTCCCGCCTTCTTGGCTTCAGCCGCAGGCACCACGTCGTTACAGGATTCCATTCTTAGCTCTTGCGACCTGCCCCCGTATGGCCCTTTGGAACAAGCCCGGACCCGCTGGTCAGCGGAATTAAATGCCCCCAATCCCGAGGCCCCAATATCCCATAAACAGGCAACTTGGGACCGCCCACTTATCCAAAAGAGTCTGGCAACCCTCAGAGCCTCAATAACATCCGAGTACCACGAAGCCAGATTTAAGGCAGTTTCTTCACCACACTCTGGCGACTGGCTTTTGGCGCTGCCCATAAGTGCCTGCGGCTTGAGGCTAAACGATGAGGCTGTACGCATCGCAACAGGCCTAAGACTTGGGATAGACTTGTGCGCCCCTCACGTTTGCCCCTGTGGGTTTCTGGTCACTGCGGACGGCTCGCACGGTCTAGCATGCCCTTTAGGCCCAGGGAGAACAGCAAGACACGCCTGTATCAATGACATCGTGTGGCGCGCCCTCGTGAAGGCTGGCTTTCCATCAACTAAAGAACCAGCAGGATTGGTTAGGTCCGACGGCCGACGACCTGATGGAGCAACCCTCATTCCTTGGGAAGGGGGTAAATGCTTGACCTGGGACGCCACAGTAATCGATACTCTGGCAGTCTCTTATCGATCCAGAACAGCCGTGGTCGCAGGTGCTGCTGCTGAGATCGCAGCAGAACGAAAGACCTCAAAATACAGTGATATTCTCTCGACACACTGCTTCGTCCCTCTGGCCTTCGAGACTCTAGGCCCCATCAATCAGGAAGGCTTCAGCCTCATCAAGAAAATCGGACGCCATTTAACTCAAGTATCGGGAGATAAGAGGGAGACTTCTTTCCTGTTCCAACGCCTCTCCATTGCCATCCAGCGATCTAACGCGATTGCCTTTAATGGCACATTCTTGGAGCCAGATTTAAGCGAAGACTGGCAATTCCAGAGAACAATCACCGTGCCTGAAGCCAAGATTAAAGAAAAGGAGAGAACCTGGAACTGGTCGTCGAAACCCAGCCGACGGGCCCCAACCGATCCTCTGGGTCAAAGAGCCACACCGCCTGTCGAAGGTCAGCCGGCGGGTCGAGGTCGAGGAGACGTCGACGCTCGGGTCAGCGAAGCCCACGACGCAGGCGCTTTCGAAGCAGACGACGACGGCGATGAAGAGGAGGGAGTTGGTGGTGCTGGATGTTCGCCCGATCCACACCGGAAGTTCTTGCGCCCCATCGAAGAAACGCCCACAGAACGCTCTACACTTACGCGACCGCTAACTCAGGGTTGCTTCTTCACCACGGCGCTTAAAGACAAGATCACGCGATTCGGAGGTGCAGCTAGTCGACCTGTTTCCAGTGTGCCAACCAGGACGCCACAGCAGCTCTAGTTGCTCCAGCAACAATAGATTTGTATCATAATTGAAGTGACACAATAGATTTGTTTCATAATAATAATAATAATAATAATAATAAACTCTCTTTTTCTCCGGAAATTTTTGAACAACCAAGGGATTATACTTACCTTGGTAAAAAAAATAATAATAATAATAATAATTACAACATAATAATAATAATAATAATAATAATAATAATAATAATAATAATAATAATAAATTGAATTTGTCAAATCAGCAGAATTCTCGTGCGCCCATCCTTCACAGCGCTTACTTTGGATCCAGTTTTCACCGTAATTGTCACCGCAGAGAATACAGACAATGAATACAGAACCGAGACAAGGAATGCCTTCATTCGGAGAAGTACCTCCGATAAAACTGAAGGCATTCCTTGTCTCGGTGTTTCGCCTGGCAGAAGCGCACTTCTGCTCCCGTAGTTTCGCTTGTGCTCTTAGACCTGGGGCTATAGCTTTTCCTTTTACGATCAGGTATCATGTATCTGACTGATTTCTTTGCGCGTTTCCTGTTCTTTCACCTACAATTATGGCTTTTCTGATCGTTAGTTATCTGTTTAGGTTGCTTTAGAGTTTTGTAGGCTATTTTCGATTCTAAAAGAGTTCTCTTGCATGGCGACGTTGTCAGCACAGTTGCTCCTAAACTTGGTCTTTTCCTCGTCTCTGCCTTGTCATTTCTGATCTCTTTGGGCAATGTGTTGATGTTGCAAACGCTTATTCTGACACCAGGAGTTTGTGTAATGTTCATGTCTGGTAATAAAATTACTGCATGCAGGTTAGGCTTCTAAGTGGAAGGATTCACATATTCCGTTGAGCTAGGTGTTAACTCGGTGTTAAAATTATTTTGGTTGACTGATCGTGCGATGAGGTTGAAGATTCGCAGTCTCCACCAGGGTAGAGTCAATATAGACAGATTTCGTTGCAGCTGACTGATTAGGCAGTGACGTATAATGATTTTAAGAAATTATCATTTCCATGTAACTTATCGCTTATGATCAGTGGGTCAATTTACGCAACATTTTGTGTGAGATGGACCACAGTCCATTTTAATCACCAGCAGTTGGTTCATTTTACACAAATGCGACTAGTATGGACATTTTCTAAATGGAGTTATACGACTTGAGACTCGCAAGGGCCAATGCATGTGAATAATAAGACTTTAGAATGCACTTTCGTTTGTCTGTCTCTATTTAGTTACCTACTTCTGAAAAGCACTCGTCTCTGACATGAAAGAAAAACTGTTTCATTGCATCACTGGACAATTCTACATAAAGCGAAGATTTCTTAAAAGGAAAACTCTTGTCGTCTTCTCATTTACAGCGTAAACGAACAATGTCACTGCGCATGCGTACACGGCTTCCGTCGGTTTCCTGCTCTGCCGGTTTCCCTCTATTAAGAGAATAGGCCTATCTATTTACATGATGGTCCAAATTACACAAGTTTCTCCTGTGTATGTACGTACATACGTACGAATGTACTTTCATATGTATGTATGCATTCATATATATAAATAAGTGTGTATGTATGTAGCCTACGTACCTATGTATGCATGTATGTATGTACGTATGTAAGTTTGTATGTATGCATGCATGGATGTATGTATATGTGCATACAGGGCCCTTCGGAGATTCAGAGAGGTCCGGGCCACTGTTAATACGAGGCCCCAATCTCGAAACATGCACACCATAAGCCTACTACATCGCAGTTGCGAATTATAATACAAAAAAAACGACAAATAAATATTAATAATTAATAGTAAAATAAA